>JBAWJQ010001699.1:0-1241176 GCA_037783105.1 Bactrocera zonata
TTTAACAATGGATCTTTATAAATTTCCATGTTGTAATGAACCCTCTATTCATTTAAATACATTCAAAAAGGTACCAAGAAATTGTAATTTAAATTCTCTGCGCAAAAGATATTTCAAAAAATGTGTTTTGCTGAGTTAATAGGATCAGTTTATTTACAGTAGCTTTTTAAGTCGGTACGCCTTAGTAGTGCTTTGTGTTTTTTTCAATAGATGAAAATATCGAACAATTTGTCTCAAAACTTGGATTTCTTCAAAATTTTTACGGTTATTCAGTTTTATCAAAAGCACAAGCTACGAGCGGTACAAACCCTTCAAAGGCGGTCAAAAGATCATTAAAGACTTGCCTCGTTCTGAACAACCTTCGACCTCTTCAAATGATGAAAATATTAAAAAGTGAAGGATGTGGTGCTTGAAAATCGCCATGCAAGTGTTAGAGAGACGACAAGAAAGCTCGACGAGTCCGTTCAAATGATCTTGGAGTATATTATATTTTCACGTTCTTGCTCGTCATAATAAAACTGATTTTTTTCGAAAAGAGTACCGTTAACATGTACGCATAACTCTTTGTAAATATGTACGTATAACTGCCGAAGTGACATGTATTTAGGAGTTTGACATGCAATGAATTTTACACAATCACACATTGCATTGCCACGATTGTCACTGAAGGCAAGAAGCGCAATAAATACCATCCATCAACCACCATATTTGGTTCTGTATGATTTTATCTTGTTCCCCAAACTGAAACTGTCGCTCCGTGGAACCCTTTTCAGTCGATTGAAGAGATTAAACAAAATTCGCAATAGGAACTGAAGGGCATCCCAAAAAAAGCTTATGAAAAGTGTTTCGAGGACTGGAAACATCGTTGGCATAAGTGTATTAAATCTGGAGGGGATTACTTATAAAGCGACAAAATAAATAACGATGAATAATTAAATATTTTGCGTTTTATTTACAATATACATTTCTTTTTTGTCACAATGCACATACATATATCTATTGCCCATAATTTCACTTTACGTTAATTTATTAATCATATATGTTAGTAATTGCAGTTTAACCCTTAGCCACCTAACGCCGGTCACAGTGACTCTACCGTTTTTTGTTTTTTAAATATTCCCGTTATTATGCAAGCTGCGCAGTTGTCCGTCTGTGTACTTTTTCTTTTCTCTCGTCAGTTCGTTTTGTGCAATCAGGCAGTCAACACGTGTACCAATTCAAAAACTAGAGGTAAAACATTTTTGCTTGCGGTCATTGTGACCGACGTTAGGTGTTTATGGAATTTTAGTGCCGATAATTTTTTTTGTGGTATTATAGAGTTATTATGTTTTCGCATGATCAAAACATCGGTAGATGGCTGCAAGAGTTGGACTCGGAGTCGGAGTTTGAAGGAAGTTGCAATGAATTACCAAATGAAGACTGCAGTGACATAGAAGACGCTCCTGTAGACCATGTAATTGATGGCGAATGTCAGCCAGAATCGGAAATACAGGGTAGGCCATTTAAAGTTGACCCATCTGGCAACGCTGTAACTTTTAACAGCGCTGACAAATCGGCTAATGTCATACCGCGTTAGAAGCGTCATTCGAAGGCAATTTATACCATGGAACAGTACACTCCAAAAGAACGCGCTGAAATTGTTCAGCTTTATATTCAAAATAACTTTTCAATTGTGTTAACTCAACGTGCGTTTCGCAAAAAAAATAAAGTGGAAAGTGCTCCAGTTAAGAACACAATTAAGTCTTTATACGCAAAATTTGTGAACACCGGTAATCTCAGTAATGCCAGTCATGCATCCAGACAACGCACAAGACGTTCTGATGAAAATATCGAAGCTGTACGAGCCAGTATTGAGGAGACTCCATCGACATCGAGTTATCGCCGCTCTCAGGAAGTAGACATCTCTCGCACCACTCTCCGACGCATAATTCATAAAGATTTGAAGATGTTCCAAAAAAATTCAAATGGCACAAAAACTAAACCCAGCTGATTATCCGCGACGCCTTAATTTTGGCAAACAAACAAATGGGTCAACTTTAAATGGCCTACCCTGTAGATGAGTCAGAACAATCGCGATCGAGTGTTCGTCTTCTGACGACGATATACCACTGGCAAGGTATAGGAGTTATTTCGGTAAGAACCGGTGTCGTTGGTCTGCTTTTCCCGCGATTTCAAGGTCAAGAACTGCGCAGCATAACATTGTACGAGACATACCTGCTCTCAAACCTCTCTTCAGAGATGTGTTGCACAGAAATACAAACCCCCTAGATTTGTGGAATTTGTTTTTCAAAAATGATATGTTAGACGAAATTATACGGCACACAAACGAAAAAATCAGAAAAATGAGGCCTAACTATCAAAACAAAACATGTGTTTAGGATTTAGATATAATTGAGCTTAGAGCTTTTATTGGTTTGCTATACTATACATCAATTTTTAAAGAAAACCATACACATTACTCAAGTTGGTACAGCACGGACGGAACTGGTAGAGAAATTTACCGTTGTATAATGAGCAAAAACAGATTTGAAGTTCTCCTTAATTGTATTCGTTTTGATGATGCCTGCACTCGAAGTGAACGACGTCTGACAGATATAGCAGCACCGATATCTCACCTGTTTTATATGTTCATAGAGAACTGCAAAGAAGTTTGTTCAATTGGTACCTACGCTTTCATAGACGAAATGTTAGTGGCTTTTCGCGGAAAGTGCAGGTTCCAAATGTTTATGCCAAAGAAACCTCATAAATATGGCCTTAAAATTATGTGCATTACTGACGCCACAACAGGGTACCTTTTGAATGCCTACCTATACTTGGTAAAGGCCTCTGACAGTGAAGGCTTACCTGTTGAGTACCATAAACTAGGCAAACCTACCCAGGCTGTTTTGAGATTGATATCTACGATTAAAGGCACCAATGGAAATATAACAACCGATAATTGGTTTACTTCAGTTGAGCTTATGAACATTTTGAAGAAAAAGCAGCTGACACTCGTGGGTACCCTTAAAAGAACAAACGAGAAATTCCTCCTAGCTTTCTCCCTAGTCGTCATCGAAAAGTTGGTTCGTCCATTTTTGGATTCACGTCCGATGCAACATTGACATCTTTTGTGCCAAAGGCTAACAAATCCGTCCTTATTCTGTCCAGCAATGCATCATACTTCCCACATTGATCCTAATACTAAAAAACCAGAAATGGTGAAGTTTTATAACAGCACAAAAGGCCATTTACTCCACTTCTCGGCGAACGCAGAGATGGCCAATGGCGATCTTCTATAGAATGCTAGATATTTCTGCTGTAAATGCATATATCGTAAGCAAGATGAACCAAGCACAGGAAAA
Source organism: Bactrocera zonata (assembly GCA_037783105.1). Classification (NCBI taxonomy): domain Eukaryota; kingdom Metazoa; phylum Arthropoda; class Insecta; order Diptera; family Tephritidae; genus Bactrocera; species Bactrocera zonata. Next base: position 3,342 of record JBAWJQ010001699.1, read on the forward strand.
GGTACTTCGGTTTAATTTTATGAAGAAATTAGCTGAAGACATTTAGAACGCCGTGCATACCAGAATGGATTACACAGAGAACTTCAAGGCGCTATTCGCCGTGTACTGAAAATGGATCAAGTACCCAGTACATCGCTGGCCGACAACGTAGAAAAATTTGAAAAACGTAAAACCTGTTCACTATGTGATCCCAAAATGAAACGCAAGACATTCCACATGTGTTTTGAATGCAAAAATTCAATTTGTATTGAATGTTCCCAAAAAATGTGTATACCATGCCACCAAAAAATTGTGATTGTTGGCAGGTTGCAATTTTCTTTTAATTTCGATTTAATCGCGCCAAAAACAATTTATTATTGAAGTCCATGTTTTTAAGTTATAAAAGAAAAGAAAAAAATTTTAAGTTCGAATATTTTTTTCCTAATTAGATCTCATTTTATAAAAGTATCTACGTTTTCTTACAAAATTCGTATAACAATCAATAAAAAATGTTATTGAAGTATGAAACTTCTTTTAAGTTAATTTTTGTTAATATTAAATAAAAGGTACAAGAGAGTTATAAGCGGTTTTTGCGTGTTTTATTATTATATTTATACTTTAAACACTAAAATTAAGTTAACTTTGAACGACCACTAAGGGTTAAGGAAAATGTGTTATGGCTAGCCACTTTGATTTGCTTGCTGTCTTCTGCGTTGACGTCTTTGTCTTCTTCTTCTACGTTCACGTCGTTGTCTTCTTCTTCTAGCACGTCTTCTTCTCGCAGCTTGTCTTCTTCGTCTATTCCTTCTCGCAGCAGCATTACTGCTACTACTACCGCTACTACTACTGCTACTGGAATTTGTTGATGAAGCAGCTGTTGTAGTGGTGGCATCTGCTGAGGCTGCTGTTGTTGTTGTTGTGGTATCTGATGCCGCTGCTGTTGTTGTTGTAGTGGTATCTGATGACGCTGCTGTGGTTGTTGTTGTGGTATCTGACGACGTTGTTGTTGTTGTTGATGTTGGTTGAGCGTAACCTGCAAATCTGGTAGTGATGGTTAGAACCAAAACACCCACCAATAGGGATGGTAGCACTTTCATATTCGAGTCTGGTAAAAGCTCGTCAAGTTGCTTTATTGCTAGCCAGATTTCAACTGTGCTGTTGATAAGGCTTAATGTGCCTTAAATAGTAAAGCTGATCTTTCTTTTCTAAATGGCCTTAGCATTTGTATCAATTCTTCGAAACATTGTAGTTCTAATTATTGTAAATTATTATGATTAGAGGTTCTTCCTAAAACTAAACAAATAGTTGAGAGGCATCAATATCTTTAATGCAAACAAACGAGGTAAATAGGCTAAATAAAAACATGTGTTTGGTACTATTGGATAATTAGACATACGACAAATAATGACAATTATTTAAATCCACACTAGCTTGATCTTCAAAACATATGTATGTACCATAGCATAAATGTACATAAGAATAATGTTAAACAGTAGTACTATGCTCAAATACGATATATGTATTTTTACGAGAGCGAATTGTTTAAGTATATTTACGTCTCTTGCTTTGTTCAATGTAATATATAGTATGTAAAAATGTATGTGGTATGTAATTTATATCAGGCCATGAATTATGAAGCCGCAAATATCGAACCAAAGATCGACTTTATTCTGAAAATATCAGTCAATCTGCTTCTCCTTTAAGGTCAGTATTCATACCGTATAGCAATGAGTAAAGCCCGGGTCCCACTATCGGCGCAAGTAGCACAATTTGTACCGATTTTTATTGGTCTACATCGGCGCAAAGTGCCAAAACAAAATTGAGTCAATTTTTAGCAGTCACATTATCGGCGCAAATTGTGTCATATTTTATCGGCGCATATCGGCGTTAAATATTCTGCTACGATAATCGGCGCAACGCGGTCACACTGTTGTGCTCAATCAGCTGTTTGCAGTAAAAGTTTTTATTTATTTTAGAACATGGATTATTTGAAGAAGAAAAAAGTTGCAGTTGCTCTGCTTACCATTGCAACATTAAAGCTGAAAAAGAAAAATCAGAAACGTAAAACAAATCCTAAACAACGTAGTATCTGGGTGAGAAATTGGCTGGAAAGAAGAAATACTAATGGTGCATATGAAACGACTTTACGTGAATTTCGAGAAGTTGATAATCAAAAGTTTCTTTTTAAAAATTACGTGCGAATGAACGAAAACAATTTTAATGAGTTACTGCAGCTAATTTCCCCACTGATTAAAAAAAAGATACATGTTTTCGTGAAGCTATTCCAGCAAGTCATCGTTTGGCCTGCACTCTCCGCTTTTTGGCCACGGGCGATAGCTACAAAAGTCTTTCAGCTTTTTTCCGTATTGCCCCAAACACTATCTCAAAATTTGTTCCTGAAGTTTGTGATGCGATTTACAGTCAACTTCGAAATACTTATCTGAAGGTAGGAACACATGCTTTACCAAATCCATATGTATATTTTTCATATTTCCCCTTATTTAGATACCTTCAACAAAAGAAGAATGGACTGAAGTTGCTTCGAAATTCGATTTATTATGGAACTTTCCTAACTGCATAGGAGCAGTTGACGGCAAGCATGTGGTCATGATCGCACCAGCAAAATCAGGAAGTTCGTTTTACAACTACAAAGGAACTCACAGCATAGTGCTTATGGCAGTTGTTGATGCCAGTTATAAATATTTGTATATTGACGTCGGCTGCAACGGGCGTATTTCAGATGGTGGTGTTTTCAGTAAATGTTCTCTGCAGTATGCCCTCGATACGGATTCTCTAAATTTACCACCTCCTCGTCATTTATTAGGTCGTGAAATGAATGTACCTTTTGTTTTAGTGGCAGACGATGCATTTAAAATGCAAAATTATTTGATGAAGCCGTATCCTGGTCGCATTTTATCTGGTAGCAAACATATTTTTAACTATAGGTTATCAAGGGCTAGGAGAATAGTCGAGAACGCATTTGGAATCATGATGAAGCGCTTCGAAATCTTTTCACGACCAATGAAGCTGAATCCAAATAAAACAACGAGAGTGACGTTAGCATGTTGCGCATTACACAATTTTTTAATGACAAAAAATATAAGTTATGCTACTGGATTGGTAGATAGCTGCACTGAGGATGGAAATATTATTGAAGGTGCACGCGTTAATATTTCCATACCTACCTTTGAAAGCGCCACAGAGGATATATCAATTTCCTACATAAGCAACGAAGCAAAAATTATCCGTGAAGAATTTGAAAACTATTTCATGTCACCAGACGGCGAATTGCCATGGCAGTATAAATTTATATAACAAAGCAGACACTTAACAGAATACATATGTATATGCACTTTTCATAATCTTTAAATAAATTGTATTTATTTGTATTTATAATTCAACATATTATGATAAACTTTCCTCATCTTGTTGCAACACAGCATTCATAGCTACTTGAATTAATTCCGCGTGAAGTTTATTTGCTGCTCTTTTATTTCTTTTTGATAGTTCACGCATTTGCAGTGCAAGATACATGCCCACTCCATGCCAGTGGTCTTCTTCTTTATTTAAAAATTGTATTGCGCTCTCCATTGCATCTGTTGTCACTGATTCATCGGATGCAGAGGGTTTGGATTTCCTGTCACTTCGGGCAGCTGTTGGTGGTGGCGTTACATCTGCATCCACATCTAGTGTTGAGACGGACGAACTAATCTTGCAGCGATCATGCAAACAGTAGAATTGCATAGCTGACCAAAACGGCCAATGTGGCAAAGCATTACCGGCCGCTTGGCCTGATTTAGTTGTCATTTTTTTCTTTACATTTGAAAATGCCGTTTTTATATTCGCCCATTTTGCTTTGCATCCGTCAACTTCTTGGGTTGGAAATTTCTCCGCGATGTTATTCCAAGCTTTATCTCTTTTGGCGCGATCTTTATATTCTGGGCAGGAATATTCCCAAATACAATTGTGCATTTCAATGGCCTGTATCAAATTCGTTGTGCTTTCATTTGTCCATGATGACACTATTTGTGGTTTTTTTCGTCTTTTTGTTTTGCTGGGTGTGGAAGAAATGGTTTCGTCAAGCACATTGTCCATAACACCTTCAAAAACTTCGTCGTCTGAATTCATTTCTAAAAATTATTAATTAATTACTTCATATTATAATGCATTTTAATTTTATTGTATGCAACTTACCGAATATATGTTTTATTTACATATGTTTGCAACCAGTAGAGATGTCGAAGATCGATTAATCAAAAACCTTCGACTCGATCTTTTTGTTTATTTTGTTATTTCGGTTGGAATCGAGAATCAATTCAAAAATCATGACGATTAATGTGGATTTTTTTCAACTTTAAAATTTAAAAATTATTGATAAAGATTTTTCAAATTAATACTTAAAAATTTGCTGAAAAAGAGAGATATTGGTGGTGATTGGCGTATTCGATCGGTGCTCAAGTGCCCGATAAAAATCTGCGCATTTTTCAATTTTTATTGCTCTTTATCAAACATTATAGCGTTCACATTATCGGCGCAACTGGGTCGATTTTGGTTGTGCATTGTAGGCCCAATATCGGCCATGATTGTCGCATTTCATAATATTTAATGCGGTCACATTATCGGTACATGAAATACGCCGAAAATTGGTACCTTGCGCCGATAGTGGGAACCGGGCTTAAGAAATTATAGGCATTAACAAAGTTAAGGTTAGTATTGGACATACTGTAGTTTAATACATATTTTCTATATATCGTCACCTGAAATGCAAAATAACGTAACAACATTTTCGGAAATTTACAGTGGCATGAATGAAACGCGAAATAAAATGGAGGATGATTGAAATAAAATTTTAATATTGGTTAAAACTGGTTTATATCTGACCACAGAACCTGAAAATGTTGAACATATGTAATATTATGTATGTAATTTGGAGTAGTGAACCGTAATCAATAAGACACTCAATTTCGAGTTTTTTGATGATACGATATTTTGCATTTCAGGTGACGATATGTAATGCCTTTTTTATTCCAGCAGACTCTTTACCGAAAATTTTCATTCATGTTATACACCCAAAATTGCTTGCACACTTGCTCCACGTATAATCGAGTAAATGCAATCATACTCCAGCTCCAATATACCACACACAGTGATTTACGACTTTCAACCTTATTTGTCAGCGTGTATATCGGTTTTTGCGAATTATAATAAAATTAAATTAAATAAAGAAGTTTTCTTCAAACTAATATCGTTAAGCGCTGAATATGTATAAAATTGGTCTAGAGCCTGGTTTGAACTAAATATATACTGATATAAAGATTTCCAATCCTGTGCTTTTGAATCGGATATCAAGATTACTCGAGATCTACTGCATCGATCTTCATGAAATTTTACACAGGTCTTTGAGACTTGAACGAAGTATTTTTTTTAATTACTACTATTTAAAACACTATTGTTGTGAAATTTTAATTTTTTTAAAGTGTCTGGCAAAAATTAAACTTTCGGTTCCTTTGGTCTTTCCGCTCCCTTGTAGGACTTACCGTTGTTTGTGACAGGTTCAATCCATTCTCGTTTTTCTTCAATGCAGTGCTTCCCGCGGTCCAATAAAAGACGAAAAGTAATATTTTTTTTTGCTTTTCACATTGAATAATAAATAAAAGATCAGGAAACTTACTTTTTGTTTGACAAAATTAAATTTTTTTAGTAGAAATTATCTATTTGCAATCAGCTCACCTTTCACTACTATTCTATTGCTCGCTTATGAAAACAGATATCCCAGAAAAATTGGCTCTAAAAAAGTAACGGTAAGTGTTTCACACTTATTGGTGTGTATATACTTCGGAAAATAAACTAAAATAATGATCGACGGCAATATCATAAAAGAAGCAAAATTTAAAGCAAAACTCTCTTGGCCAATAGGCACTACTATTTCAATGCTCGCAACTGTACATACTTATGTATATAGTACACTTGAGCTTTGGTTTTCATATCCGTGTAAACTTTCACGCCTACATATTTTTGAATTGTGGTGTTTAGAAATATTAATAGGAAAATGTGGCTTTGATAGCAGTTCTTCTGGGCAGAGCGAATATACGCAAAAATTGTAAAATAACAATTTAGAAGACAATAATTTATTTGTCACGACATATGTTCCTCTACAGCTGATAATTAAAGACCGTCGTCCACCCAGTATTGCCATCCTGTTCGAAAGGAATCTGTTCAATCAACCCTAAATGCACTAGATTTGCGCTAGATCCTGGACGGGAATTAACTTTAAAATATATCTGGTATTATCTTCCTTTGTCAGTCCGTACAATTTTAATTCACGCCCCGATGTTATTCAATAGGACCCAGTTTCAATTGGAGAGCTCTCAGAAGAATCTGCTGAGTCAAGCAATAAGGATGTTAAGATATATCGACATCATCATGCACGAAAAGAACTAACGGGTCGCTACAAATCAGGACTTGCAACCGATTACTTTTGAGCTTAGGTCCTTTAATCACCAGTCAAAAAAAAACTATTATGCAAAACTAAATCAATTTTATTAAAATCAGTTTTTGATTTAGTTGAACAATATTAAAAAAATCCTTTTTTCGTTTCTCAAGTTTTTTAATTTAATATAATTAAATAAAATTTGTTACCATTGGGGGTGGCGGAGTAAGAAGCAACAGATGGAGATTTTAAAAATCTTTGGTAAAAGTTTCATTTTTATAGAGGCAGTGGAAGTATTTTTGGTCGCTAATTCCATCAAAGACCGACCACTGTGGATTGGTTCCAAAATCACTCAAATGTGTCCCAACTACTAGGATGTCACGGTTTGTTACTGGCGATAAGTTTTGGATCTAAGCTTACGACCCGGAAACAGACGATTAATCGACTGAATATTGTGGCAGATGTGGGCCGAAGCACTCCGAATTCCTTCCGACCGGCCAAACAGTCAATAGTAAATACTATTTGCATGTTATGCGTCGTTTGCGCCGCCACTCTCGGTTTTTGCAGCACGATATTGCACCGTCGTATACTACATTGATTCTTCGCAAAATTTCCATCCAATGTCGCAACCACGGTATTCCGGAAATTGATTTTAACAACTATTTCGAGGATTGGAAAAAACGTTGGCACAAGTGTATTGCAGCCAAAGGAGACGAGATAGATTTTCAAAAATAAACTAAGAATTTTAAAATTATGAAAAAAGTTTCACCTTCTTTTGCCCCGAATCTATTTCGATAGATAGATATTGTATTACATTGAAATAAAATAGATATTCCTACATATTTAGCATTACTTAGAACTAGAACATAGTATTATGGAACATATTTAAGGGTTTCACAGAGTCTCATAAAGTTATAAGTTATAACGATCCGAAAACATAGCGTTCAGAGTTGTATTTGCGTAAAATTATTTTAATATGCAATCCAACAACAAATCTTTTAAACCAGTATACAAATTTATGATTTTACGATGCTTTATGTGTCAGTATCACAATTACAACTCAGTATGTTATTGCTGTGAATAGTATTTTTTGAAGACCAAGCAAGAGCGGGTTTAAACAATTGGTTTTATTGTTATTCATGTAACATATAATATACACATATGCCTATAAACATGTTATTTATTTAGATTATTTACATCATTTACTAAGTTTTAGGAAGAACATCTAATCATAATAATTTACAATAATTGTAACTACAATGTTTCAAAGAATTGATACAAATGCTAAGGCCATTTAGAAAAGTAAGATCAGCTTTACTATTTAAGGCACATTAAGCCTTATCAACAGCACAGTTGAAATCTGGCTAGCAATAAAGCAACTTGACGAGCTTTTACTCGAATATGAAAGTGCTACCATCCCTATTGGTGGGTGTTTTGGTTCTAACCATCACTAGCAGATTTGCGGGTTACGCTCAACCAACATCAACAACAACAACAACGTCGTCAGATACCACAACAACAACCACAGCAGCGTCATCAGATACCACTACAACAACAACAGCTGCTTCATCAACAAATTCCAGTAGCAGTAGTAGTAGCGGTAGTAGTAGCAGTAGTAGTAGCAGTAATGCTGCTGCGAGAAGGAGGAGACGAAGAAGACAAGCTGCGAGAAGAAGACGTGCTAGAAGAAGAAGACAGCGACGTGAACGCAGAAGACAACAAGCAAATCAAAGTGGCTAGCTATAATAAACTTTACTTAAACTGTACTCTTACTTACATTCCATATAATAAGCATTGAAATTTTACTAATTGTCAGAAAAATACATCAAAAATCGGGTGCAATCGAATCTTAATATATTTGCTTAAATGTAATGACAACACATGTGTTGAGATACAATCATAGATGCAAATTCAGCCGCAAAATCGAAAACCACTGTATTAGATGTATTGGTACTCGGGGAAGTCTGAACCTATTTTATTTAAAACTAGCTGCCCCCACAGGTGTTGTCCTGCGTGAAATTACGTGTTTTGAAATGAAAAGAAAGTTGAATTTATATTGTGTTGAAAATCATTTATTTGCGATTATTCTACTTTTTTCAATGTAACACAGCTTGATGAACAACATATTTTGGTTTCTGTCCCGGTGTGTAAATGTACCGAGAAGATGGTTTTCCAACATGGCATTTCCAGATTTATGCCACACACTTCTAGCGACTATCCTTGTGTCCTGTTGATTCTCATCGCAAATGCAATTTTCACTGGAAACTGACTACGTTCGAACTTAAATGGAAAATCGTTGTAACTCCAAGAAATTCGTAGAATCAAGCATTCTGCCCCTTGTATTTACGAGTAATAGCTGCGGCACAATCAGTAGGGTTCCATTACAAAATTTCGGCGCATGAAGACTGCATTTCATAATAATGACAGATCCAACTTTGAGACGTAAACAACATTCGTGATGAGTTCATATTTCGTTGATGTGAATTGGCAAAAGGCAGGTGGAATTAATATCAACCCACTGGAAGTGTCAACCGGAATTTGCATATTTCCAATTCTTATCGAATACGAAGTAGAATGTCTTCGGCAATGTAATTTTTGTTCATACCCCATAACTGACGCGGATTTGTGGCTGATAAGTCGAAATGATCATCGCGAAAAGTGTGTGAACTTCAGTGGTATGCGAAGCAGCTATCGAATCGTTTATCGTTTGATTCCATTGACTATCATATTCTCTTTCACTTCTCAAAAAAATGCATGTACATTTATCAATAGCAACCGAAGGTAAAATCAACCATCGTTCTTCGGGTGGATTGTGTAAATTCGTCCTAAGGCATTAGTTGAGAACACACCTGGATGTCAATCTACTAGTTGCTCTTGCTTTCTGCGTAACAATTTCTTCGGCGATGCATTCCATTTATAATATCAAGGCATTTCCGAATAGAGCAATGTTCTCGCAAACGGATATCTGACGCAAGTTGAAAAAAAACTCGTCAAGGTCAATTTTGTTGCAAAAGTAAATATCTTACAAAGGGCTTCATTGCAGTTCACGTATCGACCCATTTGATAAATGCCGATATCATCTCGTTCAATGCCAATAACCGCCATGTTGCTTTCTTTGTATTCGTAATTGCAAACGTATTTGATCGATTTCACCAAACTGCAATATTTTCAATATTGACATGTCTTTTGAATTTGAATTAGACAACAGTGGCGAATATGGTACGATCCATGTGTTGTCCACTTCCTTTAAGTTGAATGCTACATGTTCTGCCATTGTCGTCAGGTGAGCGACGCCGATACGGTGCATATCCATCATTTCCAGTGTGCGTTTCCGAAAGAAAAGCACATGGAAAGTGTTTTTGTCACACATACAAACCGAAATGGGATTGTGGTGTTCGAAAGATCCATGAACCATATTGGTTTTCATCACTTCGTATAATACTGGATCTTTCTCTGCATCAGGAATTTCCGCAGAAATGATTTCATCAATTTGATCTGGTGTAACCACCATCTAAAGAAGAATGTGTTCGTGCGGCAAACCTATTTTTTGCAACTCAACAGAGTACATCCGGTGCTTCAAGATAAAGTCCATCAAACATCGTAGCTGTTGTTTGAAAAGTCGGTCTGCGACATCGTGATGATCGCTTGCTCATTGACCGCGATCTATAATTCCACAGGTATGTCATCGTATCCTGGGAGTCCTCGTTCATATGTCTTATGCTGCCATACGTTGATGGCAAAAAAAAGGCCGATCGACATTAGCGCGACATCTTCGTGACTTCGTAACAAATTTAAATCTGTAATTTATCACTTTGTGTGAAACACACATAAAGTTCTCACTGAATAATTTTCAATAATTTTTCTTTTGAAGAGCCTGAATAAAAAAGCAAGCGACCAAAATTGAACGATTCAAATAATTTACAAGTCAAAATATTGAAAAACAAAATAAAATAAAAAAATTTTTAAAAATTGTATGAAAAAATCTACTTTTTGGAATTGTCCAATTTTCCGACATTTCCTCATGAAAAGTATAAGGGTTTTTTTTTATTTCTAAACCTTTCCCGATTCCAACGAACAACCTCTGATTTGAAATTTCATCAAAATTGGTGCAGCCGTTCTCGAGCCTTAGTGTTACTAACAAACAAACATTCAAGAAAAAGGCAAATTTTTCTCGCTGTAAAAACCATCTTTGAACTACAACGAACATTAAAAAAAAAAGAATTGGCCGAATTGGTCCAGGCGTTGTTGAGTTATGCGCTTAACAACACATTTTGCGATTCATTTTTATATAATAGATGACTGATATTTGTGGTAAAGTCAACCGGGAGTTGTGGCAACCATTATACATTATGAGGTACGTATGAAGTCGAGTCTACGTTACCGGAACGGACCCGGATTATCAGGTCTGGGACTATCAACTCGGCAAAATTCTGCCTCTACAACAGCAACAACAAGTACATATGTATATGGGTGATAGGGCAAGTACTGAATCGATTTTACTAAATTTTACAGTAATAGCGGGTAAAATGTCTAGGAGTCTTAAAAATTTATTTGATATTGTGGGGCATCTTTCCTCATGAATGCACTAAGTGCATACATTTTTTTAAAGATAACTTCATTGACACTTGTATTAATAATTAAAAAAATTTTTGGAATTTACAATTATATTGTATTTTATTAGGAACAGGGGCACAAGTAGGCTCAAGCACAATGGCACAGATAATACAGATAACCAGTCATAAGAAATTCAACACATCTCGTCATCCTGATCTTTTTAGGTAGCGTCAGAGACACAAATACAAGTATGTCCAAAATGTAGCGAGAGTAGAAATATAGGCAAGTAAAAAAGTACTAAGTTCAAGTGTAACCAAACATTTCATACTTTTGCAGCTTGCAGCCATGAAAACACCTTCCGTAATGCATTACGAAGAGCATATAAATAATACATATAATTGCACTTCATTATGTTCATTGGTTGTGTCTTTCAATTTCTGACATTTGCGTGTTTTTAGTTCTAATGTTGCAAATTTTAGTTTGTTGTTTTTTTTTTAAATCAAACGGTTTTTTTGTTCGAGTTCTTCATTAGCTAATTTATATTTAATTTTCTCTATTTTATGTTATTTTTTAATAAATTTTGAAATTACCTTTAGTTTTTCATCATAAAAGATTATATTTTAGTATATTTAAACTACAAATAAGCCCTATAAACTAATATTGTTTGTCCGTTGCGTTTGCAAGTTTAATGACGAATCAAAAATTCGTTAAACGCACAGATTTGACACACGCTTACGCAGTACAGAGTGCCGATACGGCAATTTCCAATGCATTTTCACTTGCGCAATGCACACAGAGTATTCGCCTAGGTGTTATCCAAACTATGTGATATTTAATTAGTTATATTAGGGATTATGGGTTATAGGCAGACGGCAGTATCTCGATTAACTGATTGAAATTTGCAGACATCGGCAATGCCAGTTAGTGTACAGCTGATTGTCTTTTTAAGAAATTTCAACAAATCTCATCGTGGAGTGAGTTTTGTATGCTTCTTTCTTAATGCCACCTCAAATTGGAACAAAGATAACAATTTTGATTTAAAGTAAATATGCTAAAAACTAAGTTACTTAACTTTCTATTCGTGTTTTCTTCTTTGCAATTACAATTATTTTTGGAAAAAAGTCAGTGTTGGTTATTTTTCATTCAAAATAGAATAAAACTGTCAATTTCTAACAATGTTGCCAAGGAAAATGCCATTAACTCCCGAAAATGTTGAGAGTTCTGCTTGGATTTACAAACGTAGTTAGGTGTAGTAACTCCTAAATTAATTCCGATCAATGCAATGAACGCTGCCGTGTGTCAAAGCTATAAGGATATCTATCGGATCAAATTGATATCTCTTCAGGTGTTCCGAAAAGTTTTTGTCCTGGCAGACGAGCAAAAATAATACGCATAAAGCAACGTTAATGCTCATTGAAATTTTATGGTGACAGACGGCAGATTTGTGCATTTCGACAGCTGATTGTGAAATTTGTTTATTTATTAAAAAAAAAAAAGTGAAATGAAAATGGATAAGAGAAATTATTAATAGAAATTTAGGTATTTTTGGAAAATCAATATAAATTTAACGAAAAAATTCGTTTATTATTAACTACGTTCAAAGATAATAGAGTGAAATTAAAAGCAATAATTAATTGTACAGAGAGAAAAGTGTGCGAAAGATTTAAGAATATTGGAAAAGTGGATAGCAAACTGTGTTTGTTTTCTGCCATCTAAAAATATTAAAACTTATTTTGTTAATATACTTGCACATAATTTAATTAGCAATATAAAACTGCTTACCTCTGATGCTGTAAACGCAAAGGAGGCGGCAGACTTCAAGCGACATGTCAAAAAATAGCAAATATCGGCCATTTTTGAGCAGTGTTGCCTACTCAAACTTGGTAAATTCAGCTAAATGCACGAAATTCTTGGGCATTACAAATTTGCATTAACATGGGTCAAATGTTCAAGTAAATTTAAATGGGCCATTACTCTTAGGTTGGCTAAATATATACAATGTGAACGCACAGACGGCACTACACTTCCAAAAATAAATTTAATTAATTTCATGACTGACTGATTAGCAATGAATAACCCCTATCGAACATACAAACAATGTACAACATTTTGTTTATAAAATGAAAGTAAAGAAACCAAGTAGTGAAGGGCTAAGTTCGGGTGCAACCGAACATTTTATACACTTGCAACTTGCAGGATCAAAGCCAAGGAAATACTTTAAGATGTAAAACCAATACTTCTTCTTCTTTTTAACTTGCGTAGAAACCGCTTACGCGGTTATAGCCGAGTTAACAACAGCACACCAGTCGTTTTTTCTTATCGTAAGGTGGCGCCAATTGGAGATTTCAAGCGAAGCCAGGTCCTTCTCCACTTGGTCCTTTCAACGGAGTGAAGGTCTTCCTCTTCCTTTGCTTCTTCCGGCGGGTATTGGGTCGAATACTTTCAGAGCTGGAGTGTTTTCGTCCATTCGGACAACACGATCTAGCCAGCGTAGCTGCTGTCTTTTAATTCGCTGAACTATGTCAATGTCGTCGTACATCTCGTACAGCTCATCGTTCCATCAAATCCGATATTCGCCGTGGGTAATGGGCAAAGGACCGTTAATCTTTCGCAGAACTTTTCTCTCGAAAACTCGTAACGTCGACTCATCCGTTGTTGACATCGTCCAAGCCTCTACACCATATAGCAGGACGGAAATTATGAGCGACTTAGAGAGTTTGGTTTTTGTTTGTCGAGAGAGGACTTTGCTTCTCAATTGCCTACTAGCACTTGTTGGCAAGAGTTATCCTGCGTTGGATTTCTAGGCTGACAATGTTGATGGTGTTTACGCTAGTTCCAAGATAGACGAAATTATCTACAAATTCAAAGTTATGACTGTCAACAGTGACGTGAGTGCCAAGTCGCGAGTGCGACGACTGTTTGTTTGACTGTTTTTGTGAAAATTTAACAATTTAAGAATCAAAAAAAAAAAAAAAAAAAACGAAAAAAAAACGTTTCTAAAACACAAAAATATATACAGACAATCGAATATAATCATCAAAATAAGTTATACTGGTTATTGTGAAAATATTGAAAACAAAAAAAATATTAAATATGTATATATATTAATAAAAATAATATTAATATATTAATAAAAAAGAAAAAAAGGAAAGAAAAATTTCTAAAAGCAAGACTACATACAGTTACGCGGAAAATAATAAGGACAGTGGCATACAATTAACTAAGTTAATGTGCACACAGAAATAGAAACAAAATACAAAAAAAAAGTTTCTAGAACGTTTAAAATTTTCTAAATAAAAGGAGAATACATCTTTACTTTCTCACAACTGGTCCAAAAAGAAATACTTCGCCGACTACATCTTCAAACTACATCTAAAACGATTTATTACTACTACAACAATGGAGAATCTAAACCAAACCATCGCCGAGCTGGAGAGGGTTATCGCAAGGCAAGAAGAATTGCTACAAACCCAACAACAAGAAATGCAACAACAACATGCTCAACATCTACTACAGCTACAAATAAACCAACAACCACAATTCTACAGATTTCACATGTCACCAAGAGACATTATGGACCAATTCCGGAGAATGAAGCCACTAGACGACCATCACAATCCAAAAGCATTCATTAAAGCGGTCGAAACCAACATTTCTCTCTGCGGCACCGACCAGGAACTCATTCAACATTGTATCAACATTATAGCAAATGAAAAAATACTGGGCAACGCTGGAAAAAGAACAAGAGAGCTGGAGGACAACTCATCGTGGGAAGCGATTAAAGGCAAAATTCTACAAGGATCTCGTCCAAGGAAGACATATGCAGAGGTATTCAATTTTTGTAGGACGGTCAAAGTAAGTAATCTTAATGAACTATTTATAATCTTTGAAAAATGTAAAGCAGATATAAATGAAATATACATATTTGACCCTTTGAAACCGGGCATTTACAAACCTGAAAATGTAGATAGGGACCTTGTTTATATAATGTTAGAGAAAATCGATGGGCCTATAAGGGCACATATAACCGAAACGGAAACATTAAACGATATAATTGTAAAATATTCAAAGCTAAAATTCTTCTTCTTCTTCTTCTTTACTGGCGTAGGTACCGCTTACGCGATTATAGCCGAGTCAACAACAGCGCGCCAGTCGCTTCTTCTCTTCGCTACTTGGCGCCAAATTGGCGCTAAAATTGCTTCAGGATAAAAGAGCTATAGATTATAGACATCGAAAATATGTCGATAAAAACAAAGCAAATTACGAAGGCTTCAAGAAAAGTTATAGATCTTACGAAAATAATAAAATTTCAGACAATAGACAAACCATTTCAACAAACGACAACAGACAACTAAGCGGGAACAATAACAATTACATACGTAATACAAATTTTAATCGTAATAATTACAACAATCGCAATAATTACGATTACGGGTACAACAATTCTTCAAATAAAATACAACCAAATTTACCGAGACAAACTAAAAGCTCTCATATGAGCGTCGATTACAATCCAAGTTCAAGTCGTTTGTCCAATAATTCAAATTTGATGGAAATTGGCAATGGTGAAGAAAAAGAAGTAATTTTTTTAACACCGCCTCAAACCCTCAACTCCCCATAATAACAGTAACAATAGGAAATCACAGAATTAAATGTCTAATAGATACAGGTTCAACAACTAGCATTATGAAACCAAACGCCTCGTTCGAAAACTTTCAAAAGGAAAAACTTTCCAAACCGTTATGCTATGGAACTATCAACGGAATTAATGAAATAAAATATAAAATTGTAACACCTTTTCCGAAGGAATTTAACGTCTTAGGTACTTTATCATGGAAAGTAATAGATTTTAACAGCAACAAATACGAAGCTATTATAGGACAAAATTTTCTTATTCCTTTTAAAGCTAAAATTGATGTAGAAAACACATTTATTAATATATTAGGAAACATAATTCATTTTGATCAACGAATTCCTTATGAAAAAATGGAAATTTGCGCACTCGAATTCAGTGATATGAAAAATTTAAACTTGAATCATTTAAATATCGAAGAAAGCCAATCGATAAAAGACCTATTACAAGAATTTAACGAATTATTTTTCAAAGAAGGAGATAAACTTTCTTTTACGCATGAAATCAAACATCAAATTATTACAAGAAACGATAGACCCATTTATTCGAAAATTTATAGGTATCCACAAGTTCACGAATTAGAAATACAAAAACAAATAAAAGAAATGTTAGAACATAATATAATTAGAGAAAGCAACTCTGCTTACAACAGTCCTTTGTGGATAGTCCCCAAAAAAGCGGATGCAGACGGAAATAAAAAATGGCGTATCGTCGTCGATTACAGGAGATTAAATGAAATCACTATTAGCGATAAGTTCCCGATACCTAATATCGATGGTATCATGGATAAACTGGGAAGAGCACAATATTTTTCCTCTATCGATCTCGCGAAAGGATTTCATCAAATACTGGTAGATGAAAATGATAAAACAGCGTTTTCTACTCCATTAGGACATTACGAATTCTTAAGAATGCCATTCGGTCTTAAAAATGTTCCATCGACATTCCAACGTCTTATGAACTCAGTACTTCGAGATTTTATAAACAAGATATGCGTTGTGTACTTAGACGATATTTTGATTTTTAGTACTTCTTTGTCAGAACATATAAATAATATGCGGAAAATTTTTACAAAACTAAAACAAGCCAAATTGAAAATACGTTTAGAAAAATGCAGTTTTTTAAAGAAAGAAACAGACTTTCTAGGCCATATACTCACTCCTGAAGGAATAAAACTAAATCCAAATAAAGTTGAAGTTATCCAAAAACTAAAGTTACCAATTTCTCAAAAGCAAATAAAATCTTTTTTAGGCATTACCGGTTTCTATAGAAAATTTATAAAGGACTATTCTAAAATAGCTTATCCTATGCTCACATATCTGAAAAAAGATGCAAAGATTAACGTTAATAACCCAAGTTATATAACCGCTTTCGAAAATTTAAAAAATATTATAACAAATCTCCCCATTTTAAGGTATCAAATTTTTACAAAAAGATTTAAATTAACTACAGACGCTAGCAACTTTGCTATTGGCGCAGTTCTCACACAAGACGATCACCCAATTTCTTATGCTTCACGCACATTAAATACTCACGAAAAAAACTACTCAACCATCGAAAAGGAACTATTAGCAATAGTGTGGTCAGTGAAATACTACATACCCTATTTACATGGAAGAGAATTCGATCTAAAAACAGATCACCAACCACTTAAATGGCTACAGAAGAAAAATTCTGGTAAGGATATAAATCCAAGACTTCAACGTTGGCTAGTACAATTAGGAGAGTACGATGCAAAAATCGATTATATAACCGGTAAAGAAAATAAAATAGCGGATTTTCTGAGCCGAATTAACAGCGATGAAATAAACATGGTGAATTCCGAAAATTTGGGAATGACCCTTAACAAAATGTTGCAAATAAAAGATTTAAACGCTGGTGAACAACAAGACCAAACAATGCTTTCAATAGAAGTCCAAACTAGCCATTCTCATGAAGAAAATCTTTATAATCACTTTAACATTCTCAATACAGTCGTAAATCGTTTTAAACAGCAACTAATTTTAGTCGAAGAAAAAGAAAAAGAAGTAGAAAATAAACAAACGCATTTTTATTGATAAAAGAGATATCAACTCTCACAACGTTATTAATATTGTAAATAAACATTTTAAAAAAGGTAAGATTGCTATATATTTTGAACTTAATGAAAAAGAACATAATGAAGTAGAACAAATACTTTTAAATACTTTCGCAAACAATCAAAATATTTCTTTTGTAAATTGTACAAACTTTGCCAAAGACATCGAAGATGAATACGAACTAAAGAGGCAAATATCGTTTTTCCATAAAATTGAAGTAGGACATTCAGGCATTATTCCAACTTACGAGGGAATGAAGCATAAAATATATCATCCAGATCTAAAAATTAGAATTCATGAAATAATAAATAATTGCGACATATGTAATGGTGGAAAATATGATAGAAATCCGATCAAAGCTAAATTTCAAATTACCGAAACACCAAATACAGTTAATGAAATTGTTCATATAGATACTTATGTTAATAGCAAACAGTCATTTATAATATTTATCGATAAATTTTCAAAACATGTCATTTCATTCCATTTACCCGATAGAAATAGTCAAACGATCATAGATAAAATTAATGAATTTTTGTCAATTAAAGGCCATATAAAAAAGTTTGTTTTCGATAATGAATTTAATTCAAAACCAATCCGGGAATTTTTAAATAAAGAAAATATAGAGTTTCATGCCACTAAACCACATAGCCATACTGGAAATTCAGATGTAGAAAGAATAAATAATACTCTTACCGAACGTATCAGAACCCTAAATTTAGAAGAAAAAGTTCCAATTACTATTCAAATGTGTAAAGCTGTAAAACTTTATAACAATTCATTTCATACTACAATAAAAGCTACACCTTTAGATGTTCAAAACAACAAAATTAATCATAGCATAATTAAAAATCGGTTAGAAGAAGCAAAATTGAAGATCATTTCTAAACATAATACAAGAAAGGAAAATTACCTAGAAACAAGAAGAGAAGGTTTCATTCGAAATTACAAAAGCGTTAGACACAAAGAAGAACCAAAATTTATAAAAAGAAATCTAGCAAATGTACATACATCAAACATTAAACGCCCTTTTAAGTTTGCAAATGACAACAGAAACTCTAACGACAATTAACCCATTTTAAAACAAATACCTATCTACTTCAGTGGAATGTATATATAACTTTTAAATGAAGATAAAAAAAAGTACCTTTTTTGAATTCCGAATTTATGTATTTAACCTACATATATTCCCATCGATCGTCTCAATTTTAATAAATATATACTTACCATTGTTGGAAATAAAATTGTAAAAATATAAAACAATAATTACCTATCATAATTTGTATTAATATTAATATAAAACAACGTTTCTTTTGTTTAAGCACGGTACATAGATACGCTAAGCTATTAAAATCATATTTAAATTAAAAATGTTTACAAATTATACATTTATAAAAAAAAAACTACTGAATTAATTAAAATTTAATAAAATTATATATTTTTGTAATGAGATCCAGGAGAATCTCAAATCAAAGGGTGGAGGAGTTACATTCCCATACTCTAAACACGTAGTAATTATAAATGTAGTAAGTGCTTAATATCGTACTAGCATAATAATATATACGTTCCAAATTCAGCTAAGTTGAGTTGAGAGTGAGCGTATTCCTGTTATGTGAACGCCAACTCAACTATAAGCATTCATATGTACAAAGAATGTCCGTACAGTTAGTCTTAATATTAGAATTAAGCACACTAACAAATAATGCTAGTACAGCTAGCCCTATGATTAGGACTAAGTAAACTAACTAGCATTGTCATTTAATTTTAGTCTTAAGATTCACTCGAATAAAAACGGTTGCGTGAAAAAAAAGGCCGAAGCTTATTTTTTTATTTTTCGCAAAACCATAACTCGCGCGGCCAATGATATCCAAATCATCGGCATACGCTAACAGCTGTACACTCTTATAAAAGATTGTATCTGCTCGAATAAGTTCTGCAACTATAATTAGTTTCTCCAACAGCAGATTGAAGAATTCGTACGATAGAGAGTCGGCTTGTCTAAAACCTCGTTTGTTATCGAACAGCTTGGAGAGGTCCTTCCCTATCCTGACGGAGCTTTTGGGTTTGCTCAACGCCAGCTTACACAGCCGTATTGGTTTTGCGAGGATACCAAATTCAGACATCGCGGCTTAAAGGCAGCTTCAACTTTCAAATCGACGAAAAGGTGGTGTGTGCTGATTCTCTTTTCACGAGTAGTTTCCAAGATTTGGCTAATGGTGAATATATGGTCGGTAGTTAATTTTGCAGGCTTAAAGCCACACTGATAAAGTCCAATCAGTTTGTTGACGGTAGGTTTTAATCTTTCACACAATACGCTCGAAGGAACCTTATAAGCGATGATGAGGAGGCTTATCCCATGATAGTTGGCGCAGATTATGAAGTCTCCCATTTTATAGATTGGGCAGAGCACACTTAAATTCCAATAGTTGGGTATGCTTTCGTCCGACCACATTTTACTAAGAAAGTGATGTATGCTCCTTATCAGTTCTTTGGCGCAGTGTTTGATTAACTCGACCGGCAATCCATCAGCCCCTACCGAATTGAATCTATACTTCCCGTAGCCCCCATCTAGTATAAAGAATTTCGAACTGCCAGGTGACTTCATACCGCATATTCCGTCCAACATGTGAGTTATTTTAATAAAATTGTGAAAGCGTGGGCTTTTAATGATGGTGGATATTTGTGCTTGGAATATATAAATTGGCCTTATGTACGCAAAGTCACGTTTTTCTTGACATCTATAAGATTAAGATATTTTCGGTTATACCTGAACTTAGCCCTTCCTTACTTGTTGTAGTACAAAAAGCATTTGTCCTTTGCTTCAAAATAGGTCTTAAGTTCGGATATCAAAAGTAAAAGTAGTTCCAAGCTCACCATGTACATAATTTGATTAGAAGAATTCAGCAAAGCAGTTCGAAATTTCACCAAGAGTGCATGCTTACTTATCACCCCCGCGTAAAGCGGATGATCGAACACCTCCTCCTTTATTTTATAAAGTTCCAAAAAGACTTATAATTCGACTTAATGTTAGGCTCCTAGTGCTGTAAATAAACGTTTTTAGAGTAATTTTTCCAAATTGGTCGACCTTTCAGATCAACAATTGAGCGTCTAGTGGAAAAATTTAAATCCACAGGTCCGGCAAAAAATGTTTCCGTGCCAGTGAGACAAAGAAGTGGCCATAGTGTCGAGAATATTGCTGCCGCTAGCGTGTTAATTGAGGAAGACCAAAATTAGTCTCTTACATGTCGTTCTCAAGCGTTGGGCATCTCTGTGATGTCGTTGCGGACAATTTTGTGAAAAGATCTTGGCCTACATTCTAACAAGATCTAGTTGACGCAAAAACTGAAGCCGCTTGACCAGATTTCATCGAAAAATCATCTTCAGCGATGAAGCTCATTTCTGTCTGAATGTCTTCGTCAATTGAGGTTGGTATCCAGCTCTCAAGTAATTGATCAAGGAAAAAAATACATTATTTATTCTAGTAATTTTGACAACTGGTTACCCATTGTGAATGATCCACATTAGAAGAGCAAGAGAGAATAAACAAAGAAAATAAACTTTGTGCGTAAGGTGTATGTATGTATATATGTAAGCATGTAGTAACATAAATATTTTCCTTGCGATTTAAGGAATGTTGTTGATGATTGGTAAGTTTTATACAACATTTCAAAATGAAATATACTTCATAATAATGATTTTAATTACTTTGAATTTCCTTCAAGAACCAATTGTTGATTTCATGTTTCTTCGCAAAACCAGGTTTGCCATGTTCGCATTTTATTGAAAAAATTTATTAAAAATTAGTACTAGATTTCTTTAGAGCTGCCTACTAGCACAAGTAAATTTATCGCAGGAAAGATCTTGACCGGTTCTTAAGCGTTTTTTTATATGAAGTTTTTACATTTCCTGAGAGCTGGATACTAAGCTTTACAAGGTAAGCCACCGTAATTATAAAACAAAAAACTCATCTCGATGTAAATACTATTTTATTATATGCGACGATGTAAACTCACCATAACTTTATTGCATAGTCCATACGCAAAGTAATAACATACATAATACATTCCACATACACATAACATACATAAAACCTTTTTGCAAGTGTTATCGGTCCTCTTTCTGTGAAACGACGACACAAGTGATGACTTCTTTTTGGCGATGAGCATTTTGAAAAAGAAACAAGCTTAACTAATTTGAGTTAAAACCCATTTAAGTTTTCGATAAGAAACAATTTCCGATTCTGAAGAATCTGTTTAATATTAACGAAGTAACTTGCGAGTCAGTCAACTGTCAAACCATTGGCAAACAAACTTGAGGTCAAAGGCGTGTTCGTGTGTTAATTATTAGTTTTCTTTGTGATTTTGCTCAGTTTTCTTCGTTTGTTAAATATAAATAAATAAAATGTAAGCAATATATTACTTTTATAAATAATTTTTAACTAAGCATCAAGTAGTTAAGTTCCTACTCATTGTTATTATTACTAGCATAACCTAATACTATGTTCGGACCGACAATGAAAACATGTTTTCGTGGGAAAAACTGGTCTTCGCACGAAAACTTGCGTTTTCGTCCATGTAAAATCTGTCAAACGAAAAGTTTCACAGTTTTCGCTGAAAACTACTTGAAAACTTACATTCCACTCATTATAATCGGTGCCTGCTCTAGTTTAATCGATGTTTTTGGAAGACATATTTTGCCGGTCCTAAATTGTCGCTTGATATTTGTTTACATTCCATATACATATGTACAAATACAGCTGCTCACTGTTAAGGCGATTCTCTTGTTCTTGCAAAACCCTTGCACGGTGCACCAATTGCGGAATTTTCTTCTTGGTGCAACGGCACAACAAACACACGCAAATTTTATATGCATTGGCTGTAAAATATGTCAGACCACAACCCATGTTTATTTTCGTGCCGTCATATATCACTAGATTCGCAATGGGTGCTCTCTTGGACTTGCATATTTCGGTATAGGATTCACTCATTATAATCGGAGCCTGCTCTAGTTTAATCGATTTTTTGGAGGACATATTTTGCCGGCCCTAAATTGTCACTTGATCTGGACTTTTTTCTAAGGTTTCAAAAAGAGCCATCAATTTAAATTTTTTACAGTTTATTTATACACTTATGAAAATACAAAAATATTATTTTCTTTAGTAAAATATTTTTTTAACAATATTAAAAATGGCCAATGATTATTAATCAGTAGGAGTGCAGCTATCGCTGGAACTACAACCAAGAAAAAATATTGAAAATTAAAAAAAATTCCGCGCTTTTGAAGTTCAGATGCTGAAAACAGCTATTTTTGGACCAAATTTAGATCGAAAAAAAATCGAAGTTCTTAAAATTAAAATTTGATCGTAGTTCCAGCGATATCTTATAAACATCATATTAAAATTTCAAGTGATTCGAATGGATAATTTTTTTTTTCATCAATGGCACGCCGAAAAAAGTAGTTTTGAGATAAATGAGTTTAAAGTATCCATTCATCGAGCCCCTCGACCGCGCGCTACCTGCTAAAACGGCTGTAGAAGCTAAAATAATGTGAATATCCTTCCAAAAATTTTACAGTACATTCTTAAAGGACTATACTTTCGAACTATCAGAAAAAAAAAAAATCGATCGAATCCCTCCTATGTATATTGTAGGTACAGTACATAGTGATATAAAACCTCTTATTTTTTTCAGGGACAAGCACATTCCATTTATATTAAAACACTTCTTGAAAGACATTAGAAATGATCCTGGAAGTGACGTAAATATATCTGGAACTTCCAAAAAGTGTTCGAAAAAACTAAAAGGAAGCTTTAATTCTACAACCAACTTTTTGAGCCATTCAAAAGTAGGTAAAACTAAATATTTTAATTATATTTTATTTTGTTAAACAAATTATTTCTTCAGCAGCTAGTGATAATGTTAATACTACTGCAATAGATCTGGAAACACTTCAATATTTAAAATATGAAAACAATACCTTGGAATTCTTGAACAGGTATTCTAATGTAAAAAAAACTCTTCCTTAAATATTATATAATGTTATATAATACCTGCTTACCGAGTTCTGCCCCTGTTGGGCGACTATTTTCGTTTGGTGGAATGATCATGTGGCCTCATAGGCGGAACATAAAAAATTAACTCTTTTAACAAATACTAGTTTTAAAATCAGTTAAATAAAATAAAATAAGTTCTTATGCTTAACAAAGTATTTTATTTTCAAACCCTATTTTAAAAATACGAATTTTGTATTTTAATACTTTTAATAAACTATTTTTCCCATCTCTGATGGTCAGAGAAGGATATTCCCAGTTTTAAATTATATCTCACCCATTGACCGATATTTTCGGTACTGGAGTCCACATATTCGGCATCTAGGGTGTTGAACAAATTTTTATGGATTTGGACAATATCAGGTATAAGGTGGTACACTTCCAAGACATTATTCGTGCAAAGTTGAGTCTCGTTAAATTAATTGCTTCTTGATTTGTATACTGGAAAGTAAAAGAATCAAGTGATCAATCATATATGACAAATAGGCGTGGTTATTGTCCGATTTCGCTCATTTTCATAACATGACATAAGAATATGAAAAGAATGACACGTACCAAATTTTGTTGGTAAGTTGGCTCCCGAGTTATGAGATTTCACCAAAAAGTGGGGCGTTGTCGTACCATCCCCTCGGCAAATTTTTATGTTTCTGGCGCATTTAGTTATGGATTTATCGCGCTTTTAGTATTTTTGAACAATACCGTGGAATGAGCGGGGTTTTCATCCGAATTCATACATTTTCATATTATATTATTCAAGCTTAGAAAGTGGTTTAGGAGATATATACATTAAGCTTATTAGAGGACGGGGCCCACTGGTACAATTCTATATCCTAATTTAGTCCTAGTTATGGCACTTTATTTGTTTCCGGTTAATGGCGATTTGTGGCCGTGGCAGTGGTTCGATTACGCCCATCTTCGAAATCGAGTTTTTTTTGTACTAAGGAATACACATACTAAGTGTCATCGAGATATCTCAATTTTTACTCAAGTTACAGACAGGCAGTCAACCGGATTACAACTTTTCTTGTCACCCTTGATCTTTATATATACATAACATCACATCACATAACTACATCTATCTCGATTAGTTATAGGTAAAACGTACAACCGCTAAGTGAACAAAACTATAATACTCTGTAGCAACAGGTCGTAAGAGTATACAAATAAACTCACCAATAAAAAGGGAAGTAATGGAACAACGTCAAAAGACACAAATAAATTATCTCTCTATTTGAAGTGGTGTTGATTCAACCAACCAATTTTCATTGGAAAAAATTTAACTATGGGACAATGCTTTTTGAAATTTAGATAAAAATTTTTAAAGTTTGGTATCCCGCTCACAAGAAATGTAAAAACTTCATATAAAAAACAACAACAAGGTCATACAAATGTAGAGAAAATGCACTATTTTACTTATTTAAATTTCGTTCAAGTTTTATTTAGTTCAATTCATTAACATTTGGTTTTATTATTATGTTAAATACACATTTTAGATTTAGAACACTAATGTAGATTTAGAATGCTTCTGGAATTAAATTACTCTCGTCTCGCAAGGTCCGTCGTCGTCGCTTACTTCTTCTCTACTACTGTACTTTACTTTTTGCTTTTCAGCGTCCCCATGGTTGCAATGCGTTCGGTAGTTGTCAGGGTTGTAATGTGATATAATTCCGACAACTCGGCCATACCTGACGACCTATTCACCCCGAATGGTGTCACCATTTTTACATATACTCAGCAGTAGTCGAGGTCACTATCGGTCCCTCATTTTCCCCCACTTTCTCGACATTGTACCTACCATGCTTCAATCGTGTTACCACCTTGTATGGTCCCAAATACTTCGGACGTAGTTTCATACCTGCCCCAAATTGTGTACGTTTGATAGCCACTAAATCATTTATATTATATTACATTTCCTTTTTACGTCTCTTATTAAAGCTTTTCCTATTTTCTTCTTGGATCTTTTGTATATTGCATTTCGCGATTTCCCGTAATTCTTCTCGCTGCCGACGAAGATCACCAATGACCTCTCTTTCCAATATCTCATTCAATTTTAAGTCTTCTTTAATACGCATTTCGCACCCTGTTAAAAGCTTAAATGGGAAGAACCCTGTACTGCGGCTTGGCGAATTATTTATAAATTGCTGCATCTGTCCCGCATACTTATACCATTGTGTTGAGTTTGGATGTGAGAGCTTGGCTAACATAGTAATTATGATACGGTTGATTCTTTCCACTTGCCCATTTCCCCTGGGCACCCCTGTGGTTATCTGCAGATACTGAATATGATTACTTTCACAATAAGACCTGAAAGTCTGGGAAGTGAATGCCGATCCCCTATCGGAAATAATTCTACGCGGATTTCCGAATATGTAAGATTGTTTCGTTAACCGGTCCACGACTATTTCTGCACCTGTGTCTTTGGTTGGGTATAGCCAACAAAACTTAGAGAAACCGTCAACAATAACTAACACGTGATTATACTGTTTTCCTGTCGTTGTCATTGGACCTACATGGTCAATATGATAAGTACCGAGTGGATATACTTCCTTGTCGATTGGAGATAAAAACCCTTCTTGTTTACCATTTTTCGCGTTCATAATCAAACATTCGATGCAACTATTCACCAATTTAGCAACTTTCGCCTCCAGTCCTGGAATAAAATAAGTTTTCCCTACACAATCGCAGGTTTTCTTTTTCAAAAAGTGCCCTTGGCGGTGCATTCTAAGTATAATCTCATCTTCTAACTGTTTTGGAACTACTACTAGCTCCCTTGTCATATCTTTGCAGAGAATATCATGTCAGATGTAAAAGTCTTCGTAGGCCTCACTCTCTAGTATTTTACGAATTGCCCTTGTGTACTCGTCATTTAACTGTGCTTCTTTCAATCTGTGACGTAAGGAATCATCTATTAGCATACAGACTGATCGACTTAGCGCGTCGACATGACGCATTCTTGACCCTGATCGATGTTCTATTTTATAGTTGAATTCCTAAAGGAACATCGCCCATCTAGCAATACGAGGTGGTACATCTTTCTTTTTTAGCGTCATCGCAAAAGCATTACAGTCCGTAATTATTTTAAATTCAATCCCTAATACATAGACCCTCCACTTCTTAAATGCCTCAATAATTGCTAGCACTTCCAATTCATAAGAATGATAATTTTCTTCAGCTGAATAACCAAACTTCGACACATCTGTATGAATTTCCGTGCTAGCCCTTGGATCATATATATTTAAAACTGGTGAACGTGTCAATGCTCTCTTCAAATTTTCAAATGCCATCGCTTGCTCATCGTACCATTTGAAATCTTCATTTTTACGCAACATATCGGACAAGGGTTTGGCCAGTAACGCATAGTCTCTGATAAACCTTCGGAAATAGGACGTTAAGCCCAGAAATTGTTGCACCGATTTCTTATCTTTGGGTACCTTAAATGCTTCTACTGCTCGTGTTTTCTCTATCGATGGACGAATTGTATTATTTTCAATTACATAACCCAGAAAGTTTACCGTACGCTTTAGGAAGTCACATTTGATCTGCAAACCTGCTTCCGCTGCAACGTTCAGTACCCTTTTTAACTTTATTAGTCCATCACCTATGTTTTCTGATGGTATGATTAAATCGTCCATGTACGTTACCAGTATCCCTTTACTGATCAAATCTTGGAAAACAACGTTAATAAATCGACAAAACACCGCCGGCGAGTTCGAAATGCCGAATGGTACAAACTTAAATTCATACTGTCCTTTATTCGTAACAAAAGAAGTATATTTTTACGAGTTCTCTTCGACTGGAACATGGAAGAATCCATTTGCCAAGTCTAAGGTGGTGAACACGTTAAAACCCTGGAGCTTCTCGACCACCTCATCGATTAATGACATCGGAAAATTATCCCGAATAATTTTTTCATATAATTTGCGATAATCGCAACATAAACGTTTGGACCCATCTTTCTTTGATACCAATACGATCGGTGATGCATAATTCGATACACTTGGTGTTATGATACCCGCCTCTAACCATTGCTTTATTTGTTCGTTGATAAATTTCTGGTCTTGAAAGGACACTCGTCGTGGTGGCTGATGCACTGGAATGCCATCTTTTACAATAATTTTGATTTCGATAGGAGAAAATTTTAAACGTTTTGCTTCATATTGCCCAATTAACATCTCCACTTCTTCCTTACTACATTCATTAAGATGCGCTAAGTCATAAGTAGGCGCTTCTGTGTCATTATATTTCAACTCTTCTACGTGCAAACCTATGCTAGCGAATTCCCATGGCTCTGGTTTCGTCCCTTCCATATCATTTTCGTCATTTATTTCTATGTATTCACTCTTTTGGCTTTCGTTTTTGTACTTAAAACTGTCTTTATCTTTTGTAAATATTAGATCTACTTCGCTTAAGATGGACCTTCCGATTATTGCTGGATAATTCATATCTTCTTCCCTAATTATGTGAAAAACTATGCTGACCTCAACATTATCCAATTGAGCTTTAGTCTCAAAACTACCCACAGTGACTGTTTCTGATTGACCAATACCACGTAACACCCGGATGTCGTTATTTGGTTTAACAGAAAGTGATAATTTGTTGACTGTATCAGCTCTTATAAGACATAACAGACTTCGGATGTCTATTAGAGCCGGGAAAATGGTGTTTCCTACCCTAATATCTTTAAATTTTAATTTAAAATCTCCTACCGATGGCGTAAATTATATTTCGTTGACAACTTAGATTACTCTTATCGACTTCCGTTTTAATTTTAACATTTGGGCAACTATATGCTTTGTGGCCCATCTTGCTACATTTACAGCACCTAAACTGTTGACTTGGACAATTCCTTGCTATATGTGATGTGTCACCGCATTTGAAACAAGCACGATTCAACCCTTGGCGCTGATTATTTACTTCCACTTCCTCTTTGGGGTTCTCCTTTTTTACGCTACCAACCCTTGAACGAATCTTTTCATAAATTTTTATTTGATCTTTAAGTTCATCAATATTCTTTGCTTGGTACAGGACTGCTTTGTTAAATTTAGAATCAGGTATACCCTGAATAAAATAATCAAGTAAACTTATTTCATCTAATCCTACCTCACTTCCTATTTCCATGAGCGCATATAAAATTCAAGATACGATTCGTTTTGCCCCTTTCGTCTATTACTCAACCGCCTATGCACTTCTGATGCCGAAATCGTCGCACCGAACTCCTTGATTAGAGAACGTTTCAACGAAACCCAATCGAGAATTCCTACTTGGCTTCGAACAAAAGATTTTGCTGCTCCTCGGAGCAATTGTTTGGCATATATAAATTTCTGAACATCCGACCAACCAACTGCTTGGGCATTTTCTTCAAAAGATTGGACCCACTGGTTCACACCATGGCTATCTGTACCGTTAAACAAAGTTAAACTTTCCTCAATGTCTCGAAAAGAGAAATGATGGGCCGAAGGCAACTCCTGAACTCTGCTTGACACACTTCTGTAGCTGTTTCAGCTTCGTTATCACTTTCATCGTCGTCGTTAAGTAGGCCGTGGAATGTAAGCAATCTATCCCTTAAATCTTTCTTGCGTCCAGTTATTATCCCTTAACTTATCTTTCAAAACTGGCACGGTCATGTTCAATATTATTTGTGCTTCCATTGTTATAATATAAGTTTACAAACGTTAATCACTATTTAAGGTTGGTACGCAGCTCTCAAGTAATTGCTCAAGAACAAAAATACATTATTTCTCAAGTAATGTTGACAGCTGGTTACGCATTGTGAATGATCCACATTAGAAGAGCAAGAGAGAATAAACAAAGTAAACAAACTTTGTGCGTATGCATGTATGTATGTATGTGTATGGTAACACAAATATTTTCATTGAGATTTAAGGAATGTTGTTGATGATTGGTTGGTTTTATACAACATTTCAAAATGGAATATACTTTATAATAATGATTTCAACTAATTTAGGATGAATTTGACGATTACTTCGAATTTCCCTCAAGAAACAATTGTTGATTTGATGTTTCTTCGCAAAACCAGGTTTGCCATATTCACATTTTATTGAAAAAAAGTATTAAAAATTAGTACTAGATTTCTTGAGAGCTGCGTACTAGCACAAGTAACTTTATCGCAGGAACGTTTCTGGACCGTTTCTTAAGCGTTTTTTTATATGAAGTTTTTACGTTTCTTGAGAGCTGCGTACTAAGCTTTAAGCATACAATCTGAATTAAAAAAGAAAATAATATTTCACAATGCTTTTCAAATTGGAATTTTGTTTGTACTGCGTCTACATTAACTTACTGTGAGTTTTGTTTTTAAATGCTAAGTAATACCATATAAAATAATACTTAATTCCGGAATTGCTCTTCGAATGGACCACACTTCCTTGTCTGGACTTGCACTTTATTGCTGCTTTCAGTTATTGCTACTTTCATTTGCTTATTTTTTGTTTCTTGCTGCGTCTGCTTCTGTTTGTAATAATCTGCTGCTTCGTTCACAGTTGATGCTGTTCACAATTTACAATTCTCGTTCTCTCCAACTTACGTACATTTACTCGCTGCGTTCACAGCTGACGCTATTCACAATTTACGTCTCTCGTTCTCTCTAACTTATAGACTTGCTGCGTTCACAATACTCGTTGCTTTGATGAGCAATGGCGTAACGGATTTATTCGAACTTGAAAAAAAAAAACTTTGCGATACATTGAGATTTGCAACTGCACAATACAATTCTCTGAACTATGTGCAACTATTAAAATTCATACATAGCTTCTTCACACTTTTCTTTGAATATAGTTCAACGGCTTCAATGTGGAATATATGTACGAATATGCGACGCGATTGAAACCTGCAACCTTTAAGTTCAATTTCGTTCAGATGCGAGATTACTCTCGTCTCGCAAGGTCTGTCGTCGTCGCTTACTTCTTCTCTACTACTGTACTTTACTTTTTGCTTTTCAGCGTCACCATGGTTGCAATGCGTTCGGTAGTTGTCAGGGTTGTAATGTGATGTAATTCCTACACAAATACAATTCAAAAAAATAGTCCGTTATCCCAAATTTTGGATAAACTAAATGACCAAGAGAAACTATTTAAGTCCTTTAATCAGCGGCTCAACACCCTTGAGTACCATCTACAATTTATTGATGAACAGTAACTCTTTGAGAATAATGCTTTAGAACGCTAATGGTCTTTCCAAAAGTAAAAATGAATTAGAAGTTATGCTACACGACAGAAATATTTATATATGTCTATTTTCTGAAACGTATTTTACGAACCATTCATTTTAAAAAATTTAAAAATTATGAACTACATATGTATATCACACACTACACCCGGCAAACTCAGTACGACGAGGGAGCGCTATAATTATCAAAACCAATATTGAACACTGCGAGGAAGATCCGATTAAGACGGAAGAAATTCAAGCTACAACAATTCCAGTTAATTTGCAGAATCATTCATTGTAAATATGTATCTTATTGCTCTGTAAAGTCCACCTAGGCATAATATAAAAACAGATACGCATATGAAGTTATTAAAAAAATATGACGGAAGATACACCACTGGTGGCGACTTTAATGCAAAACTCTCGTTTAACTACAACCAAAGGTCGAGAACTTCTCAAAGCTATTCAAGCAGTTAAATGCAATTTTGTTTCTACAGGAAGACCCACTTATTGACCTACAGATAGACTAATTGCCAGACCTGCTTGACTTCTTTATAATCAATAAGCTACCGAAACTCAATTTATGTATTAAAGATTGCTCAGACCTAAGCTCTGGCCATTCACCAGTGCTACTAACTCTGTATGAAAAGCCAATTATTTCAGCCGCCAAGCCAACCTTATGTAATAACCACACTAATTGGTATATGTATATTTAAAAGTATAGTGAGTAAAGTCGACCCAAAGCTTAAGCATACACTTATCTACAGGTATTGAGTTGGACTGCGAGGTTGAAGATTTCACACAAATAATTCAAAACGCTGCTTGGAAGAGTACACCAAATATTCGCATGAATCTAAGTGGTACCAAATACCCAAAACACATCCTAGAAAGTATCCATAAAAAGCGCAAGCTTCGACGGAGATGGCAGCAAACTAGGTCCTCTGTTCACAAATTAAAGAGTTTCAAAATTTTTCATTCAAAACTTATCTGACTAAACTCACAGCTGACAAATCCTCCATCTATTCACTCTGGAAAGCTGCAAGAAATATGAATAAACAAATAAAACATGTAGCACCATTAAAACTAAACAAAACTGCATGGACCAAAGCGAATGAACAGAAAACTGCCGTATTTGCAAATCACTTGAAAAAAACATTTACGCCTAACGATGGGTATGAAAAAACTGTGTTAATAGTTGGTTGGGTCACCACATCAGCATTCCTCCTGTTACTATTAAAGAAATTAAAAATCTTATCGGAAACACAAGACTCAAAACAGCACCTGGTACGATTTAATAAATGGAGAAATATTATGCAATTTACCAAAGAATTATATAAAAAACTTGTGATCATTATAAACAGTCATTATGCCTAAGATATTTACGTGCCATCGATTAGGAAAGTATCTGAAGTCATAATGAAACCTTAGCGGGGTAAGCCAGTACACGATGTTACATCATATAGACCAATGTCTCTGCTGCCAGCTTTATCTAAAATCTTTGAGAATATACTCACAAATAGGTTCAAACCAATAATTGTTCATAAACACCTAATACCAACACCTCAATTTGGCTTCCGTGACCACCATTTAACAATTGACCAGGTACACCGAATCGTTATTTCCGTTGAAAATACAATCGATAAAGAGAACGCTTGTACGTCGGCCTTTTCGGACGTGTCTCAAGCCTTTGACAAAGTTTGGCATACGGATCTGCTGCTCAAACTGAAATACATGCTACCCATACAATTTTGTGAAATAATTTCTTCGTACTTAAAAGATAGATACTTCCGCACTAAACAAGAGGATTCATACTCAAACTTGCAACCGATAGAAGAGGGTATTCCCCAGGAAAGTGTGTTGGGGCCAATGCTTTATTTGCTTTTTTTTTATTTATTTATTTTTATGAACTATAATTATAAATAATTACATTACATTTAGCAAGGCAACTAGTAACTAAGACTATCGGCCTGACTTATTACTAAAAGATTTTATATTTTATTATAAAATGCTCTAGAATAAGATAATATTAAAAAATAAGTAACGAAGTAAATAAATGATTACACAAGGTGCAAAAAGCTACTTTGGTAAAATAAGTTAAAGATTTTTTTTATGTTTTCAATATCTGAAGTCTTTAGCATATTTGTGGGCAATTCATTTCCAAATATATTGACTCGCGCATTATTATATTTCATACACTCATCGAGGATATGTTTTATGAACAGTGCGCAGTTGCACGCTGCACAATAAGGAAGCGGTTCCCCTTTTAACAAATATTCGTGCGTTAACTTTGTGTGACCCAGTCGTAATCTGGTGATAATACGAAGTTGATCTGCCGTCGCTGAGACCGGGAGTGTTGGCTTGATGCGATTTTGATTGTAAACTTTGTATCCATGTTGATACGTTTGCCAGTTAGTCGCAGTTATTTTCCTAACGTGGTTGTTTATTTGTCGAATGATGTCTGTTTTTACCAAAGGATCGAAGTACATACAGGGTGTCTGGTAGACTTCTTTAGCTGCGATGTCTGCATATTCGTTTCCGATGATGCCCAATGGCCGGGTACCCACATGATTTTTATTTTTGAAGAATGTTGTATCAACAGATCTCTTGACCTTTCAGTAAGAGGCTCTTTATTGTGTGGGTTTTGCAGCGCAGCGACGGACGACTTGCTGTCGGAGCAGATTATGTATTTTCCCTTAGCTGTTGTAGAGTGCATAATAGCATGGTATACGGCGATTAATTCAGCCCCGAAAACCGAGCTGTGCGGGAAAAGCAGTCCCGTCTTGATAACCTTCCCTTTCTCAGATACTACTGCAAAAGACGTCGATTGAGTTGTTTTGGAGCCATCCGTAAATAAGAATTTCCAGCCTTTTCTCTCTGAGTTGCTTTTCAATTCCAAAAAAGTTTTTTGATATATTGTGGGGCTCGTTGATTGTTTAGAGTAGTCTAAAAGTTTCGAGATAAAAACGGATGGAGGGAGCATCCACTGAGGAAATTTTGAAGATTTAGTAAGCGTAGGATTGTAAAGGATGTTGGCTTCCTTCGCGGTCTGTAATGCATTATATATAGCTGAAGGTGTCTTCATCCGACGTCTTCTTTTGGCAACATTTGTTACGTCTTTGTGCAGAATCACGTTGTTTGTGAAGTATAGTTTACTTATTAAGCTGAGAAGACTTTGCTTATAACGTTCGCCAATGAAAGGGAGACCAGACTCTGCCAGCAGGTTTTTTATTGGTGTTGTGGGAAAGGCACGAAGACTCCTACGAATCGCGTTGTGATAGGGTGCAGATAAAACTGATATTGTACTTTTAGGGCACTGTCCATAAATAGGTAGACCGTAGTCAATCACTGACAATAGCAAGGATTTTGTTATATTTATAAGAGTATCCGGGTGTATTTTACTGTGCTTAGATGTTAAGTACTTTATGATGTTTAATCTAGCGTTAAGCTTTTTTCTTATATATTTACAATGCTCCTTAAAGTAAAGAGACTTATCAAAAATAATACCTAAACTTTTGAGGTATTTAACGTTAGTAATATTGTGATTTCTGTATACAAAATTAAAGTTTTGACAATATTTCTTTCTACATATGTGTAGAAAATTTGATTTTTCGTAAGATAGACTAGCTCCTGACCTTTTTGACCAGATATAGATTTCATCCATCACATTCGATAGCCTATTCAGAGTTTGGGATACGCAGTTGGTTTTTGAAAAAATCAAGACATCATCTGCATAAAGAGAATGTTCTAGTCCCTGTTTGATTATTATTTTGCTAATTTCATTGAAGGCAATGATAAAAAGAATTACGGAGATAGGCGAACCTTGAGGTATGCCGTTATATAGATGTACTCTATCGGAGTACTAGTTGTTTATTTTGGCCCTAAACGTGCGATGATTTAACAGACTTTTCACTATGTTGTAGATTTTTCTGCCCGTTTGCCAACTTTTGAGTTGCCTAAGAACTACGTGAGCACCGATTCTATCAAATGCTTTCTCGAAATCTAAGCTTAAAACTGATACATGATTTCGATTCGAGAGGGCGGTTGACAAGTAATGTTCAAAGTGGAGAAGTGCGTCTGATGTACCTTGCCCTTTTTTAAAGGCTACCTGGTTGTGACTGATATGTTTATCTCGTAAAGCGAGCCACATGATTCGCTTTGCTACTATCTTTTCTAACGTTTTGCTGAGACATGACAACAATGAAATTAGTCGATAACTGCTAATTTGGTCTGAGGGCTTGTTAGGTTTTAAAATGGGAATGATGTCTGCATTTTTCCAGCTCTGTGGGTAGACGCCTGTTTCAAAAATAGTATTGAAAAGTTTAAGTACCCTATTTTTTGTGCTGGTTGGTAGATTTTTAAGCATTGGGTAGGATACTCTGTCGTAACCGGGGGTTTTCCCCTTAGCCGATTGAACAACTTCATCAAACTCTGTCATTGTGATATCCTTTTCAATCATTTTAGCGGAAGCTGAGATTTTAGATGGGTTATATTCCGATACAAAATCTAATTTTTCTGCAATGAAATCTGCTGCAAAGTTCTGGTCTTTGGAATATTCAGACCAAGTAGAAGAAAAATATTTCGCTATATCTTCCGTAGAGGATATAATGCCGTTTTCTGTCAGCGTCCTAACGTCACGCCAAATTTGCTTAGGGTAAGAATTAGGGTTGATTGCAGATGTAAATTCTTCTAACCTAGTTCTTTTGTTTGCCTTTACTTGGTATCTGAAAGCCGCGTTGGCTTTCTTGTAATTAATAAAGTTGGCTTCAGTTCTTTTCTTCTTATATATTGCCCACAATTCTTGTTTCTTGGCTCTAAGTATAGCTAGGTGCAAGGCAGGTCGCCTCCAAGTTGGTGCACCCTGGGTAACGCTAAATGACCTGCGGCCTTCACGGCCTAACAACTCCCTGGACGACTTTGGCTCTGGACTGGTTTTTGAGAAACTTTTATCGGATTTGGTAGAACCCTGGGCTGGTGGTGGCGGCATTCTGACACCTGAGTATGATGAGGTGACACTCATCAGAAATGGCTGACAGGCTAATGTCGCAACTGCCCCCGTCCCGTTAAAACCCTGGCAGGCCTCAGAGTACGTTCCCCCCCGTCGTCGTTAAGTTGGCGTGGTAGGTGTATGTTGAGATGACTCCTTCTTTGCGCTGGTCGGCTCTGAACGTATTGCCTCATAAGGGCGTACGTCAACCCTCGCCTTGGCCTCATCATTGAGATAACCTTGGGACCATAAAAGGCGACTACCTTTCCGGGGGACGGATAGCGGCTCTGAGTGGGGACCCTTTTCGCATGGACAATTCATTAAACAACAAAATTGACGGAAGAACGACGAAGGGAGGTGAAGGGCTGTCGAAATCGGCACCTAGATCCAACCCAGGTGGGGACGCTGCTCCTATGGCGACGAAACCGTCACCGAGATATGGCAGCAATACGACTAAGACTCCAGTAGGTGTCTCCTCAGGTAGCAGACTGGGGGTAACCGGCGCTAACCCGCCGGCAACAGACGTAGCGAAGGGTGGATCCTTCATACGCGGCGGAATCGCCAGCACTAGCAGGGGAACCTCAGCTAGAGTTATGAAGGGATCCGCAGGGGGTAAAAGCAAAGCAGCTTTAGCTAGAAAGCTAAAATCAGACCGTCGATTGGCGGCCAAAATCGTGGAACGCTACGGTGACAAGCATGTTGGTCAGGTCTCTGAGCAACACGCTAGTACACTTGAGTGGGCCAGGAAGGTGCTGAGCGAGGACGATAAGGCAGGACCGGAAACCAGCAGGACAGAACCGGCGGTCAAGCGGCAGAGGTCGCACGAGGGAGAAACCTCCCTTGTTAAGAAACCGCGAACGGGAAAGGCGCCAACCTTTAGCGAAATCGCCAAAGGCGCTGGGGCCATAGTACTGGGGGTGCTCGACCGTAGTAGAGAGAACGGTGCCATATCCCATGAGGAATGGAAGAGGGTAGCGGCGGCTATCTCGTCGGTCTTCCTGAGGGTGGTCAAGGAAAACCCGGGGCCACCCCCGAAATGTGTGAGTGCCGGTTGGCACCAGGGGCTGCACAAGCTCACGAGTTGCGCTGACGAGAGATCGGCCATCTTGTACAAGAAGGCAGTCTCTCAGGTGGGGGAGGTCTGGAAGGGGGCCAGACTGGAGGCCGTGGCCAAAGAGGATCTTCCTCTCCGTCCTAGGGCTCGCGTTTGGCTGCCGGCCGAACCTTCCACGCCGAGTGAGATTGAGGAAATCCTCAGGTATTGCAATCCCTCACTTCCGACGCAGGACTGGAAAGTCTTAAGGCTGGAGAGGACTGATGAACCGTATCGGCAAGCGCTGATAATGCTAAACACGGAATCCATCGGTCCTCTCAGCAAAACAAGGGGAGCCATTAGCTATGGTTTTGAGATGGTAGTGCTGAAAGTACTTCCATCAGATGCCAGGGCTGATGGTCCCCAGGCTACGGTGACTGCGGTGGATGTACCAAGGGGTGCTGACGGTCAAACGACTGTGGAAATCAATGCGCCAGAGGGCGTCGACGGTCATATGACCGTGGAAGCGGATCCGAATCTCTCAGACGTGGCGAGTGTTGGGGGCGGTTCGTCAATTGGCGACTCCGTCTTCAGCCTCGAACAACTGTTTGAGGAGGTTCGGGTCGATCACGACTTGGGCGCTGAAATAGCGCTCCTGGGGGAAAATCTGAAGGATGAAATTCCTCCAGATTAACCTCCAGCATGCGAAGGCGGCCTCCGCCAACCTATTGCTCCGTCTGGAACAAGACGGAGCTGATGTCGTCTTGATCCAGGAACCGTGGCTGACTGGCAACGGGATCTCTGGATTGAGGACAAAGAGCCATAGGCTCCTGACAGCCAAGGATGCAGGTAGGAACAGAGCCTGTATGCTGGTAAGGAATGAACTAACGGTATTTCTTTTACCTAATTTCAGCAGCGCTGACATAGTGACAGCGAAATTGGAATGCGACACCGGGGATCTCTGGCTCATCTCCGCATACATGCCACACGATGATGTGGTGGAGCCACCTCCCTTACTGCTGAGGAGGACCTTAGCCGAAGCGTCTAAGTCTGGCACTGGCGTCATCATCGGTTCCGACGCTAACTCGCGGCACCAGATCTGGGGAAGCTCGGATACTAACAGTAGAGGTGAGTCGCTTTTTGATTTCATTATTAGCGAAGATCTTCGCATTTGTAATAGAGGAAACTCTCCCACTTTTGTGACCGCAGGCAGGGAGGAGGTCCTCGACCTCACCCTTGCCTCACAAGCGATTGCCCCGCTGATCTCGAACTGGAGGGTCCTCGCTGATCACTCCTTTTCGGATCACAGGTACATCGAGTTTAGTCTAGTTGGTGAAGGTCCGCCTAGGAAATCTTTCAGGAACCCTAGAAACACGGATTGGGCAGGTTACCGCAGGAGGCTTAGGCAAACTCTCCCACACGCACCGGGGGTGG
This sequence comes from Bactrocera zonata, assembly GCA_037783105.1. Classification (NCBI taxonomy): domain Eukaryota; kingdom Metazoa; phylum Arthropoda; class Insecta; order Diptera; family Tephritidae; genus Bactrocera; species Bactrocera zonata. The sequence goes on from JBAWJQ010001699.1 coordinate 41,680, forward strand.
ACTCGTTGGCCACTACCGATGTGGTGGAGGAGTGGGTCGAAGTCTTCAGCTCGGCGTGTAATGCTGCGCTGGAGAGGTCTTGTCCACTGAGATCACCGAAGGGCAAAGAGAAACCTCTATGGTGGACTACGGAGCTCTCAGAGATCAGGGCGTCTTGTAGACGGCTATTCAATAAGGCCCGCAGAAGTGGGTTATCTGATGATTGGACCTTGTATAAAGTAGGACTTTCAATTTATAAGTCCGAGTTAAGAAAGGCCAAGAGGACCTCGTGGAAGTGCTTCTGTGAAAAAGTGGAAGGCTGTCACGAGTCCTCGAGATTCAGGCGTATTCTCGCAAAAACCCCAGTGTCCCTGGGGTATCTAAAGGACGCTAATGGGAAGTGGGCTCTCAGTAGGGAAGAAACACTTCAGACGCTTCTCGACGCTCACTTCCCGAGCAACATATCCTCTATGAGGGGTCCTCTCGGGATGCCGCATGACGATTGTGCGGCCTTTGTCGGCATTTTGGATAGGCGTCACTTGACGTGGGCGATTAACTCGTTCAAACCGTTCAAGTCCCCGGGACCAGACGGCATCATACCAGCGCAGCTGCAACAGGCTGTTAAGGTGTCATGCGACTGGTTGGCACCTATCTATGCGAACTGCATCAGATTAGGTTACATTCCGGGGGCCTGGAGACGAGTCAAGGTCACGTTTATCCCGAAGGCTGGCAGGGTCTCCCATGTCACGGCCAAAGATTTCAGGCCAATTAGCCTTTCCTCCTTCTTGTTAAAGACTCTGGAGCGGCTGATGGACTGGTATATAAGGAAGAGCATTCCGAGAGACTATTTGTCAAGAGCACAACATGCTTATCGCAAAGGCAGGTCAGTGGACACTGCCTTGCACACTATCGTGTCATGGCTTGAGGAGGCCATTGAAGCCAAGGACTTCTCTGTTGGGACCTTCCTTGATATCGAGGGAGCTTTCAACAATGTCCTGCCTGAAGCAGTATTAACTGCCCTTGACGGTCTTGGAGTTGAATCGAACTTCAAGTGCCTCATTCTCAGCCTTCTATGCGACAGAGTAATCGAAACGGAATGGGGCAGCGCGCGTGCGAGGCGTAGTGTGAGTAGGGGAACACCACAAGGTGGGGTTCTCTCTCCTCTTCTATGGATCCTAGTCGTTGACGAATTGCTCAAAAAACTAGAGGATCGCGGCTGTCGGGTGATTGCCTACGCAGATGATGTAGCACTTATGGTCAAAGGAAAGTTCCTTAACACCGTGTACGAGTTGACGCAGGGATATCTCAGCGTAGTAACAAAGTGGGCGGTCGGAAGTGGACTCGCCATAAATCCAAGCAAAACAGAGATGGTTTTATTCAGCCGGAAATATAAAATCCCGGTGGCACCGTTGCCGCGGATGGGAGGTATTCGCCTGCAACCGGCGGATACAGTGAAGTATTTAGGGCTCATCCTGGATAAGAAGCTTTCATGGAAGCCGAATATCGAGGAGAGAGCAAAAAAGGCATCTGTTGCCTTATACTGCTGCAAAGGAGCTATTGGCAAAAGGTGGGGTCTTTCACCAAAAGTGGTCCTCTGGCTTTATGACACCATAGTAAAGCCCATCTTATTCTATGGTGTCTTCATGTGGTGGAGGGCTTTAGGGAAGACCACACTGGCCAAAAAACTCGAGAGCGTTCAACGGGCTGCGCTAATTAGCATATGTGGTGCATTAAGATCTACTCCGACCATGGCACTTAATGCAATTTTGAATATAACGCCGGTGGACATTGCCGGTAGGTGCATAGCCGCGAAGGTGGCTATTAGACTCAGAGAATCTGGTTTCTTAAAGGAACGCGCATCTGGTCATTCGGATATCCTCACAAACTTTGACTGCATACCGGATCATCTGGATCATGGAGTCGCCATACCGAACTCTGGCGGCTCCTTCTCTGCCCATATACCGACGAGGGAGATGTGGGTGGGAAGAAGCCGTTGGAGGAGGGGGCAGCAAGCTTCTTCACGGATGGGTCAAAGCTTGGGGGAAAGGTTGGTGGAGGGGTCTACTGTCGGGAGCTCTCCATCGACTCCTGTTTCAGACTTCCCGACTACTGTAGTGTTTTCCAGGCTGAGGTCGCAGCCATCAAGGTTGCAGCTGATTTGCTGCTACAGAGTACATCCACTTTCAGAGAAGTGACTATCCACTCGGATAGTAGAGCGGCTATATTAGCCTTGAACTCATTTACAGTGCGTTCAGGGCTGGTCGAAGAATGTCTAACGTCACTATCTCTAGCAGCTAGAGCTTTTGTGATTAGGCTGGTGTGGGTGCCGGGCCATAGCGGAATTGCAGGCAATTGCAAAGCTGATGAGCTAGCAAGGAAAGGTACCCTAGAATCATTATCGGTAGAATGGGAACGGGTCGGTGCTCCTGTTTCTTCTTGTGGTCTACTACTAGACAGCTGGGCCACGCGGATGTTCGCCCAACGCTGGGCCAACATCGGCACTTGTGCGGTTGCGAAAGCCTTCTGGCCCAACATAGACCGCAGGAGATCTAATGATGCTTTAGCCCTCAGCAAGGCTAACCTCTCACTGTTAGTGGGTCTTTTAACGGGCCACTGTCCTATTGGCTTACATGCGGTAAGAATGGGTATCTTACCGGATGCCGACTGCAGAAGCTGTTTGGAGGAAGATGCGGTAGAAACAAGCCAGCACTTCCTGCTTGACTGTCCCGCTTTTGGGAGGTCAAGACTCAGACACCTGGGGGCGCATACCTTTGGACACGCCACCGAACTGGCGGGTGTTGAAGTTAGGCGTCTGTGTAACTATGTATTGGCTACAAAGCGCTTCGCCAATCTGTAAGTCCGAACACGGGAGTTCCTTTTCAATGGCATCACAAAGGACTAATTGTTAGTCTACGTGGGATCTTTGATCAGCCATCTTACCTAACCTAACCTAAGTATAGCTAGATTTCGGTTCCACCACGGAACGGCGGGTCTGTGAAAAGTTGTCTTCGTGGAATGCACAGATGAGCGGAAGATCTAATAATAGTTTTTATATTTGCTGCTTCTTTATTTAGTTATTTCATACTGGTATTTTGGATGACTCTGAAACGCAGCTTTCTTGCAACATCGACCAGTCGGCTAGTTCGGTGATAAATCTTGGTCTTTTAGTTGTTTTCTTGACATATATGCTAGAATTTACCGTCGTGAAAATTGGAAAGTGATGACTTCGATGTAAGTTATTTAAAATTGTCCATTTGCATTTAGGTACAAGACTCGCTGAACAAAGTGTGATATCTATGTTTGAAAAGCTTTGGTGGGTTGAAAAATGTGTAGGCGAGTCGTCGTTAAGAACCGTCAGGTTTGAAGCTAGTATAACATCTTCAAGTGCTTTACCTCTTGGGTTTGCTACAGATGAACCCCAGAGTGGACTCCAGGAATTTAGATCTCCTAATACTAACATAGGGCTTGGAATATTATCAAGTATTGAGAACAGATCTTTCGAATTAAAGTTCTGGTCTGGAGGGATGTACATTGATATCAGTGAAAATTTAAACCCTATGTTTATTTCCAGCACAATTGTAGAGATATTTGACACTGTGCTAATTTGTTTGTGGGGTATGTCTTTTTTAATGAGCACGCAAATTCCTTGCTTGCCTGTCGTGTTTTGCGCTTAGTTGTGGAAATAGCCTGTATATGCTTTAGGTGGGTGAGGTGCTACATTCGAGGGTATGTGGGTTTCCTGTAAGCATATAATGGACGGATTGTATTGCTTCAGTATAAGTTGAAGTTCTTCGTAATTATTAGAATATCCCTTTATATTCCATTGCATTATGGAAGTCATTGTGGACGAAAAAGTAAGAGTTTTGTTGTAAAGTTATATAAAGGTATATAAGTGTTAGTATAAACGTTTCTTTTGTTGAGATAAATTTAAGAGTCTTCGTCAGATGCCATTACGGCTTTGCTTTTTAATTTAATTTATCCTTTGATTTGGGTTTCAAACTTATTATTGCGAGAGAAATACAGTACAAATTATGAAACAAAAATTATCAATTCCAATTTTGAGATAAACAAAGTGGTTATAATCGAAAAGTCAACCATATGCATGCATTACATAGTGGCTCATGTTATTAAAAATTCAAACACACAATTTCACATTGCTTGTTTCATAACGCAAAACGATGACTGCCAAGTTTTGCGAATCTTTCGATGACTTCTTCGGCGGTGATTTCGATGTCATGATGCGTATGAAGCAACGTTAATCCAACTAGTCTTTCTTGAAGCATGGTCGTCCTAAGCCATGTTTTGATGCGGCGAAGATAAGAGAAATAACGTTCAGAGCTCGCGTTTGTTACGGGAAGTGTCCCCGAGCAGGAGATACGTGTGGATTGTTGGGAATATGTCGACATCACATTTTCTTAATGTTTCCAGTGCAGAAATTGCAATTTCACTGCCTTAAATTTTTTGTTGCTGCTGCCAGTGACATTGTTAGTAGCTTAATTCACCTTTGAATTTCAATTTTTGTACGCTTTTTTCATCATCCAGAAGATTCCCGAACCTTTCTATCAAGCATCCAATTAGATCATCGATTTCGTTTTCTCTTAAAAGACTTGCTTTTTGTGGGAGCAACACACTCAATTGGTAACCATCCAAAACTTCTTGCGAAAAACGAGCTTCCAAATCTTCTTTGATGGTATCCAGCAGAGGTATGTTGACAGAGACCCTGTAGTAATCTTTGCAAGTTTTCACGTCGTAATTTTCGCGTTTCGTTTGTCGACCACATGTTCTCGTTTTCGCTTCGTCAACATCGAGTTTTTCTGCCATTTTCTTGGCTTCTGAATAAATCAATCATAATATTTCATCACCTTTTTCCCTCTTTTTTTCCAACGAGGCAAGCAACGTCCCAATAATTTTTGATGCCTTCGCCAAATCAATTGCTTCCTTTTGAAGAACTACGTTGAGCGAACGATAAATTCGAACTTGCACAAAGCCGATATGAGAATTGTTGCTTTGCCTGCTGTTTCTCTGTTCTTCCACTCACTGATTTTTGACAGAGCTTCAATGGTCAACGGTAACTTCGCAACAAATTGAAGGACAGCATCGTGTCTCTCTACCCATCTTGTTTCACACAACTAGCCAATTTTTTTACCGAGTATCTTTGCTAATACAGTCACACGTTTTGGAAATGAGTTCTTGAAGAATTTGTTGACTTTATCGTATGGCACTGGCAACGTTTTCGATTAATCGTACTTTCACTGACTTTGAAATACTTTTGTTGAGTTTGTGCATGTAAAACATATAGACACGATGCCACTTTCAACTATCGAACGCCCCATTAACTCGATATCTCTGCGGGCATATGTATATTCTCATACTGTACTCAAGACTTCGACTCTTTCTCAATTCAGAATTTCGAAAAGGGTTAAATAAGTTTAGACAGGTCATATAATGCAATTTATGATAGTATCTTGTTGTGATTTCCATAGTGTATTTGGTGAGAAGAGTGTCACTTGATTTTATATAATCAAGTTCTAAAGCCAGTTTGGGCCTACGGAGTTCAACTATGGGGTTGCTCAAGCCAAAGCTGTATTGCCAGCATTCAGCGCTTTCAAAATAAGGTACTAAGGAGTTTAGTTAATGCTTCTTGGTACGTTATACCTGCTGACCTGCACCGTGATCTAAGTGTGAATTCTGAGGTAAATGAAATCTCCAAAATAGTAAAGTCTCACGAACTGAGGCTTAGACAGCACGTTAATGAGGAAACCTTCAGACTCATCGAAACTGCTGGGCGAGAAATCCGATTGAAACGCAAGCAGCCTTCCGACCTAATAACACAAAAGTAGCAGCAAATGTATTTCTTAACATTTAGCTTTTAAGAATTTCAACTAATTAATTAGACTACAATTGTTGTTAGTATTTTATTTATATTTGTATACTAGGTACTAGGTAAACTGATAATAAAAAAATATAAAAAATGCTTAAGAAGTGGTTAAGAGAATTTCCTGCGGTAAATTTCAATCTCTTTCTATTTCTTTGTTGTAGTTGATATAATTGATCTTGGAAAGAAATCAAGAAATCATAGAATGCACTTGAATTTAATATAAAAATGTTTAACTCACCAAAATAAACGAAGGAAATTTAATGTTCGGTAAAAATGTATGTAAATGTAAAAAATTCAGTGTTGCAACACGCAAAGTCCAAACACAATTAAAACTGGAAAAAATCAGAACTACAAATTCGCCGTAATCGATGCATAATTATCCGATAAATGGATTTGCAACTTATATAGACAACAACGAAATGCTCTACTGTATACGACTGTGTTAAGTGTGACTCAAAAGAGGAAATAACATCGACAAATGTTGTGCACTTCTGCACGTCTTCTACTCGATCTCGAACTCGTTATAAACTTTATCCAAATATGTACACTGCCGATCAACTGAATAGGTTCATATAAACTCGCTTGCATTTTTATGATTTTTTCATTACATATTGATCTTACGCATGTTTTTTTAAAACATTTCAACTTTATATTTGTGCCAATCAGTGTGCGCTAGTAAAAAAAGCGTTTGCTAAATACCGTTACTTTGCTTATTCTATTTTGCTATTTCTTTCGCTAATTTCTGTGCAATTTTTTGGCTCAACTGAATAGGTTCAGCTGAAAGATTTTTAGTTTATGATTAAACTACACCGCGACATATTTTTGATACAAATTTTTAATTTCATATATTTTCTTCAAACTAAATGGAAAATGGGACGCGGAGAACAATTATCCGAGTATAAAAGAGGCCAAATCGAAGCCTATCGTGAAAGTGGTCTTAGCCATCGCAAAATCGCTCAAAAAATTGGAAAAAGCCTAAATGTTGTGGGTAACTTTTTGAGGAACAAAGCAGAATATGGCAAAAACATGAAAGGCGGAGTCAAACACACCATCTCTGCGGCAGTCAGGAGGCATATTGTGCGAGCTGCGTCCAATTCGCATCCTTAGCACCCAAAATTAAATAAATTTGCGGTGTTACAGCCAGTGTGTCTGCAGTTAAACGTGTGATTTCGTCGGCTGATCATCTAAAACGAATGAAATTAAAAAATAAAAAACAAAACACCGTTAAATGTTGCGCGTAAAGCTTCACGACTGCTCATTGCGCGCAAGCACATGGAAGAGCAATTCCTGAACCGTCGCCATAGCAGTGAGAAAGACGTAATGATGTGGGGGTCAGTATCAGTCTTTGGCACTTGCGACCTTCAATTTGTTACTTGAAAAATAACGCGGAAACCTACAAATCTATCATACAGACTGCGTCATTATTTCAATATTTTTCACATTATCAAATGGACTTACCAGCACGAAAACGCTTCTATTAATACAGCTAGAGTGGTAAAAGAGTGGATTAAGGCTCAAAATGTGGACTTGTTCGAATGGCCCCATATTCACCTGACCTTAATATAATGGAAAACTGCAAAATTTGTATAGCTCACTTCCGGATCGTTTATGTGACATTATATCGAAAAACGGTGGATTCACTCATTAATAAACTTATTAAAAATTACTTTAAATTTACTTAGCTTACCAAAAAAATGAAAATTATCTTAAGTTACTTGTATAATTTTAATTTTTTTAGGTTGAACCTATTCAGATGAACGAAAAAAAATCATTGATTTTGTTAACCTTTCAGAAGGAAAAATAAATAAGGAATAAATAATATGTTTTTGAAAAACCTTTTTCAACATTTTATATTAAAATGATTTAAAAGTTAAACAAAAAAAAGTATGTAAATCGGAAAACTGGTTTAGGAATTATAGATAAATTCCTACCTCTGAGATCATGAACCTATTCAGTTGAGCGGCAGTGTATGTATGTATGTACAAATGTCAACGAGTCAAAAATGGGACACAAACTTTTTGTTAACGTAATTAATGTAGAGAAGATCTTAAAAAAATGCGAGAGTTTTTTGCAATTAACTGAATTACCATTCTCCACAGATCCTCGATCAGTTTAAAATTTGGGACCCTATTCTGTAACTCGATTAGAAAAAAAAATTTACTCGAATTCGTATTTTTTATATTCTGTAACTCGATTTTCGAATTTTCAAGCCAATTTTCGAATAAAATATTCGTTAGCTTTGGAGTTGTAGAAACAAAAACGAAAATTGTACGTATTTATTCTGGCACAGGGTGATACAACTATCGCATAATTATAAAGTAGATCCGAATTTCGAATAGAATACATTAACGAATCGAGATAGAGAATAGGGCCCCTGAGCAAACCACTCCAGCAATACAATTTTCCGAGAGGTATTAACGCCTTTGTCTTCTTCGCTACATGGATCGGTGCGCTGGAAAATTCTTTTATCACCATGTAAATTAAGAGCAAAATCAAGGCATTCGTTCTCCAATAAAAGAGTGTAGATTTCTACGTTCAATTTGAATTCACAAAGCATTTTTTGTCATGCCTTTTGGTGAAAATGTTGCCCTTACCATGAGCGATCTACCAACATGAACAATATATTGCATTTTTTATAAAATGCAATTTGCATTTTTATCACGTTGCTTTAGGCATGGCTTGCGCACTCGACTTTCGTATTTAAGGTACATATATGATACATCGTTCCTTATTATTTGATGCACACGTTGTAGATCACACTAGACCATGTTCCGCTTTTATTTGCCTGCAACTCATATGGCTATTACTTGCTAGCTGCTGAATGCGCTGTTTGCTCTTGTCATCATTGGTATATGTACATACGATCACTATGCTTAGTCATACGATATTTTTCGGGATTTTTCTGAAATTTTGTTACTGTATGCCTTTACAAAAACATAATTTGATCCACTTTTATGCGTGATTGACTCTTTATGACCCTTTAATCAATCCTTGCTCCTCATCTGAAAATCCAGTTCCATGTGGCACTTTCCCATAAATTCAAAAAATGTAATTTATTTTTTCGTCTTAAACATTTATTCACTTACTTTAAAATGTTTATATCCGCTTTTTCTACTAATATGATTACTTGGTACCAGTCAGAACACAAATAGTTCTTTTTGCAGATATAATTATATATAATACATTTTACCATAACCAGAAATTCTTGGGAGGTATTTGAAAAATTTGATTTTGAAATATTCCGCATGAAAAATTTGCGTCGCTATTGTGGGGCATTAAAATGAAATGAAGAAAGAGCGGAATGTGTTGCTTTGATACAAAGCCTGTGGAACCCTTACAATCAATATTTATAGGTGAAACTGGTGAATCTCGACAGTTCCTAAACCGTGTAAAGAAATACAGCGCATGCTTTCACATGACATCATTCGGTGTGGACAAAATTATACCTGGGCCTGAATTTTTCACTACATTCACAATGCAAAGCCAAGTACAAAACAAAATACGGTCATTGTTGTTAAGTTCGACCCAGAGAGTATCTCCAATGGCAGGCGCAATGTAATCATACATGCCCATCAACCAGGGCTGCACATCAACCAAAGCTAGGGGTTATATCAATCTTGCGCAAGGTTGTCAGTAAAACTGTTCAAGTTGCCAATTCGGTCCGCTTCTGGATTTGTGGTAATTGCTTTTATTCGGCTGTGTCATAAATTATCTCTATATGGTGATCGGTGCGCTACTGAAAGGGGAAGACGGTGGACCGTATTGTCAACACCTCCCCTCCCAAAACCACGGTCATAACGAATATATATTTTCATACCTGTATGTACAACGTGATTTCCAAAGTAAACAGGACTTTTTGAATCTAGCGCTCCCTGGTGGCCATCTACATATACATATGCCGACTGGTGCATTAGATCTTCTGCTATCTTCATCGATTGTTCAGTGAAAATTTCATGACATCTCATTGATTGGAAGTGAAGTTATTGCGCTTTAAGTGTCCGTATGTATGTATGTGTTATCGGTGCGAAAATGGGCTTCGAACAAAGAGTCAACATTAAATTTTGTTATAAAATTGGTAAAAATTTTACCGAAACGTTTCAATTGATGAAACAAGTGGCACCGTGCGACTTCTTCCTTTTCGGAAAAATGCATTTGCCCATAAAAGGAAAGCGTTATGCCGACGTAGAGGCCATTCAAAAGGCTTGCACCGGCATACTGGCGGCCATACCGGCCAACGAGCTAAAACACTCTTTCGAATTGCTTTTAGATCGTGCAGAAAGCTGTATTGAAGCAGAAGGCGCCTATTTTGAATAAAATAAATAGATTTTGCCGAAAAAGAACCATTTGTTCTGTTTTTCTTTAAGTCCTGTTTACTTTGCAATGCTCCTTGTAAATGATTTGATTTAATGTTGTTTTTCAGTGCTGCTTACATTTCTCTTGAATATGTGATGTTTTTTTTATGGATTGTTTTGTTTTCTTTTAATTTAATATTTCAAATTTTTACATTAATCAAAAAAATTTATTAACTTATTTACGTAATTATTAGTACTAGCATACAATTTTATATCTTTATGAATTGTTTTGGTTTCTCATGTTAATAAATATAGTGGTGTGAAAATTGCAAAACACCAAAAAATTATTTAAAAGAAACCCAATTTAATATTTTTCAGCAATGGAATCATTGGTAAATGTTATTACAAATGTGAATTTTGAAATGCATTGTAAGGGAACACTCACCACAGCTTCTATCGTCTGTATACGTAGATATCCACGAAAATTAAAATTTTCCGTAGTAACGAGTCGGCTGATTGCTCTCTTACAACACAGGGTTGCCAATAGTAATACATATATATATTTATTGGGTAGTCGAAAAAGTATTTTCGTATTTTCGTATTTTTTCAATAGATGTCATTGCGGTCGTATTCTAAAGTGCTACCAATCACATTGCGTCATACCATGTAGTGTTGGAAAGGTGAGATTTCAAGGGGCCATCCATAAATTACGTCACACGAATTTAAGGGCTTCTGAACCCCTCCCCCCGTCCCTGTCACAAGTTGTCAAATTTTGAATTTAAAGTTGAACAAAAGTTACAGGTATTTTAATTTTTATATAAAAAAGGGAAGAATGCAACGCAAGTCACCAATGAAATTTGTTTAGTTTACGGAGACGATGATGTATTAGTTGATGATGATGCTTCCACCATATAGCCCTGACCTTGCAACATCGGACTACCGTTTGTTTCGGTCATTGCAGAATTCCCTTAATGGAGTAAAGTTGGATTCAAGAGAAGCCTGTGAGTGTAACTTGTCGCCGAGAAACCAGAAAAGTTTTACACTGATGGAGTAATGTTTGTAGCAGAAAAATGCCAAAATACATCCTTAGGTTATTAAAGTTGATTATAAATATAAAAAATAAAATAAGTTGATACGAAAAGACTATCCAATTATGTATGTATATACTGTTGCAAGTGCCAAGATCAGCAGACCTTTGGCTTTCTCCGCTCTAAAAATTTTAGTTTAGTTCATTCAAACATAAAAGAATAAATAAATATACATACATATGTACATATATGTATTAAAACGTGTTTTTTAATTAATGTTTCTATACTGTATACATGAACCCAGATAATGCCAAAAATAATAAATAAAAATAAAATAAATCAAATAAAAACTTAGTTGTGTGTATCCAAATATTAAAATATACCTATGTCCGTATAATATAATATTATTAGGGGTTATATACAGTTTTTGGCCGAAAAAAGGGAATTTTCCATATTTTTTCTGAGAAAACTTTTAAATTTATTGATCCATGAATTTTTACACATATTATAATATCTATTAACTGTATTTTTAGGTTAAGTATTAGTAAAAATATTTATTTAGAAAGAAACTACAGCTGAACTCCGGGAGCTCCTCTCAAGAAAGACGTTTCGTGGTAACCACTTTATCTCTGAACTGAATCCTCTGAAATTAAAAAAAAAACGATTTTGTTAAAATAATGTTAAATCTAGTAGTTAATTGGAGGAATAAGCCAATTAAATTTTTTTACGAAGGTTTTTGACTTTTAAACAAAATTTTGGGCTTAAATAGTTAAAAAAAATATCTATTGATTCGGCTTAGCCGTTTTTGAGTAATGTTCGTCACCGACTTTGAAAACACCGTTTTGAGAAAAACGCGTTTAAGGTTTGGAATACACTTCCAAGCACTCTGAAACGCCTTTTAAAATTTGTGTGTAACTTTGAAAATATTCACCGGAACGATATGAAAATTTCTGTGTGTTTTCTAAATATCTATACATAAATTTGAAATCTATTTTTCCAACTACATAAAACCCTTCAAAAACGTGCAAAAGAACATTTCAAGTAAATTCGAATAGAAAAGAAGAAATTATTTTGAAATTTGTGGTGCTGTACAATTCTGGGAATACCGTCCATTCACAAATTACAGTGAAACGACGTTGTCAATAAGTTTTTAGAATTGTGTTCATGTACATTTACACCATATACAAGATTTTTTTTTGTGAAATAATAAGCACTTTTATTTAAAAAAAATATATATACAACGTATACTATATACGTATATACATATGTACATCATTGCAAAAGGAAACCAACTTAAAAAATGTTCGCCTTTAATGCAGAAAAATATTTTATTCAATATGAAAATTTCATGTTAAGGTATGTATGTTCATATGTTCTAGAAAGGAGAAACCGGATAAGATGAATGAAAAAAGGTCTAAGACAGAGAGATGTGCCAAAGGTATTATAATTAACTTTCTCAGTAAATTATTTCTTTCTTTACCCGATGGCCATAGTTCTGCCAAAAAAATTTAGAAAAACTTGGCGAGGTTTGTAAATATAATAGCTTGGCTTCGCTGCTTTCAATTAATAAACAGTTACTGATATTTAAATTACATCTCACTTGTTATTCATTTTAATAAATTTGATGAATTGATAAATGATTTGTTGTCATTGTATGCAAAAATTGAGAAGGTGGTTAAACTGTCACACTTACTTTTATTTTTATCATCTACCTATGATGGAGTTGTAATTACCATCGAAACTTTGTTCGTTGAAAACTTTACTCTGGCAATTGTTGAATATGGCATTTTAGATCACGAAATTAAACTTAACAAGTAAGTAAGGACTAAGTTCGGGTGCAGCCTAACTTTTTATATTCTTGAAACTTGCAAGAATCAAAGCTAGGAAAATAGCTTAAGGTGCAAAATGTCAACCAGAGGATCGGAATCCGAGCAATTTTATATACATATACTATAACTCATATACTGACCGACATACTTGGTAAAAGGTTTGAAAAACCAAAACCACTATATGTAGAATATGGCAGTTGGGGTAGTATTGACCCGATCTTATCTATAATTTTCAATACCATATATGTACTATTAACATTTCACATACTAAAAAACCAGTCATACAAGTAGTAAAGTCAGTCGGATGTTCGAAAAACCTGACATTTGTTACATACATATGTATATACGGGCTATGTCAAGTTTTTGGCAAATTTTATTTACTTTAGGCACAAAGAGACACTCTTATGAGTAAAATAGGCTCTCTCATTTTTGTTAAGATAACTCACATATTGGCCAATATATGCGGCACAAAGTCACCCGAAAGTTCGAAAATTTGTATAATAAATATATAGGGGCTAAGGAAAGTATTGGTCCAATTCAACCTATTTTTTACATACATACATACAATTGTCAGGAAAGGATTGTCCCTAATTTTCAATTATATATTTCACACAATGACCGACATTTTCGATCAAAAGGGGGGACAAATATTCGGTACCTAGGGGCATAAGCAGTTTTTGTTGGATTTAAAGAATTTTGGGACATAAGGTGACACACACTAAAGACATTGTTCGTCCAAAGTTTTTTTCCGTTTTATTAATTGCTTCTTGATTAGTGTACTGGAAAGTAAAAGAATCAAGTGATCAATCATATATGTATGACAAGTAGACGTGGTTATTGTCCGATTTCGCTCATTTTCACAACGTGACATAGAAATATGAAGAGAATGTCACATACCAAATTTTGTTGAAATCGGTAAATCGGGTCCCAAGATATCAGATTTTATCAAAAAATGGACGGTGTCACGCCATCACTATCGCCCAATTTTTACGCCGGCCCCCATAAAGCCTTGTCATACCATCTTGGTGGCAAATTTTAATATTCGAGCAGCAATTTAGGTGGTTGTGGCTTTAGTAGTTTAGGAGATATGCATATTAAACACACCACGCCCACTTTTTCAAATTTTTTTGCCTACAGTTGCCCCTTGCTTCTGCGTTCCCCTGTGCCAAATATGAGTTTTATATCTTAATTAGGGGCTTAGTTATGGCACTTTATAGGTTTTCGATTAATGACGATTTCTGGGCGTAGTAGTGGTCCGATTACGTTAATTTACGAACTCGATTTTTTTTGTACTGAGCAACCTACTTTCTAAGTTTCATCGAGATTTCTCAATTTTTACTCAAGTTACAGCTTGCACGAACGGACGAACAGTCAAACAGGATTTCAATAATATATATTATATAACCCTATATCTATCTCGCTTAGTTTTAGGTGATACATACAACCGTTAGGTGAACCAAACTTTAATTCTCCGTAGCAACTGGTTGCAAAAGTACTAAAAGATTTATGTGCGTTTGCATGCAAATGATTTGGTAATTGCAACAGAAAACAAAATTACTATGAATAAATTTACAAACCTTATGGGAAAATTTAGGATCACAGATTTATTAGATCCTAGAAAGATATGAACTTAAATTATATCTAAGTCAGTCAGCGAATTTTAAAAATGATCTAAATAAATTTAATATGAAAGAATGTAATCCAGTTCATACACCACTTCCAAGTAAGCTCAATTATAAAGCTTTGAATTCCGATGAAGAATGCGATGCTTCATGTTGGAACCCAATTGGCTGTTAGATGTACTATACATACATTCAGTGGCGGATTAACGTATAAGCACTACAAGCACGTGCTTGGGGCCTCTGTTCTCCAGGGGCCTCCATCCTCTGCTGGCGCTTCATTTTATACCTACATTTTATCGATATTCATCCAAAATAAATATGTCCGTAATCACAAGGCGCGAGCAGTCTGGAAGTGACCCTTCATACACCCCCGCAGGGCCATGCCCCCTGCAACTTTATGATTCATTTTGAGGTACGTATCGTCGTCTGATGGTATGCCCGTGGAACGATTTCTGACATTTTTAAATTAAAAAAATCATGCCGAAAATGAGATGGCAAATATAGTACTCAGTTATCTAGAGGGTTGCAAAATAGATATTGCAACGTGCAGAGGACAATCATATGACAATGTTGCTAAATACTAGGTTGTCAAAAAAGTCTTGCGGTATTTTTATTGAATCAATTCGTGTGGCACCCATACATCGAGCTTCTTAGTGACTCCAAGCTTCTTCAAATGGTTTATAACGGTTTGACTACTACTATGCCGGTCTCTTTCGACCAATTCAGCGACCACCACCTCTACGCCAGAACGAAAACGTTGAAACCATCGTTGTGCGGTGGAAATGGAAACTGTATCGGGTCCATAAACTGCACAAATTTTATTGGTGGCTTGAGATGCATTTTTGCCTTTATCGTAGTAGTACTGTAAAATATGCCGTATTTTCTCTTTCTTTTGCTCCATGGTTGCGACGCTATAACTCACGAACGACTTAAAAAAAACGACAATCAATCAAACACGTGTTAGCGCGTGAAATGAGCTTTTTAAAAAGGTATAGCATGACCCGATGCGACGAATAAAACTAGAACTACGCGCTTTCAGCGCCAACTAGCAAAAATACCGCAAGACTTTTTTGACAACCTAATACATATACTCGTATGAATAGAATTACACCGTTTAGTAGTTCTTGTTGATTTAAAATCTTTGAGTTATGTTATTATTCTTAAAATAGGTACTTGATTCGCTTAAACACATTAAAAACATTTTGTTCATTTCTGTGCATTAACTAACTTTTCAGTGACTTAACATTTGTAAGTTTGAATCCACTTTAACCTGTGTACCATATCTCTACCGCTACTGTCCTCTGAAACGGAATTAATTCAATCCACTTGACTTACGAAATAAGCTGTATTTAAGAACTAGAAATAATTAAACTTTACGAAATGTATGGAATCAAATTTACGGAATTTAACCAAATTATTCTCTTGACGTTGACCTAATTATTCAAGTTTATGAGGTAAATTCTGCTGCATACTTCAAGGAATGCATCTATGCACAATGCAACTGAAAGAACGTGCTTCAGCGTAGCAGAATACATTCTAAATGCGGTTTTCATATTTCATAAACTACAAAGCATTTACATATGTACATATATTAGGGTTACATATTAGCATTTCACTTTTTGCCCTGCAGGAAAATACACTTGTCACAGACTAACTGAGAGTTTGCCCATTGCTATGTCGTTTTTTATTATCAATAGGCAAGTATGGATTTATTCTTCTATACAAATTTAAATTATGTTTCTAATTTCAGAAGAAAAACAATGTTCTACAATGACGAAATTTTATTAGTTCTGAATAAGAGATTTCCCGGACTGGTTCGCGTTTTCCTGCAGGAATCGTTAATTGTTTCCAGAAAAGCATTCCTCCATGTACAAGCTTTCATTTCTTGTAAATCCTTGTTAGCAAAAAAGATGATGTGAAAAGATGTTCGCCAACAAAAAGCATGATATCGTGTTAAGAGTATCGTCATACATTAAATAGTAAGACTTTTTCACTTAAATTTTGCGCGAAAACCTTTTCGTCGAAATATTTTTTTTTTTCTAGGTTGGTATGACTTTGAGTGATATTTGTGTCAAATGTTCTATCAAAACATTAGTGTTTAGTATACGCTTGTCTTTCTGAAGTATATAAAGTGAATTCGGTGATTTTTACGATAAATAAAATTAATCAACAAAAAAGTTCCATAATCCACACATCCACCGTATTGTCCAGATCTCCTGGACTGGACGATTACTTCCTGTTGTCAGATCTTAAAAGAATGCTCGCTGAGAAAAAATTTCATCGAATGAAGAGGTGAACGCCGAAACTGAGGCCTATTTTGAATAGGGATGCAAACATCGTGCAATGAAACATCGATGGTTCGATGTATCGATGTTTCTTCAAACAACATCGAAATCAAAAACATGGGCCATTGAAACATCGATGTATCGAAACATCGATGAATTTTTGAACTTTTTTAACGTATTTTATTAGTGAGATCGTTGCTTCAGCTTTAGAAAACAGTCGTTCACTAGAGACTGAAGTGGCCACAATGGATAAATATTTGGAAGCTTCTTAATACAATTCAGGAAATATATTTTTCATATCATCCCACACTTCTGTTAGATTCTGATTGATAGAAGCAACAGCTGATCCAAGATACATTTGCACTTCAACTTCCGTTGTTGTAATACAAGATAAATTGGAAAACATACATTTCATATTTTGATGGGCCAACTGTTTATGATGGCTCCAAGTATCAAACGGGTTTTCTGTTGCACACTTATCCGAAGATTTCGACGTACTAACGCCATTATTTGCATCCTTTATGAAACTATTTAAATACAAAACTGTTTTGTTTCTAGCCAGTGCATCTTTAAAATGCAGAAATTTGAATCTCGGATCCAATACATTAGCCAACGCCAAAACTGAATTAAACTCAAGTTTGTCAAATCTATTATTCATTTTCTTTTGCAGTTCACTTTTTAGTTCCCCTACAATAGCGTCTTGAGCTGAAATTTTTCTCAGAGCTTCAGTTAAACAGCTTACTAAAGGTACAACCTTGCTAATGATAACATACAAATCAGCCGAAATCTCCCTGGTCACAATTTCAATTTTGTTCAGCTCGGAGGCATTAACCATAGAGGGTGCTTCTGGGCGAGTGAGCAGTACCTCACTTAAAATAGGGGCTAACTGGACAAATCTCTCTATCATATAAAGACATAAATTCCATCGCGTTCTTACGTCAAGAATAATTTTCTTGGTATTACTTGTAGAAGCCCCGGTGTCTATGTATTTGTTTCTTCCGCAATTTATAACTGGCATTAACACTTCCTTTAATAAACTTAACAATGTCACGCACCTTAGTTATCAAAGCTGATACTTCCGGAGACTTATCTATTGATTGCGTTACAACCAAATTAAGCGTGTGTGCGAAGCAGGGTATTATTTTTTTCTCCAAACAAGCTTCTATTTAATTTCATCATGGTTGAATCATTTGACTATAACTTTATAACTTTTTTTAGGCCTAAATTAGACGAAAACAAAATATATGCCATGAAAAAGTTTGCTTTTTTATTTAGGAAACCGTTTTAAAGATATTTTTTAAAATATGTGGTTTTAATTTTTAATTTAAAATTAAATCACTTAAGGAAACATTATTAAGTGATATTGATATCATCGGCCTCAACACCCGCGCCGTTAGTTCTGCTTTCTCCAGACTGGATAAGGAAGCAAAAGAAATGGGTCTGGCAGTGAACGAGGGCAAGACGAAATATCTCCTGTCATCAAACAAACAGTCGTCGCACTCGCGACTTGGCACTCACGTCACTGTTGACAGTCATAACTTTGAAGTTGTAAATAATTTCGTCTATCTAGGAACCAGCATTAACACCACCAACAATGTCAGCCTGGAAATCCAACGCAGGATTACTCTTGCCAACAGGTGCTACTTCGGACTGAGTAGGCAATTGAAAAGTAAAGTCCTCTCTCGACGAACAAAAACCAAACTCTATAAGTCGCTCATTATACCCGTCCTGCTATATGGTGCAGAGGCTTGGACGATGACAACAACCGATGAGTCGACGTTGCGAGTTTTCGAGAGAAAAGTTCTGCGAAAGATTTATGGTCCTTTGCGCGTTGGCCACGGCGAATATCGCATTCGATGGAACGATGAGCTGTACGAGATATACGACGACATTGACATAGTTCAGCGAATTAAAAGACAGCGGCTACGCTGGCTAGGTCATGTTGTCCGGATGGATGAAAACGCTCCAGCTCTGAAAGTATTCGACGCAGTACCCGCCGCGGGAAGCAGAGGAAGAGGAAGACTTCCACTCCGTTGGAAGGACCAAGTGGAGAGGGACCTGGCTTCGCTTGGAATATCCAATTGGCGCCACGTAGCGAAGAGAAGAAACGACTGGCGCGCTGTTGTTGACTCGGCTATAATCGCATAAGCGGTGTCTACGCCAGTAAAGAAGAAGAAGAATTTAAAAGTGCACACTTTTACTTTTTTTTTATGTTCATAGGTACTATCTCTTAATAAAGCCCAAATATAGTCTCCCATCATGTTTTCATTGTATTGGCCTTGATAACGTTGTTCGAAGCTCATAATGTCCTGATGAAAACGTTCTCCTTGCTCTTCTGAATACGCTCCCATGTTGTTTTTAAATTTATCTAAATGAGCATGCTGCATATGTACTTTTAATGACATTCTGCAGCCCATGACCTCAAAATTTTTTAGCATATTTTCAACTAAGTTTTCGTAGTTTACGGCTTCGTTATTTCCTAGGAATCTAGAAACGACTGCTTTGAAACTATTCAAACTCGCTTTTTGAATACGATCCAGCAACGTTGGAAATTTCTGATCGGCGAAAATCTGTCTGATTTGCAGACCAACAAAAACCCCGGCTTTAACCTTTGCTTCGGATAACTTCGGGAAAAAATTTTTTAAGTATCAAAAGCTTCTGAGGTGTGATCCAGATTTTTAACAAATTGTTTCATCAACCCTAACTTAATGTGCAGAGGTGGCATTAACACTTTTTCTGCTTCAACAATTGGCTCAAACTTTACGTTTTCTTTTCCGATACGAAGGTCTATTCTTTCAGGCCAAGACCGTTGAGTATAATGCTTAGCATCCGCTCTAAAAAAATCCCACCATTTTGAAATCTCCAATTAGCTGCCAGTTATACTCGCAATATTCGAGAAGAATTTTAACACTTTCATAACTTTCGTTAAGATATACTGAGTGAGCGATTGGAAGAGATGGAAATTTATTTCCGTTATGTAATAAAACAGCTTTTAAGCTTTGGTAGAACTATCGATGAATAAACGCCATTCGCTAGAAATACAAGGTATGCCAATTTCTTTGAACAAACCTTTTATGTCATTGCAAAAACATAGTCCATCTTCTTTTGTGAAAAATGTTGAGAATGTTTCATGCCTAGTGACGAAATGATGCTTTGGTTGTTCTGGTGTCGGTAAAAACTCCTTATCGGAATTAATTTTATGAGAACTAAGAGATGAGCTAATTTTTTGCGATAATTTTATCGGTGGCTCAGGTCGTGTCAAATCGTGTGAAACTGGAGCAGAAGAAGATTCAAGGGCAGGATATTCGATAAGTTTTGCATTTTTACCTCTACGCCTTTTACTCGATTTTACAATGCAAAAGTAGCAGTCGTTAACGTGATCTTTTGGTTCTCACCAGATTCTTGGTATTGCAAATTTCATAAACATTTTCTCACCTCGATACCAACCTAACATATAAAAATAGAAATTTATATCTCTATTATATTTAATTCACCGTTTAAGGAAAATTTCTTTACCTTCAAAACATCTTTTACAATAACTACAAGCAAAATGAGGAGCCCATGTCTTGTCTTGACTCCGAACAGGGCAGTCAAAATATGCTTCGTAGACTTCACAGAGAACGTGAGATGCTTTTACTTCATATTTTACATCCCGAATTTTAATAAATTGCCCACATATATAGTATAACAAAATGCATCAGCATCATATTTACACTTTCGCGGCGACATTTTAAGTTATTCTAGACTTGTACAAAACATATGAAAAAAAGAGTATTATTAGTAGGCGTGTTTTACTTGATCAACAAATTAAGCTATTAGCTTATTTTGCATGGAAGACTTAGCCAACATAATTCTGTTGGCTTGTCATAAGCTATCATAGCTTGTATATTGAACTAGAGGCATTGCCAGTTCATTGCTTTTTTTCATTCACAACAGCAAGGTTTTTCCCAAAAAAAAAGTAGTTGGCAAAGCGAGAAACCTCATTTTGACAAATGAAAATGTAAACCAACCAAAATTACAGATTGGATGAGTATTAAGTAAAAATTAAGACAAATATGAACACTTGTTTTCAGATTTTTGTATTCTAGACCTTAAATAACTAAAATAAATATACATATACATATATTATAGCTTCTACAAAAGCAAACTTTATACGAAAAAAGGTATTTTCTTTTCGGTTTTGTTCATAATTAATCAGAAAATCAGAAAATAAACTTTAGGACAAAGAACGAACATTTTTTTGTAGAGTCGCGTTATCAGTTACACAAGCAGAAACTTTATTTATGGAAACGTTCCACTCGTTGTAAAGTTTAAACATACATAGTTTCTTCTAAATAAGCTGCTGTTTGACCGTTCAGTTCGATTACTCCTAACGTCCCATTCAACAAACGTAAATTGTCCAAAAAATGAATTGTTACCCCAAGAAACGACTGATTTTTCATTGTCTCCGTCCATATGTATGTCATCCGTTAGCGCTTCATATTTTTCATCCACTCGTAATTTTATTGTTTTTCTACTTGGAACTTTAAAAAGTGGAACCAGGGCCCGAATCGCGGCAGTCGTGAGCGAGCAAGTAATCGTATCGAATGAAATTTCGTAACGTGTCGAGTGTGCGGATCATCGCACTCGATGCGAAACGAATAGAAATTTTATGAAATAACTTCCCTGGTGTAGCTCTAAATGACATTTTCGAATAACGAAACAAAACAAAAGAAAGAAATATTTGAATTGGAATTGAACGTAAATATTCAAATTTATTATACGTTTATATATAAATTTACTAAATTTAGTTTTTGCAGGCAAAAAAAGTGAACCCTAACGTGTTTTTTTTATTCAAGTTCATCTGATTCAGATGAAGAACATCAGCAAATGGCCATAAGGTCCAGGAATCGTGACAAAAGTAATCCCACGGGGTTACCTGAAGCAGCGTAAGAACATTTTTGATTACATCGTTTAACTTGGTATAGATCTTATTATTTTAAATCATTTACAGATTCAGGAAGCGGTTTAGACTGACCAAAGACGCATTTACATTCATCCTATCGGAAATATAATTTAACGGGCATTTGTCAACCGCAGTACTACCAATTCTTCAATTAGCAGCGACTTTGTCCCTTTTGGCGAGTGGAGGCTACCAACACTCAGTTGGAAACGACTTTTTAATTGGAATGTAGGATATAGTGCTGAAAAGATGGCAAAGTTCGGCAATGTATGTGCAGCTTTGCATAACATCTGCATACAATTTAAAAATTCAACATATTGCAGTTATTTTGTAAACGAAAATAATGATACTGAAATAGATACCGGAAATGAGACTCAATTAACTAAAATTGGTCATAAAATTAGAGATCACATAATGTTGTCTTTAGACAACAATGTTCCAACAACATTTGAATTCATATTTTATTTTAAAAAATATATTTTCAATAAAGAACTTGGAATTAACATATCTTATATATTGGTATTTATTTATGGATTTTTCTCTTTAAAATATCAAGCTCATGAGTTTTAATCTGCAACTCTACAGCTTTTATTTTCATATCTGCAGCATGTGCCTCTTCTTTTATTTGGAGAGATCTCTCCTTTAGCGCAAGTAGTTTCTCAAGATTTTTATTTATTTGCGCTTGCGTTACTTCATAAGCGCGTAAATTGCATTTTAAAAGAGAAAACTTTTCACTTTCGACAGTGGGTTTCGCTTTACATGATTTTGTCGCACTGCGACTGGTGGATGGAATCGGATCTTCTCCTTCCTCGCTATCTATAATCATTTCTACCAACTCATTTAATCCTTCTTCGGGCTCTACATTTCCAAAAGATTTTACTACGGTCAACCTTTCTACAGCAACATCTATCCCCGTAGCTTGGAGGAGTTGCTCTTCTGCTGCAGTTAATAGCTTTTCCTCGTACGGACCACCACCAGTCCTTTGTTTTGAGGCTTTGTTGAAAGAAATTTTCTTTTTTATGTTGTGCTTCTGATCAGCAAATACCTATTTTTGTATTTTATTATTATTTTAATCATCTCTTATTTTATTTATCTTACTTTTCGCCAAGATTTAGCATCTTTCATCGGTTGCCCGGCAGCGTTCAGTTTTAAAGTCAATGCCTCCCATAGCTTATTTGCTGCAACTTTGCCTTGCCCACAATTAGGCAAACTATTTTTTGCCAAGTCCTGATGCTGTAGCATAAAGTCACTCATCAAATTTTTTTGACGCATATTTTGTTTACATTGGTCCTTAAATTATTAGTTATAATTATATAACATGTTAAATAAACTAAATAAATGAAAAATAACTTACATTTTGCCCCTCGGATTATTTTTAGCGGATATATTCAACTTTTTTATTTAATTTGTGCTATAACGTTTCTCAAATAGCTAACGAATGAAATTTCGATTCTTTCGTACAAACAAGAACTCGTTATCGAGTGAGAAAATTTCAAATTTCGAAAGTGCCTATTCGATAGCGACTACAACGATCCGAAAACAAAAAATATTCATAAATTTCGCTCGTTAACGTGTGCCGCGATTCGGGCCCAGTTCTTTCATCATCTGCAGAAAACGTTTTTCTTCTACAGTGGAAAACGGCTTGTTATCCATTATAATATATTTCACAATTGCATCTTGGTAAGAAATACTTTTGACTAGCTCAAAAAAGTCTTTCACATTTGGTTGGATCAGCGCTGGCAACTAATGAGATTTATAGTATTGCAGTCCTGATGGAGTACATGTACTAGGAGACGATTCAATACATGCAGTCTTCTTATTACTATTGTCGAATAGCTCACTTGACGCTGTCGTCCCAGCGGTTGGTAATATGTTAATTATTTCATAAATGTTTCGCTGTTTTAGTTCCGAGTGCAGCGTAGTTTTGGAGGAGCATTCTGCATTATCAACTTGATCGAATGTACATTCTCACGTGACAGCGAAGATTCGACGCTGATTATCTAATATTTTTAATTTCTTGTTGCAAAGTTTGCATGTGGCGAAAGTATCTGAATTTCTTATAAAGAAGCTCCAGAACTAGCATTTTAATTTTGAATGCAGCATTTTGAAAATCTGAAATAGTATGTACATATTTAAACGTTTAACCCAATTATTTACATATATTTTGTATTCACTAATAAAGTTGTGATTGACAACAGATGAATTTGAAACAAAACTTATACTAAACGCTCAAAAATAACTTCTAACACACATAGCACGACTGTTACTCAAAATGTATTTTCGATTTTTTGTAAAACTTATTTCGCATTAAGGTCAAATCATACGAAAAAAGCCATGTTTTTGTGTTTTTTTTTCCTGACGACACTGTTAAAATTTATTTATCCAACCACTGGTACATTGAAGTATGACATTCAAGAAATGTCTTATCAATTTTTTAAAAGAAATATTAATTCGGACGGATCTCGAAAAAAAGTTGAATTGCGGTGCCCCTCATAACTTCAAAACTACTGCGCTGATCTGTTTGAAATTTTAAACACTATTTCTATACATATTTTACGAGGTAACGCTAGGTTAACGTAAAGGTTTTTTTTGAAATTCCAATTTTTGAATTTTTTCGAAGACTTTGAAGTGAAACACAATTTTTTGGGAAAAAAATCGGCTAATTTGTGATTGTGAAATCAAAATTAGGAACAAAAAAAACTCTCCAGCGTTACCTCGTAAAATATGTACAGAAATAGTGTTTAAAATTTAAAAAGGATCGGTGCAGTAGTTTTGAAGTTATGAGGGACACCGACTTTGAAAACGTAAGTTGTGGGAAAACACGTTTAAAGTTTCACAGACGCTCACAATCAAATCGGAGGGCGGAGATTTACAAGTGTATATCTCCGTCAATTTTGCTTTAATTGCTCTCAAATTTTCACAGAATAATCTTAAGATATTAATATAAAATAAAAAAAAAACAAAAAATGCAAAAAAAAAATACCTTACCCCCCCTTAATTTATAAACGAATTCTGAAGTATTATTCAAGTGCACATTGAACCAACCAATTCTCCGTATTTTACAACAAAACACATGACAGTTTCTAAATGCTTTTCGAAGCAGTTATTTTCGCATTAATACCGAGAAAAAGTGCTGCAAAGATGTGGAGTAAAATTTGAAAAAACATCGACATAAAACATCGATCCAGGCAACATTTTTAGAATCACAACATCGATGTTTTGTCAAAAACAGAAACTTCGATGCATCGTTTGCATCCCTTATATTGAAGCAAAGGACAAATCGTACTACAAATTGTATCGAAAATTTTTTGGAGTCGCTATTATCAATGTATCACCTTTTATGGGAAACATGTTGACAAAAAAAAAAACGAATTGTGAAAAAATATGTCTTATCATGGGGACTTTTCAATTGATCTATTAATTCCCATACAATTTTAATTTTAAACTGCATATGATTCTTTTACTTCACAGTATACAAATCAAACACCAATGAATATATCGAGAATAAATTTTGCACAATAATACAAGTAAATATCTCAAATTTGGCAAAAAAAAAACCGGCGATTATATGTGATATGTATAATGGCATAATTTAATGATAGCAATGCTTGATATACTATAGTTTACTGCAGAAAATGTATTAAATTTGTCAACGAATTACCCAGCAACCAAAATCTATTCTTCCGAATTTAAGCCATTTATTTTGATAATTATATGTGTGTGATATTTCAACATTTTCATAAACATAATGTGGTTTAGCGCTAAATATGTATGAAATCGATTGAAATGTTGTGGAATTCTTTCGCAACATTCTTAAATGCAAGATTTTGCCAACAGCTGAAAATATGTCCGTGCTCTGATCTCTGTGAAAGCATCAGTTCAGTCACAACCGAACTTTACTAACTTGTTGAAACTATGTACTCTTAAAATATGTATGTATTTGTTAAAAGAAAATTATTAAATATAAAAAAAAAAAACATGATAACCCAGAAGTATCAAAGCTACTACAATACACTTAACAGGTGGATTTCTTATAGCATAAAAGGTTATAAAAGATCTTTTGAGTTTTTGATCCATTGGTTTTTATAACAGTTATATGCTATAATGGTTCGATGTGAACAATATAATCGGAGTTTTTAGCTTTACTTTGGACAGTAGTCTACATATGTATGCCAAACTTTGGGAAGATATCTCCTCAAAAAGAAAAGCTTTTGAAATATGAATTTGATTGCAGTTTGGCAGCAACATACACATTTCAGCGACTCTGACAAATTATGAGCTTTTTAAAAAGATTTGTGCAACATCGATATCACAAAAACTGAAGACCTAGTTCGTATATTTGAGTATAAAAGTACAGATAGGCAAAAGCACATAACTAATAAACTAACCCAATTTGTCGGGTGGATCATTTGTATACTATATATTTTTTTATAACAAACTTAACGTATCATGTTTTTATTTTTATGAATACCTAAGGTAAACATCTACGAAATATCAATGATTTATTTTATTTTTATATTTTAAAAATTTGAAGATAATATAATCGCTCAATTAACTCTTTTTAATCACTGTCAAATTGGTAATCTAGCCATGAGCTGGTGGGATATAACAAATTTGATACATATATGTATGTATGTATAGCACAAAACCGTCTGAACATACAGTGGGTAGCACAAATGAGTACAAGTTTGTCTTTCTTGTATTTATTAAGAATAAAATAAACAAAGCAAACTAATTGTTTTCCTTTCATTTTATGTTTAATTCTTAACAAAACAGTTTACTACACGAAATAATAAACAACAAATTCTAAGTAAAAACAAGTAACGCGAAAAAAGCTCACATGTACTCAATTTTGCACTGTTATATTTTCAGTAAAAAACAAGAAAAAACGTTAACTTCGGCTGCACCGAAGCTAATATACCTTTCACAGGTGCATTTCTTTTAGTAACTATGTGTCCAGTTTGTATGGAAGCTACATATATGTATACAATAGTAATCCGTTTTGAACAATTTTTTCGGAGATTATATTGTTACCTTAAGCAGTAATCCATGTCAAATTTCGTGAAGATACCACGTCAAATGCGAAAGTTTTCCATACAAGCCCTTGATTTCGATCGTTCGGTTTGTATGGCAGCTATATGCTATAGTGAACCGATCTGAACAATTTCTTCTGATATTACTTTATTTCTATGGGCAATAACTCACACCAAATTTCGTAAAGATATATCTTCAAATATGGATGTTTCCTATGCAAGCATTTGATTCCGATCATTCAGTTTGTATGGCAGCTATATGCTATAGTTAACCGATCTGAACAACTTCTTCGGAGGTTACATTGCTGCCTTAGAAAATAATTTATACCAAATTTCGTGAATATATCTTGTCAAACGTGAAAGTTGTCCATACAAGAACTTGATTCCGATCGCTCAGTTTGTATGGTAGCTATATGCTATAGTTAACCGATCTGAACAATTTTCTCGGATATTACATTTTTGCCCTAGAAAATAATCTATACCAAATTTGGTGAAGATACATTGTCAAATGCGAAAGTTTTCCATACAAGAACTTGATTCCGATCGTTCCGTTTGTATGGCAGCTATATGATATAGTGGTCCGATATCGGCAGTTCCGACAAATGAGCAGCTTCCTGAAGAGAAAATGACGGTTACAAAATTTTAAAACGATATCTTAAAAACTGATGGATTGGTTCGTATATATACAGACAGACGGACGGACAAACGGATAGACAAACAGACGGACATGGCTAAATCGACTCAGCTCAACCTACTGACCATTTATATATATACTTTATAGGGTCTCCGACGCTTACATCTGGGTGTTACAAACTTCGTGACAAATTTAATGTACCCTGTTCAGGGTATAATTATAAAGTTTGCCATTTGTTTGCATTGCTTATGACTTCCATAAAGCATATAAGTGAGCTTTGGTGTTATCGCGGCTGGTAATAATTTTTTTTAAATAAAAGAAATAATTTATAATAATGACTGGAAGCGTATAATCTGGTCAGATGAATCAAAATTCAATCGTTTCCAGTCCTGTGGTAAGCAATATTACTGGCACCGCCGTGGGTTGCTTCACATGGTGGCATGTCGGACCACTGCAAAAAACCAATAGAATTATAAATAAAGAAGATTATCAGGAGCGCCTATCCTGAGGAAGAAATCATTTGACCCAAAGTATACGTCCAAAATCGTGAAGGAATGGCTCGCTGAACAAAATTTTGTATTGATGCACTGACCACCACAAAGTCCTGATCTCAATCTGATTGAGAATTTATGGTCTATCGTGAAAAGACGGTTAGGACAATATCAGTCGACACTAGCGAATTTAAACGAGCTTTAACAGACGATACAGCGATGATGGCATAGTATTCCCAACGAAATTATACAGAATTTAGTGGAAAGTATGTCAAAAAATGTTTTACAAAACAAAGGGCTATGGACTAAATACTAAAAATTAGCTCCAACCCGATAGCTTGTGTAAGGTGCAAAACTGAGTAAATGCCAGTTAGTTTTTTTAATTGTTTTTTTCTTAGGTTTTGTTGTTTTTTTTATTTCGTGTAATAAACCGTGTTGTTAAGAAATGAACATAAAAGAAATGCTTATTTTATTCTTATGCTGTAATAAATATAATACAAGATAGACAAACTTGTACTCGATTGTGCTCCACACTGTAAGCACACTATGTTTACAGTCCTCTGAAATATAATACAACTTTACATCTCTCATCTTCCTCGCCTATTGTGTACCTCTGCGCGTTGTATCCGCCCAAAACAAAGCAAACTTGAATACCCAATTCTCACCAAAGTAAACACATGCAACACTTGCCTCTGCGAATGTTGAAGGCAGGTGTGCTAGTCAACAAACAAAACCAACAGGTCGTCTACTTAACCTCTAAGAGCCTTATTGAAGTGAATTCGCAATTAAATTGAAGTGGTGCAGCTATGCAGCTATGGTACTATATGTACGAGTATGTATAGTATGCAGCTTATTTTAGATAACAGCAGATAACTAAGTCGTTACCAATTCTAAAACACAAGAATAGTGCCATTTAATACGTGTGTACATACTTATATTCGGGAATCCTCACTTTAAGTTCTATTCCGGCTGCAGACTCAATGAATCGTCAATAATCGCTGTTTGCAATTTGTCCTTCACACAAGGGTCCAATCCTTTCGAATATAAGTACTTGCAATCGATTTCAGAATGAAGGCAAACATCGCAATGTTCCACACACTAACTGATAAGGCTAACTTAAATTAAATTAAACAGCACAGCAAAATAGGTAAGAAACTACTGAACATCATTGAAATAATTCATAGAGTATGTGCGCTACTTTCCTTTGATCAGATGAAGATAAAGTCAATTTATTTAAGAACAATCGACAATAGATGACTGTACAGTGTACACGTTTACAAAATTTTCAGTTTTATTATCAAAAGAATAATAATTAAGAGAATCATCTTATCTGATTAGGCTCCCTTTCATCTGAGTGGAGCGGTAAATAAACGGAACTGTCGATTCTAGTGTGTTATTTTATTCACGAACAACCATTACATTCACCCAAATTGAGAGTTTGGTGTGGTTTTAGTCTGATAGAATCCTCTTTCGAAATGAAGCTGGTGACTCCGTTACTGTCAATGGAGGGCGGTATAGATCGATGATAACTAATTTTTTATGGCCAAAACTGGAAGAAGCTGATCTA
Source organism: Bactrocera zonata (assembly GCA_037783105.1). Taxonomy (NCBI): domain Eukaryota; kingdom Metazoa; phylum Arthropoda; class Insecta; order Diptera; family Tephritidae; genus Bactrocera; species Bactrocera zonata. The sequence goes on from JBAWJQ010001699.1 coordinate 71,260, forward strand.
GACAGCATGTGGTTCCAACAAGACGAGCCTACGAGCCACAAAACACGTGCAACAAACTATTGTGATAAAAATTTGGAGATTCAATTATTTCAAGAAGTTGTGGTATTGAATGACTCCAATCAGTTGTGATTTAACACTATTAGACTACTTCTTGTGGGATTATTTGAAGTTATCGATCTTTAGCAATAAACCAGACTCACTTAGTGTGTTTTTTTTTTAAATCATATAATCCCTCTAGTATATCATTTTGATTATATTGCATATACACACAATATAACTTAAGAATATACCAAAAATGATTGTAATATATTATATTTCTCCGTCTTTCATCCTTGCACAATGCAAGAGTATAAAACGTTTGGTTACCCCCGAACTTCGGCATACAATACTTGTTGAATATAAAGTGTTGTCACCATCTGAAAGAATTTCTTCTTCTCTTTGCTTTCCTTGTAAATGAAATAAGAGTTATTTTTATACTACATCGGGGCTTCCTAGTCCTTACTTGTATTGAATGAACGCAATCAGGAGTCTGATTTGCTCTGTATTAGAACATTGTGTTAATAATGTAACTAAGTTCCGCTCGAATACTGAATTAATTTAATGACCAGGCATTCAAATACATTAATTTGCTCTCCAATATAAACATGAACTAGCTTTTCAAATCTCGATGTGTCCTATGAAGTCAAAAGGCGCGATTTTACTAAGTAACTTGGCCATAAGATGCACTTCTTAATCGCTTCACAATTTCACCTGTATGTTCCTTTAAGACATTCATAAATGTTAACCACAGGATAATTGTGGGATTCTCCGTATCAAACATTTTCACTTTAGGCTAATCGGGTTGACCAAAAATCTTGAACACATTCTTCTATCTAGAAAGAACACTAAGACTAATGGCTTTAGCTACGAAGCGAAAAGAGCGTGCTTACTTTGAACTTTCCTGTCAAAGCAAAAGTGATATGTGAATTAGCCTTAAAAGTCAAAACTAAGGTCTGTAGCTATATAAGTTAGTTCATATATATACATACATATGTATGAAAACTTATTTCTTTTGTGTGATAAGAACAACAGTATCTTTTCAACAATGTGCAAACTTTCAAACATTTCAGTTATTTCTGACATAGTTTGCTGCTTCCGGAAAAGTTTAGTTGAGTAAAAAAGTTCACATCCGAAGCAAAGCCAGACAAAAGAGGTGAAAAAGATATTTTATTTTAATAATTTGATGTACCATTTAAAAACGAATTTTACCGTTCATAGGGATATTAAAAGCAGAACAATCAAAAACTCAGTTTATATTCCCAGTTTTCACTCTCCTCAATTTTAAATTAGAGATAAAGCTAGTTTTTAATTAATATACTTTAATTTAAAATAATAATTATTTTCAGTTATTTAAAGAATATTTTTATTTTAATACTCTAAACCTTTTGAACAGCGACCGTGCTAAGAATCATTTTTACGGTAGACAACAAAATCTCAATCCTTCTTTCTGGTAGAAACTCTCTGCTATTACGAAATTCATTCTAATTAGAAAATTCCATTTGAATGCACATTTTTTTTTTATTTTATCATCGTTATTAATATGTGTTTTGAAATATTTGTAGAAGAAAAAATTGATAGAAGAATTTTAGTAATTAGCGTATTAATTTTTTCACAATTTCCACGTTAACCCCTTCTGATTACATTCACCCTCCTTCCATTTTGGTTGTTTCCCCTTCTGATGTTTATCCTTCTTCGTGAGTTAGTGCTATTATTTCCTCCTCTAATAACACGAATTCTACGGTTGTTGGTACTAGTTGAATTATTTCCTCCTCTAATAACACGAATTCTACGGTTGTTGGTACTAGTTGAATTGTTGCCTCGTCGTATAATCATTCTCTTTGGACCACGATTGGAGCCTGATACAGAAGAGGCAATTATATTTGCCAGAATTGTATTACTAAGAGAATTATTTGCCCTTCTGCATTTCACCACTACTATTAGAGCGACTAGGACTAAGAATAATCGTAGGAAAAATTTCGCCATTATATTTCTTAAGTAGTAGTTTTAACTTCTTGTAACGATGTTACTATACTCAATGGAAAAGCAACAGCGCTATATATACCAAAACGGCATATGTATGTTAACCTTGAATTTGTTGTTTACATGCTAACATATGGCAGATAACTTATTTATTTTGTTTGTGTAACAAAGAATTTTTTTATTTCCGTGATTGTTTTCTACTTCATTTCCCTACAAACTTTTTAATCTGATCAAATATACATAACATTAGTTCGTCATAATGAAATTAAATAAATAAAATTCTTGATAGAAGTTGAGTAGTATTTTTTTATTAACGTCATAATAGCCACATTGGTGAGTTCGATCGTCGAAGCAATTTTTTGATAAAAAAACAAAGAAGAAAAGATAGATTGTTGTGGGTTGTGGAATATTAAAACTTCGTATCGCTCCAGCAGCAATTCGGCATCGCAATGACTATCGTAAGGCGGTCACCATCAGAGAACAAGTGAGAAGACAGGAGATCTCCATAAATAATCTCCTTTAATACTCAAATATTTCAGTTTAATAGGGACATTGCTTTTCGGCGCCTCGCCCAAATTGAAACTCATTTGAGAATTCTAAGTGGGTTACGTGGATTTCCTCAAAACAGCCTTCTGTCAACATTTTTTTCGGGGAATGTTTAGTATCGCGCCGGTTTAGTATCGTTTATGGTGAAAAAGGGGGCGGGGCTACCCCCCCTCCCGCCCCCTTATTGGAAAGAGGAAGGATTGAACTTTTTAATAAACCCCCCCTCGACCCCCTAGAGCCCCTATAGACCCGTAGGGAGCCCTTTGAAAATGACCAAAAATCAGTGTTTTTGCTCATTTTTCCATACAAACTGAAACCAATGCAACCCAGCCAACATTTTTGTATGGACAAGAAATCAAAATAATGAAAACCAAAATGTTTCAGTGCAATGTATATACATATTTTATTGCATCTATTAATGATTCAAAGGGATCTTTTCCTTGTTTTAGAATAGATCGCCGCCACATATATTCCACGATGACGTCGGCGAAGTTGGCAGTGTTATTATAATTTTCTTTGTAGAAAAAACGCTTCACAACGCGCCATTGCGATTCAATCCGCTGCGTATGAACCCCGTTCTCGGAAACGAAAGGGTTGGTGTCGTCACTATGGTTCACTTTTTGGTGAACGTACCCAAAATTTGGTAGAGTGTCATATGCCCGCCAGCAGTCCGTCCGAATTATACTTCCTTCAGCCACGTGCTTCTGTACCAAAGGAATTAAAATGTCCGCCGTTCGCAAATTGCCAGGACATACTTCAAGGCGTATGTCCTCGCTACCATCTTCGATCATCCTAAGGACCCAGTGTCCCTCTACGCGCCTGCCTAAAATGTAAAAAAAACCTAATTAGAGTTAAATTCATTGTTTAAGGAAATAATATTACCTTTGTTGTACTTCCGCCGCCCAAATTTACTTTCGTCGATCTGAACAATTTTTCCCGGACCACCAATTTTTCCTTGTTCATATTGGTGGTCCAACTGGTATATTACCACGGCCTCTCGGCAATAACTATACCAGTCTGAAATTGTTGCAGATGACAAACTTCTCCCCTCACTTGTGTAGTCCTCGCGCAATATTTCTTCGCGGGACATACGACAGGCAAAGCAGTACATCAGAAAGTATACTCGAGGGACACTGATACGAACATTTTCAAACCATGTCCCGATGGTTATCGAAGCACGTGGCTTTTTTGTGCACGAGCCCCTGTAGCACACAAAATAACCAAATTTGCCCCCTTTCCGAATGGTTTTTGGAACGTTGTGTACAGGGCACAATTGCTCCCTCGGTATTAAACCGTTTTCCTCCGCAAAACGGACACCTTGCTCATGCGTGCGCAGCTCGGTGCCAACACGCATAAGGCTCCACTTAACTCGTGTGGATCGCGTTTCTAAAAACAAATAATATATTCCAATATTAGAATATCTTATTAATTATTATTATTACTCACCATTTGCAATTTCGCACATTGTTTTTACAATATTTTTATTTTTAATAACCCCGAACACGGAAAACGTATTTTGCATAACGCCAAATTTTTAAATATGGAAAAAACATATGAAAAGTACCGTTATGCTTCCCAGCACACATATTAGATGGTATATTGAAATCGTTAAGAAATATAAAGCCTTAATTTGTCTTATACTTAAATTTGTAAAATAATGCTTCACCGGGATTTCATCCACAGTTTTTTAGCATTCTTTCTGCATTGGCGGCCTTCGGCCGCGCTTCAAAAAAAATAACCCTGGCCGGTCCAAAACCGGGGTGTATCAATTTTTTTTCGCATAGAACTCCTTTTTGCATTGGCGGCCTTCGGCCGCGCTTCAAAAAAAATAACCCTGGCCGGTCCAACACCGGGGTGTATCAGATTTTTTTCGCATAGAACTCCTTTTTGCGTGGGCGGCCTTCGGCCGCGCTTCAAAAAAAATAACCCTGGCCGGTCCAACACCGGGGTGTATCAGATTTTTTTCGCATAGAACTCCTTTTTGCGTGGGCGGCCTTCGGCCGCGCTTCAAAAAAAATAACCCTGGCCGGTCCAACACCGGCTACGCCATCCACAGTATTTTAGCATTGAACACCTTTTCGCGTTCACTTCATACATTTATTGCTAACTGGGTTTAATTTATTCCCTTTTGTTCGTGCTTTCTCGGCAATTTGACAGTTCAAATTAGGCAGTCATTTTGGATTTTCGCATTATTAAACTCAATGCAGAAAAAGGTGTATTTTATTTAAATATTTACAAAAAAATTAACAATAAAAAGTAATTAAAAACATTACTAGTGGTTTTTATAATTCATAAGTAATATATGTGCGTGAAAATTTTTCCATAATTGGTTTGCTACAATGCACAATAGGTGAAAATACACTAGCATATATTGAGAAATTTGCAAAAAATAGCATTTTTTAAAGTGAATTTTTGGAAAAATTTGTGAACCGATTTTCATAAAATATGTTTTAAAATAAAGTTAGATAATTTAAGCATACATGTGTGTTTAAAATTTTCAATTTGGTTCTCTCGTTTAGGTACAGTGAACGAAAATAAACCGGCGCGATACTAAACCCAACCCTTTTTTTCTCATATAAAAAATGAAATATACACTATGAGTAAAGAATTTCTGAAATTTTTGAAAAAAAAATATTTTAAACTCGGTCAGTGCGACGCCAATTCCGGGGACCTCTCGTAAAAAAGGTGCGACCGCGATGGCAGAATAACTCATTACAAGATAATCCAAAGTGAAAAATACGTATTTTAGTTAACACCTTAGTTTAGAACTTAAACGAAGGAAAAACAAACTAAGAATTGGGGTGTTGGTAAAAATTTTTACAAAAAAATTAAAATTTCAATGAAAATTACGAGGCATTTTAAAAACTAATTTGTCCAAGTTTCTAAGAATTGTATATCAAAGACCTGTGTAGAATTTTATAAAGATCGGTTGAGTAGTTCTTGAGAAATCTTGCCAACCGACTTCAAAAACACAGTTTCGAGAAAAATGGCTTTGAAGACGGGGCACTTAGCCCAACTAGCATCGGGCGCACACGTTCTATAGTTGGTATCTCCAAAATTATTTCTCGAATCAGCTTGAAAATTTAAGGCAATATTATGAAAAATATTAGATTTTTTGAAATGCGTAAACCCATGTAACCCCTTAAACGAATTTCCCATGTTTTATTATAGTATTTCAGTATAATCTAAAAAAAAATCTAATCTAAAACAAGTAAGGAAGGGTTAAGTTTGGGTTCAATCCTGCATTTTATTCTCTAGTAACTTTCAAAATCTTTATATGAGGATATGAGGTTAAGACGAAGATCAGGACCAATTCCATTCTAATTCAGCGCTAAGCTACATAATTTTTAAGAAAATCTGCTAATTTTTTTGGGACAGTGGAAGAACAGGCTGATTGCATTAATATGATTAACATGGGCACTGCTCACGTACGCTTGAAAACGTATTTCAAGAATTTTTTTTAAATATACAACTCACCCACTGAACGACTTATTCATCATAAGGTTGCTTAGAAAAACGAAATTCTCTATATGAGGTTTATGAGTGTTAGGGTTAGCATTGACCCAATTTTATCTACATATTTTTGCCAATACGAAAAGATACCTCACATACCATCACCAAATAAATATTAGTTATATGGGAGCTGGATTAAGTACACTGCTTTGAGTAAAGCACGCTCTCTCATTTTCATTGAGATAACTCATATATTGACCGATATATGCGGTATAAAGGCGCCCGGATTTCAAAGATTTTGTATTAGGTATATGGAAGCTAAGAGAAGTATTGACCCGTTACAACCCATTTTTGATATAAAACATACATACTTTAGTCAGGAAGGGATTATTTCAAACCTTGAATTATATATCTCACACATTTAAAATAGTTTTGGCATCTTATAATAATTATGAAAATATTCTCGGTGCTCGAATGTTTTTCGAATTTTGTATTACAAGCATTTATTTTTTACTGCAACATCTTTTGCACGAAACTTGAATTGATGCTCTGTTATTGCATTATATTCATATAGAATAGGAGGCTTAGGGGTCTATAAAAAGACGATTCTGTAAGTTTCTCTCTGAAGTTTAGCAATATTAATGATATATGTACAACTCTTCCCTGAACTTGGATAATACCTGAAACTCAGACTTGCCAACTCCATTTACACTCTTAGAGTAATAACTATTATCTTGTCTTGAGGACGCTTTTGAATGAAGCTCTTTTATAACTCTTAAATACGTTTGTTTATTGTAACAACTGCTGGCGGTAATAGTTACATTAAACTATTGAGGCCAATTTCAAGGACGACCAAATATTGAAAGCAAAGTTTTAAAGCGTTTCTTCCAAATTATTTTCTGTTATTGAACGCCGCTCCAAATTACATGTTTAGTAAGAAATAGCAGATGTTACGTCGAATTGGTACTTTTACGCGTATTAATCGAGCCTCTTACATACGTACGGTATTAAATAAACTTATGGTAAAGTGTATAGAAAGAGCATTGAAACTTTCAGAGTTCGATTACAGCAATGAAAAGTTTTTCCCTTTTAACTTGATAATTGAAATTATAATTAAGAAATTCAGTGCCAAGATATTCAAAGTAGCGGAGGTAACAGATGTTTTTTGGTTATATGAATATTACATTTAAATTGGATACGTGCATTCATATATGTATATGTAATATATACAATATACTTAGGAGTTTGGAAAGCTCCCAACTAATTTTATAAGTTGTAATGGAGAAATTGGACTGTTTAAACTACGCTCCCATTCCGCAGGTGAGGTAAGAAATTCTAACGTTCAGACAATTATCTACACAAACGGGTTTGTGAACGGTGAAAATATGTTAATTTCCTCCCGCTAAATTTAAACTTCGACTGTGATTTCAAATGAACCACCAAATTTACACTTCCACAGAGCACTTACTACATTGCACGCACTTAAGTAAGGATTAAATAAAAAAAGGAATCTTAAATAAGGTTACTGACCGTTAAAGAAGTAAATAACCGAAACTTGAAAGCAATAATAATGTTAAGGTGAAATGTGCGATTCATTGCTCGTTCTGCTACTGAGTGCCAAGGAGGACATGCAGTTTTATCATCCTACATTTACGAGGATTTTCCCTTTCCTTCCCTGGAGATACATATTATATAAACCTATCGCTCATCGTGTTTATGAGGAACTTCTCTTTTTGGGTCGTTTGATAAGGAACAGGTACCAAGTATATTTGCACATATAGAAAGCAGCTTATTTTCTATCAAACCAAAACTTTGACTTGATATTATGTAGAGTTCTGATATTATGTAAAGTTTTAGAAAAGTACCAGGGTTTGCTAACTTTAGAAGTATGATTTTTCAGACTTTCATAATAAAAAAAGGCTAAACCAATAAAATAAGGGAATTCTGAAAAGTACTTAGCTTACGAAAGAAAAGAAGAAAATGTTGAAAATATGGCGGTTAATTTCTCAGCTCATTTCTTTAACCGTCTGAGATGTGTATATGTTTTCTAGCCACGGATGTATGCGGCGATAATCTCCTCATTCGACTCAAACAATAACCATTGCTATAATTAAGGCAGTAGTTATAAAACTCGTAGGAAGAAACCTTGTTTTCACCAAATGGGGCTTTTTTTCTGCGATACTTGGTTCCCAGCAGTGACGCATAGTAGAGACCTTAAAACGGTGGTCTTCACTCTTCCTAAAGATTGTATAGTACTTGCCTTTTACGGATTCGACGTGAAGTTCATTATTTCAACTGAACAACTGAAACAGTATAAAACACTACTATGAAGAAGTCTAACGTTTATAGAGAGATAACGCGAAACCCATCACAACCATAGCTTTCTTACATCCAATATTTCGTGCAAGATATGATCAAGCAGTCCATGTGTACTATGCTCGAATGATATATCTACATACTACTGTGTCCAAAAAATAAGGTGACATTTGAATTTAAACTGCGCGCGTCGAATGATTTAAAGAATTCTTTTTTTTTAGGCTGGTAGTACTGTCAGTCACATTTAAGTCAAATTTCATGTCAAAATATTCATTAGTGTTTGAGATACGTGTCGTTTTGTGAGCTGCTAAAAGTGAGTTTTTCGTTTTTTGCGATGTCGAAATTTGTTGAGCAAAGAATTTGCATTAAATTTTGTTTACGGAATCAATTTTCTGCTGCGGATACGTTGAGGATGGTGCAGAAAGTCTTTGGTGATGAGGCTATGTCTAAAAAAAATGTTTACAAGTGGTATAGTGAGTTCCAAGCCGGCCATGAACGTGTCGAAGACGAAGAGCGTCCAGGGCGACCACCAACCTCAACCGACGAAGTTCACGTTCAACAAATCAAAGATTTACAATTAGAGACCTTGCTGATGAAGTTGGCATATCGAAAGGCTCAGCCAATACCATTTTGAAGGATGTTTTGGGCGTCAAGCGCGTCAAATCTCGACATTGAAATTTTTGGAAAAAAGGCGTCGCGTTGAAGTGTGAAATGATGCTTTCCGACTACCAGGGTGTCATGAAGTGCATTACAACTGGTAATGAGACTTGGATCTATGCTTACGACCCCGAAACAACCGATCAATCGAGCGAATATCGTGCCAAAAGAAAGCCGAGACCAAAAAAATCGCGCCAAAGTTGCTCAAAAAATCAAGGTCATGTTGACTGTTTTCTTCGATTATCGTGGTGTTGTGCATTATAAATTCCTTTCAACCGGTCAAACAGTCAACAAGGAATATTATTTAAACGTTATGCGTCGTTTGCGTAACGCTATCCGCCTAAAAAGGCTGGAATTGTTTAAAGACAATTCTTGGTTTTTACACCACGATAATGCACCATCCCATACTGCTCTAATTCGTGATCATTTCACCAAAAACACAACCCATATCGTTCCGCAACCACCGTATTCACCTGATCGGGTGCCGTGCGACTTCTGGCTGTTCCCCAAGCTCAAAAGACCGCTCCGGGGACACCGTTTTTATACGATATAGGAGATTCAAGCCGCAGCGAAGACAGAACTGAAGGCCATCCCGGAAAACAACCAGTGTTTTGAAGATTGGAAAATCCGTTGGCATAAGTGCATAGCATCGGGAGGGGATTACTTAGAAGGGGATGAAATTGATTTGGAAGAATAAATAAAGAATTTTCAAAATAAATACAATGTCACCTTATTTTTTGTTGATGAAGAGTGGAGAAAACGATAAAGTTAACTGTTCCAAATGTTTTCTACTTCGAAACCAAAATTAGGGGTTAGCATAATTACAACAGGTGATAATTTCATTAAAAATAGCAGAGTGGGGGGCATATGACTCTTTACGTCGAAATGGGCATTCCCGCTATTAGAGTTAGAGACTTATTGAACTTGCAAAAATTATAAAGGGTTTTCTCATTTCCTAAATAAAATCAATACATACATATGTACGTACATTTAAGTAGTTAGCAGTAGGCGAATTCATGCACAATTTTTAAAAAGTTTAAGTTTTTACTTTAATGTGAGCCTTTTAGATATTTTACATAAAGCAAGTATATCCACAGCTTTAACAGAATTTTCCGCTCTACAAAAAACATTCCTTTAAAAGATATACGCAATCAAAATTATATATTAAATGACCTGAGCATTCATGCAAGTGAATTATCAAGTCTACCTGCATATTGCTCATACGACTTGCTGTACTGTACTATACGAATATGTAGAGCGGAAAATTTTGTATCTCCAATACAAAGTTTATTAAAGCAAAAGAACAAAATAATTCAATGTCCCATGTCTTTCCTGCAGTTTGATGGCAATTGTAAGGACTTCTGCTAACATTCTATTATTTCTCTGTTGTTCGCCTAACAGCAACCGAAGTGCGAATTTCATTCGGATTCTGCCAAGATTTCGCTGCGATTCATTCACAAAATTTGTCTGCAGATGCTGCAAAGGCTCTTTTAAATAGTCAATATAACAGAAGCACCGCTTCAGTTTAACAAAACGCGTTGCGCGGTGCATAGCTGCTTCTAGATATCGCGGAACCATTACTGGATATTCAAAGGCTTTTAATAATGTTAAACGGATAAAAGTGTGAATCAAATAAAATAAATTTATATTTATGTCAGAAAATATAAGTATTTGTAAAACGTTGTGTAAACAGTTTCTACTGTATACAAGGAATAACAAGCGTCACAGTGCGGAAATAACATCGCAATAATATAAATTTCATTCTGAGACGTTTGGAAAAGTTAATAACTAAGAAAAAATAATTTAAACTTGCGTCACGGAAGCAAACAAATAGAACTTGTTTTAATTTTTAATTTAAAAAAGGAAATACCCTTTCCTGTGACAAAAGTGGAAAAAAATATTAAGACTGAGTATAAGATTATGCGGTTATTGTGTGCTATAGTTCCCAGTGGTTATATCTTAAAAGATGTGGGTAAAACCACTACCTTCATCAATATCTACTACTCTTTTGTGTTCTATTCACTATAGCAGCTAAACAAAAAACACGATCAAGAGAGTATTATTTAATTGACAAAGTAACGTGTTTTCAACAGTTCAAAACTCAAATAAAGTTTTGAGTAAAATAAATATTTAAATTTGTTTATATACTCGTATATGTTAATATATATATAAACAAATATATATTTTAAAGAGCTCTTAATTAATTTTATTAATACCCTCTTCGAATAGACATAAATATGAAACTATCCAATATAATTCTTCATATTCTCGCAACATGTTTCTACAGAGTGGAATAGTTTCGTTTACTTAAGGGATCGCCTGATTGTGACACGTAAAAAACTCTGTACGATCTCCACGATTGTGGCCGCAATTTTGGTGTAAAACAAAAATTTCAGAAAAATGATTAGTCTATAGAAAATTCGCTGTCGCGTTTTGGAAAGTTTTTGTGCTTTTTTTTTTGAAATTTGAAAAAATGGCGGCGGTTTGAACGAAAAGTATCGATTTTGGAAATAGGAAGATTTCTAAAAAAAAATTAAATAAAAGCTTCCATAGCGCGATAGCGGATGACGTTAAAAGTGTTCTCTCCAAATTGGAACTAGATATCTTCAAAATTCTTCCTTTGAGAGTGGAAACCGTTTTGAAGAATACCATTCTGAAAAAAACGCGTTTAAAGATTGGAGTCGCTATGTTCCCCACAATGTTCTCTTTTTACAAGAAAGGCTGTAGCGACCGTAATAATTTGAATTTCGATTTTAAAATTTCAAAGAATGTTTACTACAGTGCATACTATCCGATAACCCAACAAAAAAAAATAAATTTTTCGAAAATTTCACACTGAGACGACCCCTTAACTATCAGTTATTCACATACATACTTATATTTTAAAATGATCAGGCAGTCGAAATGAGTTAAATTCCGTATATCCATTTGTATGAAGAAGAAACAACTTTAGTAAAATGTTTATAGTTGAAGCATAATACTCGTACTACTATGAGCAAAAAATAGTAAAACTTTGTTCACTGCTTTCATGGTGCGGAGCGATCGTTGAGTTTGATGACACCAAAAGGTGTCGGCCTTTTTAACGAAAAGCTTTACGCAAACGACGCATAGCTACAAATAGTATTCCTTGTTGACAGTTTTGCCGGTCGCCGATAATCGAAAAGAGCTGAAATTAATCTTAATTCTTTTTCGGTTCACTTTTGCCACGATATTCGACCGACTGATCGTCTGTTTACGAATCGTAAGCTAAATCCAAGACTCATATCCATTATTAATACGTATCATGTCATACTGGTAGTCTGAAAGCATTGCTTGACATGCAATAACGCGATCGCTGTTTTTCGAAAAAAATAGTGATTTTGGAACCAATCGTGCTTTCACTTTTCTTAGGCCCAAACGATCTTTTAAAATGGTTTTCACTGATCTTTCCGACATTCCAACGCTGCCGGTAAGATCTGTGACAGTTAATCGTCGATACTCAAGCATCAATTCCTTTATTTTATTGACGTGTTGATTATCAGTTGATTTTGATTTGATGGACGTGATTCGTCGTCAACGCGTTCTTGACTCGTTTTGGCAAATGGGTCCGAGAGATTTAAATTAAAAAGTTTTACTATTTTTTGCCCACAGTAGTATTTCTTGGCAATTTAAGAAGATGAGTATTGCATATAAAAAGTTTTCGCCACTTCCCTACAAGAATGTTTCTAATGCTTCACAAACTTGTTTAACCCTCTTCCTACTTCGTACATGTTTTTGAAAAATAAGTCAAATAGGATGCAGTGTTTTACCATATGCTTTTATCACAGCAAATTTATTACATTCTTAGTTGTTGATGTTGATAATCAATAATGTATTGATCAGTTCATACATAAACTTTTGGTACAAAATATTTTTTTTTGTTTTTATTTTATCGAAATACAGAGATAGCAATTATTGACAGTTATAAGAAGACAGAATCATACCATTTAAACATTTTTTTAAAGATCTACAAGTATTTAATGATAGAAGAGCTCTTTTGAAATCTGTTGACTATGGTGAATAAGTTCTTTAACATGTAGTTTAAACTTCTCCAAGCAATTATTTCAAACTTAGAAGTGAGCTTTGGCGGCAGCGAACGCGTGGATAATAGTCTGGAAATCCAGCTTCTTAGCTTATTCTACCTTTAGGCAGGGTGTAGATAGTTCTCAAAGTGGTTCATCTATTTAGGAAAAACCTTCTTAATTTTCGAGCATTGTTAGCATTCATCAAATTTTGTGGAGCAAGATGGGTTTCAAATTTGCATGGTAAACGTATCTGAAGTGAATAACTTCATTGGACAACATCCATCAACGGAATCATTTTATGTAAAATGTTTGCAGCTACGTTGAGTTCATTTTTTTTTATATCATGGACTATGGCAGCTTTTCTTCTTTAATGTCATTCCCAGTTTTTCCATTGGTCGCAAAGAAATTTCAAATCAACAAGGAAGCTTTCTTTATTGATGATTGCATTGATGTTTTGAAGAAGTTTCTTTCATTGATTGATCAAATCGGCCTGAAATTTGATCATATTTTTCAAAAGTTCCTTGAACGTCACGACGAATTTCTGGCCGCAGAAATCCGGAAGGATTTTTCGCAAATGGTTTGACGGCACCGATTCTTGCAGGCCACCTTATATTAGAATGAAAGTGAAGGGAATTAGGTATTTAGAATTTCAGAATTTCCCTGCTGCTACAGAACATACTGGAACATTATTGAACGACACCAAAGAATGTTATTGGTCGAGTACAGAATTCAGCCGAGTGGACTCCAAATTCAAATGGAGTGCTTATCCATAGGGCAAAAGAACTGCTTACTTATTTTTACGTTGGATATGATTTTGGAATCCTTCCTCTTTCTTATTTACCGCTCGTATTACTACCATTATCGTAGCCCGGTCCATGGCAATCTTCCAATATATTGGAAATGAATGGGGCAATAGCTTTGCCGGTATTTTCCTGACAATCTACAAAAGCGAAAAACTTTATGTGCAAACAAAACTTTCAAGCATTCTAATTTTTATACTATTCCCATAATTTTTGTTTAAATATGGTGCCCTTCGAGAACTCCGTACCCCTCAGGAACCACTGACCGGCCTCTTTTATTCTCAAACATTTTTTACAAAATCCACCACATTTTCCAATTTCTTACATCAAATCATAAGGCTTTCGTTATGTTTTCAGTAATTTTGTTTTATGCGACTAAAAGGTACATGTTACACAAGCACAAATAAAAACTTGTTAAAAAGGTTAAGGAAACTGTGGTCAAACTTAATTTACAACGTAAAAGCACCGTAAAATCGACATATGTAAGTTCAAAAAGGTAGTGAATTGTTATTTACCTCAGCGCCATCGGTCACTTATACGCCCCTGCAACCATCGCGTTGAGTGAGCAAGAGTGTTTGATGCCAAAACAATAATGCAAAAGTGCAGTAAATATTTTTAATGCACAATAAGAGCGCAAACATATAATAACTCTTAAAAACGATGTATTTATAAAGCATAAAAATACATAAAGTATACAAGGGAGCGTTAAGTGTATTGTACTAATGTGTTTACTTAATGTGTGTGCATTAAAATCATTCTAGCGATGATAATTAAATAATTCTTCAGAGCAAACACGACCCAAGAAAAATTTCATTGCATTGCATTTTGTCAACAATCTAATTCGGAATGTTCATTTCCACTAGGGAATATGAAAGTGAAAAGTTCTCTAACTACTCGCTTGAGCTGAAATCAAAGAGCACATCGCCAACACCCACATACGCCAACGTAATGTCTGTGACAAGTGTGGAAACCGCTGCTGCATCGGCAGCTGCCGGCACACTCAGCCGCGAGCTGTTGAATGAGGATTTGAATATGACCGTCAACGAGAACGTGAGTCTGATACCACCACAAGCGCCGTCGCCTCTCACCTTCGTGTTTCAGAATGAGAGCGCATTCGGTGACAATGGTACTTACGCGGTGACACCGCGTATTAGCTCGGAAATTCCCATTTGGCTGATACCCTGTTACTGCGTGATCTTCTTTTTTGCCATTTTCGGGAACCTACTCGTGATTTCCACACTCGTACAAAATCGCCGTATGCGCAATGTGACTAATGTCTTCCTGCTGAATCTCGCTATATCCGATATGCTGCTGGGTGTGCTGTGTATGCCCGTTACCTTAGTCGGCACACTGCTGCGCCACTTCATCTTCGGAGAATTCTTTTGCAAACTTATACAATTTTCTCAAGGTAAGTAAAAGATAAAAATAATGTAAAACTAAATGTAGAATGATTTAGAGGAACTAATAAGTTTAATTTATGTTTGCGGAATTTTGGGGATTTCGAAGGCTATTTATACTTCTACAAAGACCAGTAAAGTAAAAAATTAGTATAATACAACACATGATTTTCTCACATACAGTAATCTTAACGAAATACATTTTCACAACAATAACATTTAGTGACCTACTGAAATGATATAATATAAACTAAACTCAACTATCGGCTACTTTTCTTTCCTTTCCACTTGCAATTCTTTAGAAAAATAAATATTGAAGTCTCTATTCAATATACCCGAAATGAACATTAATTACAGTGTTGACAGAAATGAGTATTTATGCTTAAGAATATATTCGTATGTGTTGGCGATAATGCTCATAGATATTTGTAAAGTGGCATCTGCTTATGTACAGATTTACAAAAATATCTTATTTACATTTGTAGCCGTCAAGAACTGATCAAAAATCCGAACAACCATCCTAAATAACTTTGTATTCTGCAACAGAATTAAAACATTTTTATTATATTTCCTTCTTTACCGGCGCAGACACCACTTACGCGGTTATAGACGAGATAACAACAGCACCAGTCGTTTCTTCTTTTCGCTACGTGGCGCCAACTGGATATTCCAAGCGAAGCCACGTCCTTCTCCACTTGGTCCTTCCAACGGAGAGAAGGTCTTTCTCTTCCTCTGCTTCCCCCGGTGGGTACTGCGTCGAATACTATACTTTCAGAGCTGGAGTGTTTTCGTCCATTCGGACAACATGACCTAGCCAGCGTAGCCGCTGCCTTTTAATTCGCTGAATTATGTCAATCTCATCACATAACTCATACAGCTCATCGTTCCATCAAATGCGGTATTCGCCGTGGCCAACGCGCAAAGAACCATAAATCTTTCGCAGAACTTCAGTCATGTAGCAGGACGGGAATTATGAGTGACTTATAGAGTTTGGTTTTTGTTCCTCGACAGAGGACTTTGCTTTTCATTTACCTACTCAGTCCGAAGTAGCACCTGTTGGCAAGAGTTATTCTGCGTTGGATTTCCAGGCTGACATGGTTGATGGTGTTTACGCTGGTTCCAAGATAGACGAAATTTTCTACGACTTCAAAGTTATGACTGTCAACAGTGACGTGAGAGCCATGTCGCGAGTGCGACGACTCTTTGATATCATCGACATACGCCAGCAGTTGTACACTCTTTTAAAAGATTGTTCCTGCTCGATTAAGTTCTGCAGCTCTAATTATTTTCTCCAGCAGCAGATTGAAAAAGTCGCACGATAGGGAGTCGTCTTGTCTGGAACCTCATTTGGTATCGAACGGCTTGGAGAGGTCCTTCCTGATTCTGACTGAGCTTTCCGTGTTGCTCAACTTCAGTTTACACAGCCGTATTAGCTTTGCGGGGATACCAGACATTGCGGCTTAAAGGCAGCTCCTTTTCATGCTGTCGAAAGCAGCTTTGAATTGAGGTGGTGTGTCAATTCTTCTTTCACGGGTCTTTTCCAAGATTTGACGCATTTGAATATCTGGTCGCTTGTTGATTTGCCAAGTCTAAAGCCACACTGATAAGGTCCAATCAGTTTGTTGACGAAGGGCTTTATTCTTTCACACAATACGTTCGCTAGAACCTTATGCGCGATGTTGAGGAGGCTTATCCCGCGGTAGTTGGCGCAGATTGTGGGGTCTCCCTTTTTTACAAATCGGGCCCCGGCAAAGTCGATCAGCCTCACCCCATTTGGGGATGTTTCGTCGTGGAGGCTGAATTTATCGCCAAAGATACCTTCTTTGCCCACCCTTTGGTCACATCGTCCTTCTCTTCGGTCGAGGCGTGGGCGCAAATCAGCGATATGTTGAAGAACCTCGCTTTGAAAGCGGATTGTGGCTAGACGTTCATTCACCGGAGTGAATGGGAGTACTCGGCGACGGAGTCTCTCTTCCACCACGAACCGCACACCAAACTTGCGCTCCTTTATATAGCCACTGTAGTAAATGCCCCAAGGACCTACTCGTGTCTGTCCTTGTCCCGTCCATCGCATTTCTTGGACGGCGGTGATGTCAGCCTTCATCCCTAAACCAACCCTATGCAGGGGATGTTTCGCCTTCTCACTTTAGCTCGCCTTCAAACGGATGTTCTTAGGCTACCCAGAGGATACTTGGTCAAAGACCGGAAGACGTGTGCTGCTTGAGTCATATGCAAAAAAATCGTTTCTGGCCACTCCCAAGTGAATGGCGATCAGAGAACTTTCCTCACTTCTACACATGACTCCATCCTCCTTACATAGTTCAATTAAATATGTTTTAATTTTGAAGCTTTCAATTTAAGTAATCCCTCTTTAGAGCGAAAAAATCGAAAATGACAACCTCGAGCGGCTTCTCTCGTACCTCCCAAAAGCAGTGGCTGTGGCTGGCAATATTTTTTAAGCATCATCAGTAATCTTTCGGAGAGTGTCTAATTATGGACAGTGAAACGAATTTAACATCACCTTCTGATATTACAGTTTTAATATGAAACAAAAGATAAAACTACGCGGCATGATATAAGAGTTCTTTATAAAAATTTTCTAAGATTTGTTTTTAGTTTACTATCAATTACTGTAAGGAAAAACTTTATATCTTTCAAGCTATCAACTAGTTTGAAGAAACATTGATATAAAGCGTGATCTAAAGAAGAAAAAACACACAAACACATTAAATTTAATGGGGAATGTTTATCGTCCTTCGAATGAACATTATTTGGCATTTATTTTTTGGAGATTATTTCTTTCAAATGTTGGCCGCAATTACGTCTCAGTTAGTCCACCCGTTTGAGTTCATTTTTCGAGGACTCCTTTGAATATTTTAACTGGTAACTCGCTAATGACATGCGTGATGTTTTTCTTCCTAGACCTGAATCGAAGCAGAATTGTCCGCATAGACTTTTGACTCTACATATCCCCACAGGAAAAAGTCTAACATGCGAAGTGGCGACGCCTTGGTGAAACCAAAGATGAAACCGAGATCACGAGATTCAATATCGGGCATCAAATAATCGATTATCATGGCGCAATAACGGTCGCCATTGACGCGTTACGCCTACGTTTTCAATGGCCCGCTCTTGAATCTCTTCAGGATGCTTTCCATCTCAATTGCGGCAATTTTGCTTGTCTACATACCCACTGAGTGAGAAATAGACTTCATAGCTGATCAAAATTTTAATTTTGAAACTTTTGAAGAGCCCATAGAACGAAGCGATATCGCTTGCGAAGGTGTTGCAGCTTCAGTTCTTGCACAAGCTCTATTTTATAAGCTTTCAATTTAAGATCTCGTCGTAAAATGCGCCAAGTCGTTCCATACGTCAGTCTGAGTTGCTCTCCACGGTCTTCGTATACACTCTCAGTTGTGGTTGCTATATTTTCTTCACTACATGCTGGACGTGGTCTATTCGGCCGATTATGTTGACCATAAGTTGAAAGAAGCGCGCGAAACACATTCTTTACAGAACGTGAATTTTCGTAATAAAGTCAAACGAGTTGTAAACGTTGTTCAGGCGTAAGTCTTTCCATAATGAAATGCCAAACTACACGTACTCTGAACAAAAATAACATTACAGTTTGGCACGACTCACGCGTGTCGAAGACTAATCCAGATTAAAAGATCTTTATTTTACATCCCCAAAAATGAAGATATTCGACCACAGAAAAAAGTTTGACGATACAAATACGATAAGTGTACCTACTTGATAACATGGTCTCTGTACTATTTTCAGCCAAATACTGGGAAACGCTGAGGGCGGTGTGGCACGACGCGTTGTTGTGATGAAGGATCCAGTTACGAGCGATGTCTGGGCGCATCCTGGTGCCTCGTTTTCGCACTCTTTCGAGTACTTGGCAATTGTAGACTTGATTCACAGTTTTCCCCGGCGGAACGAATTCTTTGTGGACGATTCCACGGCTATCAAAAAAGGCATAATCATCGTTTTCACTTTCGACTTGTCCATGCGAGCTTTTTCGGGCGGGGGGCGCGCGGAGACAACCATTGTGACCTTTGGCGTTTGGTTTCCGGGTCGTATTGGAAAAACCAGCTCTCATCGCCAGTAATAACTCGATCAAGCAGCGTGGGATCATTTTCCACTTGTTCCAAACAGTCTCTTCTGCGACGGTCATTCGATGCTGCTTTTGCTCCTCTTGATTTCGTTTTTCCATTTTCGTGCCGAGCTCTACAAACAGACGTCTACTCAACTTGATGCAGCAGGCGAACTAATAAAGCTAGAGCGATGATACATACATCAATGGAGAGGGGAGAGATGCCGGAAAAAGAGAAAGGTGACAGGTTTACCGCAAGCGCGGCAATAAAATCAGTCTCATTACTTAATTGTCAAACCTCGTATGGTCATCGATTGTATTGGCCATGTCTTAGATGAATGGTTTATACTATATGTCTCTCAATATAAATATCAGTTGCGCCCATTTTAACGTCATTGGAGTTCTAGTGAGAGGGAAACTACACGTCACAAGAAATGAGTTCAGCGATATTCCGTACCGACTGAGGAAAGATTTTGGTGATTAAGATATTTATATCAGAATTCGAAGTGAGTCATTTATATTTCAAATAATAAATACATAAATGTATCATCCTTCTCAATAAATTGAAATTATCCCCTCTGCGGCAATTTTGAGGAATGATTTTCTATGGTAAGTGAGAATGACTTCCATTTGTATTATATTTAGTATAATGTGTTGTCACGGGTCAATCAATAAATTATATATATATTGTACATATATATATGTATATATATATATATACTTCAGCATATACAAATATTAATGCCGAAGGGCAAAATGTGCGAAACCCAATAAATAACGCTACAAAGTAATGCCTTATGCATCAGGCAATTTTCGAAGTTCCGCAGGAATAATTGCTTTTGGTTGAAATATAGGATCTGCATAACGGTTATATGCTGTGTTACCATAGTCTGTGTATTTGTGAATGTTGCTCATTGTATTTGTTTGATATATCGCTGTAGGTAAAGCAAAACATACTTGTATTTCACAAAAACTATTGTACTACACCACTATGAAATTCAAAAGCAGTTAAAGTGAACAATTGATTTTCAATTTCCACCTCCCGTGGCGTACTGGTGTTGATGAGTTCAGGTAAAACAAGCACAGGTAAGCGAAACAGCCAATATTTGGTCAAACGGTCAAACAAATCCATGTGTGTATTTATAGTGGCGCATGGCATAAGCGGAATTTGCCTCTGTTCTTCCTGAAAATTGCAATCAATGTGAAGGTGAATTGAAAATTACATTATTTGCATTCGAAAAGTCTTACGTTGTAGCACGATTTCTTTTCATGTTCTTAAAGTTGAAACACACGTTATGTCAGTTCAAATGACGTGGAACTATGTAGGCACAGCTACAGCAACAAAGACAGCATACGAAAAATTTAACTGAGGTTTATAACTTCATATTATTTAGGAAATCATTATATCGGGTGTAATTAGGGTAAGAGAAGGTCTGGACGTATTACTTCACGTTACTCAAATATATTCGGAAACACTTGGCAGTCCGATGAAATAGCGAAAATCATTATACTTAATATATGTTAGCTATAAGGTACAAAGCCAACCGGAAGTTTGAAATCCTTGTATTGGGTATATGGGGCTAGGAATAGTATTCTGATTCAATATATTTTTGGTATTATGACGCCTTAGTGCCAGAATATGATGTTCTATAAGTTTCATTATTAAACCTCGCTGATTGGCCGATATAAATTGTAAAAAAGTCAACCGGAAGTTGGATAATTCTTATATTAAATATTGTGACTACAGAAATATCCATTTTATCTTTTTTTGACACGAAAGTACATTATTATCAGAAAAAAGGATTTCTCCGAATTTCACTACTATATCTCAAAGATTGACCGACATTTTCTGTAAAAAGTCAGACATATGAGGTTCATATATTCGGTGGGACCCTTTGGTTATTGATTTGTCTACTGTAATGTGAAAACATCACTGGAAAATTAAAATGTGGTTGGCCGATTTCGCTGGTCCTGAGGTATGGGATTTCACCTAAAAGTGAACGCTGCCACCCCTTTGTCCAATTTGGTACTAGCTGCTATGAAGCTCCTTCATTCTCCTCAGCCAAAATATTTATCCTTAGCGAAATATCTCCTGTCATCGAACAAACAGTCGTCGCACTCGCTACTTGGCTCCCACGTCACTGTTCACAGTCATAAGTTCGGAGTCGTAGATAATTTCGTCTATCTTAGAACCAGTAAAAACGCCAACAACAATGTCAGTCTCGAAATGCAACGCAGAATAACTCTTGCCAACAGGTGCTACTTCGGATTGAGTAGACAATTCAAAAGTTAATTCCTCTCTCGACGAACAGAAACCAATCTCCACTCTTTATTCCCGTCCTTCTAGGCCGAGGCATGGGCGAGGACAATATCTGATGAGTCGACGTTACTAGCTTTCGAAAGGTTATGCGGAAGATTTATGGTCCTTTGCGCATCGGCGACGGCAAATCTCACATTCAATGGAACGATGAGCTATGTGAGATATAAGTACATACGATGACATTGACATAGTTGGGAGCGAATTAAAAGATAGCGGCTTTGATGGCTAGGTTATTTCTCTTAAACGGACGAAAACGCTCCAGCTCTGAAAAAATTGGGCGTGGCCACACCCTCTAATAAGTTTAATATACATGTGGCGGTTAAGGTGTTAATAAGTAAAACACTATTTAACCAGCTACTTAATTTTATTATAATTATTTACTTACAAGTAAATCTGACTTACAAATATATTTTGGGTATGAATATAAATGTTTTATGTTGCGTGCGATAGAACACGCGTGGTATCGTCCGGTGATCAAAAGGAATAGAACGAATTAGAGAAGCTAATATGAGGTGATCAATATAGTAACGGGATTAAATATTTAAGTTTGCTGAATACAATGTTACCAGATGAAAGTAAGTAGTTAAGTAGTTACAATATTATAAATTATTAATAAGTAAGATAAGTAATAAGATCAATTACAATTCGGAGAGATGCTAATCGCTACATACACATCTTCTAAACCACTAAAGTGACAACCAAAACGGCTGAAGCAAATATTTCTAGCACTCCTACCGACCCTGCAAAATTAGATTAAATCGGAATATAACCCCATCCACTCCCCATGTAACGGTTTTTATAAAAACTTATACAAGCGCAATAAATAAATTATTATATATTACACCCTAGAAGGTCTAAGAAGAATTTATGGGAGTCGAGGTAAATATTGGATCATATAAGAGTTTTCGAACATTCGTCCGACTTTATTCCAGATGATTGGTGATGGTATAGTGTACGAAAGAAATAATTATATATGTTGTTTCTGTGATATTTCCCACTTATTGGATTCGATCGATGAGAAAATTGATTTAGCAAAAGCTTCATCAGATATTGTTTCAATTGTGTGCGCCGTTAATATATTCGCTCACCAAAATTTTCAGGAAGCCTTTGATTGCGTAATTAATTGCTTGTAAATAGATCCAAACACGCGATCCTCGTCATCTCACCAACCAGTCAGAACCACTTTACGTAGATGTGCGTACTGCAGCATGAAGGGACACTAACGAAGACCTCCGTGGATGTGCTCTACTTGCAATGTGCCACTTTGTCCTAGCAAAACAAAATGTTGCTTCAATGAATTTCACAAATAAAATAAGTACAATATGCGCAGTGGTATAACAATTGTACCATATCCTTGCACAGAATTCTGGAAGGATAATTTTTTCTGTACATATTTTTTCAATAAATATTTTAAATGAATGAAAAAGGTATGTTTAATTTTCAGCGATGCGCCGAAAAAAGTTAGCGAAACCCGGATATATTTAATTAGCATGTGGTACTTTAATAGTAGGTGTTATTGGCAAAAATGGATCAAATTGAGTCAAGTGGGGGGTAATCCCCAACTACTATATTTTAATATAAAAATTTACCAGCACCTGAAAAAATTTCCGGGACCAAAAAATATAATAATATGTATGTCCGGTCATACCCGAACTTAGCCTTTCCTTACTTGTTATTTATTCATTTTTTATTTATTTGAGTAAACTAAGCAATGTAATGTACGTACGTAGTCATATTTACATATGTATAGTAGGTATGTATGACAATTGCTTGATGTTCCATATTCATTGAAATCGATCCATTGAACGTTTTGTATATACATACATTCGCGATACAATGGAACAAAGTATTGAAAATAATTCAAAAGCGTGCGATTTTTATTATTTATTTATAACATGTTTATTAGGGTGATTCAAAAAAATTCTTTTATTTTTTTCGATTGGTACTCGGAAAAATACTATAGGTTCCTAGACACCTCTAAGAAAGCCTCTCAAAATATGAGTTTTTAATTGCAACGGGAAGGTCCTCCCATACAGTTTTCTATTTATTCTTATTATCAGATAGAAAAATTTATATCTCGCTTCCAACTACTTGAAAAAATATCTTGTTCCTTAGATTTTGTAGGAAATTGAATGCCCTAAAAAAATGTCTCCTATGCTTTTTTCGTAAATCTAACCATTAAAAGGATATTAACAGTTAAAGTTTGATTATTTTTGTGAAAATTTTTTATTTCTTATTAATTTTATAACTCAATAAAAAAAATTATTATGAATGAAATTTTTTTTTGAATCACCCTAATGTTTACATAAACATTGCCCTCAAAGATGTTTTCAAATGTTTGGTGAATTTTTCATAATATTCCTAGCATTTTACTGCTTTCTTAGATTTTTATCTCCAAGGCCGGCTTTTTTTTGTTTTTTTTTGTTTTTTATAACAAACAATAAATCTAAATTTAATTTTTTCTTTCAAATAAATAAATACTGGCACCTTACACATTGAACGTGTATAGCTTATGGTAATCATCGTTGTATTCCTTACCGCTCTCGTTTTCTTGGTGACTGTTCTTATTTGGAACAAGAAAATATTTTTATTATCTGGAATTATTCGTTTTGTTAATAAAATTTTCTCAATCACGAAATGAGATTTAATCGGCGACTTGTGCAGATAATTGGCTTGCCTCAAATGAACTATGTTATGAGAAGAACACACAACTTTCAAATTCTCACAAAGGCCTTAATCTCCGTGCTCAAAATGTCTTAGCAAATTACTTATGGCTAATGGCGGTCTTACAGATGTATCTAACTGGCTTTACAATCGTTCTCTTCTATTCCGATAATTTAATGTCTTAAGACCAAATCGTTGTGCAAAATTAATTATTTCCTCATAGCGACAATGGCATAACAAAGTTTATCGCCGTCGTAAAATTTTTACGCTTTCCTTTTTAATTACTATGTCCTTACTCTGTCCTTACGGTTTCATACTCGCTCAATGTCGTGTCTCACTACCTTGTCCTCCTAACCTTTGCGAGTGAGTATATAACTGCATTAAGCAGGCGGAATGTAACAAGTGACACGCAGCGTCTGGTTGTCACAATACTGTTTCATGCAAATGTGTGAATGAAGAAATTCTATTTATATTTGCATTTCGCTTAACACGAAAGGAGGAAAGATGTTAAGCAAATGTCATAATGTTTATAATTGATCAATATTACACAAATAATGAAAGAGAAATATTGTGCTTATTAAAAACCGAAGAACGGTCGGAAAAATTATATACATATGTATATTACTCGAAGTTTGTAACACCCAGCAGGAAACGTCAGGGACCTTATAAAAATAAATGATCAGCATGACGAGCTTTTGCTCCCGTTCTTTTTTCATTTGTCGAAACGGTGGACTATATCTCATGGCATCCAAGAAGCTGGATTTATTTCCAGCTTTCTAAAGCAGTACGAACTGATCAAATCAAATAATAGTTAAAATTGTGTTTAATAATAAAACATTATCTTAAGATTTACGAAGTACAAATATAGCGTAATTCCTAGATTATTTGCAAATGTGCATAATACATTCTCTTAAAATATTTTACCATCATCTCCTTTTTACATTGTTGTAAAGCTCTCAAAAACAATCAGCAAACCAATAAAAGTACACTTTATTCGCTTTCGCCTCGGTTTTTAATCGGCCCCGCCACGCAATGCCAATAACTCTTGATTAAAACCATTCGCCAAGCAACGGTAAATGACATAGATATTAAAGAGCGCTTAATGAATCGAATGACATCCAGATTCAGACTAAAATTAAATTACACTGGTAAACACGTTTTTGTCACATGAACTTCATGATTATTTTTAAACTCTTGCAACATGTTGCTACAGAGTATGATTGATTTGTTCACCTAATATACATATACATATAAATAATCAGGATAACGAGACAAATTGAAATCCGGGTGACTGCCTGTCCGTTCGTCCGTCTGTGCAAGCTATAACTTGAGTAAAGCTTGAGATATCTTAATATGAGGGTTCTTTTGTCCAAATAAATTACGAATTCGTAGATGAGCGTAATCGGACCACTGCACGCCCATAAACCAAAAATCTAAACACTAAATTAAGATATGAGACTCTAATTTGGGACGGGTGATCGCAGTGGCCAGGGGCATCTGTGGGATGTGTGGGCGCGGCCGCGCCTTTAGAATAAATTTAATGTACAGATCTCCTAAACCACTTATGCTAAAATAACCAAACATACCACAGTCTGAAAATGGATGAAACCAGATGATAACCAAGCTCACTCCCCATATAACGGTAAAGTTAAAATCTACTGAATGCACGATAAATCAATAACTAAAAACGACATTAAATTTTACGCCTTAGATGGTATGAGAGAACTTTAAAGGAACCGTGGTCAAAGTTGGGCCATGAGCGTGGCAACACCCACTTAAAGGTGAAATCACATACCTCAACACCTACCAAACCGATTTCAACCAAATTTGGGGTGTAACATTCTTATGGCAGTCATATGCTACTACATAGTGTAAAAAAGTGATCGGACTACAGCCACGACTACTTCCCATATAACATACCAGGTTGTTCATAGAGGGCGTTGCTACTTTCTTTTGTTTTGCTGGTACACTCGTATGTGAAGTTTCATTTCAATCTGTCAATTCACAGTATTTTTTTGCAATGGAAAAAATTTAATATCGTTCAGTGATAAAATTCTTATTTTTGGAAGATGTAGCACCAAAAGAAATTCACGAACGAATGTTAAAAGTGTATAATGGCAATTAGAACAGTAGAAAGATGAGTTGCTGAATTTAAACGCGATCGTACAAGCGTTGAAGACGATTCACGTGAAGCACGTTCAAAACGCGCATCAACACCAGAAGTCATAGCCAAAATACAGGTTTTAGAAGATCGTGCCAGCTAACAATGGAACAAAAACACGTTCGAATACGACTTTCTCGGCAACATTTGAAGCGTTTTAAAAAGGATAAAGTGGAGTTTGTACATGGATTCATCAGTATGGATGAGGCTTGGGTCTATAACTATGATCCTGAATCAAAACAAGATGCTAAAGAGTGGTGTGAACCTGGTTGTTCGGCTTCGAGAGGAGTTCGTGTCCGGAAATCGGCTTGTGGATTACTTGCAAACTGATAAAACAATTAATTCTGAATATTATTGCAACCTTTTGGACCAGTTGAAGCAAAAACTTCGTGAAAAAGACCCGGTTTGCAGAAGAAAAAAATTCTTTTTCATTAGCACAATGCATCGTGTCACAAAAGCATTTTGAGATTCGCTAAAATCCATGAATTAAAGTTCGAATTGTTGGAGCGTCCACCGTATTCACCAGATTTGGACCTTAGGGACTTAATTTTGTTTCCAGAACTCAAAAAACTTATGCGTGGTAAGCGTTTTTCAACAAATGAAGAGGTCATGACGACTGTGAAGCGTAATTTACAGACCTTACCGATTCTCACTTCAGGGACGGGATTCCAAGGTTGTAGGATCGTTGGAGCAAGTATATTAATTTCAGGCAGATTATACTGAATAATAAAGTGTAATTTGAATCATAAAATTGTGTTTTTCTTATCAAACGACAAAACTTATTGACCTCGTAAATACCTGGTAAATAATTTCGAACTTCCGGGTCTCTCTAACAAACATATCGGCCAATATGTGAGTTTTTTTTTGTATATATTCAGTTCTGACCATGAGGTCACGTGTTACGAACACATATATGTTGGTTACACCCTAAACAAGCCACGAAAGTGTTATAACGACGCTGACAATTTCTGTTATTTGTGTGAAAAATTAATTTTTAAATCTCTGCGTCGTAGTTTCACGTCAATAATTGAACAGCCCGACAAAATTAAAAAAAAACCCCTCCCTCTTGTACCCTCCACTTAACTTATAACCTGAAAAAAAGCTATATCATGAAAACTAGAACTGATAGAGACAAACTGATTACAGATTTGAATTCAGCGCGCCCAAATTAACTAGAATCAATTGATAAATTCAAAGAAGAAAATTGAGTGTTGGCCTGTGTTATAAACATATTGAAAGTATCTGAACTAGCGAAGATGGTCACAACATTCACACTATAGCAAACAAGTCCACCTCAATCTCATTTAACTGCGGAAATTTGCAAAAGGAAACAATTATAAAATATACTTATACTATACACAAATTTACTTATTTACAGAAGAGAATTCAACGAATTCAAATATCAAATTAAGAAGTACTAGAAGAAATATTATTTGAAATATAAATTGGGAAAGTTTCATTTGATTTCTGTCAATTAGAAGCCATTTTCTATATAAAATTTACACGAAAGGACCATTAGAATATCAAGTTGTGAAATGAAATTTTACATTTAATAAAGGCGGTGAAATTTTATTGTATTGCACAAGTCTTGCTTTTTTATTGTTTTCAATCAATCTTGGAACAAGATTCTTGGGAAAAAATTTAATAGTAATTGATGTCAAATAACGCAACTTTACGCTTTTGCAAGTTTTTGTTCCCTTTCTACGGTTTTTGTTTCTGTTCATAAAAATGTTTCTCTCTATTTGATCATGGAAACCTTTAATCCCTGTAATTGGCAGGTTTGGCTGAATAGTGGAAAATGGCTTAAACGATTATTGCTATAGAAATGTCACTAAGCGAAATATTTATCACAGCAAAGAAAAGTTTATAATTTCCATTGAACTCTGTATATTAATGAACTGGTATGTCGAGTATTTGATAATAATTTGGCTGGTCTATTGAATTGTTATATAAATAAAATTTATATATATACTTTTTAATTCCGGTTTTATTTGCTTTAAGCGTTTTAATAAATATTCTATTTATTTTTTGTATCTTATTTTAACGCTACGGATATGAGCAACGGATATTGTAGTATTGTGTGTATTGGAGTTTAGGCCGTGCCTGTTTAAGCTTTCCACATCAACAGTTCTTTGCAAAAAATTAAATCTATGTTTTCAGTCAATTTCTTTGCATATACATGAATTCTATGAAAAAGAAAGTAAAAAAAACAAACTATTCACGTTAGGAACAGCAAACAAAGTCAGAAAAAATAGAAATAAAATTTTTTATAAAAGCAAACGAATTAATTTATTCATATACTACAAATACTTTTTCGTAACCTGAAAACATAACTGTTTTTTCTTGCTTGTCCAATTTTAATAGACACAAACATATGTACAAACATACAACGAATTTGAGCATTCGATGGTTTATTATACTCAAGCAACATGCTGTGCAAAGTATTTCAGTTTTGTTCACCGAACAGTTCACTTCCGGATGTCTGTCCGTTTGCACTCTTACACTTGAATAAAAATTGGCACTCGGACGAAGTATTATTATTAAATGTTAGAAAAATATTCTGTTTAAATAGACAAAAAGAACTCTATAACTCGGTCGCTTACATCATAAACTTTTGAAGCAATGTTAACCCAGCTTGATAAGAATGTTACATATTATGTTATACGATGACAACAAGAAATTGAGTCATTAAGAAGCACACCTTCACCATCTATGGCAATATATCTGAAGCAACACTTATATAATACCATTAATGCAAAGGGAAATGTCAGTACAAAAATCATCGCATCTCTCGATATATTTTGATAAGTTAATTCGTTGAACAAAAATCAAGCATATTTACGAGATACTATATTCACAAAAAAATGCCAAATTCGTGGAAAAATCGGGTTTAGAGCCCCGTACTACCTCGTCGGTGTGAGTTACGAATTTGTTGCACTGGGCACTTTTGTAGAGTGAACGATTCTGAAAAATATGCGTCTAAAATCAAAGCGATGCCATAAAATACCTTTGAACTGTAGGAGTTTAAAGATAAAAAATCACGATTGTATTGTATTTTCAATGGAAAATTTTTACATGCCTTGGTCGAGTTCTTAATGCTAATATTAAGGGCTAAAATTTCCAGGGATTTTTTTGGGGTATTTTCTAAGAAATTTCGTGACGAGATTGAAAAAATTACTAGTTCAAAAAAACACCCTAATGTGTACCCTGATATACCCTATAATAAGTTTGCCACGAAGTTTGTAACACCCAGAAAGAAGCGTCGGGGACCCCATAAAGGACATATATAATGATCAGTTCAGATCATATGTTGAGCTGAGCTGATTAGCCATGTCCGTCTGTCTGTCTGTCCGTCTGTCTGTCTGTCCGTCTGTCTGTATATATAAGAACTACTCTTTCAGTTTTTATGATATCGTTTTGAAATCATTTGTCGGAACTGCCGATATCGGACCACTATAACGTATAGCCGCCATACAAACTGAACGATCGAAAAAAATTAAATTGTTCAAATCGGCTCATTATAGCTGCCACACAAACCAAACGATCGTAATTAAGGGCTTGTATAGAAAACTTTCGCATTTGACGTGGTATCTTCACGAAATTTGACATGGATTACTGCTTAAGGTAATAATATAGTCTCCGAAAAAATTGTTCAGATCGGATTACTATAGCATATAGCTTCCATACAAACTGAACACATAGTTACTAAAAGACCTGGGAAGGGTATATTAGCTTCGGTGCAGCCGAAGTTAACGTTCTTACTTGTTTTTATTAATGTGAAGTACATTCGATAAACTAAGTTCTGTATATAACATCATTAAAAGGGCCTCTGGACTTTCTAAATAGCTATTAGCAGTTCTGGGCTGCGCTTTATTTTTTGTCGTTCCGGTTTTTGTAAATGAAAATAACTCTCCTTTTTACACAATACAAAAAAATGTAATTAGTTTCCAGAGTTCCTGAATATATAGTTATATTTCCGCAAGACAACCGACTATCAACAGTTTTTTCGAACAAGAATCGAAATTCATTACAAACAAAATGTTGGGCAACCAAAACAAAAGTCCGCCAGTAATTGTTTAGTTTATTGAAGAAAAATATTAATTGTGCCACCAGTGTATCTATAATATAAAAATGAATCGCCAAATGTGTTGCTAAGCGTATAACTCAACAATGCCTGGACCAAATTGGCCAATGTTCGTTGAAGTTGAAAGATGGTTTTTACGGCGAGAAAAATTCAAATAATTGCCGGAAAAACCCTAAACACAGCCCTTGTCTTGAATGTTTGTTTGTTAGTAACGCTAAGGCTCGAGAACGGCTGCACCAATCTTGATAAAATTTTCAGAGGTTTTTCTTAATCGGTTGTAAATTGAGGAAGGTTTCGAAATAAAAAAACCTTATACTTTTCAGGAGGAAAAGTCGGAAAATTGAACAATTCCAAAAAACAACTTTTTTTAATTTTTTTGTTTTGTTTTTCAATATTTTCATTTGTAAATTATTTGAGTCGTTCAATTTTGGTCACATGCTTTTTTATTCTTCCTATTCAAATGAAAAGATATTGAAAATTATTCAGTGAACACTTTATGTGTGTTTCACACAAAGTCATTAATTACAGATTGAAATTTGTTACGAAGCCACGAAGAGGTCGCGCTAATATCGGTCGGCTTTCTTTTTGCCATTAAGATATGGCAGCCAATCCCCTACTTAGGGTTGTGCGCTGGGTTTGGGACCCGCCACGTAAAAAAACGCACCAATGAAAACCAACAATCAGCCTCGGATGAGAGCCCCCCCTTTTGATGACGACCATGGCAAGCGAAATAAGGACTACGAATTCAGGGCATGCACCTGGAATGTCCGGTCCCTTAATTGGGAAGGTGCCGCTGCCCAGCTGGTTGATGTCCTCGTGAAAATAAAGGCTGACATCACCGCCGTCCAAGAAATGCGATGGACGGGACAAGGACAGAGACGAGTAGGTCCTTGTGACATCTACTACAGTGGCCATATAAAGGAGCGCAAGTTTGGTGTTGGATTCGTGGTGGGAGAGAGACTCCGTCGCCGAGTACTATCATTTACTCCGGAGAATGAACGTCTAGCCACAATCCGCATCAAAGCGAGGTTCTTCAACATATCGCTGATTTGCGCCCACGCCCCGACGGAAGAGAAGGACGATGTGACCAAAGATGCCTTTTATGAGTGCTTGGAGCGCACTTATGAGAGATGCCCCCGCCACGATGTCAAAATCGTGCTTGGCGATTTCAACGCCAGGGTGGGCAAAGAAGGTATCTTTGGCACTACGGTCGGTAAATTCAGCCTCCACGAGGAAACATCCCCAAATGGGTTGAGGCTGATCGACTTCGCCGGGGCCCGAAATATGGTTATCTGTAGTACTAGATTCCAGCATAAGAAGATACATCAAGCTACCTGGCTGTCTCCGGATCGAAAAACCACCAACCAGATCGATCATGTTGTGATAGACGGAAGACACGTCTCCAGTGTTTTAGATGTGCGTGCGCTCCGAGGTCCTAACATCGACTCGGATCACTATATTGTTGCAGCCAAAATTCGCACCCGCCTCTGTGCAGCAAAAAACGCACGCCAACAAACACAAGGAAGGTTCGACGTCGAGAAGCTGCAATCACAACGGACAGCCGAACGGTTTTCTACTCGGCTTGCACTCCTGCTCTCTGAGAGCACTCGTCAACAACTCGGTATAAGGGAACTGTGGGACGGCATCTCAAACTCCTTACGTACAGCTGCAACCGAAACCATTGGTTTTCGGAAAGTGCAAAAGAACAGCTGGTACGACGAGGAGTGCCGTGTCGCAGCCGAGAGAAAACAGGCTGCCTACTTCGCAACGTTACGATCGACCACAACACGTGCGGGACGGGATAGATACCGAGAGTTGAAGAGGGAAGCGAGACGCATTTGTAGACAGAAAAAGAAAGAGGCCGAAATGCGTGAGTACGAAGAGCTTGATAAGCTGGCCAACAGGGGTAATGCTCGAAAATTCTACGAAAAGATGCGGCGGCTTACAGAAGGTTTCAAGACCGGAGCATACTCTTGTAGAACCCCCAAAGGTGATCTAGTCACCGATGCCCAAAGCATACTTAAATTATGGAGGGAACACTTCTCCAGCCTGCTGAATGGCAGTGAACG
This sequence comes from Bactrocera zonata, assembly GCA_037783105.1. NCBI lineage: Eukaryota > Metazoa > Arthropoda > Insecta > Diptera > Tephritidae > Bactrocera > Bactrocera zonata. The sequence continues at coordinate 103,888 of JBAWJQ010001699.1, forward strand.
TACAACGCCAGGAGAAGGCAAACCCGATTCCCCAATCGATGACGATGGAGCAGACGTTCCATTGCCCGACCATGAAGAAGTTCGAATAGCAATTGCCCGCCTGAAGAACAACAAAGCGGCAGGGGCCGACGGATTGCCGGCCGAGCTATTCAAACACGGCGGCGAAGAACTGGTAAGGAGCATGCATCAGCTTCTTTGTAAAATATGGTCGGACGAAAGCATGCCCACCGATTGGAATTTAAGTGTGCTATGCCCAAACCATAAAAAAGGAGACCCCACAATCTGCGCCAACTACCGTGGGATTAGCCTCCTCAACATCGCATATAAGGTTCTGTCGAGCGTATTGTGTGAAAGATTAAAGCCCACCGTCAACAAACTGATTGGGCCTTATCAGTGTGGCTTTAGACCTGGTAAATCAACCACCGACCAGATATTCACCATGCGCCAAATCTTGGAAAAGACCCGTGAAAGGAGAATCGACACACACCACCTCTTCGTCGATTTCAAAGCTGCTTTCGACAGCACGAAAAGGAGCTGCCTCTATGCCGCGATGTCTGAATTTGGTATCCCCGCAAAACTAATACGGCTGTGTAAACTGACGCTGAGCAACACACAAAGCTCCGTCAGGATCGGGAAGGACCTCTCCGAGCCGTTCGATACCAAACGAGGTTTCAGACAAGGCGACTCCCTATCGTGCGACTTTTTCAACCTGCTTCTGGAGAAAATAGTTCGAGCTGCAGAACTCAACAGAGAAGGTACCATCTTCTATAAGAGTGTACAACTGCTGGCGTATGCCGATGATATTGATATCATCGGCCTCAACTCCCGCGCCGTTAGTTCTGCTTTCTTCAGATTGGATAAGGAAGCAAAAGAAATGGGTCTGGCAGTGAACGAGGGCAAGACGAAATATCTCCTGTCATCAAACAAACAGTCGTCGCACTCGCGACTTGGCACTCACGTCACTGTTGACAGTCATAACTTTGAAGTTGTAGATAATTTCGTCTATCTTGGAACCAGCGTAAACACCACCAACAATGTCAGCCTGGAAATCCAACGCAGGATTACTCTTGCCAACAGGTGCTACTTTGGACTGAGTAGGCAATTGAGAAGTAAAGTCCTCTCTCGACGAACAAAAGCCAAACTCTATAAGTCGCTCATAATTCCCGTCCTGCTGTACGGTGCAGAGGCTTGGACGATGACAACAACCGATGAGTCGACCTTAAGAGTTTTCGAGAGAAAAGTTCTGCGAAAGATTTATGGTCCTTTGCGCGTTGGCCACGGCGAATATCGCATTCGATGGAACGATGAGCTGTACGAGATATACGACGACATTGACATAGTTCAGCGAATTAAAAGACAGCGGCTACGCTGGCTAGGTCATGTTGTCCGGATGGATGAAAACACTCCAGCTCTGAAAGTATTCGACGCAGTACCCGCCGCGGGAAGCAGAGGAAGAGGAAGACCTCCACTCCGTTGGAAGGACCAAGTGGAGAAGGACCTGGCTTCGCTTGGAATATCCAATTGGCGCCAAGTAGCGAAGAGAAGAAACGACTGGCGCGCTGTTGTTGACTCGGCTATAATCGCGTAAGCGGTGCCTACGCCAGTAAAGAAGAAGAAGAAGATATGGCAGCCAAAGACACATGAACGAGTACTCCCAGGATAAGATGACATATGGAATTATAGATCGCGGTCAATGAGCAAGCGATCGTTACGATGTCTCAGCACGACTTTTCAAACAACAGCTACGATGTTTGATGGACTTTATCTTGAAGCACCGGATGTACTCTGTTGAGTTGCAAAAAAGAGGTTTGCTCAAGCACACATTCTTCTTTAGATGGTGGTTATACCAGATCAATTGATGATAAAAATCCATATGGTTCATGGACCTTGCGGACACCACAATCCCTCTTCGGTTTGTATGTCTGGCAATAAATGTTTGAAACACTATACTTTTCTTTCGGAAATACAAACTAGAAATGAAAGATATCCCCTCTGTCGCTCACCAGACGACAATGGCAAAACATTCAGCAATCAATTTAGAGGAGTGAATATCGAAGTTGACAACACATGGATCGTAGGTAGGTAGGAGTGCAGCCCTGTTATCTATCGGGCTCAATTAGCACTTGATGTGCCACTTTGATACACTATTCGTAGAACCTCCTGTATCTGCTATTACGTTTCACCTTCTCTCTCAAACCATTTTGAGGTTTCGATGAAACTACTTATGTCTGATACGCTTTTAGTAGAAATCCATTCAAGGTTTGGTGCTGATGGATTCCAAGTGTTTTGTATCGGATCTGTGGTAGAGCTGGGCATTCGCAGAGAAAGTGGAAAATTGCTTCCTTTTTCCCTGCTACTCCGCAGCCTCGGCAGATTACAGCGACATACCCATACATACATGGGCATACCCATTTTGGACGCATATTCACCAAATGGCCAGTGCCCTGTTGTGGTAGCTGTTACTCTGTAGATATTTTTATACTCTCGCAACAAAGTTGCTAAAGAGAGTATTATAGTTTTGTTTACATAACGGTTGTTTGTAAGTCCTAAAACTAAATGAGTCAGATATAGGGTTATATATACCAAAGTGATCAGGGTGACGAGTAGAGTTGAAATCCGGATGTCTGTCTGTCCGTCCGTCCGTCCTTGCAAGCTGTAACTTGAGTAAAAATTGAGATATCATGATGAAACTTGGAACACGTATTTCTTGGCTCCATAAGAAGGTTAAGTTCGAAGATGGGCAAAATCGGCCCACTGCCACGCCCACAAAATGGCGGAAACCGAAAACCTATAAAGTGTCATAACTAAGCCATAAATAAAGATATTAAAGTGAAATTTGGTACAAAGGATTGCATTAGGAAGGGGCATATTTTGAGGTAATTTTTTTGGAAGAGTGGGCGTGGCCCCGCCCCCTAAAAAGTTTTTTGTACATATCTCGGAAACTACTATAGCTATGTCAACCAAACTCTACAGAAACCTTTCCTTCAGGCATTTACATATACAGTTCAAAAATGGAAGAAATCGGATAATAACCACACCCACCTCCCATACAAAGGTTATGTTGAAAATCACTAACAAAAAACGTCAGAAACACTAAATTTTACGGAAGAAATGGAAGAAGGAAGCTGCATCCAGGCTTTTTTTTTTAATTGAAAATGGGCGTGGCGTCGCCCTCTTATGGACCAAAAACCATATCTCAGGAACTACTCGACCGATTTCAACGGAATTTGGTATATAATATTTTCTTAACCCCCTGATGACATGTACGAAATGTGGGTGAAATCGGTTCACAACCACGCCTTCTTCCAATATAACGCTATTTTGAATTCCATCTGATGCCTCTCTGTATAACACATACATACATATAAATGAAAATACAATTCAATACTCAAAGTACACAAATTGCTCTAATCTAATTAATTTTACAGCAAAATAAAAAAATATGTAAATGACGGATAATGAAATCTCGATTATCACTTTATCATGCAAGAGTATAAAATGTTCGGTGACACCCGAACTTAGCCCTTCCTTACTTGTTTCTTGACCTATTTAATAAGACGTTGGTTCTTTTCCTGTCATTTGTTGGCCATACGAGGTGTGTTCAAAAAGTATCGCGAATTTTGTGTTTTTTCAAAAATTATTTATTTATTCATGAATATCTATTTTGTCCCCTTCAAAGTAATCCCCTTGAGGTTTTTCCAATCTTCGAAGCCCTTCAAAAAACCATTTTTTTTATCTTCCTCAGCTCCTCCTTCGATGCCGTCTTTATCTCGTCAAGAGAAGCGTAACGTCGTCCTTTCATGGGCCTCTTCAGTTTAGGGAACAAGAAAAAGTCACAGGGGGCCAGATCTGGGGAATACGGTGGCTGTGGCATCATTAGTGGTTGTTTTTGGACAAAAAGTCGCGCACAAGCAACGATGTGTGTGAGCAGGGGCGTTATCGTGGTGCAAAAGCCAATTTTTGTTCTTCCACAAATCCGGGCGTTTCTGGCGAATTGCTTCGCGCAAATTGCGCATAACATGCAGGTAATATTCCTTATTGACCGTTCATGATGCACCACGCCCCTGCAATCGAAGAAAACTGTCAGTTACGATTCGCAATACTTTTTGAACACACCTCGTAATTGTTTAGTTATGATACATTTTGTAATGTTTTTCCACCTGTTATTTGCAACTTGTTGAAATTGTCTATTGATCTCTCCTTTGGTCGATCCTAGCGGGCTTGGTATTAGCTCCGCCTCGGATTCGTTGCGGGAAGCTCCTGTTCCACCAAAGAAGAGACTTTCTCTTTTTCAGAACTGTTAGCGGAGTGGATTTATTGAAAGTTGTGGTTAAGATTTTTTCAAACTTCTCTGCTTCTGAATCTAGCTCCTGAGGATTACTAATACTCTTATTGCCTCCCTTTTCAAGGCATTTTGTTGCTATACTGGTAAATTTTTCCCACGCTGTTCTTCTAGGGTTTCGATATGTGAGAGGAGCACTGTATTTCTCGCGGATGCTGAAGAGTATCCAGGAGTGATCCAACATGGAAGTCTTATCCGACACCCCCCAGTTATCCACAACGAGACTGTCTGTGTCTTCCCACCCCAAAAACCTATCAGAGCTTGGGAAAATATTTGTTGGCTTATCGCCCTTGTTTCATATACTTAGATTGCTATTCAGAATATACTGCAAGAGTGAATCACCTCTGATGTTTATACTGGAGCGACCCCATACAGTGTGCCTTGCGTTTGCATCACACCCTATTAGGACATATTCCTTCCTGTTTTCCTCTACTAGTCTAGTGAGCGGGGCCGGTGTTATGTCTTCGTTATGGGCCAAGTAGGCCGAGACCACGAAGAAGGGATTTTCCTTCTGTTCCACCTTTACCACTGTGATATCTGCTGTGCTGGAATTAGGACAAAGAAATGCATTTATACTTTTATTGATAAGAATGCATGTTCTAGGTTTACCTTTGTTTCGTGTGAAAATAAGGTTATGGTTGCTGCTGTTTAGCCCTTCAATGGTGTCTTCATTGACCCAAGGCTCCTGTATTAGGCTGACGTCGATACCTCCCTCGTTCATGAGGGTTGTCAGATTCGCTGTAGCGTTCTTCGAGAGCTGCAGGTTTATCTGAACGCATCTTAAGTTATTGGGCATCTCAGGTTTCTTCGATGCCAACATTCCTTAGCAACTGGCTGGCGTCGTCGACCTCTTCCGTGTCGTCTTTGTCGAATTGGAAGATTTTTAGTCTGGCCTTGTGAATTCCGAAGCTGATTTTGTAGTCAGTCTTCTTGAGAGCCTCAATAGACTCATCGCAAATGGCCACCAGTATTGGTCTACTTGCTTTATTCGGTTTTTCCTCCTTGATCAGCTGCCACTCATCTATACCAGGTGTAGATATGTTTTGCAGCTTGATGCACCTCAGGAGTTTTTCGCCTGGCTCCTCCAGAGGGGGTAACCAAATGCGAGCACGAGGTTTCTTCGGTATGTCCCTGGCGGGTATAAGCCTGAATTGGAGGCCTTCAAAGGCGTTGCTGATTTTGGCAACACTACCAGTCAGGTCTAGCGATGTCTGGTCCGCGCACTTGATGACCCTGTAGCCCAGAGGATCGTACTACATTCATAACTATTAGCTAATTCACATTCAAAACTCATATCAATGTTTAGTAATGCAGTTTGATGAAATCAATAAAATACGTTTGTAAGTTCGTCACCAAAAGAAGCAGCATGGCAGTTATTGGGCTTGAACGAAACGGTCGATACGTGAACTGCAATAAAGCGCTTTGTAGGATATTTACTTTTGAAATTCATTAACGTTTTCCGACTGTTGTGCGTCTCGCAGTTAATTTGGAGAATGGCCAAAGATTATATTTCAACACTGAGAATACAGTACAGCCAGTGGAAACACCGCCGGAAATGCCTTGATATTATACATGGAATGCATCGTCGAAGAAATTGTTACTCAGAAAGCAAGACCAAACAGTTGTCAACTAATGGCTTAGGATGAATTTACACAATCCACCCGAAAAACGACGATTGCTTCTACCTTCGATTGCAATTGATTAATGTACGCGGTTCAACTTCATTTGAGTCATTGCGTACTGTGAATGGTACGGTGTGTGCAACTTTTTGAGAAGTGAGAGAGAACATGATAGTCAATGGAATCAAACGATAGACGATTCGATAGCTACTTCGCATTCCACTGAAGTTCACAGACTTTTTGCGATGATCATTTCGACATATCAACCTTCAAATCCGCGTCAATTATGGGATTCGAAAAAAAAATTACATTGCAGAAGACATTTTACATTGTATTGGATAAGAATTGGAAATGGGCAAATTCCAGTTGATACTTCCAGTGGTTTTATATCAATTCCACCTGCCTTTTGTTAATTCACTTCAATAAATATGAACTCATCACAAATGTTTATGCAAACATTGGCCAAATAAACGAAGCCGTGAATTATCCAGTAGATTTTATAAAATCTTTGGAGAGGCTTGGTATGCCGCCGTATTATTTGCGAGTTTTAGTGTTCGAGCGGAGGAATAAAAATGCCGACAATGTTACTTCTGTGACATTATATTTTATTCTGTTTCTTTTTCAAATTATGTTCTGCTTATACGAGTATAACTACTAAAGTGATTACAATTTTCTTAATCTATTTCTTTGTTTTTTTTTTATTTTCTTATGAAATACAATATTTGTTAAATATAATCTTATTTTCTATTGAATGCAAACAAACATGATTGTGTGGTTTACCCGATAATGTCTGGGTTATCATTACAGTCAAACATAAGGACCAAAACATGTTTGTATGCATTTGCATTATGTTCTTTATCTATACTTGTTATCTTATTTTTTGTAATGTTTACTTGGTTTTCTTTAATCTTTTATTTTGTCCAATTTACAATATTTTTTTGTGTAGTGTCTGGTTGGGATGATAGTGTACACATAACTCCTCCCTCCCTTAATGGAAAACTCTCCTGAGTTTGAATAGTATTGTTTTTCTTTTTTTTTTTTAATTTTACAAGATATTAAAATTATTATTATAATCACAATAAAACTTAAAATTGATATTCCAATATGAGAGATATTTTTGTGATATTTTAATTCATTAATTTCTTTTAAATTTTCTTCGTTTTTAAATACAAGGTCGTTAATTGTAATTTTGTTAGTGAAATTGTGAGTATCATAGTTTGGATAATAAAATCTTTGATTGTATGATATTTTAGTATTTGAGAATGTTTGGTATAGGACCTTAATTGTGCAGTTATTATAATGAATCAATGTAGTGTTTTTCAACTTAATTTTTCTGTTGTCGCAGTTCTGGTTTAGTTCTATGCCATTTGCATTTTTTATTAAAATAGTTTCTTCATCAATTTGAAAAATTTCTGTAATGCTATTTTTGATAAGTGCACAATTTAATAAGTAAATGCAATGTTTAAATTTGTAGTTCATTGAGTGTTTTAGCTTCTTCGAATTTATAAGTGACATTTTTGTATTCAAAAACATTTTCAATTTCTGCTGTTATTTCTTTGCCTGCTGTATTTGGTATAGGAATAATAGTTTTTGATTGTACCGATTGAAACTCTTTTGGGATTTTGACCACGAACATTAACAAATTTTCTTTATATTCCAAGGCGCATAATTTTATATATTGAAGTTTGTTGAGGTCTATGTTGTAATTATAAATTTCTTCATTTGTTAAAATGCTTGGGTGAAAAATACCACTTTTTGCTGAAATAATGTTTTCCTGAATCTGGTTTACTGCGTCTTTGAGAATGTTTATCTTTATTGTTTGTTCATGAAGAATCAATATTTTGTCTGTTCTCTCTTGATACATTAAAGAATTCTTTCTTTCGTCTTCAATAATTTGTTTTAATTTTGTGAACGTGTTCGAAAAGAAATTATTAATTTTTATTTTTTCTATCTTTTTTCTACTAACTTCTTTTCTTAGGATTAATGTTTTGATTTTATCTCTCAAGATTTCAATTTCATTAGATAGGGTGTAGTAATGTAGATGTAAATATGTTTGCGAGATTTTTGTTATATATTTTTTAGCATGTAAAGAATTTCACGAGGGTCAATTATGTGAATTACGAGGTCAGATGATGTAACAATCTGTTTAGTGTTGGTGATAATTTCTGCGCATCCATTGTCGGTATGTATTTGATGTACTTCCAGTATGGCTGCATTACTAATTATTACAATTGCTATCATCAATGTTATTTTGAAGATGTATTTGACCTAAAAAATTTGTATGGACGTTTAATATTTGTCGAGTGAATATTATCTAATGGCAATTTTCTATACCTTGGTTCGTATTTGTGCCGAACCGCTTTATAATATTTTACTTTTTGAGTGTTATTAAACTCTTCTCTATGTCTATTTAGTTTTCCTATGCATTTTTCTTTAGTCTTCTGAATAGTGTCTTTAATCAAATTTTTGTCAGTTTTTCCATTTATAACCTCAAGAGGTGTGGTTTTAATTGAAGAATGATAAGATTTGTTATACTATTCTATGCTTTGAAATACTTTTTCCGCAGTCGAAAGGCTTGGTTTTTCAATTTCTAGGACTCTAATTCTTTCGGAGAGAGTATTATGAAATCTTTCGATATCTGAATTCTCAGTATGACTGTTTGGTTTTGTAAAATGAACTTCTATTTCTTCTTTCCTTAAAAAGTCTTTTATGTTAATTGAGTTGAATTCATTATCTAATATTAACTTTCTGGGTATTCCTTTGATAGAAAAGAATAATCTAAGCTTTTCTATAATAGTTATACGGTTTCTATCTTCTAGCTGAAATGCCATAGAAATTTCGCAAATTTGTCTATAAAAGTAAGGAAGTAACATTCTTTATTTATGTACATATACATATATCTGCGTTAACTATTTCATTTATATCTGATGGTGTTTTCGTTAATTGAAATTTTGGTTTTAAAGGTTTTCTATCTTATTTTGCTCTATTGCAAACATCGCAATTATTTATATATTTTTGAATCAAAACTTTCAAATTTTTCCAGTATATTAGTTTTTTAAATTTTTTATAATTTTCATTAATACCTGCATGGCCTGTTTCATTTTTATGATATTTGACAATTTGTTTATAAACTCGTTCTTCATTTTTCATATCTTTAGCATGGAATTCACATCTAAAAAACTTTACCTGTCTATTAAATATTTGAGTAAGCTTTTGCTGAACTATATTGTACTGATTATCGGTTAAATAAGAAAAATTACCTACTTTTCCACTATTTATGTGCCTACGACAAAGATCTTTGAAATTATTATTTTTTATATCTTCTGCGCTAATAAAAATTTTCTTCGTGTTGCCTAGTTCTTCAGATCCCATAATTTTCTTTTTTGTTAAAATGATTTGTGTATTGAAGCGATTTACAATAGTATGTAAAATTGGAAAATGATCATTTAATTACTCCTCTTGAGAGTGGATTGTAGCATTTGTGCTTATGTTGTCTTCTTCCAATGAATGAATCTCGCCTGTGTTACTATCTATTCTACTTAGAAAATCGGCTACGTTATTTTCCTTTTCTTTCACGTAATTTATATTAATATTGTATTCACCTAGCTTAATTAACCATCTTTGCAATCTTGGGTTAATGTCTTTTCCCTTGTTTTTTATTTGGAGCCACTTAAGTGGTTGGTGATCGGTTAAGAGATCAAATGCTCTGCCGTAAATGTATGGTCTATAATATGTCACTGCCCAGACAATAGCTAGTAGTTCTTTTTCTGTAGTGGAATAACTTCTTTCGTGTTTGTTAAGTGTTCCACTAGCATAGCTTATAGGATGACTGTCCTGGGTTAATACTGCGCCAATTGCAAAGTCACTTGCATCAGTTGAAATGCCAAATTTTTTGTTAAAGTCTGGATATTTCAATATTGGTGGGCTTACTAATAGATTTTTAAGTTTTTCAAAGGATGATATGTACTGAGGATCGCGAGTGTTTATTTTAATATCCTTTTTTAAATATTTTGTTAAACCATGTGCTACTTTAGCGTAATCTCTTACAAATTTTCTATAATAACCTGTTATACCTAGGAATGATGTAATTTGCTTTGATGTAGTAGGCAGCTTTAGTTTTTGTATGTTTTCGATTTTGCTTAAATTTGGTTGTATCCCTTCTGTTGTTAATGTGTGGCCTAGAAATTCAGTTGTTTTCGCGAAAAATTTGCTTTTATCTACCTGAATCTTTAAATTATGTTTTCTTAATGCTGAAAATATTTTGTTGATATTTTGGGTATGTTCTTCAATACTTGAACTAAAAATTAAGATGTCGTCTAAATAAACCACACATATCTTGTTGATATATTCCCTAAGAACTGAATTCATTAAACGTTGGAAAGTTGCTGGTGCATTCTTTAGTCCGAAAGGCATTCTTATAAATTCAAAGTGTCTTTTGGTGTAGAGAAAGCTGTTTTTGGTCTATCTTCTTCTTTTATTAATACTTGATGAAAGCCTTTTGCAAGATCTAATGTTGTAAAATACTGAGCTCTTCCAAGTTTGCTGAGTATTGTTTCTATATGGGGTATTGGAAATTTGTCATCTATAGTGACTTCGATTAGCTTCCTGTAGTCAATAACTATTCTCCGTTTTTTCTTCATTGAATTGTCTTGCTTTTTCGGTACAATCCAAAGAGGCGAGTTGTATGGGGAATTACTTTCTTTAATTATACCTTGGCGCAACATCTCGTTCATCTGTCTACTAATTTCTTCTTCATGAATTTGGGGATATCTATAAATTTTATTATAAGTTGGTCTACTTGTTTTTGTAACAATTTCATGCTGAATTTCATAAGTATGAGAAAGGTTTTTACCTTCTTGGAAAAATAAATCGCTATTTGCTTTTAGAATGTATTCTAATTTTTGCTTTTCTTCTTCATTCATGTCACTATTTGATAAAATATCTAGCAAATTCTCTTTACATTCTGTAAGTATCTTAATATCTTCGTAATTGTAAGGGCATGAGTTTGTAAATTTAATTTTGTTGCTGTTTATTTCTACATACTCCTTTTCTAAATTAATTATTGCTTTAGTAGGTTTTAAAATATTCTGTCCTATTATAGCATCAAAGTTATTATTTTTTATGTTGGTTAGTTTCCAATGTATATAACTTTTTTCATTGAATTCGTTTGGGGTTGGGGTGACTAACTCTTTATTTAGGGAAAAATTTTCCTTAATGGTGCTAAAGTGTATTGGTTTATCAAGCTCAAATCATTCATAATATTTTAACACATTATATTTCAATAACGATGTTGTTGACCCTGTGTCAATAAGACATTTAATTTTTGAATTTTTTATGGTCACTTCTATTATCGGTAACGATTGTTTTGGGCTGGCAACCGAAAATTTGCTTGTTCTTGAACGTGATCTATTTCCATCGGTTCGGGGAGGTTTTGTCTCCTTTGGACTGAATTATATCTTCTAGATTGTTGAGAATTATTTTGTCTACTTTGTCCAAAGTTAAATTGTTGATAACTGTCATTTTGGTTAGAATTGTTACGAAATTCTCTCTGCTGTTTTGTCCAAATTGAAAGTTATTGGAATTTTGCATATACTGTTTATTATTAAAATTGCCAAAATTGTGAGCCAAAGAATTTCTATTTGAAAAATTTGTCTTTTGTCAAATTGTATTAGCAAAACCGTCTCTTGAAGAACGCTAAAAGCCTCTCTAATGGTGCTTATATTTCTACTAATCACTACACTGCTTAAGTTGGGGTGTATCCCATTTAAAAATGTTTTTAGAATTAAACTTTCGTTGTAAATTGGAGAAAATTCTATAGGCTTTATCCTATCGAATTCATGTTTTAAATTCAGTTTATCTAAAATATCTTTTAAATTTTGAAAATATTGACTACGTTATAATTTCGTAAGACAATCGCCTGATTGTAAAGGGTGTGGTACAACTCCTTTACTCCAAAATTCTTTATGAGTTCTTCTCTCATTTGCTGCCATGTTGGTGTAGGTCGCAAAGGCCGGATGACACTTGCTGATTCTCCTTTAATTTTTGTTTTGACGTGTCGGTGCGTTACAAATTCCAACATTGATGGGTTGGGGTTGAATAAAGGAAGGATCATGTCAACTTCCCTGATGAACGATGATAAATCTCTGCCGTCAAAGTCCATGATTCTTGAAGCTGCCTTCAAAATTTGCGATCCTGTCATCTGAAGGGGTTGCTGCTCGCCAGGATCCATTGCTGATATATCCTCTTTTAATACAACTGAACTTGTTGTTGTTGCTTTGTATCGTGCACTTCGCTCTCTCTGCGTCTTCTGTGTGTGGGGCATTAATCTTTAATCCCACTTTTCCTGGTAATGTTGATGGGCGGAATGAAGCTATTCTTCGCCTTCACAAATTGTAATCCTCGGAGTCGCTCTCCGACGTTCCAGATAACTTGTGTAGAAACTTAAGTTTCTTAAACTTGGCTATCTGTGCCGACCGACTTATATATTTATATATATATAAGAGATCTTTAAAATGGGAGCTAATCTTAGGATTTTTTAGTATCGCTCAACTTTGTAGTTTGTTTTTACCGACTGCGCCAGTTTTAGGTTTGAGCGGAGGAATAAAAATACCGACAATGTTACTTCTGTGACATTATATTTTATTCTGTTTCTTTTTCAAATTATGTTCTGCTTAACTACTTAAGTGATACTTAAGTGAACTACTAAAGTGATTACAATTTTCTTAATCTATTTCTTTGTTTTTTTTATTTTCTTATGAAATAAAATATTTGTTAAATGTAATCTTATTTTCTATTGAATGCAAACAAACATGATTGTGTGGTTTACCCGATAATGTCTGGGTTATCATTACAGTCAAACATAAGGACCACCAGTCAGAGCATAGGCTTATTTTGCCTATAACTCATTTAAATTAATTTTTTTCATTTACATATGTTCTGACTAAATAAATTTCTTAAGAGAAAAAATAGATATTATTATAAATAAATAAATAAAAATAAAGAAAAAACATAGCAATTTAGCTGATTTTTTCATGTAAATCACCAAAAATGGTGATTTTTTGAAATGACTGTATGGGGAACCCCCCAGGGGAGTTCCAGGGGGTGTGCCACTGGCATGGGTAGATCGGCCGTCCAAAGTTATTGGGGGTCGGTCATACATTTGGACTCGATTGGAGCACTCTAAATGGGTCAAAGTGGGATTTTTCAAAATTTGCCCCTACCAAAAGTTCGACCCAAATTGGGGGACATCAGAATTCGTTTCAGAGGTATGGTTTCTTCGGCAAAGTATCTTATTTTGATCCCTAGAATATGATTTTCATAGAGCAATGAGCGATTTTTTTGCCTCCCCACAAATCGACCCGGCCTAGTGTACACATAACTTGCATCCCAAAGTTGGATCTGTCATCACTATGTTTTGCAATCTTCATGCGCCGAAATTTTGTAATGGAACCCTATTGATTGTGCCGCAGCTATCAAATACAAGAGACATCTTCTCCGTACATTTACAGAAACCAAAAAATATTGTATATCAAGCAGCGTTACATTTGAAAAAAATTATCGAAAAATTTAAAATAAATGATTTTTAACACAATGTAAATTCAACTTTCTTTTCATTTCAAACACACATAATTTAACTCAGGACAACGCCTGCGGGGTCAGCTAGTCTAGTTTAAATTTAGTAAAGCAGGGGGGCCAGAGGGTTAAAAAACTCAAACAATTCCCTTACTTCCATAAATACTAGCAATTCCATTCCCTTATTAATATAAATAACAGCGTAAATATAAATATTTATCAATGGTTGATTGATTCCTGTATTTGTTGCCTTCATTTCTTTCCGACAGCTGCGTCGGTGGCCGTTTCATCCTGGACTTTGGTTGCGATATCATGCGAACGTTATTACGCTATTTGCCATCCACTACGCTCAAGGACATGGCAAACGATTAATCATGCCTACCGCATTATTGGATTCATTTGGTTCGGCAGCATCATTTGCATGACTCCGATTGCATTGTTTAGTCAATTAATTCCAACCAGTCGACAAGGTGGGTACACAAAAGCGTGTCTTATTCCATCAATAACTTCGCATCAAACATCTCTTTCATTTGCCAATTTAACACATGTGAGTTTCCTTAACTACATATTATATATACTTATTACGGCTGTACTTTTCATATTCTTGCAACATGTTGTTACAGCGTATAATACCGTAGTCTTATTCACCTAACGGTTGTCTGTAACATCTAAAACTAATCGGGAGAGATACAGGGCTATGCATATACAAATAGTCAGAATGACGAGATGAGAGGAAATATATGTGACTGTCCGTCCGTCAGTACGTCTTTGTAACTTAAATATAAATGGAGATCTTAATTAATCTTGGTACAAGAGATCCTTTGCAAAAAAGTGAATACGAAGATGAACGCCATCTGACCACTTCCACGCTTACAAAACGCCATTAATCGAAAGTGTATAAAGTGCTACAACTAAGTAAATTCAGATACAGAACTCAAATTTGGCAAAACGAGGAGAGGCAGAGTTTGAAAATCTTTCTAATACGTTTAATGTACATATCTTCGTAACCATTTTAGCTATATGACGATAAATTTGCACATAATAAATATTTTCGCCCTTCTTGCGCCACGCTCACTCCCCACTAAAAGAAATCAATAACTAAACACCCTAGAGACATTAAATTTTACATACATGTTGGTGAGAGCCATACAGGAGCCTATGTTAGAATTGTACGATGGGCGCGTCACTGCCCACTTTCAGGATAAATCAAATGAGACCTTCTTAACAGACTTTTTTTAATTAATATTCCTATGTCACAGAGCAAAAATGGCGGATAATTAGGAATACTTTCCATATAACGAAATTTTAAATTCCATCTGATGTTTTCACTTGCAAATGATTTTCAGTAAACAAATAAAGCACCAATTAATTTAAAGGGATAAATATTTGATCGAATAATGTATTTCAAGTTTTTTTTCGATCCGATCCGATTATCTCAATGAAAACGACAAAGCGTGTTTTACTCGTAACAGCGTATCTTTGTGCCTAAAATAGATAAATTTGAACAAAAACTTGTCCTAGCCCCCATTTAACTAACATATAACGGGGTTTTCAATAGAGACGCTTCAAAAATAGACCAATAGGAACAGCAAATGGCGCCATATTTTCCCATTATTTTGACACTTCTCTTCAGTAAGTTTGCCATTTCGTCATCAAAACCAAGTTTGGTGAACTTGTAACTCACGAAATGGCTCAGTCAGTTGGCCGCCTTGGACGTGCGATTTGACGCCGTTAGACTACTTTCGCTGGGGCTACGTCAAATCTATAGTCTATGCCAACAAGCCAGCGATGATTGACGGACTTCGTACGAATATCGAATGTGAAATTGTCGCAGTATCGGCCGATTGCTGCTTGAAACCCTTTGAAAATTGGATTCCGCGTCTGAATTTCTGCAAACGTGCCCGTGGTGCCCATGCAAAATTAATCGAGCTCCATACACAATGGCATCGAATTTACTTTTACAGGAATTACCGTTAGAATGGAGATGGTCTGTGAGGTACCTTAAGGGTTTACATTGGTTTACGAGCTTAAAAAAATTGGTTGATTTTATTGTCTTATTAAATTCTGCAACACCTCTAGAATATTGCCTTAAATTTACAAGTTTATCCGAGTAATAGTTTTAGTGATACAGCCTTGAGAACTTGTGCGCACGAGGCTAGCTAGGCTAAGTTTGCCGTCCTTAAACGCGTTTTTTTCGAAACTGTGTCTTCAGCCGATCTTCATGAAATTTAACACTGCTCGTTGGGATACAATTCTTAAAGACTTGTTCGAGGGTTTTTTTTCGATTGAAACCACCGGAAACGGCGTCGCAATGACCGAGTTTAAAGTAGTTTTTTCTAAGAGTTTTAGAATTTCTTTGTTAATAATGTATGTTTGTAATAATAAAAAAAATTAAAAATGTCTTTTACCCGAGGAAATTTATGTAACCTCTTAATCAAATCCAGGGAACATATGTAGTGGAATTTCGTGGATTCTTAAAGGAGAGGAGTGCTTTCTAAAGAAATATGGTATAACTGAATGAAATTGAAATAGCTGTTGATAAAACAAAACTGGGCATACTGTAATTGAAAACCGAGTATCCTAAATAAATATTCTCCTCTTCAACAAGATTTCGTATTGTGTCAAAGTGTTTGCCAAAGTTTTAATTGTTCATTGTTAATGTTCTCATATGCTTGGGATAACTTTCTCTAAAACATGTATGTTCAAATTCATCCGAATTTATGGCTTCCTTACTTGTTAGTTTTCTAATAGTGTTTAAAATTGCAAAATGACAACAAATCAACTTAATCTGTAAAAAAATAGCGCTTTACGTAATACAGACAAAGAATGCAAATAACAAGTGAACTTTTATGACCTCCTAATAACCACAGAAACGCTTATCATCCATCGTTATTTCTGCCGATCACACAAATTCATTACACTCCGCATACAAACAGTCTGCAAAGAAAGTAAATAAGTTCCAGCCTCACACTAAAGCCAAATGCGTTCGAAAAAATAATAAAAGTAGCTTAGCAACGGACAGTCTTGCTGTTCCCTAAAGAAGTTTTAAAGCACTTGAACGGTTAGGCTTATTTCCTTCATTTCCTGTTATGTTGAAATGAGGACAACATCACAAACACATTTAAAGTCAACAGTTGAAAAATACCTTCAAGCCGATTTCATCGCTTTGCACATTATTTGTCCATTGCTTTAAAGCGCGTTTTTAATGTACTTTCTTAATACCACCCGCAGGCTTACGCAAATGTCGCGACCAATGGCCGGAGGACACCATTGCGTATGAACGCTTTTATAATATATTCTTGGACTTAACATTGCTGGTGCTGCCACTATTTGTGCTATGTGTTGCGTATATCCTCATTACGCGCACCCTGTATGTGGGTATGCGTGCGGAGCGCGCTTTAGTCTTTGTTGGCAATTCCACCAAAGGCAGCACGCCTGCCAAGCAGCACGACGACAGTTCATTAGAGGCAATTGCTACAGTCACCAAGAGCACAGCGGCCGCGCCATCGGCCACACTGCAGTCACCGTTCCTAAGGAGATTTAATTTGAAGATGTCACTTCGCTGTCATAGCAGACAAGCCAGTATTGGAAACTACGGTATTAGAAGTGATGACCAAGATGTTGCTGCTGGAGCACAGAGTGACACAAGTTATCACCAGCAGCATCAGCATCGCCCGCAACAACAAAACAACCGACTGAAGTTCTACGGTAAGTACCACACATTATATGAAAGTACACATTCTTATCATTAATTAAACGCTAGTGAGAAACCACTGTATTTATGCGGTTTGTAAAACCAATAAACGATTGTGTGTTCATGGCATCTTGGTTTCTAGATGGAATGTACATTGAAACACGCGACCGCATCGAAAAAAGCACGGCGCTGAAAAAATGATTTTAAGCACATTATATTTCGTCGTATCAAAACAAAATTGTGTAATTTAATTTGCCCCCACGAGACTAGCGGCTCTCATAAGAGTTTGCGAGGATAACAAAAAAAATTGCATATGTCTACTCATCAACTCAATGGGATAATATTATACGTACTTCATCAGTTCTTTTTAATTATTTTTTATTTATATTATAATACAAGTATGTACCTAACAATACTTGTATTAATCATTGTCGAGAAGTATTACTGTGGGCAAAAAATAGTAAGACTTTATAATTTAAACTTCACATGAAAAGCCATTCGTCGAACTATTTTTTTCTGGGTTTGTATGACTGTCAGAGATACAGATACAGACAGAATATCATATCAAAATATTCATTAGGGTTTTTTTTAAGTACATAAAGTACATCGGCGATTTTTGTGATGAGTGATATTATTGAACAAAGAAGTTCCATTTAATTTTGTATGCGGAATCAAATTTCTGATGAGGAAACGTCCAGAATGTTGAAAAAGGTCTTCGGTGATAATTGTTTGTGGTAGAAAGTGTTTAGATAGGTACAAATTATTCAAAAAAGGTCGAGAACGCATTGACGGTGAACCACGTCCAGGACGGACATCAACATCAACTGATGATCAACACGTCAATAAAATAAAGACATTTTTGCTTGTGAATCGACGATTAACAGTCAGAGCTCTTACTGGCATCGTTAGAATATCTGAAGGATAGTGAAAACCATTGTGGAAGATCATTTGGGCATAAGAAAACTGAAAACATGATTGCTTCCAAAATCTCAAAATTTTTGAGAAAAACAGCGTCGCGTTAACGTCTGTGAAACAATGTTTTCATTAAACTGATCAAAAATCAAATAAAAATAAGCATTTTTGATTATTGAGGTGTGGTGCACCCCGAATTTCTTCCGACCGGTCAATTAGGACCGACACCTCTTGGTTTTTGTAATACAATGATGCACCGCCGCATACTGCATTGATTCTTCGTGTATTTTACGTCATGTTTTCGACCAATATCGTGCCGCAACCACTGCGTTCACTAGATTTCGCTCCGTGTTACTTCTGGCTGTTCAGCATTTTCAAATGATCGCTCTGGGGTAGCCATTTCGAACCAATTGAAGAGATTAATAGTGATTCACTACGCCCATTGAAGGCTATTCCGGAAATTTATTTTAGCAACTGTTTCGAGGTTTGGAAGAAACGTTGGCACAGGTGTATTGTGGCCAATAGAGATTACTTTGAGGGGGCGAAATAGATTTTGAAAAATAAATTGAGAATTTTGAAATTATGAACAAAGGGTTACTATTTTTTGCTCATAGCAGTACAGAATTACGGCTTGCACATTTGTTAATCGAGTCATATATAAAATTGATAACGGAAATAAAATCGGAATCTTGAGCGTAGCTGTATTTGATTCGATAAGCGATGTAGAACACTTTATGCCAACTGCTCAAACAGACTGGCAGCACTGGAAAAGGTAAATATATGTTTTTGTTTCAAATTGAGGAAGAGCTCATGATCGGGAATGCCGAATGTTCGAATCTATTCGCTAAAATCAATAAATGAAAACAATCTTCGTCAGCCATTTCAGGATTTAAAATTGTATGTATTTAATAACAAATGTGTGTGTCACTTTGACAGAATTTTGTCATTTGAGCCATTCGCAAAAGTAAAACTGGCATAAAATTGGCAAACAAAACTTGATGCCACTGAAGAAACGGTTACACCAATTTAATGAGGAATACGGATACTCACTTGCTTCAATTCAACTCGACAAATTTTTTGTGGCCTTCACATATAAAATGTTTGATAAGAAAGCAGAAGCGGGCAAAGAAATGACCAATCGACAGCTATTATGTTAATCATTCCACTCTCATAAGAATCGTTAGGTTAGGATCCCGATCATTGGTGCACATTATGGGGATGATAGGTTAGGTTAAATGGTCGACCCTAACAGCTCATTTGAACAGCTTACAACGTCGGTCCGTTGCGGTACACATATTTTGAGGCGGCTAATATCAATTTCGACTAAGTCTCTTTGTTCGCCGAAAGTAAGACTTCCGAGATGCTTCCGCTCTCTAAATGCCGAACAATAGAGGGGAAAGTGCATGGATGTTTCTATCTCACCTTCTTCCATATAACTTTGACAATTTGCGTCCGACTAGATTATTAGCATTATTTCTCATTAGACAATATAGAAGAATTTCTACCATTGCGGTAATAAGAGTTTTACTTGAGGGCAGGTAGTTCAGTATAAATATGTAGTTTGAGTCTTTATTTACGAGCTCAAAGCGTGTATTGCAGCTAAGCTGTCAGAGTTAATACTCACCTCCCTGAAAGAAGCTTAATTTCGGAGCAGTGAGTGTACTGCTTCCTTAATAGCAGTCACTACTTCGTGAAAAACACCACAGTAGTCCGGTAGGCTAAGTCTGGGAATGAGAGCGGCTTACAGGACATTACTGCGCCTCTTTTCATCATCTCCAGCGACTTATTCCCGTCCACATATCTATCGTCGGTAGGTGAGCAGACTGTGAAACTCAACATTTTTCAGCCTTAGAGCAATATCCGCAGATGATATGTTTAGGATGGCACTAAGTTAGTGTAGTCTGCAGTGTACAGCAGATGCCTATGAGAAGTGCTCTTAGTGCGTATAGCGCTTCCGAGAGCCCTTGACTAAGGTTTCGTAGAGCCTTTGGTAACAGTCCCCATCTCTTCTCTGCACCTCCTATACAGGTGCACCGATTACTTCTTTATTCTCTCCCCAATACTTGGCCTCCATGAAAGCTTTCGGCTCGATTCCGAATACGGAGGGGTAAAAACACGAATTCCCGTATAAATGGGCTATGTGCGGATAGAGAAGCTTCTCCAGAGGAGGAATATGAAAAAGTAACTTATATTTTTTAAAATATTCCCAATTAAAAATTAAAAAATTTGCACTAAAAACACATGGTATGGTATGTTTCACTAAATTTTTTACATTTTTCACTTGGTATATTTAAATATGCACTCTAAACATTGAAATAACACATTTCACTTTTTTATTATATTTTACTTAAATTTATAAATTTAAAAATCACTTAGCATACTCAAAGTTGAAAAGGTTAGATGGTTTACAATTATGAGGAAAAGAGCGTTGCCACATCCTAAACATCAAATACATATATAATATGTGAGATGGTACAGGTGAATAACACGCACTTTGATTTATCTTAAAACGAAAATGGTTTATTGTTATTATGTACACAAATTGATAAAATGTTTAAGTACATTGTAAATTCTGGTCTACTAACCTCAAAACGAAAAATCGACAATTAAAGGTTTCTTCCTTCCAATACCTTAGTAGACCAACGCTGTACTACTTTAATTTTATTGCTCTTACAAAAAATATTCATAATTTAAATGTTTACTAATTTTATAATTCAAAACAAATAACTTCTTGAGCACGCTTTTATCATAAGGGCAGTGTTCACTCACTCTATTGTAAGGCTGCGTTTACAACATACAAAGCTTACTTCTCCCCCCCTTCAAAATTGAAAATTAACTGGAGTTAATTTCAGTTATCATACTGAGGAGGACTTTTTATTCTTTCCAGTGTTAATTTTGCAGAGGGAATCTGATATCATTTCTTCAATCTCAAAAGAACCTATTCTAATTTCATCCATTTTAGATCTATTTTATTTATTACTGTCCATTATGAATACCATATCGCCTTTTTGGAACTTGTAATCTATTCTATTTCTGTCAAATCTGGCCTTGTTTAATTCATGTGATTTTTTATACCCTGAACAGGGTATATTAAGTTTGTCACGATGTTTGTAACACCCAGAAGGAAGCGTCGGAGACCCTATAAAGTATATATATATATATGATCAGTATGTTGAGCTGAGTTGATTTAGCCATGTCCGTCTGTCTGTCCGTCTGTCCGTCTGTCTGTATATATACGAACTAGTCCCTCAGTTTTTAAGATATCCTTTTGAAATTTTGCAAACGTCATTTTCTCTTCAAGAAGCTGCTCATTTGTCGGAACGGCCGATATCGGACCACTATAACATATAGCTGCCATATAAACTGAACGATCGGAATCAAGTTCTCATATGGAAAACTTTCGCATTTGACAATATATCTTCACCAAATTTGGTATAGATTATTTTCTAGGGCAAAAATGTAATATCCGAGAAAATTGTTCAGATCGGTTAACTATAGCATATAGCTACCATACAAACTGAGCGATCGGAATCAAGTTCTTGTATGGACAACTTTCACATTTGACAAGATATATTCACGAAATTTGGTATAGATTATTTTTTAAGGTAACAATGTAATCTCTAAAAAACTTGTTCAGAATGGGTTACTATAGCATATAGCTTCCATACAAACTGGACACATAGTTACTAACAGAAATTCACCTGTGAAGGGTATTTAGCTTCGGTGCAACCGAAGTTAACGTTTTTTCTTGTTTATACAAACTTCACATTGACGGCAAACCAACTTTATTTTATTTAACAGGTTTGGTGCTGTATAGAAAGGTCTTATTTTCGACTCAATCTGATTTATTCCCACATGACACAAATGTTCATGCAGCTTTCTTATTAATACCGTACTGTAGTCTTCGGACAAAATATTTTTTTCATTCTTGTTCCTCCATTTGTAGTATATACCATTCTCTTTAATTAAACTGTGCTTGTCTTTTACGTTGGGGTTTTTATTTTGGTCCTCTAATATTTCCTCAATCTTTATAATATTAACCCTCTGTGACTGACGTGATATTGTTCTAACAATTCTAATGACGTGGTAGACTAGCAGACACCATTTCTATGTCTTATATTTTCCAAGTTCCGTTTTGTAAAACTAACAAAACCATTTTTATTTATTGTTAATAAGTTTAAGTTATTATTTATAAAGGTATTTTTTTAATTCAAAGCGAAAATTGGTGTTATGTGTTATTTATCGGTATGGCATGATTTTTCTGCAAAAAACATAGACCTGTATTAGAAGATCAAAAAACAACTCAAAAATAAATTTTTTTGAACAAATGTTTTTAATTTTTTATTATTTAGACTTCAATTTAACAGTTGATATCAAAAAGTAATAAATCCAGTGGTAAAAAAGAAAATTATCAAACATGTTAAGTGGCACATTAAAGCCTATAACTTAACAATCAAAAAATATTTCATGTTATAATTTATGTAGCAAAAATTTTAGATTTTGCTTAATTTGCACTTAAGTTAAACAGTCTTAAGACTTGAGATCATATGTATATATATATATGTATAAAAACTACAACTTTTCCTGGCAGGTTTCACAAAGAGGCTTGGAGCACTGGAGGCAGATTGGCTTTAAGCAATCACAACAGCAATACCTTGTTACCCTTTTTATTTTTTGGGGACAAATTGAACACAATTTTCGTCCACTTGGTGGATTAGATTGAATAATTGGTGGAGGAGGGGTAGATCTTGGCCTAGAACCCTGGTGAGCATCATTCTTAGTTCTCTTGGCAACCTTTCATTGTACACCCGGAATTTCATATGGTCTAGCACCAATTCTCTTGCCAGATTAAGCATAAATGTTTTTCTTCTCATTTTTACATCACTGTCAGTACACATTTGATATAAGACAAAGGCATTAACACCAACCATATCTAGTACTCTTTGAAATACTGCCATAGGCCATCGACGAGTTTTTCGACTGCATGAATATATCGAACACTTTTTATCAATTTCGTCAACTCCTCCTTTTGTAGCGTTGTAATCTGCTATCATAACAGGTTTTTTTGTATCAGTGTCTATTTCTTGACAATGGTGAGAAGACGAAATCAGCAAAACAGCTTTATTTTTTTTCGGTACATATGATAATAGGGTAAATTCTTTCGTAAAACCATACATTGAACTCCCTACTTCTCTAGTTTTGCACGGTAAGAAAGAAGGCGGTATCTCAACTTTATTTTTTTTAGAGTTCCTAAGTAAGTCAATCCCTTTTTCAGCAGAGCTTCCATAAGTGGTATAGAGCTAAACCAATTGTCAGCCGTAATGTTCCGGTTTGAGTTTTCGACAACCTTCACAAGTCTTAACACAGACTGAGTTGGTACTGCCAATTTCCTTTCCTGTTCATTTAACCCTATGCCGTCAGAATTTTTACCATGATAAATATAAGCATTGTAAATGTAGTATGTGCGAGCATCGACTAACAACATTATTTTAATGCCATACTTTGCTGGTTTCTGAGGCATGTAAATTATAAACTTGCAGCGACCTTTAAACGGCAGTAACATTTCATCGATGCAAAGGTATGGTCCGGGTGTATATTGAAATTGACTGTTTAGAATAAATTTGTTGAAGAAATTTGAAATTGGCGCAAGTTGATCGTCTTTGAGACGCTCCGCTCTGGTAGTTGAATCGTCAAACCTAAGGCAGTTTACTAAAGAAGAAAAACGTAAATTTGACATCCCACAACGAAATATTTCACGGCCACTGCCATCGGTTGCGAATATTGTGCGAAGATCTGCGTCATTACATTTAAAAACTGAAGTGTAGTATAGTAGGCCAATGAATGCTTTCATTTCCGTTACATAAGTATCCATAAGTTCCACCTTTGTAGTATTATTAAATTTAGCTCGGTAGTTACAGAGTTTTTGATTAGTATATTGTACTAAACATTCCAACATGGATTCGTCAAAAATTTTGGACCATAGCTGTAAATATCCTTCAAAGGTAGAAGTATGCAGACGACCTGGTAGTCTAACTATGTTATGGGCTGCTGTTCTAGATGTTTTTGGTCGCTCTCTTGCACTCCACAAAAATCCTTTCTTACCTTTGTAGTAGTCGCTTGTTGGATGTTGATTCACTTCTTCACAAATATTTTGTGGCTCAGAGGTAGTCGCATGTTGTTCTTCATTGTCTTCATCATTATCTAAAAGAGCCGTTTCTGGCTGAAAATTGGGGTCATTGCATTCACCATCCATATCGCTGAACTCATGCTCACTCTCTTCCTCCAGCCACTGTAGTATTACCTCATTTCGGTTTTTAAAAGTTCCACATGAGGTTCTCTTAGAACAATGTTGTGATATGTTTGATTTCTCCATAATAACAAAACTATAAAATAACAATTTTACTGACGTGTTGTTTAGGAGACACTATGAAAATATAACAAAAATACTGATGTGATTGTCTCACAGACACCTACCTTAATATTGATGTGGTTGACTCGCAGACACTTTATCGCTTAAAATGGCACGTGTGCTTACATCAATCGATCTGAACAAACTAACATAGGCATGAGTACACAATAAGAAGGTACAGAGAACGAGAGAGTAGATGTATGGAAAATAACGGTACAAAATACTCTTTTGTGCCTGTTGGTGTCTGCTAGACCACCACATCAGTCACAGAGGGTTAACTGTTTTTAAGTTGTCTTCTTCATTTTCGTGACTTTCATATACAGGGTTTCTGCTCAAGCAGTCCGCTTCAGTATTGTTTCTACCTGGGTTGTATTTTATTACAAAGTTGTATTGTGATAGGTAATGGGTCATGTCTCCCAGTTCATCATCTGTTCTGTTCTTAATGTTTAAATTTTCTAGCGGCTTGTGGTCCGTATAAATTGTAAATGAGTTTCCTATCAGCCAGTGTTGCCAAAGTTTTAGACTTTCTTTTATGGATAAGCATTCTAAAAATATAGCTTTCTTCTTTTTTTGTGTTTCATTTAGCTTCTTTGAAAAATATGCCACTGGTTTGATTTCTCCACATTTCTGTGTTTGTTTAAGTATTGCACCTACTCCTTTTATACTTGCATCCGTGTATATAAATGTTGGTGCATCCCTATCAAAAATAGCTAGAATTGGGGCAGCGCATAAATATTTCTTTATTGTTTGGAAAGCCTCTTCACAATCATCTGACCAAATGAAATTGACGTTTTTTCTAAGTAAATTGTGTATTGGGTCAAGAGTTATTGAAGCATTAGGAATATACTTGTTATAAAAATTGACTTTACCTAGAAATTGTCTTACTTGTTTCTTGTTTTGTGGTGCTGCAAATTCCGCTATAGATCTGAGGTTATCTTTTAAAGGTGTGATTGTATTACCTTTTACTATATGTCCTAAGAATCTTACAGATTGTGCTGCAAATTTCCATTTTAGACGGAATCCTTCTTCATCAATTGCATCTAGCAGTCTTGACAAATGGTCCAAATGCTGGTTAAAAGTTTCTAAAAATACCATAATATCATCTACATAATTCATCACAAAATTTGATAGGTTGTGTTTTCTTATCGCATTCGTGAGGATTCTTTGAAATATAGCAGGAAATGTTTTCAGCCCAAAGGGAAGGCAAGTCCATTGATAATGACCTTCTTGTGTAACAAAGGCTGTCTTTTCTCTGTCACTGATCCTTAGTGGTATGGACCAAAAAGCAGAATTAATATCAAGGGTAGTAAAATACTTGCAGTTTATCGTTTTTACTAAAGATCTTCTATTAGAGGAAAGGGCTGTGCCTGTGGGGTAATAGTTTTATTAAGGTCTCTGAAATATATACACAATCTTGACTTTCTCCCTTCATCACGTTTGAAAGCCAATGTTACTGGTGCTGCAATTGGGCTATAGGATTCTTCGATTAGTTAATTCTTTAGCAGTTGTCCAATTTGCTTCTCGATTTCTTGTTTATCATCTAAAAAGCATTTATATGGTCTCTTTGAGCAATATTTCTCTATTTGCAGGTCTATAAAAGCTTCATAGTTTTTCACTTGGCCTACATCATACTTATCTTTGGCATATATGTGTTTATAATCATTTAGTAATGCACTTATTTTCATTCTTTGGTCATCATCTAAATAACTAGTATCTATATCAAATTTCTGCACATCTATGCCCTCATTGAAATTTATTTCATATTGTAATATTTCTGACTTTAACTCTTTAGTTTCAGAATCGTCATTACTTTTATTTTTATCTTCACGGGGGCTGATACATATATTCATGTACACTTGGGATGGCAATTTCTTGAAGTTTGATATTTAAATTCCCGTCATGGGTCAACCCAAACCGTTTTATTGTATCCAGTCCCAAAAGCAAATCATGTGGAAAGTTTTTATCACTACAAATAAATGCATTTATTTCCTTTTTAATATTCCGTATTTCTCCATTTAATTTTATTGAACCTGTTGTTTTTCCCCCACCACCAAACGTATTTAATTAATTTTCAAAATATTTTTTTTACTATTTGTTACTTTTATTAACTTCGAATTTATTAGGGTTATATTTGAACCGGGGTCATAGATACCTGTGTATCATTCAGTATTATCTCAACTTCTATTAGTGGGGGAATATTTAGTTTTTTGTATCCTGAAATTGATCAATCTCCAACATAAAGTTTTGCAGTGTTTTACGGCGTCATTTTTGTCTTCCTTGTATCAGCACAAGTCCTCAAGGTGAAATCTATTTTTCTTTCCCATCTTATAACATATTTGACAAGGTGTTCTTTTTTTATTTTCTATTTCTGGTTTAGTGAAGCGCTTTGTCTCGGTAAAATGTTTTGGTATATTTTTATTATGATTTTCATGCATTCGTAGGGCATTAAATAGAAGAGTTGGATCTGTCACCTCTTGCCGATCTAGTTTATTTGTAATATAAGTTGGCAATCCTGCGACAATCAAGTCAACAAGAGTTCTCATATCTATATCACTATTATATTCTAGTAGCAATCTCTGCTTTTTCAATGCATATTCCAGCAGTGAGCCATTTAAATGTTTGAAATTCAGTGCATACATTACAGAAGACCAACTCTTATCCGCGAATGTTTTAAGAAAACTCTCTTGCCATATTTTCCATAGGGTGTTTAAGCCATGTTTAATTAACATGGACTCATACCAATCATTTTCTGAGTCATTCAAGAATAATCTTAAAGCGCTAATTCTCTCTATATCACTATTTAAATCAAATCTTGCACATTCACTTTCAAAACTTTGCAACCATTGTTTCGCATTAGTCGTCTTATTATCAAACTTCTTTAAAACAAATTTTTCATTTAATTTGTTCAAACTGTTATGTTTTCCTTCGTTTACCTTGGATTTGTCACTTAGTTTGTCTAAGATTTCCAATAATTTTCCATCTGTAATAGATTGGCTTGTGACTTGAGTCATTTCTTGTAATAAATAATCACTAAACATCATATTTCCAACATCATCTTTGTATAGTGCTAAAATATCACTTGGCATGAGCACCCACACTTTTCTATTATTACCGCTTCTCTGTAATGTCTTTTTTATCTTCAAAAATTCTGGTAACTTTATCAATTAAGGGTGGTGTTTTACTGCTTGAAAACCTGGTGGTATGACGTACGTTATTCCGTCCTCTTTGGTAATCGACTTTATAATCATTATGTTTTTCTTTGGATCTTCATCTGCAGCCAACTCAACCTCAAATTGTAATTTCTCCATGATCTACTAATATCGAATCAACTCTGACAATTGTCGATTTATAATATGTGAGATGGTACTGAAGAATAACACGCACTTTGATTTATCTTAAAAAGAAAATGGTTTATTGTTATTATGTACACAAATTGATAAAATGTTTAAGTACATTGTAAATTCTGGTCTACTAACCTTAAAATGAAAAATCGACAATTAAAGGTTTCTTCCTTCCAATACCTTAGTAGACCAACGCTGTACTACTTTAATTTTATTGCTCTTACAAAAAATATTCATAATTTAAATATTTACTAATTTTATAATTCAAAACAAATAACTTCTTGCGCACGCTTTTGTCATAAGGGTAGTGTTCACTCACTCTATTGTAAGGCTGCGTTTACAACATACAAAGCTTACACATATATAGGATTTTTAACGATTTTTCTTTGTTTTTTTTTTAAGAGTAAAAATTTATAATTTTAAGATTTTAGATGCTTTACGACAGGTTGTTAGTACCCCAATAATATTATGTATTTGTTTATTAAATTTAAAAAAGAAAATATCCATATGCATGAATAGAGGAAGTTTCGCGAAAAACAAAAATTTCAGCGAATTGCTTTGTTACTATATTGCAGCGCTCCATTTCGTCGTAATTGTTAGCGCATATTGTTTACTACGAGTACAAAATGTAATTTGTAAAATAAAGAGTTCTTAGGTAAAACGCGTGCAAAAAGTGTAAAGTATGGATTTATTTAAATGTTTATAGTTTAATTTAATTAATTTGAAGCAGTGGCGGATCCACGGGGGGGAGGGGGGTTTTGGTGTTAAAACACCCCCTAAACTCAGAGAAAAATATATGTTTGTTGATATGGGTTTGGAATGAGGTTATTGATCAAAAAAATCACATAAAATTATAAGCAATTATAATAGGTTACAAGATTTTTGTCGTTATTCATATAATTCGAACTTTCTCTACATTTGTATAAGCAGTAACGTTGAAGCTCAGTGATTAGTTGAGGATTACACGGGATCTCACATTCCATGTTATATTTTCCATGGTTTTTGAATGAATTCTTCTAGTATTTCATCAACTGACAGATAAATATCCTTATGAATATTCATTGATGCTAGACCATTAAGCCTATCTTGACTTGTCGTATTTCCTAAATAGGTTTTACTTCTCTTTAAACTTGAAAAACTTCTTTCCGGTGATGCTATTGAAACAGGTAATAACGCCAATATGCGTAAAATCTTGAAAACATTCCCAAAAGCCGTTTTGTTCACTGCTTCTAAAGCTTCGAGAGCTTGCCTGAAGTTCGCTGTTTCCAGATTTTCACCTCCGCAAGAAAGGTTTGTTCTGAACAGTTGATCACCCTTTCATAAAAAGAAAATATTTCTCGAGCTTTTTTAGCATCAGATCCGTATTTTGGGAAAAATACAGAAAAATTTTCTAACACTGATCTCTGGTCAAGAAAGCGGCTTTTCAAATGAGCAATGTAAGTGTCAAGAAAGGAAATATAAAAAGCATTGCGATAGTATGCCTCAGCCAGAAACTAAAAAAGGCAAATTTGATCATATGCTTAACGCTACTCTGCCGCATAAAATAAGCCTCTCAGACTTTATTTTCTGTTAAATGACATTTTTTACAAGTGTGGGGCAATGTTTTGCTCTTTGCGATTATTCAGTTCTATTTTTGTAAATTAATTAATTTTTGTGTCTTTGCAAATAGCAATGATGTTGCTGAGGGTCAATTGTGCAAATAATGCACAGTATGTAATGACAATAAATTGGCACTATACAGTGTCAGTAAACATCTTGTAAGAAAATCATGGTTTACCTTATATGTGCTTTAAATGAAGAAGTTAATTTTTCGTTGCAGTTAATTCGCATCGAAGTAAGGTGGATTTGTAAGTAACGTTTTATCTTTCATAATCTTCCATATTTTAGTCAAGTTGCTAAAAATGTTAGATAAAATAAAGTAAATGAACACTCTCGACTGTTTGTTGTCGACGGAAGAAGCTTGGTTGCGAAAATATTCAACATGTTCTTTTTTAGTAATATATGTATCATGCGCATTATTATGCACCCATGCGCACTATAACCTGCCCCTGCACACCATTTTACGTAGTACATGGTCAACCTTACAAGCTCCTCATTATCACGTGCATAATTATTTGTCAAGTTGCATAATTAACTCATTATTTTCAACAGTATAATATGATTTTTCGCAATTCAACTATCCTTATACCCATTTTCGTGCACAAGACAAAACGTGTCCTATAATAACTGAATTTTCGCGAGGGAACTGCTATATTAAAAATACGTTGCGTAATAAAACTTTTCGTAAACCCCCCCAAAAAAAATTTTTCTGTATCCTCTAACCCAGTATCAACATACTGAAGAGGTGAGCATCCGTTTAAAGGGAGAGGGATATCTGGGTTTTCATACCTCCTGGCAAATAAAACTATTTCAGTTTCACATAAAAAAACATAGAAATTTTCCTTTTACCTTTAGAACAACGTCGTCAGCGTAGGCTGTCACCAAACCACAAATTCCGGCATAAACGCCTCTTTAACTAAATTACTAGGAAATATGCGCAATTTGATTTTTTACAAATGGCATATTGAGGGACATATGTACATAGATGTGTAGAATATTTACATACAAATTATTCATTAAAAACAAATAAAAAATGTTAGCTGTTTAAGTCCACACTCTATATAATTAAGTGTATTGAAGTGAAGAATTAAAACTTAGGCAAGTTCATTTGACTGTCATTACGGGAAATCATCTTCAATGATATTTTTTTAGCAGAATAGCAATTAAGCGTATTGAAGTTTATAACTAACATTTACTGCATTTATAGGAGAAAATGACGGATTATTTACAACTGAACGATTATGTTTATGATTTTTATAATTATTAGTGCAGGTATGCTTAACGGGGTATTCTAAAATTTAGTATATGTCTTTTTTATACAATGCTCTAACGTGTCTGTCTTGGATTTCCAAATTTTGATTTGAAGTATTTTTAAAAAATTCGAAAAGGTCGAAAAAATCGGGTAAAAAAAAGTTTTTTTGAAGTCGGCGCCATTTTGTTAATTTTTTTTTTTTTTTTTTTTTTGAAAATGGTCAACCCGATAACGGCATCCTGCTAATGAAGAATCTTCTTGTTTTTGCATTTTAGATCTCTACAATGGTAGAAATCACGTCAACCAGGACGCACCGTTTTTTTTTTTTTTTTTGAAGCCCCCACTCCACCGTCCGTATCTCGACGAGGTTTGGTTTTTTTCTTGCAATTTTTTGTATATTGTTAAAATGTCAATAAAAAACATATAAAAAAATGGATGTTAGAAATGGTTTTCATTCTTTCTATCTTAGTTTAAAAAAATGCCTAAAATTCATGCGTCTAGACCAGAATACCCCCTTAAATTAACCCCGGTACACATTCATATCACTAATTTAAAGATATTTTTAATATAATTTTAGTTGAAAATATATGTAGCAATATAACTGTGCTTTATTCTTTCGCAACATAAATTGTGAAAAAGAAGCACTCGGAAATTTTATTTAATTATCCGGGTAAATGATATTTCAAAATTCACTTAGGATGGTTCAAGCCTACGAGCGGTACGAAGCCTTCAAAGGCGGTCGAGAGATTGTTTGGACATGTTTGATCGTGCGAAAAAAATCAATGTGATGCTGACGGTTTTTTCGATATTCGTCGGTTGGTGCAACATGAAATTTTTGCGGAGGATATACGGCCAATAAGGTGTTTTATTTGGACGTATTGAGGAGTTTGCGTGAAAACATCCTCTAAAATGGTCGGAATTGTGGAAGAACAATTCATGGACAATGTACCATCGCCACGATTGTGACCGAATTTAAAGAAAAAAACGCAATTAATTAATTAATTAATTAATACCATTGATCAAACACCACATTCATCAGATTTAGCTCCGTATGATTTTTTTCTCTGTGAAACGCGTTTTCTGTCGATCAAAGGCCATCCCAAAAAGGTCTTATGAAAAGTGTTTCGAGAACAGGAAAAATTGCGGTCATAATTGTATTACCCGCCCAAATTGTAATTAAAACACGCAATTATACAAGTTCAGTACTCCACGCTTAAGAAAAAGAGCACATTAACCTACTATAGTTTTTGCTTTTTGGCTAACCTGTATCAACTTGCTTGAGTTTTCGTCTCTGCACAATACCACTATATTCCAATTCGAATCCTGTAGCGTTTTACGTGTATGACCTGAGATATTCCTTTATGATTTAATAACAGACATTAAAAAACATATATGCTATTTGATTTAGCCGAATCGATAAATTATTATACCCTGAACAGAGTTAGCCACGAAGTTTGCAACACCCAGATACATATATAAATTATTATCATAATGGGCCATGCCCATTGCTGGTGTTGCTTACCCACCAGCTGGACTCGATGCTTCCTGGTGTGACTGTTGTTGTTAGAATTTGATTTCAATTTTTTGAAACTATTATTCATCAAAGTTTTTTACTAAAACTTTACAAATATTTGAGATATATTATTTTGCTTTATACCAACCTGTAATTAAAATAAGCAGAGCAAATACAAAACGCTTTATATTGTTTTATCTACAAATATGTTTGACATTACTTACTTGGTTTCCCAACCATATGTACATAGACATATCTACGTCTACTTTTAATGTATATTTTTCTTTAGTATTTTGTTCCCATGCGGTTTATTTATACACGTGTTAATTATTTCTACATATTTACGGAACTATAACACAGCTGAAACAAGTCGGCATATCATTGTAGACATACATACCCTCACATGAAACAAAAGTTATCAATACCTTTACACTTAACTTTATCTCACATAATATTTACAATTCTAAACCAAACTATTTGTACTATTTTAAACAATAAAATGAAAAAAAAAAAAAATAAATGTAAAAATTAACTTAATTGAAGTACACTAATGTCAAATATTACAAAAAAAAAAAATATTTTAGTAGTTCTAGAAAATATATGTGCAAAATATGGTTTATTAATAAAAAAAATTATCAAAAGGGTTATAAATATAGTAAACGAAAACAACAGCAACTAGAAAGGAAGGGTTAAGTTCGGGTGTAACGGAACAGTTTACACTCTGGCAATTTGAAAAGATGAAAGCCTTCAGGTATTGACACAGTTTTATATTAAATAATGTTGCAAACAAATTCAACTTCATTGTTCGATGAAATCGTGAATGGGTTTAATCATAATTTTGTAGTTTATTAAGTTAAATTTTTAACTCAACCGAAGTGACTCGGAATTCACATCATGATATGAGGTTTGGTTCCAGCGCTGAGGCACATAACATTTAAGAAAGTTTTTTCATTTAATCGTCAGATGAAAAGTCGGAAATGAAAAGTCGGAAATCACTATATTGAGGTATATTGGGAGTTTAACCATTTTTTTCTTTTTTCTTACTTGCCTATTACATTGCTCAGTTGTACTGATGTACTTGTTTTCAAGCAATTTATAAATATGTACATATATACCTCTCACAGTGACCGATCTATTTGGCTTGTGACTTGGTAGAATCACAAAAATCCTTATGCATATGTAGGATATGGGAATCGGGGTAGTTTGTAGATCAATTTCACATATTTTCGATATTACCGTAAGCTATAGATTTATTAAAATTATGGGAAATAAATGTAGTATTGACCTGATTTTATATACTTTGTCAATACCACATATTACTAACAGAAGAATATGTATTATCATAAATCTCCAATACAAGGTGCGTTCCAAAGTAAACAAGACTTTTTGAATCTAGCGATCATTTCATCGATCATCAGTATGTTTGTGTTATCGGTGCGAAAATGAGTTTCTAACAAAGAGCCAACATTGAATTTTGTCCGTGTCCGTGACCACCGGAAATTCCATCGAAACTGTGAGTGAATTCATCAAAAAATCAGCCGAAATCAACATTGAAATTCATGGAAATGAAATTGAACATCTCCTAAACATCGATTTATCGCATTTTGACCGAACATTTAGGCTTACGAAAGGTGTGTGCCCGGTTTGTTCCGCACCAAATAACTGACGACCAAAAATTGCTCAGAATCCAACATTCGAACGACGCTTGTGACCGATTATTTGACCAAAAATCACATTTTAAACATTAACCACTCCCCGAATTCGCCTGATATGGCACCATGCGACTTCTTATTTTCGTAAAAATGCATTTGCATATGAAAGAAAAGCGTTATGCAGACGTAGAGGCCATTCAAAAGGTTAGCACCGGCTTACTGGTAGCCGTACCAGCCAACGAGCTAAAACACTCGTTCGATATGCTTTTGGATCGTGGAAGAAACTGTATTGAAGCAAAAGGAGACTAGTTGAATAAAATAAATTGATTTTACCGAAAAAATTATTTGTTCTGTTTTTTATTTAAAAGTCCTGTTTACTTTGGAACACACCTTGTATACATACTACTGTGATCAAATTGAAAGGTGAATTTTGTCCATTTCATCTCCTTCAAAGTAATCCCCTCCCGCTGCAATACACTCATGCGAACGATTTCAATTTCTAGTCAACATAGCACTTGGAAAAATTCCCCATCGTTATGGCCATCAGAGCCTTCTTCGATTCAGCTTTTTATCCTCAATTGAGTCAGAACGGTGCCCTCGGGTGGTCATGTGAATTTGCTGAATAGTCAGAAGTTACACGAAGGTAAATCAGACGAATGCGCTGGTTGCGGCACGAAATGATCCCGCATTTCTTTTTTCGATAAATTCACACATAGTAAAAATCGAAGAATTCACTTTTAGAGCCTCACAAAACAATGCGTACCTCAAATTCTAATGAATATTTTGAGGATTTAGCATAGATGTTACTAACAGTACTACCAACTTACAGAAAAAAATTACCGATTCAAAAAACACGCGAAGTATAAATTAAAAAATCACCTTTCAATTTCAAATTTAATTGAAATTGGTCTAGTAGGTCCAGAGATATTTGATTTCACCTAAAGGGGGGCAGTGTCATGCCCATGGTCCAATTTAAGCACTAGCTACTATAAAGTCTTCTTGTACTACGCTGGTATAAAATTTACTGTCTTTGACTCATTTTGCTATTTATTTATCGTACACTTAGTAACTTTTATTATATTCATACTGAGAGAAAATTTGGCTGTTATGTCTTGAATGGTTTCGGAGATATATATGTATAGTACATTAAATCTATTGGGGGACGGAGCCACCCCCAGGAGGTTGAATTTACCGACCGTAGGGCCAAAGATACCTTTTTTGCCCACCCTGGCGTTAAAATCACCAAGCACGATTTTGACATCGT
Source organism: Bactrocera zonata (assembly GCA_037783105.1). Taxonomy (NCBI): domain Eukaryota; kingdom Metazoa; phylum Arthropoda; class Insecta; order Diptera; family Tephritidae; genus Bactrocera; species Bactrocera zonata. The sequence goes on from JBAWJQ010001699.1 coordinate 139,057, forward strand.
AGCGGGGGCAGCTCTCATAAGTGCCCTCCAAGCGCTCATAAAAGTCATCTTTGGTCACATCGTCCTTCTCTTCCGTCGGGGCGTGGGCGCAAATCAGCGATATGTTGAAGAACCTCGCTTTGATGCGGATTGTGGCTAGATGTTCATTCACCGGAGTGAATGAAAGTACTCGGCGACGGAGTCTCTCTCCCACCACGAATCCAACAGCAAACTTGCGCTCCATTATATGGTACTGTAGTAAATGCCACAAGGACATCTATCTGCCTTGCCCCGTCCATCGCATTTCTTGGATGGCGGTGATGTCAGCCTTTATTTTCACGAGGACATCAACCAGCTGGTCAGCGGCTCCTTCCCAATTAAAGGACCGGACATTCCAGGTGCATGCCCTGAATTCGTAGTCCTTATTTCGTTTGCCATGGTCGCCATCAAAATTGGGGTCTCTCATCCGAGGCTGATTGCTACTTTTCATTGGGGGTGTTTTTTTACGTGGCGGGTCCCAAACCCAGCGCACAACCCTATGTAGGGAATGTTTCGCCTTCTCACTTTAGCTCGCCTTCAAAAGGATGTTCTTAAGCTACCTAGAGGATACTTGGTCAAAGACCGGAAGTCGTGAGCTGCTTGAGTCGTATGTAAAAGAATCGTTTCTGGCCACTCCCAAGTGAATGGCGATCATATAACTTTCCTCACTTGCGTGAACTTCTACACATGACTCCATCCTCTATATACCTTATAAAAAAATTGTCTAACTTCCTCCAGACTTTATAACGGAAGTCGCGGTCAATATGTGAGTTATCTTAATGAAATTGAATGAGTGTGTTTTTCTGACAACAATGTATATTTGTAATTAAAATGGATAAAATCTTGTATTTAAAATACGATGGCAAAGAACCGATATGGAGCATGTTTTACTGAGTAGCCATTATTATAAATTAGTTTTAAATTAATATTTTTCTGAGTAGTCATTACGTTTTTTGATTGCAACATATCTTTTAAGCATAGATGAAATTTAATTACTAATATGTGTGTCATTTATTCCATTCTACGCTTGTTTTAAGACATCAAGTAGCTTGTTTTTATAACGTGGACCCGTTCCCTGTTAATTTGCTTGTTGACAATTTCCCATAAGTTTTCAATCGGATTCATGTCAGAAAACTGATTGGACCATCCTATAACATAAAATTATTATTCCAAAAATAAATCCTTCACAACTTTGAGGGTGTGTCTGTGGTCATTGTCATGTTGAAACTGCCAATCAGGCTACAATTATTGGATATCGTGAGGTAACATTTGGACTTGCAGTATATTTTTATATTGGAACCCATCATGTTCCCTTCTATTCTGTAAATTGGTCCTATACTCTGACCAGAAAAGCATTCCCACACCATTATATGTATTACCCCCACCATTCTTTACAGCACCCTTCAAATATCGACGGTCTAAACGCTTTCCTGTTGGCCTTCGTACACCTGTCATTCCATCTGAGTTCTGCAGTTTAAATTTGGACTTATCTGAAAACAATATCGACTTCCATTGCTCTACAGACCAATGGTATGCAATGATATGCAGTTTCGCAAATACTAAAGATGCTAACCGATTTTTTTGGAAATGTTGTGAAATGTTTGGTTACACCTGAGCTTAGCCCTTCCTTACTTGTTTTCGTTATAGTCATATATTTAATTCAAGTACACGTCGGTGTATACTGAGGTTCTTTCGTCATTTTAGAACATGCAAACGTTCTATCTACGTATCACGTTAAAACTATCACTTAGTAAAAAGCTTTGAAACTTATTACATACCATATGTTGTACCGCAAATGATGAAAATTCCATTCCATGGAGTGGAAGAAAATTGCGTTAAAGTTTTTAAATTACATTCAGAAAATGTATATGCATATGTAAGTATAAATATGTACACGTGAGCAAACATCTTTGCACTAGTATATGGCTTCAGTAGTACGTGCGCGAAGTGTTATAGCCGAGGAACATATTCGCGTGCACATTGATTCGAAATTTGTTTACGAGTACACGCCACCTGAATCCGTTCAATAACTGACACTCTTATGTGTGTACAAAGTGTGGCTTTAGGCTACGCGTGTAAGCGAACCAGCGGACGACATGTTGACACGGTGAGGCCGGAGATGATGATTACGCATAATGATTTTCGCGTGATTTAAGCACATTCCAACAACGAAATGTGCGAAATTCGTGTCAAGAATTTTCTGCTCACAATAACAATGACTTACATGCCACATACCTGTATACTGGATAACCCCGAACGCATTTCGTGCACGCATTGCTTAAACTGCAGAATTAGCGAAATATAAATATGTATATTGATAGCACAGTTGAAGGAGGCTTACTTCATAGGTTATCGTTCATGACTTCAAGGTTTTGTAATGCAGGCTATGTGAGTAATGCTTATAAACTTTACAACTTTCCAGTAGCTGATTAATAAAGCTCCCCCGGTTAACATTTCTGCAAAGACATCAATTTTTTTATAATTTTTGGAAAGTTTTTGACTCTACATTTGATCTCTGGAATTACTTGTGCTCTGCCGTATAGGTTTAAGATTAATATTCCATCACATAACTATAATAGAAATTATACCTGAGAAAGGCCTCACGTTAAAAGCGATTCTTAGGTTTAGTACTAAAACCTTTTTTAAATTAGCATCCCTTTCTTATGTAAATAATTTATTGAAATGCCATCATACTCGTATGTAGCTACTAAATATTTATTTTTATCACAGATAACGGGTGATTTTTTTGAGGTTAGGATTTTCATGCATTAGTATTTGACAGATCACGTGGGATTTCAGACATGGTGTCAAAGAGAAAGATGCTCAGTATGCTTTGACATTTCATCATGAATAGACTTGCTAACGAGCAACGCTTGCAAATCATTGAATTTTATTACCAAAATCAGTGTTCGGTTCGAAATGTGTTTCGCGCTTTACGTCCGATGAGCGATGAGGCTCATTTCTGGTTGAATGGCTACGTAAATAAGCAAAATTGCCGCATTTGGGGTGAAGAGCAACCAGAAGCCGTTCAAGAACTGCCCATGCATCCCGAAAAATGCACTGTTTGGTGTGGTTTGTACGCTGGTGGAATCATTGGACCGTATTTTTTCAAAGATGCTGTTGGACGCAACGTTACGGTGAATGGCGATCGCTATCGTTCGATGCTAACAAACTTTTTGTTGCCAAAAATGGAAGAACTGAACTTGGTTGACATGTGGTTTCAACAAGATGGCGCTACATGCCCTACAGCTCGCGATTCTATGGCCATTTTGAGGGAAAACTTCGGACAACAATTCATCTCAAGAAATGGACCCGTAAGTTGGCCACCAAGATCATGCGATTTAACGCCTTTAGACTATTTTTTGTGGGGCTACGTCAAGTCTAAAGTCTACAGAAATAAGCCAGCAACTATTCCAGCTTTGGAAGACAACATTTCCGAAGAAATTCGGGCTATTCCGGCCGAAATGCTCGAAAAAGTTGCCCAAAATTGGACTTTCCGAATGGACCACCTAAGACGCAGCCGCGGTCAACATTTAAATGAAATTATCTTCAAAAAGTAAATGTCATGAACCAATCTAACGTTTCAAATAAAGAACCGATGAGATTTTGCAAATTTTATGCGTTTTTTTTAAAAAAAAAGTTATCAAGCTCTTAAAAAATCACCCTTTACATGTCCTCTCGCTTTCATATGTGTGAAGCTCGCTGATGATTCGATTATCAGTTCTCAACTGTATGTTCAGTAGTTCAACATGATGGCTGTCAGTTTGTCATCGGTGATCAAGACAAAAATCGACTCCGTGGTGTCAAGAAGAAAAATACATATGGCGTTTTGGCCAAGGGGTCTATCACCGGTGTAAAATTGGCACCAATATAATACGTTGGCTCTTCACTTGTACATGGCACAGTTGTAGTAACAATAATTCCATTATTATTGCTTTAAATCGAAGGTTTTATTTGATCTGATTTAAGTTAAATATGTACCATATTGTTCGCTAGCTTGCTGCGTTTTTGTAGAAAGTTGCATAATGTCATCGTAGACACCTGACATGACTTTCCCTTGCCTGGCTTGCGTTTTCGCCTTTGTTGCAAAAAAGCTGTATAATGTTGGGTTCCGCTTTTTTGCTCTTTATTCAATGCTTTATAAAAAGTGTTACAGTGATCGGATTTAGTTCAAGTATGCGCCGTTTCGTTCGATAATCTGTTTCCATCTAGATGGCAACTTCATAATACCTCCCTCGTAGAAGCCCCCCTCCTTATTTGCGAAGAACTCGGACAGCAACTTTTCACAAACCTCTTTTGAGTTCAACTTTACACCAACAAGGGCGTTCGCCATGGACAGGGACAGGTGGTAATCACTTGGCGCTATGTTCAAGCTATATGGTGGATCCGATAAAGCCTCTCATCCAAGCTCCCGTAGCTTCTGACGTGTCATCAACGAAGTGTGTGGTCTGGCGTTGTCCTGGTGGAACACTACAACCTTCCTGTTGGCCAATTCTGGACGCTTCTGGTCGATCGCCTGCTTCAAACGGTCCAGTTGGTGGCAGTAGATGGTAGAATTAAGCGTCTGGTCATATGGGAGCAGCTCATAGTGGATTATTCCCTTCCAATCCCACCAAACACACAGCAAAATCTTCCTGGCCGTCAATCCCGCCTTAGCCACTGTTTGTCCTGCATTCACCGGCCTTCGACCACGACCGTTTTCGCTTGATATCGACGTATGTGATCCATTTTTCGTCGTCAGTTATCATCCGCTTCAAAAATCGAGTCGTTCCGTTTCAGCAGCATATCGCAGGCGTTGATTCGGTCCAGAAGTTTTTTTTGCGTCAAACATGCGGCATCCAAACATCAAGCTTTTTCTTCTGCTGAAGCGCTTTATACATAGCCGCGAAATTCAAAAGACAAAAAGGCGGAAGGGAGATATTTGACAACCTAACATGACGTATTTTCTCCTCTTCTCACTTGTCATAAAAATTAATATTTATTATTTTTGTAACGTATAATTGCTTGACTTGTTCGCACTTTAAAACACCAATTCACCGTTGAAATAACTGATAGAAAACGGTAAATTCTTTTAAAAGTTTTAAATTTAAGGGTACATTTTTCGTATCTTTTGTCCTTGAGTACAATAAAAGACAATAAGAAATGGTTCATGATTGACTTCCAATAATAACCTCTTTATTTCAAATAGTTTTTTAGGAATCATCATAATACTTGATGAAATTTATTGACAATATATTAAGAAAATTATTTCATATAATAAAATCAATCTTCATAATAACTACAACTATAATTAAAAGGATTATCAAACCACACAAATTCATAAATAGTTGTGATTGTGCCACTACATTTATTGATTTTACTGCGGAAATTCCTTTTCTTAAAATATTTACAATTTGAAGAAAACTACTTTCTTTCTTTAAACGAAATCCATATGCCATCCTTTGGAGCTGTTAAAAAGGTTGTTGCTGAAAGTTGAAACGGCTTGGAATTCTCGCTCAAGCTAACGGAATACTTTGACAACAATGTCACTATTCCAGCTTTACTTTGAGCCAAGCCGAATCGCATTCCTAGAGAAATAGAAAATGCTTAAATTAGTCATTTCTTATTTTATGGTCGAGGTTAAAAAGTGTGCAGACTTTTTACCTGGGCACATGCGCGGTCCCTCTCCAAATCCTAAAAACAAACTCCTATTTGAGGTAAAGCTTGGGTCTAAGAACCGATCTGGTTGAAATTGCGAAGGATCTTCATATAAATCAGCATCACTGAAAAATATATACAAAATTAGTTTGAAATACTTTTAACATAAATTAAGTTATATTGATAAAAAATCCTAAATTTTTTTAAGATTACTTTGGCAGACAAATATTTTTTATAATCTATATTTTTGAATACTCAAGCTTGGGTAGAATCTGGCGAAAGTAAGGATCCTAATCTAATACCTACATAAATCATTGACAATATTGCCTCCACCAAGTATCTTGGAATAAAAAACCTTGCAGAAGGATCATAATGACCAAATAGTGTGACCGTAGTAACAACCTCTGAAACTCAACTCTCTCTGAAGCGGCATAAGAAAGCTCAGTTTTTTTATGACAACTCCCACGCCAAGGGCTGTGTCAAACTTAAATACCGACAAATTTGAAACATTTTCATATTTTTAATTTTTAAAGTTTTTGTCTGCACAGCTTCTATCGTGGTAAAAGAATAGTAATATTCCCTTTTCTCGGGCACCATTTTAACTTTCTAAAAGTAATCAGAGTTGTCAAAATCTAATTAGAGAAAAAATAGATTTTATCTTAAAGTTTATATGTAAATATGTGCCATCTATAAAGTTCGATTTCATCAAGATGATAAGGTTAGAAGTGTTATATGTTTTTAATGATTTTATGGTTGTAATCTATGGCTACAAGTATATTAAATTTGAAAATCTAAAAAATCTCTTACTCCATATTTTTCTATTTAACATTCTATTCAATGTTGAGAGCATTAAGAAGCTCTTTAATAAATACTCACTAGTGAATAGCTTTTACCGGGACGATAAAGACCATACCCACCGGCACCTGAAAGGCCTTGCCACCTACGGTCTGTGGCGGTAATTCGAATTCTTTCGTACAGTGTTTCAATAACGCCATCATTGGAGGGTAAAGACGCAGAGTTTCTGTAAACAAATAAACACAGAGAAAAACAGACACGAATTGAAATAACACGAAAAAATTTGGCGTGTTAAAACAGGCGAATTGTGTCGAGAATATTAATAATCTTGCAACTACCATATAATGTCGCTCCCAAATAAGACATTTCCTGTATAGCATCATAGCACATTTCGCCGCCGTGCCGAGCCAACACTTCGTCAATCTCCTGCTGAACACGTGCCTGCACCAAGGGGTGTTTAGCATACTAAATTAAATATTTAATACCAAAAAAAATTAATTCAAAAATGCATATTTATTCTCATCTCTCTGTATTAATGCACTACACAGCTGTATGTGTGAATGTATGTATGTGAGTGTGTGGGTATGTGATCTGTACCGTACCTCGTACAGGACAAAGGCCATTAGTGATGATGATGTCTCGAAACCTTCTAGAAGAAAAGTACTACAATGTCCGACCATTGTTGCCACATCCACCGGTTCATGCGATTTACGTCTGCCTTCGATGAGCCATTGCAGAAAATCACTTGATTTTGCCGTCATTTTGACTTTGCTTGGCTCTTCCTGCAAGCAACGTCCTGCTAAAACCTTTTCAATTATTCCTCGAAGCCAGTGCTGTACGCCTGACGGCACGTAGCTGCAATAACGAGCCATAGTCGAATGCTCTCCAGTTAAATGCATCATTACGCACACTTACCGATAGTTTATGATGTCGCCAAGTAATGGTGAGAACAGTAATGCAATCGTTTCGAGTAAACTCCAAGTATTTGGCATAAATAGATGCTCAACAAGTTGTGTAAAGTCTGAATTGGTGTTGTCAAACGAAGCACCATCAAGTCCGAAGCCGGCTGAAGCAACCACATCGAGTGTGTATTTGGATAGCAGCTGTTGAAAACGAGTGCGAGCATTAACATTCATACATATATACATACATGTGGTTGTATTATTCTACTAAATAGCAATTGGTTAAACGCACATCTTTTGCTTCGAAGGAATTATTTGAGTTGTTTATTTGCTGCGACACAAACAAATCAAGTTTTTCGCAAATCGACTTAATATGGGGAAACGAAGCTTTGACCTGGAAGAAATTAATGAACCAAATTAATACACATGAGGTACTTACAAAACACAAATAGCTTCTAGACGCTCAAAAAATTCAAATATATATACATAAAAAAGTTTGATCGATTATGAATCTCGAATCAGTTAAGGAATTCACAGCCTCCCAAATGGTGGTCATGCACTAAGCATACTTAGTTCGGTCCAGACCATTAGGTCTAGCCGACCTGCTTTAGTGATAGAAAGTGATTTTCAAAAACCGGTAAAACAAAATGTACCCTAGTAATCTGCAGTGTTGCTTTCGACCTGGAAAATGAACAACCGACCATATATTTACCATGCGCCAAATCTTGGAAAAGACCCGTGAAAAGAGAATCGAAGCATACCCCCTATTCGTCGGTTTCAAATCTGCTTTCGGCAACACGAAAAGGAGTTTCCTTAATGCTGCGTTGTCTGAATTTGGAATCCACACAAAACTAATCCGTCATGATCGATAAGGACCTCTCCGAGCCGTTTTATACCAAACGAGGTTTCACACAAGGTGACTCCCCAGCGAGCGACTTCTTCAATCTGCATCTGGAGAAAATAATTCGAGCAGCAGAACTTAATCAATGAAGTTCAATCTTTTATAAGAGTGTACAGATACGGGCGTATGTCGATGATATTGACCTCAACACCCGCGCCGTTAGTTCTGCTTTCTCTAGACTGGGCAAGGAAGCAAAGCAAATGGGTCTGGCAGTGAACGAGGGCAAGACGAAATATCTCCTGTCATCAAACAAACAGTCGTCGCATTCGCAACTTGACCCTCAAGTCACTGTTGACAGTCTTAACTTTGAAGTTGTAGATAATTTCGTCTATCGTGGAACCAGCGTAAACACCAACAACAACGTCAACCTCGAAATTCAACGCAGAATATTTCTTGCCAACAGGTACTACTTCGGACTGAGTAGGCAATTGAGAAGTAAAGTCATCTCTCGACGAATAAAAACCAAACTCTATAAATCACTCATAATTCCAGTCCTGCTATATAGTGCAGAGGCTTGGACGATGACAATAATTGATGAGTCGACATTGCGAGTTTTCGAGAGAAAGGTTCTGCGCAAAATTTAATATTAGTTGATTGAAAATTCTGTAGCATACTTAAAAGTCGTCACACTGTTACCACAATTCGCCAATAGTACATATTTAGGAAATTAATTCAAATTAAATATTTGTAGGTATGTAGATATGATTTTGGGAACTTCGTCAACTATTATTGAAAGGCTTGTAAAGAATCTGAAGTTACACATTTTTTTTATTTTTTTTGTTTTTTGAATCGGAATTACAGTATGAGAAAAATCGAGAAAGTCTAATTTGTTCCATTCCACTGGAATATATAGTATATTATAAGTATCTAATTAATAAACCGAGTGATATCGATGTCAGTTTGACTCACTTTGTTTGGTGTGAAAATCGGTAGAATTTCGGCGCGCATATTTTTCCACATTTCGCCTTTCGCGATGAATGGATTGTAACAAACAATAGGATCACGTTTCCGACTGATCCATAATACATTATCCTGGAAGTGTTGAAATGAGCGTATCATCACCTCTTTAATCATTTCCTGGGAGCGCAACAATATTGCCGGCTCATTGAAGAGCCGATAAATTCCAACGTATGGAAGATTTGGATGAGCACTTTAATATGGTAGATTTTATCACAATTAAAATAACACTGGTCAACACAAAACATTTCAAAGCGTACTCATAAAGGTTTTTATAGACATCACCATAATGTTTTCGGCCGAGGAAAAAATCATCCATGTTGCCTAAAATCGGCAAGGAACGTGGGCCACGAACGCCATGTCGCAGCCAATAACTGCATTTCCACAACAAGTGTATGCTAAAGAGCAGTATTACCGTTAAAATTAGTACCGAAAAAACCATTTGAACTAATTAAAGGAGTAGATAGAGTTATGACAAAAACAAGCCTGAAGCGAATTTCTTATATAACACGATTTGCACTGACATTACGAGTTTCACGCCCCAGTTCACCCCCAGCAAGTAACTGAACGCAATATTGCTTGCGACCGTTATAAATACGTGCCAACATTGAATGACGTTGGCATGCATTGCCTACAATGCATCACGTGTTGTTAAATATGATTAATTGAAAGCATGATGCATTGTTAAGAAAATGTAAATATTTCAGTTAAATTTTTAAGCTTTTTTACTGCGTTGTTGTATAGGTATAGTTAGGTCTGTGTTATTAAAAAAGTTTGAAAATTGTGCTTAAAGTGATTAAGATTGACTTAGAACTAATCGTAAATTATTTAGGGTATTCACAAGGTGTCATATTGTGTCATATCGTCATATTGTCATATTTTTTTATGACTGTCATATTAGCACTGTTGTTGTTTCACATGCAAAATTAAAATATGACTGATACAACACTGCGCGGTATGTTTATTGAGTTCGCTATTCTATCGGCTGTATTTGTTTACAAATACAGCACTGCGTGGTATGTTTATGACAAAATATGACATACAACAGTTAAGGATGCTCACAAGTGTCGTATTTTTTAAGAATATTAAAATATGACATAAGACATACAACAAAGCTTGTGAATTGCCTAATTGTAATAACGTGTATTTTATTTGCTTCAATTGTTGTAATAATTTAAGCTAGACGCAAACAGATACAACGCAGATCAAAAAATAACTAAATTAGATGAAATAATTATGTCAAAGTGAAGTAATCATTCATATTCATTAAAATTAATTTGCATTACTTTGGACACGCATTCGTTTGGATTTACATTCGTTTCATTTATTTAGGACACACTGTACATATTTCCGTGGATTACCGTATTTGTTTTCATCCGTAAGTCTCTTTTCGACATTGACTGCGTTTTAAAATGTGTGCAAAGTTGCACTAAGATCTCTTATATTTACTCATGTTGTCACGAATTTAATCATTCTACCCGTCCGTCCATGCAATATTGTCCTAGGCACTCTGAGGAAGTTGGTATTGCAGGTGGACGAAATCGAAACAAACCGTAATTTGATACAAAAGCTATGTCAAGCTAACTTTGTGAAAACTTGCTAGCTTTTAGCATTGTTGGGTTCCACATAAATGTCATGTAATGTGTGCGAGACTGCTATTAAGTTGGGCTTATCAAGAGCCGAGGCATATGTGAAAGCCTCCAAATCGATCATAAAATTAGGATTCTACTCTGGAGCTAGTACTAAGTTGTGGTTTTGACATGAAACAGACTTATGAAAATATGAAATTTCTTAATGAAAAAATGTAAAACAGTAAACCCACTTGGAAAATTCGATTTCAAAGTCATGCACTTTTGCTTAGACTACAGATTGATTATACAAGATTTCGTTGTTTCATTTGCGAATGGCACAGAAGGAGCAGATAAAATCAATATACAAAGAAAGGGTGGTCAAAGCGTAAATTCTTTAGTGAACCCTGTTGGCTTTCTTTACCAGCATTGTACAGAAAGCTCGGACTGATTTGTCGGCAGTGGATTTTGTTTATCTGAAAGAGAAACTCCCCAAACTAAGCGAGTCAAAAATTAAAGATTTAATATTTGTAGGACAACAAATACGGCAACTGATTAATGATAAGAGTTTTCAAAAAAACTGAACGATCAGGAAAAACTCGCCTGGAAATATTTTGAACGTTGTCCTAAATTTTCTAGGAAACTACAAAGACTTAATAAATGAACATATAAGGCTTTGCGGTGTTATATGTCCTTATAAATATATATGCTGGACTCTCATCTAGAATTCTTTCCGACAAAAACAAACAATGCGTGGAACGCGAGAAAGCTAGCAGGTCATTGTTGGAGACTTAAAAAAACCTTCCAGAAGTCAAATATTCACCAAAATCACATGTATTTTTTCTGCATTAAACAGAAATTTCTGTATTGTATTTTTTATGAATGTTTTGTTATCAAAAGAAAACTTGAAGTGTAAATTTTTTTATTACATTGAATTTTTTTCTATGCATTAAATCTTACACCCGAGATGGTACGAGAGGATTTTATGTGAGCGGGAGCCAAAAAAGACGATTTTAATGCTAATAGATATCTTAACACTACTACTACTCGACAACAGAAATCCAAATGGGGTCGTTTTCGTTATGATCTAATAACTAATAATACTGCTTGCATTATGTTGATTGCCTTTTATATTTCGGCATTCAAAAACAAAAAATAATTAATAACCGAAAATCGCTTTCTTGTTTTTTAAAATATTTTCAATTATGAGCTGTACTCTTTTGCAAGCGTTTGAAAAAATTTTCAAGCTACTTTGGTCACTCTGATTGATATGTCTCCAAAACATGCGTTCACAAAAATACAGTTGTTTCAGTCCATGTGTTAGAAGTCGCATTGGCTAATGAAAAGTCCATCTTCGGCGGTTGGGTTTCATGATTTCAAACAAATGGTTGTATACCACTCAGAATTTACTAATCTGCTTTGTTCTAGTATTTTGGTTGCGACATGTCCAGTTTTCCAAACAAAAGGCAACTATTTGCTTGAAAGTCCTTCATGTACGAACAACTTTTATTGGATTCGGCACGAACATTTTTTTGAGCGATCAACAAACAATATTAAATATATGCCGGTCCCACTAATTCTTACAGTTACCTTAATCTCGGTATAGGTCACATGACGATCTTGCAATATCAGATAGCGCACAGTGTCAATAATTTCCGGAACAACAACTGATTTTGGAATACTTGCACGGAATTTGTCTTGGAGTGATCTACGACATCTATTAGATTCATAATACCAACGATAAACACTAGTCCTTGATCGAACTTCATCTTAAAAAAATGATTTAAGTTCATCGATGTACTGTTTCTGGGTAAATCCACGTCAAAAGTTGTAAAAAATAATCGTGCGAAAATGTTCGCGATATAGTTCCATTTCTTGGCCAATAAGAATATTTTAGGTTACGGTAGAGCATGCATAACATTAAAAACGGCAAACTTTACGATAATAACGACGTATTGGCCATTAGACCCCGGCAAAATACCAGATATTGTGGATTAATTAGTTTATGAATTAAAAATTTCGCCTTTTATTATAAAACTGACAAAATAGTTACAAAAATGCTCTCTCAAAAGTGTATTAAATCCTTAGCACTAATTTATAATGCAATTTTAAGGTTGTACCACTTTCCTACAAAATGAAAATTTGCGGAGGTTAAAATGATAAGATTATTATAAGTTTCGGATGATAACAATATAATACAAAAATATCAATTTGGGTTTAAGAGAAATCATGGGACTATCGAGCAATACCGTCGTATGGATGATATAATTATAAGTTCGAAAAGAAACTGAATTCTGATCCAGTATTTCTTGATATACAATAGGTATTTGACCGAGTGTGTCATCCAGTCATACCATACAACATTAAAAAAATTCTCAATTTTTTCCTCTTATTAAATAAAGGTTAATACTGGAAAGTCGAAACACGTCATATTTGCACTGAAAAGAGGAGTACAGCAGTATTTTTAAACAATATAACTACGAATTCCTCTTAGATATCCATAGAAGATTAACATTGAAAATTCGTATAAAAAGCATGACAAAGAAACTCAAGAAATCGCAGTTTAGTTTGGAGAACAAAGCTATGTTTTATACGGCTATTTCAAAGCCCTCGTGGGCATATGAAATCCAACCGAACATTGAAATTCTTCATCGAAATCAGTTCAAAATGCTTAGACTTATTGGAATGCACCCTGGTTTGTGGCCAATAACTAAATTCATAAAGATCTAAGACAAATGTTCTGGCATTCGCCCTACTAGCGATAGAAGCCGAAGATTTAAAAAAAATCATATGTTAGATTTACTTTTTGGAGATAAAGTTTTGTATATTGAAAATAATGTCTTAATTACTGAATTTGGAATACGCTATACATAGTAGCTGTTCTTCCTGAAGTTCAACTATTTATTTATGTTATAATATTAAAATCTTCACCTAATGTACTTAATGTCGTACTGATAGATTTTGTAAATAAATAAGTTAATGCAAACTAAAAAGTAATATTTCGTGTACTTAATTGTTTACAGTTAGCGGAAAAAATTTTTAAATATTAATTAGATAAGAACATAACAGTTCACCATTTTGCACAATGGTGTGAAATCGTGTAGTGATCTTCTTCTTTTTTTTTACCGGCGTAGAAACCGCTTTCGCTGTTATAGCCGTTTCTTCTTTTCACTACGTGGCGCCAATTGGAAATGCCAAGCGAAGCCAGGTCCTTCTCCACCTGGCCTTTCCAACGGATTGGATGTCTTCCTATGTCTTCCTCTTCCTCTGCTTCCCCCAGCGGGTACTGCGACGAATACTTTTAGAGCTGGAAGATTTTCGTCCATTCAGTCAATGTCGTCGTATAGCTCACACAGCTCATCGTTCCATCGAATTCGATATTCGCCGTGGCCAACGCGCAAAGGACTATAAATCTTTCGCAGAACTTTTCTCTCGAAAACTCGCAACGTCGACTCATCAGTTGTTGTCATCGTCCAAGCCTCTACACCATAGAGAAGGACGGGAATAATGAGTGACTTATAGAGTTTTGTTTTTGTTCGTCGAGAGAGGAATTTACTTCTCAATTGCCTACTTAGTCCGAAGTAGCACCTGTTGGCAAGAGATATTCTGCGTTTAATTCCGAGACTGACTTTGTTGTTAGTGTTGATGCTGGCTCCAATGATTAATATAATTTTTTGTTCCTTTCATTGGGGCGGTTTTTCACGTTCACGTGGCGGATCTAAAGCCCAGCGCAGAACCCTGTGGAGGGGATGTTTCGCCTTCAAACGGATGTTCTTTGGCTACCCAGAGGATACTTGGTCTATGACCATATGCTTGAACCATATGTAAAAGAATCGTTTCTGGCCACTCCCAAGTAAATGACAATCAGAGAACTTTCCTCACTTGCGTGAACTTCTACACGTGACTCCATCTTCGAGTAGCCCATATATCTGATATATTCTAAATTACTTAAAGTGCGATAATTTTCCACAAAATAATGGCAAAATATGCGAGAATATATTTTTGTTTTGTTTTAAACTTTCTTTACTTATTAAATATGCTTGATTCAAACCTAACAGTAAGTAAAACATCTCAAATCGATTTAAATTCATTTTGCTATTACATTGCTTTTTAGAAGGCTGGTTTTTCAAATGAGTTTGATTACAATATTGCAGCAAGGCATTAGCTTACAGATATAGATTTTCCCGGAGTTTAAATTCATATTTCTTTTTGTTGCCCTCTACTTTTTTCTTTTCCGTATGAATACACAGATCTTTGTGAATATTTCCGTTTCGCTGGTACAATGTTGAACCTGTTATCGCTCTGAATACCTCTATTATATAGCAGAACTTTGTTGTCAAGGCTAAGTTTAGCTTTTTTATTTAAAAACCAGTTTATTTGCACTCTTATTTTCGTGACAGTTATTTTGCTGGATATACATATGTTCTCGCCATGTGAGCCTTCTTCTGAGCCAAGTGAATGCTAAGATAAGTTACAGTTATTTGCTTGTGGTACTATGATCTTATTCATTTTAATCAGCTGAGAAATTTTTGATCTTAATGAAAGCTTGGCAGAATCTCAATATATTTTAAATTACGAATGTTTTGATTTCCAAAAACATCAATCGCTTTTAAGGACTTTTGAAAAAGTATTTTAATATGGTGTTCCTTTTGATTGTCAGAAGACACAATATTGATATAGATTCAGAAAAAGTCCATAATTTTAAAAGTTCTAAAATCTAGCATGCGTTGGAAAATCTCCAATTTCGATGAAATTTTATGAAATATATTCTTGTGGGCGAAAGCGCTGAGACTTTACCAGTATTCAGTGCTTTGCGAGTATAAATACATGGCAAAGCATATAAAAACATGTAAGGAGCGGCTACAAAAATTTTATAATACCCTAATTTTGAAAGATCAAGGAAATATTGACCCTTCTCAGATATATCTATTTTTGACCCAAGTATATAATTATTCATACATGCTCAAGCCACCGCACAGTGGACGGTCTTGTATGAAATCAGCGGCCAAAAATACTTCCACTGTTTATATCATAGTAAAATTTATATCTTAGGTTTTTTAAATTATAATCGGTAAAAAACAATAATAATGATAAAAATAGACCGCTTCGGATCCCCCTCTCTCACTACCCACGCCGTCTCCCGCCCATTGAAAAATAATTAGTAAAAGAGCCAAAATCTTTTGCTTTGCTTTTGACTAATTTATTAAAGCAATGAAGTTTAGGACAAAAGAATTGTAATAATGTGATAGTGATGATAACGAATTTTAATTTATTAGAAGTAGTTAAAGTTGGCAAATAAAAAAAATTTGCGTATTATTCAACTAAATCGAAAACTGATTTTAATAAAATCGATGTATTTTTGCTTGGTAATTTTCGTTGACCAGTGATCAGAGGATCTGAGCTTAAAAGTAATCGGTTAAACAAGTCCTGATTTGTAGCGACCCGTGAGTTCTTTCGTGTATGATGGAGTCGATACAATTTAACGTCCTTATTCCTTGCCTCAGCAGCTTCTTCAGAGAGCTCTCCAATTGAAAGTAATGCGTACTGAATAACATCGGGAGCGTGAATTAAAATTTTATGCACTGAGGGAGGAAGATAATACCAGGAATACTTGGATGTTAGCTCTCTTGCAGTATCTAACGCAAATTTCCTAAATTTTTCCACATTAATTTTATACCCTGACGATATAGCTTGCAGTAATGTTGCACAATTTTCAATTAGGTGTTTTTCTATGCCAGTTATTTCAGCAGATATATGGGCATCATTGAAAAATCTTCTTGCCGTGTTCCCATCATTTGAAGATCCACTACCACCTGTTTTAGGTTTGTCGACAATTAAGCCCATTTTTTTACGAAACTCGCACTGAATACTTTGTTTCCTTCGCAGAAATCGTTCTTTATCTTCTGAGTCCCTTATTTGCCAATGTCTTATTTCAAGTCTATAAGAAAGGTGAAGAAAATATTCAAAAAATCGAATGTAGGCATGTAATGGAGATAACCCAAATTCGTAGCGATCTGTTCGTACTTCTTTTTGTAAGCATTTGTCAATATCGTTCATCTCAGTAGGTTTGGCTTGGCAAATGTATCATTTTGCATTGCATACCTTGCCATCCACCATAGTTAGTTGAAGAATATGATCAATATAAAATTTTCGGTTGGTAGCTGTTTTGAATTCAGTGGGAGTTAATAGTTGAATTTTGTTTTTAAAATATAACTCTTCATTTTTGGTTAAATGAACTGATTCCTTTTGAAATTGAATTCGAACAGGGCGGCAATAGCGGGTGGACGACGGTCGAGGGTTTTTCCAAATTATTTTATGCTCCTCATCATTCTTAGATTTTGTTATAAGTTGGAGAGGAACATATGACGTGATAAATAAATTACTGTCTTCCAAATCATTATTTTCAAATTTTTGCTTATATTCGCTCTGCCCAGAGCTACCATCAAATCCCCATTTTCCTAATAATTTTAGGTAATTAGAGGACTCCTCGAGTTCATTAATCACATCGCTTTGCATCTCTAAAATTCGCGACGCAGTGTGGTCCAATAATTTTTGTAGCTCAACTTCCGCGACAGCTTCTGAAACTCTTATTTGCTCAGGATAACTTTTCTGTTTTTCCTTTACAATATTATCATAACAGGGAAAGAAGTTAATATCAAATTTATTGTTTACGAAGCTTCTAATAAGTAGATATTGATTCTTTGTTAAATTGGCTTCGGTTATAAGTGAAATTACTTCACACGCTTTTGCTGGAAATATCAACGGATTCGGTTGACTACAAGCCAAACGCAAATCATCAGCAGCGGACACATCGAGTTCTGCTAAATCTGCTATCCAAATTTTTTAAATATATAATTTAGTCTTTTCATAACACTACTTTCAACATATTCGTAACCATCAGATTCAAATCTTTGTTTTAGCTCGTCATATACTTTTTTAGCTTTATCTGCAAATGAACCTTTTTCTAAACAACACATCTCAAAAATATAAATGCGGGAAAGTTGACATTGATATGATGTGCCTGAATATATGTACGAATAAGACAAACGTTTCATGAAATTAGCAAAATGATATTATTAAAACTAAAGCTCAAACAAATAACGAACAAAACACAAAAACAAAATACTCACGTAAGCAAGTACGTACACGAACGTATGCATAAGCAAAACAACACAAAAAATGCTTGGTAGAATAACACGAATAACACAGAGAGGAGCAAAAGGTAGCAGCTAAAATTAAAAACGTGAGCTTAGAAACCATTAACTAATATTACCAACCATATTTCATTTGAGGGCGAGACGGGGATCACTACTTTTTCTATAGCTAAAATCAATATATAAAGAAAAGTACACCACTCAACAGGTCACTGGTAAAACAATAATTTAAAAAAATAGGTCAATATATTATTACATAAAACTCGATTAGTTATATAGTCTTTACCTTTTTTTTTAATATTCATTTTAATTTACGGTGATTGAACGCGATTTAATGCTAAAATTTAATTTTTTTATGAGAGAAAAATTTTAAGCTATTTTCACCGCACATTCGCGTGTTTCTATTGTCTGACTTCTCTCGCTTTTCGTAGGGCGTACGAATGGGATAGACAAAAAATATATTTACAGTTAGTTTTATTGGTATTTTAAGAAATATTGTTGATACAAACAATGGCAAATTTCAAACTTTTTTTTTTTTATTTTTGGCCTATGAAATCGACCAGTGTGCACCGTGTAATTTTTGAATGAAAAAAAATACATTGTAGACATGAACTTTAAAATTAATAACAACAGAATATATATTCATATGTATAGATGTCCCAAATCTCTTTTCTTTATACAATCATATCCTTATAATTATAATTATTTTTTTGACGTCATAAATGTATCACTTACTTTATTCGAATAAAAATCATGAATGACTTTGTAACAAAGCATATAATGAGAGGCATAATAGTACACCCACTTACAACATACACTTAGGCTTTTGGGCTCACGTGGAGAGTAATTTTCTCTGTGCCATAGGAAATTAACGACACGCGCATGCCGAATTTCTTTCTATAGTTAATACAAATACCACAAATAATTTAAAACAGCAATATGTATGTATGTACATCAGTGAAAATAGCAAGTAATTGACTGCATGATAGAGATTTTTGAAACATAGTATGTTAATGTTATAATATAAATGTAATTGTCAGTCATTACATTTGTGTTGTAATGAAAGCAAGTCTCACTACGTTTCCGCTTTGGTAAACAACGTTTACTTCAACAAAAATATGAACTCCTCTTCTCTCACGCTTCTAATATTTCTTTTTAGTTTTTATACTCTTGCAACCAGTTGCTACAGAGTATTATAGCTTTGTTCATACAACGTTTGTACGTATCACCTAAAACTAATCGAGATAGATGTAATCAAAGCAATAAGATCCGCTATAATGGAGGGCATACACGCACCAATTAGTTGGTTGATTGAGTTGGGCTAGAAATTGCTCGTGTCGCTACATACGGCACATCTTTTAACACAATTTTGAGGCCAACTTCATTCACTTCGTTGCTTAAACATGAGTTCGGCAGTTGTTGCTTTACTTATTATATGTATATGACGGACTCTTTTCGAAAGCCGAAATAAAATGGCGAAATCGTTTGAAATCGCACGACCAACCCAAACACGATCCAACTAATACAACCAACTCGACAAAATATCAAAAAATGTTGATGTTCATCCAATTAGTTGGTACATATAACTCATACAACTGCCCCATATACGTATCAATCAGTTGAACAATTCGATGAAATTGATACAATAATTGGTGCGTGTATGCCTTGCATAACAGAAAAGTCTGTTGTTTGATACAACGAATAGCATTAGGATGAGTAATCTGTGGTTTTAAAAATTTTGTAAAGTGGGTGTTTAATTTACATATCTCCTAAACCATTCAAGCCAATTTTGTAGAGAATAAATCATTTCGACCATGAAAATTGTTAAAATCGGACGATAACACTGACAAATGCGTTAAATCGGGTTAGTACCCTTAGCCTCAATATAAATATATAAGAGCTTCGAACTTCCAGTTAATTTTCTACCACATAAATATTTTAGTTATTTTACGAGGGCTGCTATATATATTTCTGGCCTAATAATGACAATAGGCATATTTATCAACGAAAATGTTTTTGGTCACGGTCGATTGCTGTTTTGTTTCGGGTTCATACTTCATACGCATAGATCCATGATTCGTCACCTGTGACGATCTTATAAACGTCTTTTGAAGCACCGGGATCGTATTTTTTCAGCATTTCTTTACACCAATCCACACGAGCCTTTTTTTGAGCGATTGTCAAATTGTGCGGGATCCAACGAGAACAAACCTTTTTTACGGCCAGGTGTTCATGCAATATCGAATGTATGCTGGTGGGAGAAATGCATAGGCATGCCTCTATCTAAAGGTATGTTACATGACGGTCATGCATTATCAGTTCAGGTACGACGTCGATGTTTTCTGGCACAACGGCTGTTTTTGGACGACCTTCACGGAATTCGTCTTTGAGCGAGCGTCGGCCACGATTGAATTCGTTGTAACAGTTTTTCACAGTGCTATAGGATGGTGCTTCATAGCCATACAAAGATTTTAGTTCATCGATGCACTCTTGATCGCACGAAAACGTTCACGAGTTAATTCCATTTTTTGGCCGAGATGAATTTTTTAATTCCCTGTAAATAAAACAATTCACGATTAAATGACAAAACGTTCTGAGTGATGTTATGCTAAAACATGTCAAACTTTCCAATGGAACTGTCAGATTGCACCTGGCAACACTTAGTGTTGCCTAGTCCAGAAATATATATAGCAACCTACGTAATAAAATTGAAAGGTCGTGTTTTTCCAATAAAAGTGTTAGGGAGAAAACTAGACTGTGCATATAGGCTTGTGTTCAAAATTTTAAAAGGTCGTTGGTATGTGAAGTATCTTAATGAAAATGTTTAACGGTGTGATATCACACGATCTTAGTGGCCAATCCACCGACCCAAAACGTGAAACTATCAATGTTCTTTCAATAAATTGAATGATTGATGCGATGGGTACGAAGTGGCGGCGTTTTGTTGAAAACAAATGTCACCAAGATCACGAGCTTCAATTTTAGGCATCAAATAATCGGTTATCATTGCGTACTAACGGTCGCCATTGACGGTTACGTTCTCACCGGCATAATTTTTGAAGAAATATGGACCGATGGTTTACTTACCTATTGAGCCAGAAATATGCCGCAACGCTGAACAAAATTTGGCTCGAAAACGTCGGATCTTCTTGGAACTATGCAAGAGCCTATAAAGCAGAGCGATGCCGCTTGGGATAGTCGAGTGGCTTCAGATCTTGCAGAAGCTGTATTTTTTGCGACTCACGCGAGCTATTGAAAAAAGTACTTCATTTGGATCACCCTTTAATAAAAGGTTGTTCAAACATTAGATTGACTTTACTCCTTATATATTCTTAATGGATGAGGAAGCTTAATAAAACTCAGTTAGCACCTTTTTCTGATATTAATATGCCCTAATGCCAAAAAAGTGGAGGATGGAGTCATGTGTAGAAGTTCACGCAAGTGAGGAAAGTTCTCTGATCGCCATTCACTTGGGAGTGGCCAAAAACGATTCTTTTACATATGACTCAAGCAGCTCACGACTTCCGGTCTCTGACCAAGTATCCTCTGGGTAGCCTAAGAACATCCGTTTGAAGGCGAGCTAAAGTGAGAAGGCGAAATATCCCCTACTTAGGGTTGTGCGCTGGGTTTGGCACCCGCCACGTAAAAAAACACACCAATGAAAACCAAAAATCAGCCTCGGATGAGAGACCCCCCTTTTGATGACGACCATGGCAAGCGAAATAAGGACTACGAATTGAGGGCATGCACCTGGAATGTCCGGTCCCTTAATTGGGAAGGTGCCGCTGCCCAGCTGGTTGATGTCCTCGTGAAAATAAAGGCTGACATCACCGCCGTCCAAAAAATGCGATGGACGGGACAAGGACAGAAACGAGTAGGTCCTTGTGACATTTACTACAGTGGCCATATAAAGGAGCGCAAGTTTGGTGTGGAATTCGTGGTGGGGGAGAGACTCCGACGCCGAGTACTATCATTCACTCCTATGAATGAACGTCTAGCCACAATCCGCATCAAAGCGAGGTTCTTCAATATATCGCTGATTTGCGCCCACGCTCCGACGGAAGAGAAGGACGATGTGACCAAAGATGCCTTTTATGAGGGCTTGGAGCGCACTTATGAGAGATGCCCCCGCCACGATGTCAAAATCGTTCTTGGCGACTTCAACGCCAGGGTGGGCAAAGAAGGTATCTTTGGCACTACGGTCGGTAAATTCAGCTTCCACGAGGAAACATCCCCAAATGGGTTGAGGCTGATCGACTTCGCCGGGGCCCGAAATATGGTTATCTGTAGTACTAGATACCAGCATAAGAAGATACATCAAGCTACCTGGCTGTCTCCGGATCGAAAAACCACCAACTAGATCGATCATGTTGTGATAGACGGAAGACACGTCTCCAGTGTTTTAGATGTGCATGCGCTCCGAGGTCCTAACATCGACTCGGACCACTATATTGTTGCAGCCAAAATTCGCACCCGCCTCTGTGCAGCAAAAAACGCACGTCAACAAACGCAAGAAAGGTTCGACGTCGAGAAGCTGCAATCACAACAGACAGCCGAACGATTTTCTACTCGGCTTGCACTCCTGCTCTCTGAGAGCACTCGTCAACAACTCGGTATAAGGGAACTGTGGGACGGCATTTCAAACTCCTTACGTACAGCTGCAACCGAAACCATTGATTTTCGGAAAGTGCAAAAAAACAGCTGGTACGACGAGGAATACCGTGTCGCAGCGGAGAGAAAACAGGCTGCCTACCTCGTAACGATACGATCGACCACAACACGTGCGGGATGGGATAGATACCGAGAGTTGAAGAGGGAAGCGAGAAGCATTTGTAGACAGAAAAAGAAAGAGGCCGAAATGCGTGAGTACGAAGAGCTTGATAAGCTGGCCCACAGGGGTAATGCTCGAAAATTCTACGAAAAGATGCGGCGACTTACAGAAGGTTTCAAGGCCGGATCATACTCTTGTAGAACCCCTAAAGGTGGTCTAGTCACCGATGCCCAAAGCATACTTAAATTATGGAGGGAACACTTCTCCAGCCTGCTGAATGGCAGTGAACGTACAACGCCAGGAGAAGGCGAACCCGATTCCCCAATCGATGACGATGGAGCAGACGTTCCATTGCCCGACCATGAAGAGGTTCGAATAGATATTGCCCGCCTGAAGAACAACAAGGCGGCAGGGGCCGACGGATTGCCGGCCGAGCTATTCAAACAAGACGCCGAAGAACTGGTAAGGAGCATGCATCAGCTTCTTTGTAAAATATGGTCGGATGAAAGCATGCCCAACGATTGGAATTTAAGTGTGCTATGCCCAATCCATAAAAAAGGAGACCCCACAATCTGCGCCAACTACCGTGGGATTAGCCTCCTCAGCATCGCATATAAGGTTCTGTCAAGCGTATTGTGTGAAAGATTAAAGCCCACCGTCAACAAACTGATTGGACCTTATCAGTGTGGCTTTAGACCTGGCAAATCAACCACCGACCAGATATTCACCATGCGCCAAATCTTGGAAAAGACCCGTGAAAGGGGAATCGACACACACCACCTCTTCGTCGATTTCAAAGCTGCTTTCGACAGCACGAAAAGGAGCTGCCTCTATGCCGCGATGTCTGAATTTGGTATCCCCGCAAAACTAATACGGCTGTGTAAACTGACGCTGAGCAACACTTAAAGCTCCGTCAGGATCGGGAAGGACCTCTCCGAGCCGTTCGACACACTTGTCTGAAACAAGACGACTCCCTATCGTGCGACTTTTTCAATCTGCTGCTGGAGAAAATTATTCGAGCTGCAGAACTGAATCGAGCAGGTACAATCTTTTATAAGAGTGTACAGCTGCTGGCGTATGCCGATGATATTGATATCATCGGCCTCAACACCCGCGCCGTTAGTTCTGCTTTCTTCAGACTTAACAAGGAAGCAACGCAAATGGGTCTGGCAGTGAACGAATGCAAGACGAAATATCTCCTGTCATCAAACAAACAGTCGTCGCACTCGCGACTTGGCACCTACGTCATTGTTGACAGTCATAACTTTGAAGTTGTAGATAATTTTTCTATCTTGGAACCAGCGTAAACACCAACAACAATGTCAGCCTGGAAATCCAACGCAGGATTACTCTTGCCAACAGGTGCTACTTTGGACTGAGTAGGCAATTGAAAAGTAAAGTCCTCTCTCGACGAACAAAAACCAAACTCTATAAGTCGCTCATAATTCCCGTCCTGCTATACGGTGCAGAGGCTTGGACGATGACAACAACCGATGAGTCGACCTTAAGAGTTTTCGAGAGAAAAGTTCTGCGAAAGAGTTATGGTCCTTTGCGCGTTGGCCACGGCGAATATCGCATTCGATGGAACGATGAGCTGTACGAGATATACGACGACATTGACATAGTTCAGCGAATTAAAAGACAGCGGCTACGCTGGCTAGGTCATGTTGTCCGGATGGATGAAAACACTCCAGCTCTGAAAGTATTCGACGCAGTACCCGCCGCGGGAAGCAAAGGAAGAGGAAGACCTCCACTCCGTTGGAAGGACCAAGTGGAGAAGGACCTGGCTTCGCTTGGAACATCCAATTGGCGCCAAGTCGCGAAGAGAAGAAACGACTGGCGCGCTGTTGTTGACTCGGCTATAATCGCGTAAGCGGTGCCTACGCCAGTAAAGAAGAAGAAGAATGCCAAAAAAGATAAAACCGGGTCAATTCTACTCAAATTTCCAATATACCTAATATTATATAAGATTCTCTAAGATTCTACTTACAGAGTTATGCCAAGCGCTGAAGATATTTACCGCGTTGTTGATCTTTGCAAGTTACAGAAGTGAATGTTGATTAATCCGAACTTAGCCCTTTTGCACTTGTTATTAAGTAATTTCATTTTCTTGAAGTAGATAAATTAAAATATTTTTTTATTTTTTACCTTCTGATACTATAAATAAGTGCCTTTAAATTCACTACATACCGTTCAAAATAATATTGGTATAAATTTAGCATTTGGGCCTGGGAAAGGGATTATTATTTTAATATTTTTGATATGAAACCTTCTAACATTTTCAGTAAAATCAAGCAAATTTTAATTTAATATAGTTTTAAAATTAACCGGGATTTTATTTAACAGGGTTTGTTTGTTTAACGATAACGAAGAACTTAAAACTGGTTTCCCGAATACCATCGATAAATATAAAAAAATAGAATTTTTCGGATTAATAATGATTTTTCTCATCAAGCATATTACTTTTCTCTATCTGTTTTGTTCTTTTCATCCACTCACACAGATGCTGGCGTCAATGAAGACATTTCAAACAAGTCCTTTTCAACTGCATCAGTGAAAACACCACAGATCTTGTTTGGTTTGCGTGTGCTGTCGGATGTGGATGCGGCAGAACCACAAAAGGACTTGCAGCAAAAGAACTCGCGGGAAATTCGAAATAATACAATGAGAGAGATGCACGGCTACAACAACAATGACAATAAGAGTGAGCCATCAATATATACCCTCCAGCAGCATTCGCATCAACATAGGCAGTCGCGTTTGACACTGCGTGCCAATTTGGCACATCATAACAGTAATCAGCAGCAAAATTTTTGGAAACCAACTCCGCTGCAACTGCAACAACAATATTTGATGGACAATCGACGGATATTCGATTCCTCACCAACCATACGCAGTTCTGAATCCGCGCTGAGAAGGTAAGCTTGATAAAGAGCCATTCGTGCACCCTCACACATTTGCGAATATTCAAATAAGCTTCATTTACCCTTTCAATGGTCATCATCTTTTCACGTACACAACTCGCTATAGTCCAAGTTTTGACAAATCGAAAACAAAATTGAAATTAAAGAGTAATGTTTTGAGGAGAGGAATTAAACTCCCTCTGCATATAAATATAATAATTACTTTAGACATGAATTTAGATCGAATTTAGTTAACCGAATTAAGGGAACTTCCATTACCTTCTCATCCGAGTCAACGTGCTGGACGAATATCGGCTGGTCTCACATGTCGGCTGGGCTCACATTTTGTGTGTTTTGCAACAAAATACATACCTACTATTTTTTGCGACGAAACACGAACAAAATATATGTACCAGCTCATTATCATTATTTTATTCCCTTTGGACTTTTTCAGTTCTCGAAACTTATATCAAGTATCCTTCACAGGGAATGTTTAATCTGCCAAATTAAGTATTAAAGAAAAATTTCAAGATTTAATTTCTAACAAATATTAAAATTGTGTCTAAGTATTTCATTATTTTACTAGAATTAAATGGGTTGAAACGATAGATAAAAAGACTCATTTTATTTTCACTGTTTCATTCTAACAGGTCAAACGAGGCGAAAAATCTGGAAAGTAAAAAACGAGTCGTCAAAATGCTTTTCGTTTTGGTGCTGGAGTTCTTCATATGCTGGACGCCACTGTACGTGATCAACACCATTGCCATGTTTTTCGGCCCAGCTATTTACGAGTACATCGACTACACATCCATCTGCTTTTTTCAATTGCTCGCGTACTCCTCAAGCTGCTGCAATCCCATAACATATTGCTTCATGAATGCTAGCTTTCGGCGTGCATTTCTCGACACATTCAAAGGGCTACGTATGAGCAGCGGAACTAGCCGAAGGGTTAGAGAAGCAGGCTTCAGCGGTTGGGTCAAACGACGAAGGCGGACGACCGATGGTGGCGACAGTGTTAGCTGCACGCAGTTAAGAGCTCTCGGCACAAACAACTCGATTTCACTGACCAATAATACAATTATTGTCCCGAACATCAACACAGCAAACTCGCAAACACCACAAAGTAATTGAAGTTGTCAACCGAAAAACGGGAAATGACGTTTGTAGATTATTTGTGGTGCGTGCATAAGTGCATATGTGGAAATGAACTCCACTAAATTGGAATTTTTAAAAGTTTTAAATATCACAAATACCCGTAATAAAGAGCTGAGTTGGGATACTGCCAACCATCACATACTCACGGAATTTTTAAGTACTCATAGACGTGTTAAATATGTATAAATGTTTGCAAAACTTAAATAGACATCCATTAATGTTTTGTATATGTGTAGCTTGGGACAGATAAGGACAAGCCACTAAAATTGTTGTAATATGGAAAGATCTATTTGATTTTGTCCAATTTAAAGATGTGTATGAACATTATGGGAGTACAAAACTTCTTCATTTATTTAATTTGTATACAATATATGTATGTATATATTATATAAAAGTCATAGTTTCATATTTTCGCATTCGGGTGCAACCAAACATTTTATATTCTTGCAATTTGCAGAAATCAAAGCCAGACAATTAAGGTGCAAAATGTCAACGAGTGTGTCGGAATCCATGCAATTATATATATACATATGCACATATACTCCAAATAACTCATATACTGAGCGACATATTTGACAAAGGTGTGCTAGAAAAACATACTATATAGTATGTATTATAGTATATGGAAGCTGAGGGTAGTATCGACCCGTTTTTTTATTTTTGCCAATACCACATACAAATAGCTCTCTCTCAATTTCATTAGATTTTAGCAATTTGGATTAGATTTTAGCAATTTTTAATCATAAGGTAGCATAATTTATTGGAATTTGCAAAGTTGTATGACGTTATATAAGTTGCTTTCTGATTTGTATACTGAAAAGCAAAAGAATTAAATAGAATTTAAAATTGCGCTATATGTATGGGAAATAAGTAGGTGTGGTCGGAATACGATTTCGACCATTTTCGCACTTGCCATACTCGTATCAATATGAGAAGATTGTCACGTACTAAATTTGGTCAAAATCGGTAGGTCGGGTGCAGAGCCATTTGATTTTGCCAAAATGTGGGCGATACCACGCACATCGTCCAATTTTTACCCTGATTCCTTTAAAGCCTGCTTATACTATCTTGAAGGTAAATTTTAATGCCTCTGGCATATTTAGTTATTGATTCGTTACGCCTTTAGTAGTTTTTATCCATTTTCACACTGTCAGCAAGAGTTTTTATAATATTTGAGGTAGGTAAATTTGTTTTTGATAACTTTCGTAGTTTAGAAGATATGTACATTAAACTTATTAGATGGTAGGGCCATTCACTACTGCGATCCCCTGTATCAAATTACAATTTTATATCTTACTTTAATTCTTAGTTTTGGCTCTTTATAGGTTTTCGGTTAATGGCGATTTGTGGGCGTGAAAGTGGCCCAATTACGCCCATCTACGAACTCGTATATTTTTACTAAGAAACCCGCATAATTTTATAATTTTTATCAATTTTTACTCAAATTACAGTTTGCACCGGATTTCTATTTTTCTCGTCATCCTGATCATTTACATACATATAACCTATATATACTATATATCTATCTCGTTTAGTTTTAGGTGATCCGCACAACCGTCAGGTGACTCTGCAGCAACAGGTTGCAAGGAAAAACAAAAAGAAAAAACAACAGGAGAATTGTTAATTTTTTTTATTAGTAATACCTTGTAGTTGTTGTTGTGTGATGTTACATATATACAAGGTGCGTTCCAAAGTAAACAGGACTTTTTGAACCTACCGCCCTTTGGTGGCGTCATCTATATGTCGACTGGTGCATTAGATCTTCTGCTATCTTTATCGATTGTTCAATGAGAATTTTATCACATTTCATAGATTGGAAGTGAAGTTAATGCGTTTTAAGTATTGGTATGTTTGTGTTATCGGTGCGAAAATGGGCTTGGGACAAATAGTCAACATTAAATTTTGTTTTAAAATTGGTAAAACGTTTACCGACACGTTTCAATTGATGGAACAAGTTTATGACGATGATTACCTATCTCGTAGCAGAGTGCACGAGTGGTTTCATGTTTTTAAAGTGGTCGTGAAGACGTAAATGACGATCAACATGTGGTCCAACCAAAATCAGTGATCACCGGAAATTCCAAAAATCAGCCAAAAGTATCATTTAAATTCATGGAAATGGAACTGAAGATCTCCAAAACATCGATTTATCGCATTTTGGCCGAACATTTGGGATTACGAAAGGTGTGTACACGGTTCGTTCCGCACAAATTGACTGACGACCATTAATCACATTTTAATCATTAACCACTTCCTGAATTCACCTGATATGGCACCGTGCGACTTCTTCCCTTTCGGAAAAATGCATTTGCCCTTGAAAAGAAAGCATTATGCAGACGTGGAGACCATTCAAAAGGCTTGCACCGGCATACTGCTTTTGGAACGTGCAAAAAGCTGTATTGAAGCAGAAGCACACTAATTTAAATAAAATAAATTGATTTTGCCGAAAAAAGAATCTTGTACATACGATTCGACATTCTGCACAACGAACGACGAAGACCGAACCAGTATTATGGACACCTGTAATAGCTCGCCCCTTTATTACCGTCGTTAGTGGTGGTCTGATACATAGCATAACCTGGCAACCTATGCTTACTCTCGCATTAGACCATCTGCCAATAATTATCTCGATCGAGAAATCTTATAACTTTATTTCTGTGGACAACCGTACCTTCGTTAACTTTAATAAAGCTAACTGGGTTGGGTCGGCTTCACAGTATTTACCGAGAGCACCTTCACCGCACTACCCATTTCTACGAACTTAATCGTTGGCGAACGTCAATTCCACATGGTAGTCGCAGCTGCTACCGCTCGCTTCATCTCGGCTGGAAAAATCGCGAAATCCCGTTTCAAATTCCTAGCCGAAACAACTGTTTTAGCTAATGATTGCGACACCTTACGCCTTGCCGATCCCTGTGATCCCCGAATAAGGGATCTTAATTTGGAGATTCGGCAAATGGCAAATCAAGACAATTGAACGAAATGGATAGAGCACCTGAATTTTTGTAACCTCTCCACCGGCGTGAGTAAGCTTCGGACTACTATCAAGACTTTGTCTAGCCCGAAAAAACATGATGACCGAATTGGAACTCAATTCAATGGCCATACCTCTTCGGACCCGAAGAAGCACGCGAATGAAATAGCCTGAATTAAAAGCTTAAGCTTTGACGTCCTTCTTTATTGAGGTGAATCTTAAGACTAAGGTTTTCATTATTACTTAGCTTACTTACTACTTATCCTAATGCTTACTGTACTAACATTCTTTTTTAGTTCGCTTCTAATATAAGGACTAACTGTTTTATCAGCCCACATTAGCTTGTTTACTCATATGTATATATTTATGTATATATATATTTTATATATATGTATATAAATATATATTTATGTTTTAGTTAAGTTGGTATACCCGAAATACTCTTACTCTCTTGTTCCACAACAAAGCTAATGTGGAACCCAATTCTATGTTAGTACAGTATTAAGCATTTACTATCTACATACATACATTACTACATGTTTAGAGTGTAGGAATGTAACTCCTCCACCCTTTGATTTGAGATTCTCCTGGATCTCATTGCTTATTCGTAAGTTTACATAAATCATTCAGTATATGAATTCTTTTGTACATAATTTCGTTAACAATTTTAATTTATTCTAGTTTTTTTATATTGAAAATATAAATAAAGACTTTTCTTAACATATTTTTTTCAATTTTAACTCTTTTTGTTCCAATTTGTAATCCATCTGATTTGGAATCTTTCATTGAATTGTTTTTATTATTTTACATATTATATTTGGCATCTAAAAACTTTTTATTTTACAAAGTGTATCGAGTTATTACTATAAATGGTAATGTTCATTTATAACTACTTTAATCAGTAGATAGTTAGTTTATATTGCTACTATTTTAGTTTTTTGTTTATTCTATATGAGCATAAGTAAGAATATACCAAATTATTACTAAATTATAATTCCTTAAGTTAAACATTTTTCTTAAAAATATAGTGTTTAGTATTTACATGTATTTACATACTTATATTAACTATGAGTTAATTCGGCTTACAACTTCTATTATCTTTTTAATTTTTTTTTTTTTTTTTTTGGTACTCCAGTTATTAAGTTTAATTCTGTAATAATTATGTTTTTAATTCAAATGACTAAGTTATCGTTGTTATAGATCCCAAAAATAATTTAAATTAAATTCAATTTATAAAAATCAGTTGCAAACTATTCGATCTCTTTTTTTTATCTCTTTGTAAGAATTTTCTATTAGAAAAAAAAAATTAATTTCTTTGAAGTAATGGCTTTCAAATTTTTCATTAATAATTATGTGGTAAATGAGTTTTTTTTTCTTGTTTTTGTTTTACCACCTTTTATTTTTCTTCTACGCTGAGATGTATTGTTTAAAAGTTAAAGCTTCTCTGACGTAACGTTAACTGTCATTATGGCTTCTATTGTCATTAACGTCACTGTAAGTATGAGTGTTCATATTAGAGTTTTCGAATTTTAAAGGACGTTTAATATTTGATGTATGAATGTTTTTCAAGTTTCTTTTGATAAATTTAGGCTCCTCTTTATGTCTTACGCTTTTATAGTTCCTAATAAAACCTTCGCCTCTAGTTTCTAAATAGGTTTCTCTTTTGGTGTTATGTTTTGAAATAATCTTCAATTTTGCATTTTCTAATCGGTTTTTAATTATTTTATGATCGATTTTGTTATTCTGTACTTCTAAAGGTGTAGCTTTTATTGCGGTGTGATACGAATTATTATAGAACTTTACGGCTTTACACATTTGGGTTATGATTGGAGCTTTTTCTTCCAAATTTAGTGTTCTTATCCGTTCTGTAAGTGTGTTATTTACTCTTTCGACGTCGGAATTACCAGTATGGCTATTTGGCTTTGTAGCATGAAACTGTATGCTTTCTTTGGTCAGAAAGTCACGAACGTTTTTTGAATTAAATTCATTATCGAAAATAAACTTTTTTACATGCCCTTTAATTGATAAAAATTCATTAATTTTGCATATGATTGTTTGGCTATTTCTATCAATTAAATGAAAACAAATGACATGTTTCGAAAACTTATCTACAAAAACTATAAATGAGTGTTTACTATTAACGTAAGTATCTATATGCACAATTTCATTTACCGTGTTAGGTGTTTCCGTAGTATAAAATTTCGCTTTGATCGGGTTTCGGTCATATTTTCCTCCGTTACAGATTTCGCAATTATTTATTATTTCATGTATTTTAGTTTTTAGCTGTGGATGATACACCTTATGTTTTATTCCTTCGTAAGTTGGGATAATTCCTGAATGCCCTACTTCGAATTTATGGAAAAGCGATATCTGTTTTTTTAGTTCATATTCTTCTACAATATCTTTCGGAAAATGGCTACAGTTTAAAAAAGAAATATTTTGATTTTTTTTCAAGATACTTAAAAGAATTTTTTGAATCTCATTATATTCATTTTCTTCAAGTTCGGAGTATATAGCGACCTTTCCTTTATTAAAATGTCTTTTTACAATATTGACTATGTTAAAGTTATTGATATCTGTTTTGTCAACATAAACGCGTTTATTTTTGAAAACATTTATTACTTCGCATTCCTTTGATTCAACCAAAATTAGCTGCTGTTTGAAACGATTTACAACCGTATCGAGGTTTTTAAAATGATTATATGAACTTTCTTCCTGAGAATGGTTGGTTTGAACTTCCAAAGAAATTGTTTGATTTTGCTGCTCTCCAGCGTTTAAATCTTTAATTTTTAACATTTGTTTAACGGTCATTCCCATATTTTTTGTATTAATCATATTTATCTCGTTACTATCAATACGGCTTAGAAAATCGGCTATTTTATTTTCTTTTCCACTTATGTAATCGATTTTTGCATCATACTCCCCCAATTGTACTAACCAACGCTGAAGCCTAGGATTTATATCCTTACCACAATTTTTCCTCTGCAACCACTTCAGCGGTTGATGATCTGTTTTAAGGTCAAACTCCCTTCCGTATAAATAAGGTCTATAATATTTTACTGCCCACACTATCGCTAACAACTCTTTTTCTATAGTTGAGTAGTTTTTTTCGTGAGTGTTTAATGTTCTCGAAGCGTATGAAATTGGATGCTCATCTTGAGTGAGAACTGCGCCAATAGCAAAGTTACTAGCATCAGTTATTAGTTTAAATCTTTTGTTATAAACTGGATATCTTAAAATAGGAGGGTTTGTAATCGTGTCTTTTAATTTTTCAAAGGCAGTTATATAACTTGGGTTATATACGTTAATTTTTGCATCTTTTTTTAGATATGCGACCATAGGGTAAGCTATTTTAGAATAGTCTTTGATGAATTTCCTATAGAAGCCTGTGATACCTAGGAAGGATTTTATTTGTTTTTGCGAAGTGGGTAACTTTAATTTTTGTATGGCTTCCACCTTATTTGGGTTTGGCTTTATCCCTTCAGGGGTTAATAAATGACCTAGAAAGTCTGTTTCCTTTTTTAGAAAATTGCATTTATCTAGTCTTACTTTCAATTTCGCTTGTTGTAATTTTTGAAATATTTTCTTCATATTTTCTATGTGTTCTGGCAAAGAGGTACTAAAGATGAGAATGTCGTCTAAATAGACAACGCATATTTTATTTATGAAATCTCGGAGAACTGAATTAATGAGACGTTGGAATGTCGATGGAGCATTTTTAAGGCCAAATGGCATCCTCAAGAATTCGTAATGCCCTAACGGAGTAGAAAATGCAGTTTTTTTTCTGTCGTTTTCATCCACCACTATTTGGTGAAAACCTTTAGCAAGGTCAATTGAAGAAAAATATTGGGCTCTTCCCAATTTATCCATGATACCATCGATGTTGGGTATCGGGAATTTGTCACTGACTGTAATTTCGTTCAACTTTCGGTAATCGATCACAATGCGCCATTTCTTATTTCCAGATTTATCTGCTTTTTTGGGAACTACCCACAAAGGACTGTTGTAAGCTGAATTGCTTTCTCTAATGATGTTATGCTCTAACATTTCCTTTATTTGCTTCTGAATTTCCAACTCATGGACTTGTGGATATCTATATATTTTCGAATAGATAGGTCTATCATCTGTCGTAATAATTGTATGTTTAATGTCGTGTGTAAAAGAAAGTTTGTCTCCTTCTTTATAAAATATGTCATCATACTCTTGCAATAAATTTTTTATTAGTTGCCTTTCTTCGGAATTCAAATGTGATAAATCTAAATTTTCCATGTCACTGAATTCGATTGCGCAAATTTCCTGCTTTTTATACGGACTAAATCTCTCAAAATGTATTATATTTCCTAATATATTAATAAATCTATTCTCCACATCAATCTTAGCTCTAAGAGGAATGAGAAAATTTTGACCTATTATAGCTTCATACGTTTTGCTATCAAAATCAATTACCTTCCACGATAAGGTACCTGAAGCATTAAATTCATCTGGTATGGGAGTAATTATTCTGTGCGTCACTTGGTTGATACCATTTATTGTCCTGTACCAAAGAGGTGTAGGAAGCTTTTGTTTAGGAAAATATTTTTCGAAAATGTTTGGTTTAATTAAGCTTGTATCTGAGCCTGTATCAATGAGGCATGTAATTTCATGACCGCCAATTGTTACAGTTATTAAGGGCAATTTGCAGGTGGAGGCATTTTGGTAAAATTTACATCCTCCTCTACATTACCTACCTCCATCGGCTGATAACTCGACTCGGTCCGACTAGCTCTAGCACTTTGAGTATCAACACTCATGTGTGAATTGGATTTGGTTTGATAATTATTATATCTGTTATTATAGTTGGAAACTTGATTAGTCTGTTCTCTAATAGTTTGGTTCGGATAGCGTCTACTCTGCACTGAGTTCTGGTGGTTATAGTTACTATAGCTATTATTGGCTTGTGTAATTTGATTATTTCTCCCTTTAATATTATTTAATCTACCAGTTTCGAATGTCCTTTGATTATATTGTTTCCTGCTATTGTAGGAAATAGCTCTCTTCTCGTCTAATAACCTATATTTTGAAAAACTATTATACATTTCGAGTAAGGTAGCATTTTCGCTCAAATGAGTACGATAACTTCCGTCAATTTTTTCAATTAAAATATCCCTAAGATCCCTATCTACATTTATGGGCATATATATTGAGGGTTTTGCCTCATCAAATTCATATAGTTCATTAAGCCTATAACTGGAGTCCAAAAAGAAATCAAAAAGTTCTCTTAAATTACTAACCTTAATATTTCTGCATCGATTGAAGATTTGCG
Source organism: Bactrocera zonata (assembly GCA_037783105.1). Classification (NCBI taxonomy): domain Eukaryota; kingdom Metazoa; phylum Arthropoda; class Insecta; order Diptera; family Tephritidae; genus Bactrocera; species Bactrocera zonata. Next base: position 174,094 of record JBAWJQ010001699.1, read on the forward strand.
AGTAGGTTTCCTCCGGTTGGTACCTCTGTTTCAAACGCTGCTTTACCTCCGTCCAGTTGCTGTTGTATGCCAGTTGTTGAATGCATCTTCCTGCTTCACCGATTAATTTTTCGTTTACAACGACTTGTGTAACGAACTCCTCCAAATGGGACTTGTTGTTGCATAAGTAAAAACCTCTTTCGACGGCGTTGATGAAGGCGAGTAAATTGTCACCCTTTGACCCGCTGAATGGCTTTAAGTGACGAAAGTGACTTATAACTTTGTCGTCACTAAGAACGAGCTGCTGCGACTGCTGGTTATGTAGCTGCTGGTTGTGTATCTGCTCTTGTTGCTGTTGCATTTGGTGCTGCAACTGTACCTGTTGCTGCTGCATGTTATTGATAACCTCCTCTTGTCTTCTAATTATTTGGGCAAGCTCCTCTGAGTCCATGATGTCCCGGTTTTTGTCGAATTGCTTTTGTCGACTGTTCATGAATTATTTTCCCGATTATTAAATTAGTTAATTTAATTTTTCTTTTCAAATGTTATTTTCTAAAACGCACTATACGCAAATAGTTCAACCGAAATTGTTTTTTTATAGTTACACCACAATTTTGTTAAACCCAATTTTTATTAACTTTTACACCTTTTACACGCCGCAACAGTCGAAAGTTTTTTTTTTTTATCGATGAAAAGTATTCCAACTTTACTGTGGAAAATACACTAAATAACTTTTGAGTTACGTTTAAAGTTCGCTTTGTCTTAAGACAAAGTTCCGTCGACTGCGCCAGAAATGAAATAGCCTGAATTAAAAGCTTAAGCTTTGACGTCCTTCTTTATTGAGGTGAATCTTAAGACTAAGGTTTTCATTATTACTTAGCTTACTTACTACTTATCCTAATGCTTACTGTACTAACATTCTTTTTTAGTTCGCTTCTAATATAAGGACTAACTGTTTTATCAGCCCACATTAGCTTGTTTACTCATATGTATATATTTATGTATATATATATTTTATATATATGTATATAAATATATATTTATGTTTTAGTTAAGTTGGCATACCCGAAATACTCTTACTCTCTTGTTCCACAACAAAGCTAATGTGGAACCCAATTCTATGTTAGTACAGTATTAAGCATTTACTATCTACATACATACATTACTACATGTTTAGAGTGTAGGAATGTAACTCGCGTGCTATTTTAGCCGTCACTTTACAGTGGACCCTTCAGCAGACAAAGCCAAACGATGTGTTATCCAACGGCTAAATCCGCGCTCCGTCCATGGTTGAAAAGGTGGACTCTGAAACTCCAAATTGGGAAGAAGTAAAGAAATTTTAGCTGTGACACTCGATAGCCTGTGTTCCTTCACTCCTCACACGTCTGCGATTATTGCCAAATTACAGAGCTGCAACAAAATCCTCGAGTCGGAGCACATGGGGAAATGGCAAGGAACCGTTATTAGAGGAGGAAGCTTCAGAAATGTCAGAACACTGAGCTCCGGATTATTATCAGATGCCTCTTGGTATGTTCTATCGGACTTCTGCCATAATAACCTTCACCGATTCTGATAAACTTACTTGGAGTTAAACCACCCCCAATTGCAGACAACGAGAATCAAAAGTGACCAAGAAGTTCGAAAATCTTTATATTAATGGAAGTACTGATCGGCTTCAACCCATGTGTAACAAACAGACATAATTTTATCAGTAAAGGCTTCTCTCTGAAATTCAATTATACATATATATCACATATTGACCGATATTTTCGGTAAGGATGGTGGCACACCTCAAAGACACTATTCGTGCAAAGTTTTATGCTGATATATTCTTGATTTGTATACTCGAAATCGAAAGTTTGAAATGGAATTTAAAACTGTTTATATGGGAGGTAGGCGTGGCTGTAGTCATATTTCGCCCATTACGTTGATTTCACTTAAAAGTGGGCATATCGTCCAATTTTGACACCGGCTACATAAAAGCCCTTTCATCCCATCTCGGGGGCTCTATACCTTAATTAGTGCTTAGTTATTACACTTTATAGGTTTTCGGTTAATGGCGTTTTGTGGACGCGGCAGTGATCCGATTACGCTCATCTAGGAACTCGTAATTTTTTTTGCACTAAGAAACCCGCATACCAAATTTCATCAAGATATCTCAATTTTTACACAAGTTACAGCTTTCACGATCGGAAAGACATACAGACAGTGGAATTTCAACTCGTCTCGTCATCCTGGGTGAACAAAACTATTATTGGGTTGTGTTGGGTAATTGGGTTGATCTGAAGTAGAATTGCTTCAACCTCAATTCAATTGAGTCGAATAGAAAACCGTAAAATGGTACATGCCCATGTCATGCCCATTGATTTAGCAATAATTTTAAGAACGACACAATTAGGTTTCTTGTGCCAAATTTGTATTGTATCTACATTTGTCACTGAGTTATAAAGATTATATGTTTGGATTTGATACTATCTCATTCATATTCGCCTGATTCTGATCGCTGTGACATATGTACATATATATGTATATCTAAGTCGAAATGCTTAAGGTGGCGCAAAAACCATGTGAGATCATTTTTAATTCGTATCTACACAGAAATTGAAAATAGCTATGATTCCCTTTCCACTAAATTTCAACACAAGTGGTTTCATATTGTAAAGGGTCCTTAACACGCAACTCGATTACGCAACGTGCAGCGAAGACCTACCCTCAAAACACGACCAATGTTCTTGATGTACAGGGAGTTGGTATTCATGCATGAAAACTTTTGATACTCTTCATCGGAGATTTCCCCTGTGACCCATTCAGTTCGCGCGGACAACTCAAGACGTCAATTCCCCTATCACACCATATTCTCAACTTTTGGATGCTTGATTTATACGGTTCTCAACTATATGTTTCGTTAGGTTATTTTCTTTCTTATTCTTATTTCTCTTATATTATACATATTCGTATTCACAGTTGCTGTTAAAAGTACTAAATATTAAACAACAAATGTATATTAAAATATTATATTCTTAATTAAAAATTAATAATAGTTTCCGAAATTTCCATAAAAAATATTTATATGTGTGTGAAAAAAAATTCAATATCTGCAATTAATATCTTTTTATACAACTAGTATTACATTTTTTAAAAAGGGGTTGTGTTACTCTTTTGTATTTTAAACAATTGGACACGATCAGGCATTCACTCCAACAGTCTTTTTAGCACGGATATATCAATTCTGTCCCATTCGTCCAAAATTTGATCTTTTAGTCGTCATATTGCTTGGAAGTTATATAAATTTTGCCTGAAAGAATTCCCCACTGATTCTCGATGATCTGAACTAAAGGCATGACACTCCAGCAATACAATTTTCCTTTGTTTTCTTAGCTACATGGATCGGTGCATTGTCTTCTTGAAAAATTCATTCATCGCCATGTAAATATCCAGCGAAATAAATTAATTCGTTTTCCAACAAATCAATGTACATTTCTACAATCATTTGCCATATCATATAAAATCCAAATTAAATTTCTCCTAACATTTATATTTTTCATAAAATAAACTTCGTACATTTTTTGACGTTGCTTTAGACACAGCTTAGACACTCGATTTTCATATTTCAGGCATAAATAATTTGATGCCCACGTTCTTTAGTCATATCTATACCACGCACGCGAGTGCGATGACTATTTGTTTGCTGATAAGAGATATTTCGTCTTATCCTCGTCACTGCCAGACCCATTTGCCTTGCTTCTTTGGAGAAAGCATCAAGCATGATATCAATATCATCGGTATACGCCAGCAGCTGCACACTCTTATAAAAAATTATACCTGCTCGATTAAGTTCTGCAGCTCGAACTACTTTCTCCAGCAGCAGATTGAAGAAGCCGCACGATAGGGAGTCGCCTTGTCTGAAACCTCGTTTGGTATCGAAGGGCTCGGAGAGGTCCTTCCCGATCCTGACGGAGCTTTTGGTTTTGGCAGCTTTAAAATCGACGAAGAGGCGGTGTGTGTCGATTCTCCTTCCACGGGTCTTTTCCAAGATTTGGCGCATGGTGAATATCTGATCGCTTGTTGATTTACCAGGTCTAAAGCCACACTGATAAGGTCCAATCAGTTTATTGACGGTGAGCTTTAATCTTTCACACAATACGCTCGATAGAACTTTATACGCCACGTTGAGGAGGCTTATCCCACGGTAGTTGGAGCAGATTGTGGGGTCTCCCCTTTTATAGATTGGGCATAGCACTCTTAAATTCCAATCGTTGGGCATGCTCCTTACCAGCTCTTCGTCGCCATGTTTGAATAGCTCGACCAGCAATCCATCGGCCCCCGCAGCTTTGTAGTTCTTCAGGCGGGTAATTGCTATTCGAACTTCTTCATGGTCGGGCAATGGAACGTCTGCTCCATCGTCATCGATTGGGGAATCGGGCTCGCCTTCTTCTGGGGTTGTACGTTCAATGCCATTCAGCAGGCTGGAGAAGTGCTCCCTCCATAATTTAAGTATGCTCTGGGCATAGGTGACTAGATCACCTTTGGGGGTTCTACAAGAGTATGCTCCGGTCTTGAGACCTTCCGTAAGCCACCGCATTTTTTCGTCGGTCTCTTTCTTTTTCTGTCTGCAAATGCATCTCGCTTCCCTCTTCAACTCTCGGTATCTATCCCATCCCGCACGTGTTGTGGTCGATGGTAACGTTGTGAGGTAGGCAGTCTGTTTTCTCTTCGCTGCGACACGGCACTCCTCGTCGTACTATCTGCTCTTTTGCACTTTCCGAAAACCAATGGTTTTGGTTGCAGCTGTACGTAAGGAGTTTGAAATGCCGTCCCACAATTTCCTTATACCGAGTTGTTGACGAGTGCTCTCAGAGAGCAGGAGTGCTAGCCGAGTAGAAAATCGTTCGACTGTCTGTTGTGATTGCAGCTTCTCGACGTCGAACCTTCCTTGTGTTTGTTGACGTGCGCTTTTTGCTGCACAGAGGCGGGTGCGAATCTTGGCTGCAACAAGATAGTGGTCCGAGTCGATGTTAGGACCTCGGAGCGTACGCACGTCTAGAACACTGGAGACGTGTCTTCCGTCTATCACAACATGATCGATATAGTTGGTGGCTTTTCGATCCGGAGACAGCCAGGTAGCTTGATATATTTTCTTGTGCTGGAATCTTTCGGGCCCCGACGAAGTCGATCAGCCTCAACCCATTTGGGGATGTTTCGTCGTGGAGGTTGAATTTACCGACCGTCGTACCAAAGATACCTTCTTTGTCCACCCTGACGTTAAAGTCGCCGAGCACGATTTGACATCGTGGCGGGGGCCGCTCTCATTGGCGCGCTCCAAGCGCTCATAGAAAGCATCTTTGGTCACATCGTCCTTCTCTTCCGTCGGGGCGTGGGCGCAAATCAGCGATATGTTGAAGAACCTCGCTTGGATGCGGATTGTGGCTAGACGTTCATTCACCGGAGTGAATGATAGTACTCGGCGACGGAGTCTCTCCCGTCACGAATCCCACACCAAACTTGCGCTCCTTTGATGTCTGCCTTAATTTTCACGAGGACATCAACCAGCTGGGCAGCGGCACCTTCCCAATTAAGGGACCGGACATTCCAGGTGCATGCCCTCGATTCGTAGTCCTTATTTCGTTTGCCATGGTCGTCATCAAAAGGGGGGTTTGTCTTCCGAGCCTGTTGGTAATTTTTCATTGGGGGTGTTTTTTTACGTGGTGGGTCCCAAACCCAGCGCACAACCCTATGCAGGGGATGTTTCGCCTTCTCACTTTAGCTCGCCTTCAAACGGATGTTCTTAGGCTACCCAGAGGATACTTGGTCGAAGACCGGAAGTCGTGAGCTGCTTGAGCTATATGGCCACTCCCAAGTAAATGGCGATCAGAGAATTTTCCTCACTTGCGTGAACTTCTACACATGACTCCATCCTCCGACCTCTACGCTTAATGATATCATACTTATCTGGATATTCAGAAAATGTTCTTATACCTTTTTAAAGAAATATCAATTTGTCCAAATCGATCTACACTGGTCGAACAATTTTCCATATTCCTTTTTATATCACATCCTCAAATTCTTGTACGCTTCAGGTAGGTGGTACATAAAAAAATTTTCATTTAGCTAATTTTTAAATTTTCTAAAATATTTCAATTATATTATACATATTCGCATACATATTTGCGTTTTTCATAGAATCTAAAGGTAAAAAAACATATGTACTTATAACTGAAAATATCTTAAATATTATTTTGATACCGATTTCAATCGCAAAGTAGTTTCAAAATGAATAGCATTACCGAATTACATAGCAGTAAACAGTTAGCAATGAATAACTCGGTGCCCTGGTATTTTCTTGTTGCTCCTCGTCCACGAACTACGAGTTTCACGTTTGTGATGTGCGTATGTAAAACATCATGTCACAAACTTGAAATTCTTCATCATTTACAGTTGAAGTGATTCGACTGAATGCACAAAGGAGTACGACTCACAGCCTTTAGGGTGACCTCAAATAACAATGTAATCAATTTGACTTCGACTTTAAATAGTAAAATACAATACAAAGAGTTTAATAAACTAACTATCAAAGTGTCAACTACTACTACTAGATGGCTACACCGTAACTGAGCTTAATAAGTGCTACTCGAACACTAGCACGCAGCAAGTTCCTTCCGGTCCGACAAAAATTCTAAATTTATGGTATTCATTGCTGAATTGGTGTCCACGAACTGAAGTTAATAATTTTCCGCATGTGCTTGGAAGTAGACGAAGTGGCATCATCCCAACAATTTATTCTTAACCAGAGATGTGTACGAACATATTCAGGTGCATCGGAAGTTAGATTTTACGTACAAAGAATAAGATTTTGACTATGAAAAAAACGTTTTAATTTCATACTAGGGTCCACTCCAATACGCCTACTTACCTAATTTTTTATTATTTTTCCTTCTTCGTTCTTTCGTGTTTTTAATTATCCTTTCCCATTTTTGACTGTCCTTACGTCAGCCATCCATGATGAGTGATGGATTCAAGGTCCAACTGCAGGATATAAAAAAATTATTACCTTTGGCAAAAAATGGCATAATGATTATAACCGACTTATAAATAATTAAGGTTACGGCCCAATTACTTAAGCGTCTTTATTTTTGTAGAGGGTTCAGCCTTAAAACTATTTCCAAAGAACGACAACCAAACATATGTATATTCGAGTAGAAATAAGAAAATATATAAAATCCGTTATTGTTAGTAAATAAAATAAAATTTGTAAATTAAATACATACAGCCAATATTATTTATTTTTAATAAAAAACTACTTATATTAAAAAAAATAAAAATTATGAAGTAGGCATAAAATGCCATCTTCAACTCACTAAAAAGTATGTTAAATCACTTTTGGAAACATAATTTGTTATTCAATTAAAATCCAAAGCATGGCACAAAGATCAAATAATTTTTTGCCATTTATAGATTGATATGAGTAGTTATCTGGACAGAAAGGAACATTTGAACGCGGTGTACAGAAGTTATTACAGTAGTTTAAATTATTAGAATCTAATATTATAGGCAAAAATAAACTCAGCTTTTTTGGCATATTTGTGGTGTAATCTGTATCTACTATACAACTGTATACAAGCTTTTTTGAGTTGAAACAGATTTGTGTTTACTAACAATTTCTTTGTAATGCGAAGGTTGTGTAACAAAAATAAAGTTATAACCACCCTAATACAATGAACAAATGTATAAAAATAAACATAAAAAGAGTGAAATTTAATAAACTGCAATAAGATACAAACATAAATATTGCAAAACATATCGAATTGATATAGCAAAGAGTATATGTCAATAAATAAAGTCCAGAGTTTTTATCCTTTAACAAATGGCTTTTGTAAATTTAATAACGTTAAAATTAATCTGCTTACTATTTTATTTATTTCCCGTAATTTTTGTTAAACTTTCTACTTTGTCATCATTTAATTTTCACTTCACTGCTCTCTTAAGAGCTAAGACTTTAATATTTAAATTAAAATTCTCGTTACGATTCATTTTCGGTCTGCAATCCGAGTGAAAGTGAAGTTCAACAAATAAAAAATGCTTCATTGGAAAAATGTAAGAGTGTTCAACATAGTGAGCTACCCGTTGTTAAACAGGTAAAAGAAGGGCTATGTTCGGTTGTAACTGAACGGTTTATACTCTCGCAAAGATCAAAACAGGAGAAGTAGTTTCAGGTGTGGGCAAATTGTATAATAAAGCGAGTAAGAGAGAGCCAAGTTTGGGTGTAACTGAACATTTAATATTCCCCAAACTTGCCGAGAAAAATTATTTTCGAAAATCAATAATATGTCTGACAACCCACATATTTGGTAAAAAGTTCGGAATAGGAACTGGGCTCCACATATTGGGTATCTGGAGGCTTCAATAATTCTGGTTCGATAATTTTGATCATAAGGTGGCACACCTCAAAGGTACTTTTCGTGCTAAATTTTAGCCAAATACAATGATTGGTCCTTGATTTGTATACTGGAAAGTGAAAAAATAATGATGAAATGTAGGCATCGTTTTTGTCCATATTTGCTAATAATATTACCTACCTATGAATTTGGTTGAAATTGGTCAAGTAAGTCCCGAGATATGTGATTTCAGCTAAATGTGGGCGGTACAACATCCATCATCTAAATTTGATGGATCACACTGGCTGGATGGCATGCCATACATAGACCTTGCAACCAGATGAAGAATTCTTAATTAACATAACGCTTTTTGGGATGTTTAAAATAGACTTGATATCTAATTCTGATACTACATCCAGTCCCTTGAACTGCGAACTTTCTAGATATCCAAGCCGAGTTCTAGATAAGGCCGGACATAAGCAGAGGGGTTGTTTCACCGTCTCTTTCATGCCTACTTTCTGCACATTCCACATGTGTCATCGTTCATAATGCCCTTACGGCTCCATATGATGCCTGTGACTGTGATATTATTGCTTTAATTGCCACTTACCTATCGACGTATGTATTCATATAAATATGTCATTTCCAGCGATATTTTCTATTTCAGCAGCTTTTCTGGCCGGCTTTAGTTCTGCCTAGAAGATACTATATCATTCCGGTGGCTTGAAATGTCCCCCGAGATCTCCGCGTTAGATCCCGACGCTAACTCCATCGGCCATGTTTGATCCGTCGTGTATTATTAAAGAGTTCCGCTCGTGCTTCACGTGCCTCTGAGCCATCTAACAGAATTTTTAGCATGACTTGAAACCCTCTCTCTCAAATAATTCCTAAATGTATACAGTCTATCTCATCCACCGACCCCGGGCCAATCGAGTCATTTTCAAAGAAATTTCTGTAAAATCCACCTAGCGCCGGCAACCTTTTAGCTGTTTTCGCCGCCGAGTTTTCCACTGCAATGTCAATTGACCCTCGCCTCTCTCCTAAGGATAGGCTCACAGCTAAGCATAAAACATCAATCATAAATTGTCATCAGGTATGGTACTGGCACTTTTGATCAATTTAGTGCCCAAAGAATTTCGTCTTTCGTAATCATATCCGACGGTATTGACGGGTTGAATATTAGTAGCGTCCGTACACCCTGTAAAATATATATTTACTAGGCCTTCTAGTGATTCCTCACAGCAATCACTCACTCTCCACATGTTTTGTGTAAATGCTTGGGGTATTCGAGTGCTTGGATCGTAGTTTCCTAAGCCTAGCTACTTCTGTTGTTTTTTCTAACTTACCGCAGCTGCTTTTTAACGAATCCTTTTTGGTTTCGCAAATCTCTTTTTTATATTCCTTTAGTACATCTTTATATTCCCTCCAACAGAGCTCTCTTGGCCAATTTGAAGAGTTCCTGAACAATATCCCTACGTGATACGAGCTCCGAACGACGCATTATTCAGAAAGTAAGTCTTTTTTTAGGGCTAAGAATTTTACTTGAAATCGCGTGTGCCCGAAGCACCTTCAATTTTTCAACCTTGATTCGCATGCTAGTATGTAGTGTTATATCTAGAATATTCTTCCAGGTAGGATCCATTTCTCTTGTTTCCTAACCCTTAACAAAATAAACTACTACAACTAATTAAGGTATAAAGCTGTAATTTGGTACGGAAGATCGCAGTGGCAAGAGGTATCTCTGGGCAAAAACTTTTGAAAAAGTGGGCGTGGTCCCTCTGAAAAGTTTAATGTGCATATCTCCTAAACTACTAAAGTTACAATAACGAAATTGCTGAGTGCAAATCTTATACAAATTTCTACCGACAGTGTGGAAATGGGTACTGTTAGTAACTACTAAAAGCGTGGTAAATCAATAGCTAAATGCGTCAAAAACTTTAAATTTTACCACCAAGATGGTATGGGAGTGCTTTATGGGAGTTAATGTAAAACTTAGACGATGGGCGTGGCACCGCCCATTTTTCTGTCAAATCCCATATCTCGGAACCCGACTACCCATTTTCGGCAAAATTTAGTACGAGGCATTCTTATGTCAGACTATAAAAATGGCCGAAATCGAACAACAACCACGCCTGCTTACTATCTAGCACAATTTTAAATTCCACTTGAGTTTCCAGTACACAAATCAAGAAGCAATATATATAACGGGATAAAACTTTGCACAAATAATTTCTGTAGTGACCGTATGACCAAAAATTGCTGAAATCCAATAAAAACTGTTCAAGCCCCTAGGTATCGAATATTTGGACCGCGATATCTATAGTCGAAAAATCGATCAATGTGTGATATATATAACTCTCTTATAGAGGTATATCTGTATATTAAAAATGGCTTAAATGAAACCAATACTTCCCTTAGCCCCCATAAATGTAATAAACAAATTTTCGAACTTCCGAGTGATTTTGTACCGTATATATCGACCAATGTGTGAGTTATCCCAGTGCAAATAAGAGAACGTGTTTTATTCATAACAGTGTATCTTTGTGTCTAAAATAGATAAATTTGAGCAAAATCCTGGGCTAGCCCCTATAAACATACTAATATCAGGATTTTCGAACATCCGGCTGACTTTACTGTACATGATTGGTTTTACGCCTTAAAGTATTTCCCTGGCTTTGATTCTTGCTAGTTGCAAGAGTATAAAATGTTCGGTTGCAACCGAAATTAGTCCTTCCATACTTTTTAAACATGTTTTCAACCATAAATGACCTTTGCTTATGCAATTCGTTGCACTAAATACCAGTCTTGTATCTTATTGTGGAACTTAGTTATGGTACTTTATACGTTTTCGATTAATAGCGTTTTGTTGGCTTGGCAATGGTACGATTCCGTTCATTTACAATATAAACCCTCCTTTGGTGCCAAAGAACTTTTGTACCAAGTTTCATCAAGAAATCTCAATTTCTACTTATATTATTGCTTGCACAGATGGACGCACCGACGGAAAGACAGTCACTCGGAATTCAACTCAGCTTGTCATCCTCTTCATTTATAGTATATATCTATCTCGATTAGTTTTACATGGTACACACAACTGTTAGATGAACAACATTATATAAATGTCACGATTACAAATATGTTTGGTAACTTATTAAATTATATTTAAATCAACCCCTGATATACGAAGTAATTTTCGTGTTTTTTTTTTATCAAACCTTAATTGATTTACATATATACATTAAAATTGTCGCCTTCAAAATAGTCCCCTTTCGATATTATACACTTATTCTTCTTCCAATGGTGGAAACACGTATCAAACTCGATTTTTGGGATAACCCTTAACACTCTGATGCGCATTTAATGTCATCTACGCTTGTAAAACGACGATCTTTTTTAAGGTTCTCTTCTTTTTTTGTAAATAGAAAAAAGTCAAATGAAGCCATGTCTAGCGAATATGGAGGCTGGGGCATCGTTGTACAGCATTGTTTGTGGCGAAGAACTCATGAACAAATTCTTTGATTTAACAAACCAATATCTCCAAGCTCATAAAAACACGCTAAGCTTAGCGACTGGTACAGGCAAAGTAAGCAACGAATACAGCTCAAATTTTTATTGTACTTCAGGCGCATACAGTATGTAATCAACATAATACTTTTTTTATCATACTTCAGGGACATGTAGTATAAACATAATAAAAAATAATATACAATAACAAATTTTGACAATTGGACTCTTTAAAGATACACAATTTTAATTCAACCAAAGTCAATTCAACCAAAGAGGCTAAATTTAATACAACGGATATGTGACAAAAAAATGAAGCAGTGAAACCGAAATCATTATAATAGGAATTAGAGGCTTAGACCAATTTCATTTATATTCAAGAGTAAACTTTATCATTAGGGATTCCAATAGTCTTATAAAGTTATAACTTATAACGAATCGAAAACATAGTGTTGACTTATTTTTGTATGTAATCCAACAACAAGTTTTTAAACAAATGTAAAATTTTATATTTTGTGATTTTACCATACATTATGACAAGACAAGGAGCCGGGTCATAGCCACTTTTTTAAATTTTCTGAACATTAGCTTTCTATCTTGTTGTGGAGTATAGCTAAGGCATTTTTAGGTTTTCTACTAATGTTTTTTGTGGACGCGACTGTGGTCCTATTCCACCATTTATTGAACCAATAGTTACAATTCTTTAAAAACTTTCAAAATAGGCTCATTCTGTCGATGTAGCACAGCCAGCGCTATTTCCAAGCATTTGTGACGTCACGAAAGGAATTCTCCGGAATAGCCTTGAGAGCCGAGGTGCATGCTGCTTGGCTCCCCTCTATCATCTCAAAATAGTTGCTTTTGATCGGCCTTTTCAGGCAAGGAAACAAAAAAGATCCGGGCTGTATGGCGGCAGCAGAAGCATTGAGATGCCGGCCCTTGTTAGGTAGGTTGTCGTGGTGTAACTTCCAAGCGGCTGCGATGTCTTGTCGGACCCGACAGCAGCTCGAATTATTTTCTCCAGGCCTAGATTGAAAGCTTTGAAATCCTCTATCGATCTTCTTTTCATTGATCTTTTCCAAGATTTGGCGCATGGTGAATATTTGGTAAGTTGTTAATTTTCCGGACCTAAAGCCACACTGATAAGGTCGAATCAGTTTGTTGTCGTTAGGATTTTACGTTCGATAGAATTATATGCGATGTTGAAGAGGCTTATCCCACGGTAGTTGGAGCAGATTGTGGGGTCTCCCTCTTGAGATAAGTATTTAACGAAAAATCTGTCGTATTGAAATTGCCGACGTTGAAAAGTATTTAAGTTCAAAAAAGCTTTACACTATATCGAATATACTCAATATGAAAAAAAAACTACCAAAACTTGTTATTTTGATAGAGCCCAAATACATAGGGGTTGCTGCCCTAATGTTAAAAGCTCTCAACTAAAAATCTATTCCGGTTATGTAGATCTGTGGAGAAAACAAAAACTATTAGCAAGTTAAACTCCCGTTTCACGCGCATTGAGTCTCACTATACTAACCAACCCTTTGTATGCCTAACATAATCGGCTTTATCAGAGACCATACTTATTAAAAGTATTGTAATTATCCCCAACAATTTTAAGTCGTTCGATTCAACAATAACGCACTCTCGGTAGTATTTAATTTACGGTATATTAGGTTCTCAAATATCTCCCTTCCGCCTTTTTGTCTTTTGAATTTCGCGGCTATGTATAAAGCGCTACAGAGCTCGTGTCTTGTATGACATTGTATTTATTTTGAAAATTCTTTATTTATTCTTCCAAATTAATTTCATCCCCTTCTAAGTAATCCCCTCCCGATGCAATGCACTTATGCCAACGGATTTTCCAACCTTCGAAACACTGGTTGTAGTCACTTTCCGGAATGGCCTTCAGTTCCGTCTTCGCTGCGGCTTGAATCTCCTATATCGTATAAAAATGGTGTTCCCGGAGCGGTCTTGTGAGCTTGGTGAACAGCCAGAAGTCGCACGGCGCCAGATCAGGTGAATACGGTGGTTGCGGAACGATATGGTTTAAGTTTTTGGCGAAATGATGACGAATTACGAGGGCAGTATGGGATGGTGCATTATCGTGGTGTAAAAACCAAGAATTGTCTTTCCACAATTCCGGCTTTTTTAGGTGGATAGTGTTACGCAAACTACGCATAACGTTCAAATAATATTCCTTGTTGACTATTTAACCTGTTGGAAGGAATCCATAATGCACAACACCACGATAATCGAAGAAAACAGTCAACATGACCTTGATTTTTCAGCGACTTTGGCGCGATTTTTTTGGTCTCGGTTCTCTTTTGGCACGATATTCGCTCGATTGATCGGTTGTTTCGGGGTCGTAAACATAGATCCAAGTCTCATCGCCAGTTATAATGCGTTTCGTGACACCCTGGTAGTCGGAAAGCATCATTTCACACACTTCAACGCGACGCCTTTTTTCCAAAAAATTCAATGTTTTCGGTACCAGTCGAGATTTGACGCGCTTGACGCCCAAAACATCCTTCAAAATGATATTGGCTGAGCCTTTCGATATGCCAACTTCATCAGCAAGGTCTCTAATTGTAAATCTTTGATTTGTTGAACGTGAACTTCGTCGGTTGAGGTTGGTGGTCGCCCTGGACGCTCTTCGCCTTCGACACATTCATGGCCGGCTTGGAACTCACTATACCACTTGTAAACATTTTTTTTAGACATGGCCTCATCACCAAAGACTTTCTGCACCATCCTCAACGTATCCGCAGCAGAAAATTGATTCCGTAAACAAAATTTAATGCAAATTCTTTGCTCAACAAATTTCGACATCGCAAAAAACGAAAAACTCACTTTTAGCAGCTCACAAAACGACACGTATCTCAAACGCTAATGAATATTTTGACATGAAATTTGACATATGTAAATGTGACTGATAGTACTACCAACCTAAAAAAAAAAATAATTCTCCAAATCCTTCGACGCGCGCAGTTTCAATTCAAATGTCCTTATTTTTTGGGCACAGTAGTATACGAAAGGTCTTGACATAACCTACAAAACGACGCTATGCATAATTAGTTTGGATATTGCGTTCAACAATTATAGACGTGTAAACATGGAGTTCACTAACTTTGAAATTCGCGCTATTTTAAAGTTTGCCTTCGGTAAAGGCAAATCCGCTAGAGAAACGTTCCGTGAGATTAATGTTGTTTTGGGGGATGGTATTATATCACTTCGAACTGCGGACGAATGGTTTCGACTATTCGGAGCGGGTGAAAACGACACCATGGATAAGCCACCCGGCGGAAGACCTGTGACGACGAATGGAAAACATCTTATTAGAACGGCATGTGACATCTCGTGACATCGCCCAGAAGATGGAAGTTAGTCACCAAACCATTTTAAACCATCTGCAGAAGGCTGGATACACAAAAAAGCTTGATGTTTGGGTGCCGCATGATTTTACGCAAAAAAACCTTCTGGACCGAATCAACGCCTGGGGTATGCTGCTGAAACGGAACGAAC
Source organism: Bactrocera zonata (assembly GCA_037783105.1). NCBI lineage: Eukaryota > Metazoa > Arthropoda > Insecta > Diptera > Tephritidae > Bactrocera > Bactrocera zonata. Next base: position 189,468 of record JBAWJQ010001699.1, read on the forward strand.
TCAACCCATTTTTGAAGCATATGGTGACTGGCGACGAAAAATGGATCATATACGATAATATCAAGCGAAAACGGTCGTGTTCGAAGGCCAGTGAATCGTTCCAAACAGTGGCCAAGCCGGGATTGAAGGCCAGGAAGGTTTTGCTGTGTGTTTGGTGGGATTGGAAGGGAATCATCCACTATAAGCTGCTCCCATATGTCCAGACGCTTAATTCTACCATTTACTGCGAACAACTGAACCACTTGAAGCTGGCGATACACCAGATACGTTAAGAATTGGTCAACAGGAAGAGTGTAGTGTTCCACCAAGACAACGCCAGACCACACACTTCGTTGATGACTCGTTAAAAACTACGGGAGCACGAATGGGAGGTTTTATTGTATCCACCATATAGCCCGGACATAGGGCCAAGTGATTACCACCTGTTCCTGTCCATGGCGAACGCCCTTCTTTGTGTAAAGTTGAACTCAAAAGAGGTTTGTGAAAAGTGGCTGTCCGAGTTCTTCGCAAATAAGGAGGGGGTTTCTGCGAGGGTGGTATAATGAAGTTGTCATCAAGATGGAAATAGATTATCGAACGAAACGGCTTATATTTGATCTAAATCCGATCACTGTAACACTTTTTATAAAGCATTGAATAAAGAGCAAAAAAGCGGAAGGGAGATAATTGAAAACCTAATATAAAAACTCCCTACGGTGTTTTTAGTTAGTTTTTATAATACACATATTTAACGAAGTCACCTGTCACAAGTCGATAACAGCTCAATGTCGGAAAGTGTCTATCGCCAGGGTTATGACATCGACCCGTTTACTGCAGGAGAAACCACTAACTATCGATGGTGTCGGTTTAGATAGTGCGCCGCCACAGTTCATAAATTTACGTAACGCTCCAAGGATTGTATCCAATAAACATTTGGACCACCTTAATGTGATTTCTTATCACCGAAATTAAATACAAGTTTTATTTTTAACCCATATCTAATCATTTTATATTTATTTACGTTTATTTATTTAATATATTTGCAACCATCATTGACTTACAATTAAAATATATATGTGTAGGTTTAAAAATTTCGACATTAATTTAAAATTTACACATGATTTACTTTCTAATACTTTTTTAACTATTTATGTATATAGTATAGTTTACAAGTTGTTTTCTGCTAAATTTTTCATACAAAAAGTGATTCTCAATTGCTGGTGTTTTAAGCTGATACACATATATTCCATAATAGCTATAACATACAAATATACTCGTACATAAGGCGGGTGTGGTGTTTTATATGCTATACATTGTTGTTTTTCAAAATATTGTTTGCTAACACTAAGTGACGAATTGCTTTTAGTGAAAATATTTATTTTCGTATTCGGAATATATTATAATTTCAGTTTAATTTTTACTCAGTGGGCGCATTAATGGTGGCATTGTTGGACAATAATGTCTATAGAAACCACTGATACGAGCAATTATTTGATCAAAATAGTTTTAGATCTTGTTTTCTTTCATGGCAATAAAAACCGATATCAAGTGTGCTTACATTTTTACCGTTACATGAATTTCTACTTTTAGACACAAAACCACACACATTTAAAAATGCAATAGTTAACCATTTGACGGCAAAATGTTTTTGATATGACTGTTTTTGGATACACATAAGTATTCGGCAACTAACGACATTTTACTAATTTTCATAATTTATTTTTATTGCAATGGTATAATATTGAGAATATGGGGAAAATTAAATAAAATAACTTGTCTTCAATAAGTGATGAATACGCTACAAAAATCTGCCTGCTTTTCCTTGCGAAAAAAGTTTCTTATTCACTTTTCAGCCATTGGCTGAAGAATTATTGTTACACTCTTACAAATTCCATAATTGCATTATAGAAGTACTTTTAATTTATGAAAATAAGGATCGTTGTATGGAATTAAAGAATATTACGGACCAAAAAATCCATTAAAACCAAATTTCATTGCTTTCGGTCCTCCAAATTTACGAAATATAATTTGAACCTTATAAATGATTTGTATTACACATCATCAAATAGAATTTGTAGTTAAATTATTGAATTAAACATATTTTAAAGAATTCAACAAAACGGAGAAAGCTTTGAAACAGCCACATTAATCACTCTCTCTCTGAATGTATAATCAATGCTGCCTTTATATTTTCTGCAGGCAATCACTTTGTTTTTATTTTTAACATTTTTTTTTTTTTTTTTTGCTAAAGACAAATACTTCCATAATGCAACTTGAAACATGAGTCACAAATTGATTTCAGTTATGACTGTACACACGCTTTGTTATAATTGCACTGAAAGCTGACCCTAAGTCATTAACACTGTTTATTTATCGCATTCTTTTTTTCCTTATATAGTAGTGGTTTTAAAAATTATGTTTAAAATACGCCATATCTGCTTGATATTAAAAACTGTGCATAACCAAATGTTAGATAAGAGAAGAGTTGATAATTTTATTAAAATATATTCACAAAAATGCAAAAAAATAAAAACAAATTGTTTAAAAGTAAAGTTAAAAATATTTAAACAAACATTACAAATCTACGAACGAGAATTAAAATAAGTTTATTTATACAATTTAGCGTAGGTTCGCTTTGTAAAATTTATATTTATATATTTTAATAAAACAGACAGTATAGAAAGCATTTACCTACAGTAGAAATGATTTTAGATTGAAATATATATATACTCTGCAACATCATCTCAGTTGTAATTTACCTCATATGTTGTCACGCTTGTAAGCAGAAGTTGTCTTTTCAAATATATTTTTCTGTGTTTTACATTTTGTTATCTTTAAAGCGTGTTTTTCTCTAAAGTTGAAACTGATTTAGCGAAAAGTAAATTGTTGATCACGGTGCAATGCAATAAAACACAAATAAACAATATTTTCTGCTGAATAAATTCACTATAGTACCAATAGATTTCATAAAGTTATTAATAAAAGTACAGAGATAAAGATTTAACTTAATTAACGAAATGTCTAACTTCCTCAAAACATGCAGCAGCATCTGAAGATGCTTTTGAAGCATTCTATGACGCTGAGAAAAGGGTGGGACATTTATAAATACATTACATATGAATCGTTGCCGCTGTGTAACGCGCCTCACCACGTCTCCATGACCATTGACTTGGGCGGTACTGAAACGTGATAAGAAATTGATATATAGTATAAGGTTGCAAGTAGGCAATAGACGATAAAGGCTCTGTAATTATGATTAATGCTTATGTACCAGTGTAAAATGGATTAATTAAATTATAATTAAATAATACATACAAATTAGTTTATTTTAATAATCTTTTTTTGTTGCCAAAGTGAAAAGACATCATGTGAAAACATCTGTCATCACAGCAACAATTTTAATGACTAATCTATATATGTATTTATAATCTCGCAACATGTTGTACAGGGTGTAATAGTTTTGCGAGTCGTAGATGGGGTGGCATTTGTGGTATGAAAATGTTTGAAAAGTGGTCCGCCGCCTAAAAGGTTTAATGTACATAACTCAAAATAAAACAAGTAAGGAAGGGCTAAGTTCGGGTGTCACCGAACATTTTATACTCTCGCACGATAAAGTGATAATCGATATTTCATTATCCGTCATTTACATATTTTTTTAATTTTGCTGTAAAATTAATTAGATTAGATCAATTTGTATACTTTGAGTATTGAATTGTATTTTCATTTATATGTATGTATTATACAGAGAAGGCATCAGATGGAATTCAAAATAGCGTTATATTCGAAGAAGGCGTGGTTGTGAACCGATTTCACCCATATTTTGTACATGTCATCAGGGTGTTAAGAAAATATTATATACCGAATTTCATTGAAATCGGTCGAGTAGTTCCTGAGATATGGTTTTTGGTCCATAACTGGGCGACGCCACGCCCATTTTCAATTTAAAAAAAAGCCTGGGTGTAGCTTTTTGCCATTTCTTCCGTAAAATTTAGTGCGGTTAACGCACTTTTAGTGATTTTCAACATAACCTTTGTATGGGAGGTGGGCGTGGTTATTATCCGATTTCTTCCATTTTTGAACTGTATATGGAAATGCCTGAAGGAAACGACACTATAGAGTTTGGTTGACATAGCTATAGTAGTTTCCGAGATATATACAAAAAACTTAGTAGGGGGCGGGGCTTTTCCAAAAAATTACGTCCAAATATGCCCCTCCCTAATGCAATCCTTTGTGCCAAATTTCACTTTAATATCTTTATTTATGGCTTAGTTATGACACTTTATAGGTTTTCGGTTTTCGCCATTTTATGGGCGTGGCAGTGGGCCGATTTTGCCCATCTTCGAACTTAACCTTCTTATGGAGCCAAGAAATGCGTGTACCAAGTTTCACCATGATATCTAAATTTTTACTCAAGTTACAGCTTGCACGGACGGACGGACAGACAGACATCCGGGTTTCAACTCTACTCGTCACCCTGATCACTTTGGTATATATAACCCTAAATCTGACTCTTTTAGTTTTAGGACTTACAAACAATCGTTATGTGAACAAAACTATAATACTCTCCTTAGCAACTTTGTTGAGAGAGTATAACAAAAAACTTAAGCTATTCCAACGAAACTTGATTATGACACAAAAGGATTTCATAGGGGCCACAGTCAAAAGTTAATAGCTAACGTGGCATCGCCAACCATTAGGTGAAATCCTATAGCTCAGGATCCAAAGTTGGGGTACAACATTGATATTTTTAAGTTAGTTTGAAAATGGACGAAATCTTCCATAACTCGAAATTCTCCACGACTCAAACTCTTGAATTGACAATAACGTTTAGAAGTCAAAGTTCATAAAAAAAATTCATTCCATAAGAAATTTAAACCTCTTTTACAACGTATGATCGAATATGCTGTTTCGACGCGTTCAGACCATTGGGGGAGGACAAGGCACAAAATCTAAACATGTTCATATAAGATAAATGCTTAATGTCAAAATGAAAAGGAATCAAAAATTAATGCAATTACATAAGGATTAGGGATCTCACATAACTAATCACTTTACTTTGTTTAACAAGAAATGAAAATTGTCGTTATGTGGTGAATGATGCAATGGAAACTTGTACAAACCTGATGCAAGTGCTTTGACTGCATGTAAATAAAAAATAAAATAGATATATATTGTAAGTCAATATGAAGAAGAATACTATTAAACCAAAATATTAGATTCAAAGTTTCGGCAATTAGTTTTTCCTTATATTAAAAAGGTATCCAATGTAATATTAGCACATTCCCGCTTTTATTTTGGATCGATCTCGCAAATGTATCACGCCGTACGTACCTGAATAAGAAGTTGACCGCTTTTAGTGTGTGGATTTCTGTACGCATAAAACACCCATAGCACGATCGTTAGCACTAGGCAGATGGGCACCAAAAAACCAAGAGCCAACCCCATACTTTTCGACTCGGCGTGTGATTCCAAAGCTTCATTCGTTAATTTCGCCGCATGGTTGTCATCATGCACTGGAGTAACCGTTGCGGTGTTCGTGTCACTTACATGCGTGCTGCTTTCATGTTGGTTGTTGTTAACATTTTCAGTGGGCATATTCGTTGGTGTAGTGTTCGTACTGGCATTAGTGTTGCCGCTGTCAATTGCATTGTTACCTTTCTGACCAAGGGCAGGGCACGCAGATGTATCAACGATTTGAGTACGATCACATCCTTTTCAATATAAAACAAAAAATATAAATTTAACGGACTAAGGCAGATCAAATCACATTTAGCAGGTCATACCTTTATGTTGCCACTCTTGCTTTTTACGATCTGTGCCGGTTGAACACCTATTTAGCGTTGGACACCATGCGCACTTAAAGTAATTCAGATTGAACATAAACAATTTAGAGTTTAATTTGCTCCAGTGGACATGAAGTTAAAACTTACATCAAATGAAGTCTTGTGATTTATGCAGGCTGCGCAGTCCTTATAATCAAGGCAAGTCGGAAGGGCTTTTAAGTAAATGATAGTTGCATTCGATATGCCATTATTAGACAAATTTATGCGATGGTATTCATAAATAGTTTTCCTGCGTGTATCTAAATGTGAAAAAATATATTTTAATGATCTGCTTGAGTTAACATTACTTATGTCCTTACGAAATAGTTTACTTACAGAAAACGGTCTTGTCGATTATGTAAGCGTCAGAAAGACCCACTTTAACGGGATGCTTATCGTCTTGAATGGCATTAATATCGATTGGAACATAGTAGTAAATGAAAACAATATTGCCATTTTTATGGAGCGTTGCGCTAAAGGTGAACTTTCCTACGTCTTTTTTGTCTTGAAGCGAAACTTTCTCCCAAATTACAGTGAAAGCAGTACCTTAACCGTGAAAAAAATTTTAAATTACTCATGATCTGCAATTGTGCATTCGATTTCATACCGTTATCCCTAGTGCGAACAAATGATTCATTTGATAAACTTGTGTCGAAGTTAGCCATTAACGGTGCAATATACTGCGTTGCCGCTAGCCAAGAGTGCACATAATCACCAGTGTAGAGGAAGCCGCCAGTCGCTACCGTAATATTTCGAACGGGATGACCATAAAAGGGGAAGTCGAAGCTCAATTCGACAGTCTAAGTAGCAAAAAATATAGTATAAAAGAAAGTTTTCATTTAGTATTTATACATGAAATACAAATTACATTTTAATCTTAATACGAATAAATCTTATGACTATATGTTACTATGTAATCAAAATATCATAATAGTTGAATAAGTAAAGCATTCTGCATCTGCAAAACAATCGCATCGTTGGCTATTATATCAGTTTTAATCATTTTAATCTTACCATGGCACGACGATGGGATTGCGAGAGCATGGAATTGAATGTAGAGTTCTTGACAGATTCCCACACTCGATCTGCTTCTGCCTGGTCGACATAAATGGAGCTGTCATAGTAGATGTGGTGGTCCTATCGAAAGAATGTAAGAAATTAATTATCTAAGTTGTTATTGTTGTTTTCCAATCAAACTACTTACATTGGTAGAATTGACTGTATAATTAGTTTTTTGGATTTCGCTGAGAGTTTCGTTATCAGGCACGTCAACGTTATCTATAACTTTTTCTTCTGGCGTTTCAGTCGGCTGATCAATGGCCTTAGTTTCCTGCAATAATGTGGAATTTTTAGCTACCGTTGGCAAGGCAGCCGCAGCACCTACCGCTGGCTGAATGGGAGCGGAAACAATCGTAGTCTTTGGCTGTGACAACTGTAAGCCTGCATCCTTCCGCTGGCCGGTACCATTTACGCCTAGTAGGGGCATGTCGGCTGCTTTATATGGCACCACAATCGATGATATATTCGATGGTGCGGCGGTCTCCACTGGTTTCTTTACATCACCGATCGTCGCATTTGCATTCTGTGGCACACTCTCATACTGATTTTTAGCATAAATTGTCGGTGCGTCGCGCTTCTCACGTAATTTCACCAAAGCAATATATGCGTCATTATGCGAACTTGATTCTGGAGACACCCTGTACAGCTCAGCTGGTTAAAGAAGGGAGTAGTAATGTTTATTTCAATTATTTAAACAATACAAAACTGTAAATTGTTATTATTTACAAATTTTGTTTATATTTAATATACATAAGTGAAAAGACTAAGAGCATACATTTTATCTACAATTGAAATGGCTTCTTGGTATGTAACAAAAACACATACTGGTGGCCAAGTAATTAAAACCGATTTTCTTTTGCAAGTTTTGATCATTTATATAGCTTTTAACTTTATAGAATACTCATGAAATGGTTTCTAATTATCTGGCGACCAATGCATTTATGTACATATTTGCAATTGTCAATGTACTCGGTTAACGTGAAATCACTTCCATAATATGCAACAAATAGAAAATCGATATTTTGCGCGAATATGCGTTTAGATATTTATAGGCAACTATTTCTAAGGTGACATACACTATATTCAAAAATAATGTAAACCCTACTTAAACACTATGCTCTTTATATGTAAGTGCGTGAAGCGTTTAAAACCGAAAGAGAAGCATGAAACTAGCAAAACACAATCTTGTTTATGCGTTATATCTTTCTAGGGACCTTTAATGACCTTTGGACTAAAGATCCGCAACGGAAAAGTACAGCGACGCTTAGGAAAAGAATAACCAGTTTCGAGGAACCGATTTGTAATAAAACGAGGTTTTTGTTCTGCCCTAAAAAGGAATTTAAAAAGTCACAAACTAAAAATAAATGCAGAGTAAATACACAAATTAGACTCTTTGCTTGTAGAGGCACTTTAAAATGTTTCCAAAAATCTAGGTGATCACAGTTTTTAGAGAAGTTTTTAAGCAATAAATTGCACAATCTCACACGCACATTCGAACTTTTATAGCTTCAATTTGCATTTTATAAACGCCTATTAACCATTTGACTTGGTCAATTTGTTTAAGGAACTGTTTAAATCATTTTATTAATATCAAGGTTTGAAAAAAATACTATATTTGCAATTTTTTCTGTGAGGAATCGATCACTGCCGCATATTTTACGTGAAAGCAGTGAAACAAGTTTTTATAAAAATTTTAATTATAAATTATAATTAAAAATTGGAATTGGAATTGATTAAAATTTATAATTATAAATAATAAAATTTATAATTATTATTTTTAATTACAATTAATTATTGAGATTAAAAAAATGGAAATTAAATTATTTTGTAATTTATGATTTGCAACCCTGCTTAAAACTAAATAAACTAGTAATAACTAATAAGGGTAACTGATATTTTTTTTAGCTTCTATTGATACATATGTAACTAACTACAGTACCTCACAAAAATATTCGGAAAATATATTTTGTTAGTAAAATGAATCCGAAAATATTTTATTTTCGAAACTTATAATTACTTCAAAAAAACTTTGTACTCTGACTTATAATGAAAATCAAAACTTATGTTAAACAAGTAAGGAAGGGCTAAGTTCGGATGCAACCGAACATTATATACTCTTACAAATTGCAAGAATCAAAACTAGCGAAATATTTTAAGTTGTAAAACCAATCATATAGATTAAAATCAGCCGGATGTTCGAAAATCCTGATATTAGTTACTTTATATGTTTTCGGTTAATCGCTATTTGTGGACGTGACGGTGATCCGATTACGCCCATCTAGTAACTTGAACTTTTGCAAAATGCCGTTATTATTGCTGGCGTTTTAAGCAATCCGTAGAAATGTTGTCTGAATAACAATTTTGTGAAAAAATATGTTGAATTGTGCGAAATATGAGAAAAATACAAAAGAAACCATATTCGAAAAAAATATTATTTAATCTTCGTAAGAAAGGAGATATCACAATTTACTAATAGAAGCGTTTCAATCATCCCCAGAAATTTGCAAAGGAATTCGCTGAAGTTGGGACAGCGATCAGAAAGATCGGAAAAATTTCAAAGCCGTGATAAAGCCGTTATCGTGAAAAAAAAATTAAAGAAAATCCGGGTACTTCAGCTCCAGAAATAAATCAAAGCTTCGCCCAGTATACTGGAATACGCAGGACGCTTAGACGAATTGAAAAAAAAAAATAGAAAGAAGCGTCTGTTCACATATGAGAGTGTGACAAAAACGTGTCTATAACTCACAACTATATTTATACTGAAAATGCAAATTCAGAGATTATTTGAATGAAATAGTACCAAAGTAGTGTCTGTGTCCGGTTATTGAAACGTACTCATGTCGGGTTGTAGTAATTGGTTTTATATAAAAATATTAATGAAAACCTTGTGTTCATGAAATCTCTCCAGTTATGGGAACGGTCCGGTTGATGAGAAATTTCGCTGTGTTCAATTATGGACTTCCCTTATATGAAATTGCTGAAATCAAATATAATTATTCACTAATACTTAGTTCATTTTGCATACTGAATTTCTATATGCTAACTACCATAATATGTTTTACGACTAATATATTTTATTGCATGATAGCCACAGTTAGGGTGTTCCAACATAACACAACGCGCTCTTTTCGCGGCTTAATTAGATATGATGTTTATTTAAGTTTCGAATAAGCGCATTTCAATATTCTGATAATTCATTTAATGATATGCTCAGCACATTTTGTGCTATAAATGCAAGATTTCCAATTGTAACTCTTACCTTTTAATTCACCATTATATGTAAGTGTAACAAATAAAATTTAAAAACAGCTAAAAGGCTATAAAAAATATATTTTTTATTGTAATTTAAAAGAAGAATTTAATTTACATGCTTTAGTAGGTTCAAAAGGTTAATTAGGTATTCGCAAGTTTGTAGTAGACGCAATTCCAGTCATAACAAACCTTTCAATATATATGTACATGTTTATATTTATTAACATCAAGAGAAATAATATAGAAACTGACAAGAAAAAACCTCTTATTAAAAATCTAACGTAGACTGCATGATATTTCTGACGTGACTAATATCTTATAAGAATTCACAAAAGATCGATTAACCTCAGGAAGCGTAAAGTGCCACAGACATGTCTTAATTGAAACAATTGATTTCAGTTACGAAACGGCAGTATGTGTGTAAGCATGTGTAGTAATATATTTAGTTTTGTTTCGTTGTATATATATATATATATGTATATTTCCACATACTTCTGTATAGGTATGTAGTTGGAAATTGCATGAGTATCTAACAAAGCCAATATTTTGCTTTCTATTGTAAAACCCAGAATTGAAAAAGTGTAATTGCCTTAGCAACTTGCTTCTTGAAAAATTTACAGAAAACTCTCGAGCCACATTTACCCAACCCCTACCCTAATAACCTATAGCAAAACGATATGTTATCTAAGAACGGAAAACATTTACACGAAAGTCATCACCATTTCAACAGAATTTTGTACATAAAAACATCGTACAATTTTATCTAAGAAAATAAAAAAAACAATATAGTATTAAGTTCGGGCGCAATCATACTTAAGATAGGCTCCCAATTTGTAAAAATTACAGGTGTATAAAATATTTAAGGACTCACTAGGCGAGATTTTTAAACGATTGTTTTAATTCGGTGCTCCAAAGTAATTTGTTGCCTGTAGTTATTACAAAGTCAATATATTAAATAAAAATATATAAATCAATTATATTAGTAATAAATACAGTATATACCGATCAACTAAATTTTATTGGCACATATACCATTTGATTTCCTCAGGAATAGGTGCCTACGTAGTCTCGAACAATATTCAAATACTATATGCTTTTGAATGCAATATACATAAAATCTTAATAATTTATTTTATTAATTTTAGCCCGGTATTTCTGAGAATAAAAAATTTCGTCCACATCGGTCATGTAAGTACTTATGTATGTATGTACTCAGAACAGTAATATTTTGATTTATTAGCAGTTATAAGCGTTATGAATATAGCGTTATAAATAGTTTAATCCCATTTAAAATTTATGAAATAAAATGTTATTATTTTCTTAATTGAAAATTCTAAGTAATCAGTCCCGTATATAAAATATAACTGTATATATATTGTGGTTTGGTTTCGAGCAGATCAAAATATTTGATAATAAACATATTAAGTGCATTGAAAACATAACTATCCATCCATATCACCAAATATATACATATACAGTTGCGGACAAATTCTTAGTAGTGCTAGGTATTCTTTTAATATATGTGATAATACTTTTTTTGTTTTGAAATGCAGTTTAAAATCCGTTAGTTTCAGATGACAACATGAAAATATGCAACGACTTGTTTCGCTTGGCTTGTTGTTTTTGTTTCAATTGGGGGACTTTTTATAGTATTTCCAAAGCGTTTTCGATCCGTCAAAATCTTAGTAGTGCGTAAATAAAGTGTTTGAAAAACTAAAATTTTCAAAAATTATTTGAACATTTAAAAATAACGGTGGGACTCATTTATTTATTTGAATTTTTTATTTTTAACGGTAAAATTTTAATGTTCATTTAGCAATATCGAAAAATAAGCATCGGGCATTATGGTCGGACAAATCGAAGATTGTTAAGTATGTCGGAAAAGGATCACGTCAATGTGTAAGATGTCCACCCAACACCGAATACAAGCCGAAATATACAACAAAAGCGGTAAAAGATAGAGGTGCGAGAATCATGGTTTGGGCATGCTTTTCTGGGCAAAGCTGGACGTTCCAGCAGGACAACGATCCCAAGCATACAAGTAAATACAAATTTCAGGCACGATTCCGATTACTTTGGCGGAGGGGTAAAAAAACCGAATTTCCGTATAAATGGGGTATGTACGGATAGGGGAGCTTCTCCAGAGGAGGAATATCCAAAAATAACATAAAAATAACTAATATTTTTTGAAATATTCACGTTTAAAAATTCAAAAATTTGCACTAAGAAAACATGTTATTTTTCTATGTTTCACTAAATTTTTTCACGTTCTTTACACTGTATATTTAAATATACACTCTAAGCTTTGAAATAAGCTTTCATTTCACAATTATTTTGCAATTTTTCAACTAAATTTAGTAATTTAAAAATCACTTGTCAAATTTATGGCTGAAAAGTTTAGAGTGCTTATATTTACAAGGAAAACCAGCATTGCCACACCTTAAAAACCAAAAGTGAAGGATTTTTCAGCGTTTCACAGCGTTTTCTTTGTTTCTACTTTCGAGTGATTCTTTTTTCTTTATTAACTATAAAAAAAAAACTATAAAGAAGATTTTTCAAGCTAAAATTGAATATGTGAACACTTTTCCATATACATTCATATATGAATATATGAATATGTGATTTATATTTAATAAACACAGATAAGTAAAATCGTGTGATAACATTATAATATACATATATGTTTATGATTGTAATATAATATTTTTATATACATAATACCCGGGGTGACTGAAGTACTTTCGCATAGTACTCCTTTCTGCGTTGGCGGCATTCGGCCGCGCTTTAAAAAAATAACCCTGGCCGAGCGAATACCCGGGGTGACTGAAGTACTTTCGCATAGTACTCCTTTCTGCGTTGGCGGCCTTCGGCCGCGCTTTAAAAAAATAACCCTGGCCGAGCGAATACCCGGGGTGACTGAAGTACTTTCGCATAGTACTCCTTTCTGCGTTGGCGGCCTTCGGCCGCACTTTAAAAAAATAACTCTGGCCGAGCGAATACCCGGGGTGACTGAAGTACTTTCGCGTAGTACCCCTTTCTGCGTTGAAAATAAAAAAATATATTGACTTTTTGGTATAAAGTGGTTATAATTTATGGTTATCATGCACTCAAAATTTAAGTTTTCGTTATGAAATGGTAAATTTTGGTTATTATATCTGTCAGCGATTTCCATTTATTTTTGATGATACATTGGTTTGTATTTTAGGTGACAATATATATATTATTATATTTAAAATATGAGTTTGAGTGCATAATAACCAAAAGATATAACTACTTTATATCCAAAATTCAAATTTTGTTTCAATATGACTGCATAATAACCAAAAAATATAACCACTTTATATCCAATATTGAAATAAAATTTAAGTTTTCGTTATAAAATGGATAAATTTTGGTTATTATATCTGTCAGCGATTTCCATTTATTTTTGATGATACATTGGTTTGTATTTTAGGCGACAATATATATATTATTATATTTAAAATATGAGTTTTGGGTATGAAGCGGTTATATTTTTCGGTTATCATGCACTCATATTGAAACAAAATTTGAGTTTTCGTACTGTACTCATGTACTGTACACTTTATTACGTAATATTATTATATAATATTACTTATACATATGTATATATAATATTATTATATAATATTACTAATACATGTATATAATATTACTTATTTGCTTAATGAATTTAAAAAGGAAAATATCCATATGCACGAATAGAGGAATTTTTGCGAAAAAGAGGAATTTCAGCGAATTGCCTTATCATCACATGGCAGCGCTGCATTTCGTCGTAATTTTTAGTAAACAAATGAGGTTGAAACAAGTGTAAAATGTAATTTTTAAAATAAAGATTTTTTAGGTAAAAAACCTGCTAAAAGAGTAAAATGTTGATTTATTTAAAAGATTATAGTGCAATTTAATTAATTTGAAGTGAAAAATGTGAAAAAAGTGTGTTTAATGTGGTGAAATAGCTCCTTGAAATGGTCCAATTTTGCGAATTTTTGAACTTTAAGGCCGAATATCTCCTAAACTAAGCGTTTGCGGACCCTATAACCCTATATGTTTTTTAATCAGGAGGGCTTCCTCTTTCCAACGGTACCTTCAAATCGCGGCGCCAAAGAAATCGGAATTGTGCCAAATTTCATAAAAATACAATATACAATTTGAAAAAAGGAAAAAGAAGTATTTTACTAATCTTTTGTCGAAATTTCGGATTAAATTTTCTACACTATTAAGTTTTTGACCGCCGAAATTTCTCATACATTTTTTTGATATACTATATTTATAATTCATTGAAATTGGTTAACCAATTAGTTTTTTTTTGTGATTTGTTTACACACTAATAAGAATTTAACCGCAGCTGTACTTATATATTTAGGATTAATCTTTACATAAGAGAAGTTAAGGAAGTAAAAACATAAATATATGCAAATTATAGACCTTTGTATAAAGGTGATCGAACAGAGCTACAATTAATTCATATAGTACAATCGTAGGCTTAATTTTTTACAAATTTTTGCTAATGTGAGTGGCTAGTATAAACGAGGTCGAATTACAAGTGTATGGATTCAAAATTTTGATACTATATTTTTTAATTTCTAAATACCAATACACAATTCTCTAGTGTATAAAGAAGTTGTAACAACAAAAAATGTAATTTTGGATTCATCACACCAAATCATGCAGCCATAAGTACTTTTCATGTCCATCAATTTTTTTTTCAATTAATATTAGAAGTGAAAAAACTTAATGGAAAGGCCCAACAAATAAAGAAAATATGATGGTGCTTACATATTTTTGCGAAACAAAGCGATAAAAATATACTTGGAAAAAGAAAAGAAAACGACTCAGCGTCACGAAATGATTTAAATGACAAAAGTAACGCTTAATCTCTGAATTCAGCCGAGTACTTTCAGGAATTTGTAAACAATTTTATTTTTGCAAATATTGCTTGGATTAGTTTATTTTTCTGCCTACGCGTTCTGCAATACTGATAACAGCCAGTTAATGAGAAAAGTTAAGAAATTATATTCCTGGAAATTCTAATAAGTTTTAATCATGAAATAAAGTTTCGTTAATTTTGAGATATTATTTATTGGTGAGAAGTGCAATTTTAAATCATAAATATTAAATAGATTTCTTATATGAGGAACACGCATAAACAGTATAGATACGGTCGTAATAGTAGAGCAGGTCAAAAAAGATCTTATCTTGGAACCAGAACTTGATATTTTAATTACAGTATTCCGATTTAATATGCTCGTCATTTTCAAATTCAGGGCATTGTTTTCGTATATTTTGTTTCAATTGGTCAGACCAAGCGATAAATTTTAGACTTGAGGAACTAAGCACATCATTTACAATTTGATTTCGTACCAATATTACGGTAATGTATTTTTTTAACTACTGTACATACGAATATTGTGATAAATAGAGCATAAACTGTAAAAGTATTTTCTACTTAAGCATTCGTGTATCCATGTCTTGTAATTGCTTATGCATACTATAAACATACGAGTGTATATTCATTTAGGATTGCTTCTCAATTAAATTTAAAAATTCTCAAAATTATGTTATTAAATTTTGCAGACCCATCAGCAAACCTGAACTTTAAATTGTAATGTGTTCAAAGAAATCTGTTTCCCAAACTCACAAAGAAAAATTGTTTCATGCCTGATATTTTTTCACATTGATATACCTAAAACCAAAAATTTCCCGCAGTATTGTTATCTT
This sequence comes from Bactrocera zonata, assembly GCA_037783105.1. Taxonomy (NCBI): domain Eukaryota; kingdom Metazoa; phylum Arthropoda; class Insecta; order Diptera; family Tephritidae; genus Bactrocera; species Bactrocera zonata. The sequence continues at coordinate 205,316 of JBAWJQ010001699.1, forward strand.
ATTTATCATTCAGTGCAATTTTAAAGGTATAAATACATAGTTCAGTTTTATGTCTGAACATATATACGACACTTATAAGCAGAAATGTAAACTGATTAACAAAGAAAAGAATATTGTTAATAAGAGACAGAAAACAATCAGCAACGTCACCTGTTTCATAAATGGTAATTTGTTGTTAAAGTATTAATTTTACTTTGATATATGCCTAAAACAATGAAATGTGACTATAAACTATTATAATTATTTGATTTAGATTACCTATTTAATAGATTGTTTTCAATATTGCAACCAAATCACATAGAGCTATTCACAAGATTAATTACAAACATTAATTCTAAGAATTATTAGAAAAAAAAACTACTGAGAACACTACTCTTATAAATAGTTATTATGTTAATTTCCAAATTATATCAACATATTTACAAAGAAATAATGAATTTGTATATATTAGGAAGTCAATCGGTAATAACTGTAATTTCTATTATTTCAGTTTTATAGAAATTGAATTTTGCCACTATCTCCACCGCAGCCACAAATAAACCACACCATCAAACCTTAAAAAGGTCTAATTCTTTTTGTATTTTTATTGCTTTCATCATTTCCTTATTCACCTAATTTTACACCAACACATCTTAATATTTTCACTTTTAATTAGTTATTCGAATTATGGTGTGGATAAAAACTACTGAAGTTGATTTAAACTTGTAAATGTGCACTTACTTCCATCAAATTTATTGGCTGTACCCGAATTAAATATAGAAATTAGAAATAATAGTGCTCCAACACTGAATAAAATTTTACTTTCCGTCATGTCTATTTGCTTGATAATCTCCAACTGAGGTGAAATTGCAATGATTTGGCAAGTGCTGTTCGTTTATTTCTAAAGTCTTGCCAGACGTTCACCAGTTACTCTGTTCATTGATTTTTAAAGCGCGTTTCCGCTGTTTTTGTATTATATTATACCATTCAAATACTATTTAAATTTTTAATTTTTTATACGATACATATTTTTAGCTCAAACAGGTAAGGGAATACCGTGAAAACATACGGGGAAAACATTAAAAACTTTTATTATAACAATACGGTAGGACAAGAAAGAATTACAAATACTGCGTTCATACACAGAAAGTTTTGTTGCAGCAACTCTTTGGTTGTGTTAAAGAAAAAGCTACGGGAACAACGAAATACCTATAAACATATAGAAGATTTACAATATGATAAGTACGCATTATAAATAATTTTTGGACTACGTCAAGAATATACCATAAATTAAAATAAATGTTACTTTTTCTCGGGTGAAGCATGGTTCTGTAATTAAAATACCGGTTGACAATTTGATAATTTTGTTAGTATGTTACATGCTGAAATCAAAAAAAAAATTAATTAAGCTATATTCATATGAATTTGCACAAATGAGAAAGCCTACTTGGTAGTGAATTAATTAAGTCTTAGGACTTCTCTAATTGCTGTTTCACATTGAGCACATTGATAGAAAAGTTGTGTACATGATTTTATAGGAATATGTTCAAATCAAAGCAAAATGCAGCAAAACTAAACGAAATTTTTTCCAAGCAGCAGCTGATAGTAACACTATAGCGAAACGTTCAATGTGGATACCGGTTGGTTTTTTCGATTCGTTGTTAATGTATAAATTGTCACGTAAAACGAGGAAAGTTGAAAGCCAAACTTGTTAAGACGGAAATTTTGTTGGGGATAGAAAATTTACTTACAAAACCCTCATACAGATATTAGACAAGGAAAATAGATGGAAGCATAAGAGAATATACTGCAGTCTCAAATAGTTATGTCAACACGGTCTACAACTAGTAGTATTTTTAATTAAAATCTTTGATAGAACAAGCTACTAAGTTAGAGGCCTGAAAAAATAAGATTTTTAAGTACATTATTTTAAAAAATTAATACTTTATTTTTATTTATATACTATTACGAGACCGATGTAAAAAAAAACTTTCAACTAGACATTTGTAATTTATGTGATGAAAAAGACAATTACTTTGTCTAGGAAAAATATCCATTATAAGTTTTTAGCTTTACTTTGTAAACAATAGGTATTTTTATTGTCAAATATAAACATTCATATAGCATATATACCTTTTAACATTTTTGCTTTTAAGAAAATTGCATACATTTTTTATTTTAAGGAGCTTTTGGAATTTATTGAAATTAGCTTATTTTTATGTGACATCTGAGTTAGAGTAGCATATTCGCAACCGATGTAATGTAATAAAAAAATTAGAAATTTTAACATAACTTTGAGAGGGTATAACATTTATGTAGAAATAAATGAGATATCAGTAAAACACACATGTAATTGTTTCAATATAATACTTTTTAAACAAAAGCAAAATTATTTAATAAACATATTTTGAGCTGGCAATAATACTTCAAAACTCGCCATTTTGTTTTGCCTTTTCACCACTTGGGTGCATAGAAAATTTCAGGAAGGCGAAGACCAAGTCTGCTTCAATTTTCAGATTGAATTGGAATTTAGACCAGATTTTGAAGATTGCGAATGTTTTGTATTAATAATATATAGTGATATGTATTTGCATACGATTTGTGAATGATTTAAATGGAAAGGTATGACTTGTACTGTCGCAGTTTTGATATTAAAAGAACAACATCAAGAGGGAATAAATTAACGTCTTCGTATCAAGTGTGGTAGAAAAGGCGTTTATGTATTTTCAACTATTGGAGACAGGGTAGGCGACGGTGTCAGAGCTCAGATATATAAAGAAACATATTTTTAATTTTCTAAGTCTGGAGCAATAATATAACTAATCAGAAAAAGTAAAAATATAGTGTATATAGTTGAATTAAAGTTACATAAAAACTAAATTGGGGTGCCCAAGCGATAAGAAAACGCAAGTGGAGAATAAGTGGTGAATGACGAATGTGTGGGCAAGTGTGTAGGTTTGTATATGGAGCAGGGTGATGGAGATATGGATTAAGGTATATTTTATCTTTTTATGTATGCTGAAAAAGGTTTTTTATATTTCTCTTTCAATGAATCAGATTTTGTTGCCGTATATATTTTCCTTAAAATATAAAAATTTAATTCTACTGGGTTTAATTTAACAAAAGTGTTGCTTTTCTTAAATGTCCTCTTCGTGTTATCATGCAATTTTTCGTTCGTATTATAAGTAGTAAGATGCAATGTAAAAAAGCAACGGCGCCGACGTTGACGCACCCATCGAACGTGAAAGAAATATTGTATAGGTATTGGAAAATTGTAAATATATCCATTAGCTCTTTAAAAATTGCAATTAGTAAACTTACTAAATAAAAATAATTTCAACTTACTTAATTGTAGCCCTTTATATTCCGATAATGTTTTTATCCCTATATAGTTATTAGTTCTTGAAGCTTTACAATGCTAACTCGTTCTTATATACATTACGGATATGTACCATATTTATATATGTGATTATAGTTTACATTTCTTAATCATTTAGAATCGTGAAGGTGCAGTGAAAACAACATTACAAGGAATATTAGAAATCGTAAGCACCTTCTCTGAGAAAAATAACATGAACAACGATGCCACCTGCACGTCCTGGAAGTCTTAAGGATCCGGAAATTGCCGATCTCTTTTATAAACATGATCCAGAAAAAATATTCGAGGACTTGCGTGAAATTGGTCATGGCTCGTTTGGCGCTGTTTATTATGCGCGATGTAACCTTACCAAAGAAATCGTGGCCATTAAAAAGATGTCCTTTTTGGGCAAACAGAGCCTTGAAAAATGGCAGGATATTCTTAAAGAAATCAGGTTAAATTTGCTTTCAAAAGTATTATAGTACAACACTAATTTATTAATGTGTTTTAATTTTTTTAGATTTCTTCGTCAATTGAATCATCCGAACACCATAGAATACAAGGGCTGCTATCTACGTGAATCAACAGCGTGGCTGGTAATGGAATATTGTGTTGGCTCGGCTTCAGATATTATTGAAGTACATAAGAAGCCTTTACACGAGGACGAAATCGCTGCGATATGTGATGGCGTTCTGAACGGCTTGAGTTACTTACATAGTTTGGGGCGCATACATAGAGATATAAAAGCCGGCAATATTCTTCTCACAGATAATGGTATTGTTAAATTGGCGGATTTCGGTAGCGCTGCTATTAAGTGTCCAGCTAACAGTTTTGTGGGCACTCCGTATTGGATGGCCCCGGAAGTGATTCTAGCTATGGATGAGGGCCAGTATGATGGTAAAGTTGATGTGTGGTCCTTGGGTATTACTTGCATTGAATTGGCTGAACGGAAACCACCATATTTTAACATGAATGCAATGTCTGCTCTTTATCACATTGCTCAAAATGATTCTCCAAATTTATCCGTAAGACAAACGATCTATATATTAATATTTGAACTTGTTTTGAATGGCTAAAATACATTTTGCAGAAAAATGAATGGTCAGATACATTTTGCAATTTTGTTGAATTGTGTCTCAAAAAAATGCCTGTGGAACGACCTTCGTCAACGAAACTGCTAAAACACGAATTTTTGACACAGCCACGTTCAGATATTGTGTTGCTGGAATTGATAGCTCGTACAAAAGCTGCAGTGCGTGAATTAGATAATTTAAATTATCGTAAAATGAAAAAAATACTAATGGTCGATACCTGCGAGACTGAGAGCGCCATAGGCGATACGGACGATACACAGGATGAACATGCTGGCGGTGATAGCAGCAAGAGTAATAGTATTACTTCAGAACACTCCATACATTCGGTGGGTGTGTCGGCGGCCAGTAGTCAAGTAGTACAGCAATCCCAACTTTACTTTAGGTGCATAAGTACGTCATTAATTTCTTACATTTCTTTTACAGAGCTCTTCGTCGAATTCTATTCCCACCACTCAAAATCACATATTGACACAACAGCAGCATATTGCTGTGAATTATCAGCAACAAGCAGCTGCTGCGGCAGCGGCGGCGGCGGCTGCAAGTGGAGTTGCGGCACGAAATCCATCACGACAAAGAAATCTGCCGCCACTACCTAATATAATGCACAATATGAACAATAATGTTACGCCAACAAATTCAACTTCCGTTGTACCAGCACCTATGATGCCTGTATCGTCCGCAAGTCATTCAGCAGGAGGGGGTTCCCCTGCTGCTACAGCGAATATGGGAACAGGCATGTTATCTCAAGCAAGCGGTGTTTGCGTGGGCAGTGCGGGTGGTGCTGGCGATCGTATGCCTCGCTATTTGTCATCACCTGCCGCCGCAGCCGCAGTATATGCTGCATCGTCACAGCAAGCCATCTCTAATGCCGTTAATGAGCATGGACCTAACAATTTTGCCACTATTCGGACTACAAGTATTGTAACAAAGCAACAGAAAGAACATATGCAGGTAAATAATTTATCAGATAGTTGGTTTTGCTCATGTATCTCTCGCCATTCAATCACGCATGCATATTTAAATCCTTCACTAAAGCCATTTTCGAAGTATTTCTAAATAATGTGATTCCAATAACTTTATTGTATTATTCATGCGGTACTCAGCATTTATATCTGAACAACAGCCAACAGAGATATTTAAAATCAGTAAACGTGTTTATGGTGTTAAATTTGAGTATTTTCAACAACAGTGTTTATATAAAACTTATATTTATAATCTTAGGTTTGGATTTCGACTTATTTTTATATCAACCGCGTTTACCCCTAGCTATTTTTTTACTGACTTAGCCACTGTGATATTTTCTTCTTATTTTTTAAGGTTATTTTACGAAAAGTAATAATGATACAATTCGAATATTATTATTTTAGTTGCCAAGCCCATACACTATTTCCTTTACCTTTAAGCCAAATTCACAAAAGTTGTTTAAAAACATCGTTTCATTGATTCATTTTAATATGTAAAAAAATATAGAAACTGAAATTAATACGACATTATTCTTAATAGGAACCATACTCCTATGCCCTGTGTCCATCCACATGCGCTAAAAGTGGCCACTGTACAATTTCATAAATGAGTTGAAAATTTGCACAAAAGACGAATTTTGAAATCGCAAGTTGGCCGAATTAGAACCCAGAAGGCCCACAATAACTTTTCCAGTAACAAAACTGCCGAATTTTAAGTTAAACCTCTTCCCATCTATTATGAGATATGAACTACAATCAGTATTATTTATTTATGTGACTTCATACGGAGTTCTCAAATACCTTAACAGGTGCTGATGTTTCTAAGCTATCAAATTAAAGACATAAAACGCACTTTAAACCATCCTGCAGTTTTCCCAATTCGCTTGATAAAACTCTCAATAGAGGTGTGGGCTTCTATTTTGCTTCATGCTTGTAATTTATAAGTACTTCTTGTCTTGGAGCAGTATAAGTATTTTAATCTCCCACCATCTAATGCATTTCATTTGTAATGTTTTTGTTTGTTCATTAAATGTGTTTTGTTTGTGTGCCTATAAAATTTAAGGTATTATTTTGGGAATAACGCTTTGTATTTAATGAAAACGTTGCTATTGCTTTAAGTCAGAAAATATTGTTACCAATTCATTCCACTAAATGAGGACCAGGACTAAATGTGGACAGTCCTTTTATTCGATTCGTACCTTATAAATTTTTTGTTTTGCTGAGGAACTGTCAACTGTCTTGCATTATTGTTGGTACGCTTAAGATATGCAGACCAAATTTGAATGTTAACGATTATTCGTATAAATTGCCGCCAAAAAGAGACTTAGAACGTGATGCTGTTGCAAGTGTTGCGAGAAATTCACGCAGAAGGCGATGCTTTGATAAATTTGGAACACTGTTCTCATGATTGATATCTCGAACGCACCTTTAACTTTAGTGCTTAGTTATATTTAATAGATCGTTAAGAAAAAACAAAACGATTTTGCCGATTTTCGAAAGTTAAGACATACAAGTCAATGTATTTTTATACTCTTGCAACGTGTTGCTACAGAGTATAATAGTTTTGTTCACATAACGGTTGTACGTATCACCTAAATCTAAGCGATATTTGGTGAAATGTGCGCGTTCCTTGGCAAAAAGAAAATTACCCAGTTTATAGATGGTTGCGATCGGACAACTGTGGCCCATAAAACGCCATGAACCGAAAACCTATGAAAATCCATAACTAAGCACTGAATTAATTTGAATTTTGAAAAAGTTGCTGACCCACCCTGTAATAAGTTTGATTTTTATGTATCTTAAATCACTTAAAATACAACAACCGATTTTGCCTAGCACAAATGTTATAAGAACTCCTACTGATAGTTTGAAAATGGATGAAATAAGAAGATAACCCCGCTCACTCCCTGTTATTGTTAAAAAGGTTCTTAAAGCACGATAAACCAATGCCTGAGACATTAAATTTTACCCGCGAGATGGCATAATAAGACTTAAATGCAGTGTGGCACGGCCTACTTTTAGGTGAAAACACATATTTCGAGACCCGCCCGACCCAACACAATTTTAAATTCCATCTGTTTGTTTCCTTTCGAGTGTACAAATCCAGAAGCAATTATAATAACGGGATAAAACTTTGCTCGAATAATGTCTTTTAGAAAAAAAACTGCCCAATGAAGAATATATTTATTTATTTATTTTATTTATTTTAAGTATACATACGCCAAACGGCTTTATACAACTATATAATTTGAAATTATGTAATAATTGTTATGTAATTAAATATAAGGGATTAAGTAGTATTTAACACTAGTATAAATAAGGCTATAAATTGAACAAAAGTTGTAAGACTAGCAAATTAGGAAGGAGAAAGTGTAAAAGGTGAGACTAGGGATATTGCAGTAGACGTGATTTGATATCCGGGATGAAGACCCTGAGTGATCCACTATAGAAGTCCACATCACTATGCAATGAGTTGACGAGCCTGGCCAGACGGTTGTGAGGACCGTTGAAAACGTAGCTCTTGGTTGTTTTCGTAGTCATCAGGAGACGGTTATGTCTCAGTGAGGGACCCACTGATGCGAGTTCGAAAATGCTGATGATGTCTGGCGCATCGATAAGGCCGTTCATGACTTTGAAAAAGAATAACATGTCAGCTACTTGACGACGTTCTTGCAGGCTGTTTATGTTATAGTATTCATAGACATCAGACACTGTGTTGTACCCACCAGGAATACCATAGCGATAGCCAATACATTTACATAATTTTGATTGTATTTTTTCAATACGACTACAGGCAGCATCAGTGTAAGGCGACCAAATTACAGTGCCATATTCTAAAATTGGCCGAACCATAGATGAATAAAGGCGTAGCAGTGAGATGGGATTCGTGAAATCTTTGCTAGTTCTAGTAATGAATCCCAGAACCTTAAATGCCTGGAGAGTGATCTTTTCAATATGCTTGTTAAACGTCAGTTTATTGTCTATGATGATACCCAGGTCCTTTACATGATCCACTTCACTTAACAATTCATCGTTTAGAAAATAATTAGCTGGTATTCTGATATGTGACCGTGAGTAGGATACAGTTACGCATTTTTTTACATTCAAGTCCAATTTGTTTAATCGGCACCACAACGAAAGCTTGTCTATGTCATTCTGAAGAACCCGAAGATCTTGCTCACTGGTTATCATTCTGAAGATCTTCAGATCGTCTGCATAAAGCAAAAATTCCGATTGAAAGTTATCGCCAATATCGTTTACAAAAATATTAAAGAGAATAGGCCCCAGATGTGACCCCTGAGGTACTCCTGAGGTTACATTATGCTTAGCAGACAGGTATCCACCTACTTTGACTTGGAAATGCCTTCCTGTAAGATATGATTGAATCCAATTCAGTGCATTACCGCATATACCGTATCTTCTAAGTTTGTTTCGCAGAATAGTATGATCCACCCTGTCAAACGCCTTGCTGAAATCGGTGTAAATGGTGTGAGCTGAGTGGCCATTGTTTAGGGCATCTAGTAAATAATTAACGTAGATAAACAGGTTAGAGGAAGTCGACCTACCGCCGACGAAACCATGCTGCTTGTTGGTGATAATGTTTGTAAAGAATGCCGTGAGTTGTGGAAGAACTATCTTCTCGAAAAGCTTGGCCAAAGCTGATTGGATACAAACTGGCCTATAGTTAACGACCTCAGACTTTGGGCCGTCCTTGTGAATCGGACAGATGTAGGATGATTTCCATATAGTAGGAAAGACTCCGCTTTGTAGAGAGTAACTGAATAGGTGTGTAATATGCTCGCTGAGGCTGTATGCACAGTATTTAAGAAAACTATTTGGTAAGCCGTCCGGACCAGCACCTTTCTTCAAGTTCAGTGTTGACAACATTATACGGACATCATTGATGTTAACCCCGAATTCATCCATAATGACAGTGGGAGCTGGTTCTACTTCAGTTGGTGGTGAGCACTGGTGAGAATCTTGGTTGCACACACTATTAAAAAAGGATGCGAACATATTGCTGATGTCGATACCTGAATCTGCCGTCAGATTATTCCAGTACATGGTGGACGGGATGTCACCATTACCTCTTTTTTATGTCTAACAAACTTCCAGAACACATTAGCGTCGTCTTGTACTTGTCGTTCAACCTTGTCTATGTAATTCCTGTAGCATTGTTTATTGAGAAATTTACATTCTTTCCTGAGTTCTCTAAATTTTCTATAGTTCTCTTTGCAGTTGCACTTCTTGAAGGTAGTATGGGCTTCCTTCTTGAGTATCATTTTGCGTTTTAATTCACTTGAAAACCAGTACGGAAAGTTGTTGTTATTCTGTGAACGGACAGGCACATAGGTAGATATACCTCTTTGAATGATGTCATAGAAGACTACTAATTTGCTGTCAAGGGTAGTGGATGAATACAGTCTCGTCCAATCAACGTTTTGATAGAATGCGTTAAGACTCCCATAGTCAGCACTTTGGAAATCATAGAAAGGTATAGTTACTGGTTTGAGGCTGAGCTGGAGTTCAATCGTGATACCAAGTGCTGGGTGGTATCGATCCATTGTAGTAATTGCCTGTGTGTGATAAACATGTATATGCTGATTACTGAAACAGAGATCGAGTAAATTGTGACTATCGGCTTGAATGTTGTTAAATTGGCGGCATTCTAAAAGAGAAAAGCCTTCATAAAGCAAATTTACACAGTCTGTATACGGCGAGCTACTTGGAAGGTTAAAATCCCCCGTGATGAGGAAGTTGGCATTTTTGTGCTTTTCTTTCAGGTACTGGAGTGTATCAAGGAACGCTTGGTATACGACTAGCGATGCTCTCGGAGGAATGTAGACACATCCAATAATGATGTCTGATCTATTGCACTTGATTTTTACGTATATGTGTTCAATACTATCATCAATGACTGGGATACATTCCGCGGGCACAAACTTCTTTATTGCGATGAAAACACCTCCACCTCGTTCACCGTCACTTGTGATATTGTTTCTATCTATCCGTCACTTGTGATATTGTTTCTATCCTTCCTGTAAATACTGAATGAATCATCTATAACTTCCCCATCATGGATAGCTGGGTGAAGCCATGATTCAGTGATGCAGAATGCATCAAAACTACTAATCGCTGCTGCTGTGAGAAAACTGCCGAGCTTGGTTCGTAGTCCCCTCACATTCTGATAGTGGATGTGTAAGTTTGTAATATATAATCGAATAAAACCCCATATAACTAACAGGTTTACGTACGTGAAGGCTTTAATCCTTTCAATGCAAGAGTATGAAATTTTCGGATATGATATAATGTTTGTTTTTAATATTTAAAACTCTTAGGTAGCCATTAGAAAAAAGTGACCAACATCCCTATATGTTTGGCAACTACCAACGGTAAATAGCTACAAATTGCATTGTTACCATCCCCTGACCATAGACATAACCAGATTTGATATTCAATTAATATAATTCAAATGAATCTTGCAATTTTACACAATTGAGCGAATTTATGTAACTCTACTAAACATAACAGTTTTAAGTATCATTTTTCTTTTACCGCAATCTTGAACTAGTTTGAGCAATCCTGTCAATTACTTTGACCGGTGCTTCTAAAAATGGAAAAATCAAGAATACTTTTTGCTATTTCAGACCTTGCGTTACATAATAGGGATGGAACAATAACTTGACTAGAATTTAAAAATTTACATTAGTACTAGAACATATTTTTCATAATCCGTTTTTATGGTAGACTTTCATGTAGAGCAGAATTTCATTTAAACGAATGGATGAATGTTATTTCATAATCCCTATGAAATATTCCCTTTATTGGGATCATAGAATTGTAGTTTTTAAAGTATTAAACTAATTATAGCGTATAGTTGGCACTGTGCTCGCAGCAACATTCCTGTATAAAATAAACGCATTCCGAAATTGTCATTAAAGTGAATACGTAGAGAACCCAACAAAGCATACTGAACTGAAATAGAATCATTATTCGTCATCTAAAACTATAGATTTGTGAGTTAAATAAAGACATTTAAATAGTTTCTTGGTTCCAACTGCATATTTTCTTGTCGATCTGATCTTCCCATTTTTGAGTTTTTCAAGTTAAGTTCATTAAAAGATATACAATGCTTTTTTAATCGAATAAAAATTGTTGAATGGTTGTCGGAATTGAACTTTATACAACTTTGGATTTCGTTATCAAAAAAGCCGGTTCCTCGAAAAAAAAATTCAATATGTATCTTCGTGAATTTTTATCCACTTCGTTCGGTTGGTTAATTTTGCAAAAATCAAAAATTAAAAAAAAAATTATTGAAGTAAATATATTTTACGTTAGCTATGAAACAATTTTATGTGTTATTGTTTTTGGTTTCTCATGTTGGGATTATTGGGACAATCAGTTCAATATGTTTAGTCTTGCATTGTATTAGTCGGATAATTTTCGTTGGATTTCAACTAGCAGTAAAATAATTATTCTTTACCTGTTGTGCAGGAGGAAATGCATGAACAAATGTCTGGCTATAAACGAATGCGTCGCGAGCATCAAGCTGCGTTACTGAAGCTCGAAGAGAAGTGTAAACTGGAAATGGAGGCTCATAAGGGAGCATTAGACAAGGAATACGATAATCTGTTATACAACTTCACACGGGAATTGGAGCGTTTAGAGGTTCGAATTTGATCTGTAATTTTCATAATGTCAAATTTCTTTCTTAAAATGTTTTTTTGTTTATTCTTTTCTTAGGCGAAGCATCAGCAGGACTTAGAACGTCGTCAAAAGCAAACAACCGCAGCGGAAAAGAAACTTTTCAAGGAGATTTCTTTGAAACAGGAAAGTGAGCGCAAAGCCTTTGATTTAAATCGCAAAAAGGAATATAAAGCAAATAAAGAACGATGGAAACGTGAATTATCGATGGATGAATCCACACCGAAACGGCAACGTGACTTGACGTTGCAATCACAGAAAGACAACTTGAAGCAAGCAGAAGCGCAAGAGGAACAACGTTTGCTGAGAGTACAAAAACAGTATATCGACTTGGAGATGCGGAAATTCAGAAGAAGACGCCTAATATCTCTTCACGAGCTCGAAGATCAGTTATTGCGTGATGTGAGTAGCTACAACTGCATATATCTTACATCTTCTTATGCTAATGAGAATTTGAACTTTAATATTTCTAGGAATTAAGCAAAAAGCAACATCAATTGGAGCAAGCTCATGCTATTCTGCTGAAACATCATGAAAAAACGCAGGAACTAGAATATCGTCAGCAAAAAAGTGTACATCAGCTTCGCGAGGAGCAGGTAAGAAAATTTATCCATACGGAGCGAGATATAGACCATACTATATAGTTTACTCCTTACCGATACGAAAATGGATGAATAATTTCTAAATAATTGCTCATTGAATCTATCATTGGGTACAGGCTCATGGCATGAGACACGCCAAACTGCTAATGGGAGGTTACAACCTGGAGAGGTTCAAAATTATAATAAACCTCCCAAGGAACAAACTCAGGCTTCTGGTCGCATGGTACACTGGTCACTGCAAGCTGAACAGGCATCTGCATAGCATGGGCCTATCAGCTTGCGCCAGCATCTGCTGTTTGACTGCTCAGCAGTCTGTAGATGCAGATCAAAGGCCCTTGGAGTGCTGTCTCCGGATAGGGATCGCATTGCCTCGCTACCGCCTGGAAGTCTGCTGGACTTTATCAATGGGCTGGGTCTAGGCGAGTCAATGTGAGTAAGGAGAGGGCACAATAGACCAAAGGTCATCTGCATTCTATCTATCTATTCTATCTATCATTCGTGTAAATGGTACTAAGTAATGCTAATAGAATACAGACATTGCGCAGCTCACTCTATTATGAATAATGAAACTGAAAAAAAAACAATCTTGCATATGAAAATAGAAGGGCTTGGCAGAAGAAAGATGAAGGAAGTAAAAAGTAAAGATATAAAGGAAAGATATAGCCGTTAGCATCAGCTTCTGGCTTGCGCTCGGTAGAATAATACGAGGGGGATAGAACATCTAAAGGTTTAAATAAATTATAAACCGCCCGAGAGACAAATTCTGGCTAACCGTGGTCACTGTAGTCTCAAGCAGTACCTATTCAATTCCGATTTATCTTCTTCTGCTGATTGTCTAGTATGCAAACTGATTTTGTGAACGCAGAAATAAAATTCTATGATTAGAATATGTTTAGGAAGCACACTGCATCGCTGGCACCTAGCTTATTCCTGTTGAAGAGCAGAGGTATAAATCAGCACAACTTCGTGCTGACTGCTGCAGCAGGCTTCCACTTATCCAGAAAGAACACGGACATACAAACCATATGTCCTCTAGTGCAAAGAGTCCTCGGATGACAATAACTACCTCAACACACCTCTTCCTTTAGTTCGACCCCCTCGAATCAGCCTGTTTTCTGGACCTACCACTAAATGTTTTCGATGACACTTGACAACAACTACAGCCACCACATACCTCAGTGCATAAATGAATAATAATCTCTCAATCCTCCTAGTAGTAGTAGGGAAACTGAAATCTATAAGGAAATAAATTTAGAAATCAATATTTAATTAGTTTTCATTGGTATGCAATTCTTAACATCTTTGCAAGCACGATCAGGTTTTAAATTACTTCATTAGGTATTTGGTGTTAGGAAAAATACAAAGAACTTCGACTCTATGAGGTTCTCTGTTCAGGGATATATCTACCATTAGATCCAAATACTAAACATCTGTGCTTCACTTGGCGTTGTAAGAAGAAAAATCTTTAGACGATGTGAAACTGTTATTCTTAGCTCACAGAATTTAGTAAAAGATTCATTATGGCATAAGAAATAAAAATTGTCATTTAAATGAGAAGGTAAAAACGATATAGAATAGATATTACTCACATTGAAACGACATTTCGATTTTGTATTAGTTCGTAGTTCTTAAGAAATCGATTTTATTTAATTCTGAATTAAGCTGATGTGACGATTATATTAATTCTATGATCCTTTTGCAGATAAATACTCAGCACGATACGGAACTGAAGAATCAAAATGACTACATGGAGCGAGTTAAAAAAGAACTTCTGCGGAAACACGCTCTTGAAATCAGACAACATCCTAAAAGTTTAAAGGTTTGTACACGTCACAGACTTTGTAACTTCAAAATTCTTCACATGTGGTATAAAAAAAAATAGAAAACCCGCATTGCAATCGTACGATGTTTTTTAAGTATGCTCGTGTTTTTTTGTTTTTACAAAAATACTGATATATATGAATGATGAATATCATTAATCAAAAGGCAATTATTTTAGGCATTAGGCTTAATAAAGACTCATAAACTTCATATGTATTTACTTACATGATATTACCTAACGTCAGCATATATGTATATGGAATTATAAACAAAATTAATTTATAAAAGCTTTATTCATAGAATATATCAGTAAGCATAATTCGCTTCAAAAAACGCGAGCAACTACAACCACAACTCTAAAAGTGCCTATTAAAGAGGTTATAAGTTTCTAAAAAAATAATATATTTAAGGCCAATTTCCACTTACAGTCAACATTTGTTCAATTTTTATTGCTCTGGTGCATAACTTTTTTTTATTTTAATTTAGCAAAAAGAACTGCAAATCCGTAAACAATTCCGCGAAACTTGCAAAACTCAGACAAAACAATATAAACGCTATAAGGCACAAATTCTCCAGACCACACCAAAAGAACAGCAGAAGGAGGTTATAAAACAACTGAAAGAAGAGAAGCACCGAAAATTAACACTTCTCGGTGAACAGGTAAGTAAATAAAAAATTTAATGTACTTTAAATTATATTGCATTTGAACTACTTTCTAGTACGAACAAAGCATCGCTGACATGTTCCAAAGTCAGAGTTACAAATTGGATGAGACCCAAGTGATTGAGTGCCATCGTACCAACGAGCAATTGGAATACGAACTTGATGTGCTCACTGCCTATCAAAATAAAAACAAGAAACAAGCTCAGGAGCAACGTGATCGTGAGCGCAAAGAGTTGGAAAACAGAGTAAACGTTCGCAGAGGTTTACTAGAGAGCAAGGTAAAGTGACGCGAATGTGAATATAATTGAGAAAATGCGCATATATTTTATTTAATGCAGATGAATGCGGAGTTACAGCAGTTCAATCAAGAGCGAGCTGAACGTTTACGTATCAAACAAGAAAAGCATGCCAGAGAACTGGAAGCTTTCGATCAGGAATCGCTTGCGTTAGGTTTCAGGTAAGAATATGGGAATTTTGAAAATTAAATTTAAGAAAATGGCGTATAATAATTATATTTATTATGGTCGTTTATAACTCAAATTATATAAATTTCCAGCTAAAAGCAGTTCCATAAAAAGTGCATACAATTTTAGACCATTTCCATAATAAAATATATATTTCATACCGTTTCGAATTCTTTGGAAATTAATATTTTATTGAAAAATTTATTAAATGTTCGTGTGAAATAAAAATATGCCGTTACGTATTTTAGGACAACGAAAATTTTTATAATTTCGTTTTAGTGGCCTAACTTAGAAAAAAGTTCTTCACCAATAAATTTGATAAATCCGAATTTACGCGCGGTTCAAAGAAGTTCTCTTCTGGTTTTGATTCAACCTTATTTTAAATTCAAAATGCTATATTTATGACACGAAATCGCCTTTGTTTTTAGTCTTCTTGAGGGTAGGGTAAAATTCAATAAGTATGCACATATTTTCAGTTTATGTTATTGTACTTATAATTGTATCAGTTATAAAGTTTTTATATGTGTTTTTGTTTTGCTATATTTCACTTTCAGCGCTCTATCACTCAGCGAGGTGTCGCGCGAAACATACCCCGACGAGGAGGGTAGCTTATCAGGGTCCATGATCAGTTTAGCGCATAGTAATAGCTCTACAAGTTTTCCGGCTGGCTCCCTATAGCATAAAAACACTAATAGGTATAAAAACGGCAATTTTATTAAAACTAACATAATTTCAATAACAAAGAAAGGATTTCGTAATTCTAGTGATGATGGTAAGAACCAAGTAAAAGAAGTAATGTAAAAAAGAAACCCAAAAAATATTAAAACTAAACACTAATAATAATAACGAATACATTAAAGAAGAAGAAAGTATGAAAAGTATAAACAGTGAGTGAAGCAAAAATAATAATAAAATGCAAATAACAAAATTAAATGTATGCCACTGATTGCAGCAAGCAAAATATAAACAGCAATAATAATACATATTAGCAGTTGCCGCCGGTTCATATTTTTATATTTAAGTTATTAAATTACAACAAAATTGCAATCTAAAAACACAGTAAAACATATATTCAAGATATGAAAAGTAATTAATTATCATTAAAGAAAACATAGGCATTAGTGGCGAGTTTCTTAAGCTGTAAGGCTTTGAATAAGATAATCAAAAAGAGGCGTTACAAACTAGGACGCTAGTTTTTTATAATGCAGTATAATAGCGCTATAAAGAAATACCTACACTGTCGTATGTCCATATGTCCGCACGAATGTTCGCTTACATAACATATAAACGATTGTATATGCATATAAAGCTGGCGTGAAAATGGCATTTCCTTCTATACGTTCGCAAAATATGAAATTTGGCTAATATGCGATGGAGAGATGTATGCAATTTCATTGTACTATAGGACTATCTTTCATATAGGCTGATATAGTCGAGCTTCGGTACTCATACATAGGTTTAGAATTCGTACACCATATACATCCAACCGTATATTCCAAAATTCCTTGTGTCCAGTACTTATTGTAACGATTTCTTTGCATGCAATAGCATGGGCAATTCTTCATATTTTTCTTGCTGTGATATTACATATCAAAGAGTGCAACATCTTGATTTATGTTGATGATATATGTATGTGAGAATACAATCAGAAACAAAGTAGAATGGAATTACATATATGTATATGTATATGTTTTTGTTCAAACATTAGCCTGTCTGTCTGTCAGTTGAGTCTAGTCCCCTTCGTTAGATATTTTAACCTTTTGAAATTTTGTTTAGGTACCTTGATATATGTAGAACTTGAAGCTATCTTCCAGTAATCATAGCTCAGAAGGAAAATTTGCTATTTTTAATTTTTATATTTAAAATTTATATGGAATTTCTATTAAATTATTTATGTATGGAAATTCTCTGAAGCATCATTTCAATGCATTCATCTTTTGGTCTTAAAACCAACTCAACAGTGTGAGCTAAGGATTCAACTACAGAGTGACTTGGTAACAATACTTTTTTGAAGACCAAGGGTAGATAGTACGAGTATAATGTAAATAAAAGCTAGTAGTATTTGTTATTTATGCTCAATGGTTGTAGGCGCTCGTTTGCAAAAGTTTCAAATTATTAGTTTCTAGACGTTTCGATGTTTTATTTATTCGTTAGTTTATTTTAACAATTAATGCAATTCAAACCATTAATGCAAATAGTTCAGTTAAGTCTTCGACCATGGTCAATTATACACGCCAGGCGGTTGAAATACCGGGTTGGCGCCATTGGCTCACTTACTATTGCCAGATAATTGTGCACGCCTCTCATTGGGAAACTTTGCTGCTTAAATATGTGGTTGAGTTAACATTCCATTAAACTGAGTTTGAACTGTGACACAACTCATACTGTTGTAAGGTCTGTAAATTCCTTTTAATCATTGGATAATGCTGAAATTTCGAAGCAAGTTTTAGGGATTCGTGATTTTTTCAATGTTGAAAGTTTATATTATTCCTGGAATACTTTGTAATTTAGAAACGAAAATAATTTTTTCCTTCGAATTAAATTTGAAATGTTAATGATTAGGATGCGGTCGAGTATCGTCACTGAGCCAATAGTAGATATGTACTAGAGTTTATAATACTTCTTATTCGCCATTAACTGCATATTTTGATTGTATTGGTTTGTGATTGCGATTTCGCTTCGTTATTTTGAGCCGTTCATATTTTATCAAAAGTTATAAATATGAAAGAATTGAATGGAAAAAGTAAATATATATATATCAAGAAATTCAAGAATTAATAACAAAATGGAAAGGTAAATTAGGATATTTAAAATAAAATTAATTTTTTGAAAATTAACAATTAGCCAAAATGTTGTGTTAATATAATATTACGTAATTTTAGTAAACAAATTAATATTGTAAATTTGTTCATGTTTTTTTTTTTTTTTTTTTGTTTCGTATCATTTTTGTTGTTGAATTGTGAGGCGAAGAAGGTTTGTTGTTGCAACATTTATCCTAGCCACCGATTAATGAATTGCTTTGTACGCCATTCGTTCAGTTTTGTTCAGAGTTTAAGAAATATATAACTGCGCATACAACGCCACAACTTTATACAGATTAATAAAACAAAATGAACAGCATTAAGCTAATTTATACTTGTATAATAAAGCTGCCGAAAAAACACATATGCAGAGCTTTTGAGCATATAATTTGAGTATGACGTGAAACACCCACTAAAACATAAACCATGTACAGTACTTTATTACAAATATTTTAAATATAATATTATAATGTTCATCGAGGAAAGGATCGCGACATTGTAAATACATTTGACTGGCGAACGAGCCAGTCATTGAAGTATTGCAGCACCATTATTCTGCCTAATTCTACGTAATGAAAATTTCAGACGATTCACTGGAAAATAAAAATATTACGGTTTAATGCTGTTGTTGTTTTTCCTTTCCTCTGCTTCAGTAAATATTTACGTTAAATATTCTAAGATCTACAAAATGTAATTAAATATGCAAAGCAATTTCCACATATGAAAGTGTGTAAAATAGTTTCCACGCCAGCAAAAATCAACCAATTATAATTATTAAAATAACATAAAGCAAATCTAAAACACATTTTTAGTAGTTTAGTTTTGTAGTAACATAAACTTTGTAATAATACAACAAAAATAAATTCATATACATACCTACATATATAAATATATTTAAAAAAACAACAACAACAAAAGTTAGAAACGTATTAAGGAACAATAAGAAAAACTTTATGTTAAAAATATTGAAATTCAAATTTATTTTATTTTTATGCTAGATATAATAAAATCGAAGATAACAAATTAATAAGTCTATAAAAATAAAGACGGCAAAAAATCACATATATATTGGAAATTCTTTTTGTTGTAGCTAATAAAATATAGTGTTTTAAACTGAGGAAGATCACAGCCTGCCCACAAGTATCCCACATCCAGATTATGGTTTAGTATGTGGTTTAAAATATATTTTTTGTTTTTAACTGACCATTTAATGGTAGATTAAAAGCTTTATATCGCAGCACTGGCATGGTAGATCTTAATAGCTTTACCACTTTACAGTTAGACAATAGTTAAATAAACTACAAAAATGTGTAGACCAGAAGATGAATTTTAACAAGTAAACTTGGGAATCAAAACAAACTGGAATTATTCAAATTTAAAAAAGCATTTAAGGGAATTCATACGTTAGTAGCACACTGATGGCTCAAAAATGGTGGAAGGAAATGTTTGATATTGGAACCGAGCTCAAGGTTTCATACAGCTACGAAAAGGAGGGTTGGAATGAAAGGCAGAGAAAGGTACACCTCCACTTAGTTGAATTGAAGTTAAAGCAATTCAACTTCAGATCATTTAAACTATTTTTGGGGATTACGAATTTTAACTCCTTTCAGGCGAAGTTTCCTTGTTGGCGTCCAAAAGTGAACTTTTGACAGATAATTAAATATTATTATATTACAATAACTCAAATGTTGCTCCCAGAACTGAAGTTTCAAAACTTCGGCCAAAATACAGTTGGGTTGGAATCTGTAACAGAATGTGTGTGTGTGTTATCCTTCCGTTAGTGACCGATGTGCCGCCCTTCCGTAGTGACAACGTAGTTCTTGTTGTCTCTTGATCACATTTGGCCGATGTTGCCGTTTTGCACACATCTATCTTTGCAGTTGTAATTTTTCGTAATGTAAGATAACAAAACTAAAATCAAAATATTAAAAGAAGTCTACCTATTTATGAATTATTGTTTTCGACCGTAATTTTAAGTTAGTTTAAAAATACTTCAAATATATTGAGGTCTAGTTTTGAATTGCTACAAAATATCGAGACAGGCAACACAGCGTTTAAGAGAGCAAACTCGTTTCTCCGGAAAAAATTCAATTTGCTCAAATATCCACGTAAGGCTGAAAGAATAGATGGTGAGTTTTCATTTACGTACATTAAAACAGTAACATTGCTCAAATGAGAACAATAACAACTATGTTGCCACTACCAAAGGCGGCACGTCAGTCGCTAACTGCAAATTATGCGTGAAACTTAGGAGGCGTTTAACTATTTTCTATGAACGGTATTGCCTGATCCAAATGATGTCATTGGCTTCTAGTAGAATAATTCAGACTTAAGTTGTCACAAAATCCAGAGCTCTGTTTAGCTAGCAACAGCAAAACCTGAAACAAATACAGAATGTTTATGGGGCAATAGGCAAAATAATCATAGGAAGCATGGTAACGCCATTAGGCTCGCCATTCATTCACTGCTGAACATTTTCTTTGTTGTTGGTTCAGAAATAGTTTTACTACGGATTTAAATTTTTTGGTCCCCTCTAACCTAAACAAACTGCTTTAAACTTTATTTTGTAAATAATTATTTTAATTCCTTCAATAAATAGATAAGTCTAAATATATAAACGGGTCCTCCAAAATTTTAAACGAGATCTGAAAACATTGAACATCCTATAAGAGAATATCACTTTATATTGCCTTCAAGCAATTGGGCAATTTAGATTTATAACTTCAGATAACATAAAATAGATCTAGCGATAATGTTAAAAGAACATATACATATGTATATAGATACGTATATATCTTACTTGGAATATATTTTATTTTAATTTATAATATATTTATTTTTTTTTATATCCGTGATATACTTTAGCAATGCACGTTTGTTTGATTATGACATTAAATCTTTCATAAAACTATGCTTATTAATAATTTTTGTGGTGGCTATAATAAATTCAACATTATTATCCTCTTGTTGTGATAGAAACCTTAGGGCTGCTATTTCCGCAAAGGTACAACCGCCCACAAAGAATACCAAAATAATACGTGGAATGTTCAGAGCGGAACCATCTATAGGAGTAGATGAGTTGTGACGACCGCTTATGCCTATTAACTGAGCTTGGAAATCTTCAAATGTTGGACCTGGTAAGTTATTAATTTGACTCTTCAACGTCTGCCATCCTAGAGGTTTCAAAGTCTGTTCAACGATGCGAGCAGTTAGTGGTGCATAAAAACTATGCACATAACTAATATCCTTTGGCTCTATTTCAACGACATCTTCCACTGTTAAACTAAGAGTCTAAAATAAAAAATAATAATTATGGTATGTTTAAGTAAAATTTTGATTATTTATTACTGACCTTGCGTAATACCGCATAAGCACGGGATTCTGATTGAGTGTACAAAAGACCAGCTTTTTCCAAATTACTTATTTTAAGCAGAACATTTAAGCCGTACACCTGAACTAACTCACGTTTATAATAATTCAAAACCTGAGAAAATAATGTGAATACCTTTATTTAGAGACAAATTTGTTTATAAAACTTTACCTTTTCTTTAAATCCCGAAGCCGCCGAACATTGCATCGCCATTAGTCGTAAAACATTTTCAAGGTCACTCTTTTTCGCAATCATATCTTCAATATAGGCACTGGCCTTGTCTGTGTCCTCGCACATCATAAACTCTTGTTCGGCTGCCAGATCATCGGAGAACTCAAAAGTATCTACTTTTTTGCGAATAATCTCTGCGATTGTTGTATGAACTGCCACTGATTGTTTATGTGCTAACAATGCTGGTAATTTGTCTACAAAGCGTTTCATATCCTGCACCGAGGTATCCTGTGCATTTGTGTTCATTTGGGCACTAATCTCACGAGCATTGCGGGCTAAAATTTTTCCAACTTCATTGAAGTTTTTGTTCCTCAATTCAGCAAATAATTTTTCACCAGAATTCATGAAGAATGTTTTCTTGCCAGAGACAAACTGCGTTTGTGTTGTGTTTTGCTCTTCTGCACTTGAAGAGAAAAGTTCTGCTGGCAGGACAAGTTGATTATTTTTTATGCCGAAAAATTCATCAATTAACCCTTCATATGTGAGCTGTGTTGCCACAGCACTTAAAATATCTATTGAACGATCAAGCAAAATAATTTGATCTATCAAGCCTTTGTCCCCATTCAACATTTTTTCTTCGGCACCTAATTGTTTTGCATGCTCCCATATCCTTTGCGAATGAATACCCTTTCCATAGATTTTAGGTATTTGTCCATAGAGCCGTTGTAACTGCACTAAGCCTACAGCTGCTTGGTACAACACTGTTGGATCACCATCAACTGCTACATCACGAAAAGCAAAAGGTAATTCCATAGATACAGTATCCACGTCCAAAGGAAAGAAGTTCCATTCTAATTCTTTTATTTGTGTAAAGTGTTGATACACTTTCAAGTTCTCTAAATGTTTGATGCATAAGCATGACCGCCTTGGCACAAAAAATATGTGAAACTGTCTGTTTTTATCCAGATTCTTTTTAACATGCTCAGCAATTATGTCCATAATTCGGACATGTGTTCGCACAATATATATGATGTTCCATGCATCCCGAGGTATTTGTGCATCTAATTTTAATTTGAGAAGCTTAATATTCCGTTCCGAAAAAAGCGAAGGAGAAGCAATCAACCCAATAGGTCCCAGAATGTCTTCATCTAATATTAGAAGTTTGGATCCATCAATCTGCTCTAAAAGATTTACAATCTCTTTGCATGCTGCCTCCTGCAGTAATTGAATATTTACACGCCTGCTTTGAAGATATTGGAACATTTGTACGAATATATTAATGTGTTATTATGTTTACTTAAACGAAAACAAGGCGTTTTTCGTTGCCGAAAAACAGCTGATAAACATCAAGTTTTAATCATCAAGTTAGTAATGTTAGACCATATTTACACAAGAATAATTTTGTTGCTCATTGTTAGGAAATTTCAACTGCATATGCTTTACGTTCGGTTAAAATTTAGAATAGCATCCCAGGATTTCGGGGATAAAATGGGTATCACTGGAGCAAATATCTTTAAAACTATAAGTCAGCGGCAACTATATATATGTATATATTTGTGTGATCTGGAGAACGTCATCTTTCCAGTGATACCCATTTTATTCCCGAAATCCGGGGATGCTATTCTAAATCTCAGCTAAAGCGTTGATCAGATGGACAGATCCGAGGGTGATCATTGCATTATACTATATATTTATCAATTGGTATTGTTAATAATCTTTTTTAGTTGTTGGAATTAGAAAAAAAGACAAGAGTATAGTCATTAGATTGGGACTTTTATTTAACAATCCAGTGAACGAACTCAAGAGTGAGTTTCAAGGTAGACGATTTATCAAGAAATCCGTTACAATGTATTGCCTGAGCATCAACTATGATAATAATAATTAATAAATAATGAAAGGAAAAAATATAGTCATTAGAAAATATTAGTTAAACATTTACAACTTCTGAGTTTTGGATACAAATTATAGTATATAGGGACTTAGTTTACCTGAATCATTTTGAAAGTTGCGGAAGTTTCACAATTTGCCTCCGTAAAAATAAAAATAATCCTATTGACAGAATAGATGTCAATGATGGTGCACACTTTTAGGAACACCATGGAGTTAAGCCTTTATACGATATTAAGTGTGGCCAATTCCCTATTGTTTTCTTTTGTAAACCAAAATTTAAAGAGCGTACGCTCATGGTTTTCTGAATGGGCGATAAAATGCTGGCTTGATTTTGGTTTAATTAATGATTAAAAAATAAATTTACTTGCTTTGTTAAAGTTAAAGGAAAAACTATGGAAGTAAATTCTACGACGGATCCCATGCGGGTAGCATTAAAAACGCTTATCCAGCATTCAAAGTGAGATTTTTGGAACTATATTTGTGACAGCTGCTGTGAATTGTTTACTAAATTGCTAGTAGTAACAAATTGTTATAGAGCGGGTTGTTTAAAACCCGCTATTTTTAATTTGTTGTTATTCAAATGTTATTTAGAAAAAATACATACATATGCAATTTTTTAGTGCAACGTTTACTGCTGATGATGTGCTACGGGAATTTCGTACAACAAAAGAGAAACGTTCCAATCGGAAATTGTTGAAAATTTTGGAAATAATTTCAAAGAACCAAGCAAAATCCGCAGAGCATTTGGTGGAAGCGGCCAAGTTATTAGAGAAGTATATATTAATTATTTTAAATAGGGATGGTGAAACTGTGCTAATAAATAAAATTTTTATTATATTCCTCCTTAAGAAAAGACCCGTTCTATTGCTTGTTAAATTTTTTGAATCACTACTCGGACACAAATATAATGCAATCCATACGGAAAAAAGATATATCAACTTCAACACCATTAATAAATAAAAAAATGTTTGAAACAGTTACCCCAGATTGCGTATCAGAGGTACGTATCAGAACGATAAATATGTATTTATTGTTTTCCTTATTGTATGCAGTTACGTATTACAGATTAAGGAACGTGTAGTTCAAGCAGCTACTGGGTGTGTAACGAAACCAGTGCAGAATAGTTCATTAAATAATGTCACCGGAGGACCCTCCCCAACTACTCCACTATTTCCGCCATGTAACAAGCAACATGCTGAAGTGCCTTGGGATTACCGCGCACTTGATAATTTACAGTTTCCCCAAAATAATATTCTCGCTATTCCAATTAGCAGTCAAGAAACGCTGCTTCTCTACGATCTGATATACTGTTTAACAGGTATGCGCGGATCGTATATAACCCCAATAGAATGTATGACCAGTGGCCGAAATCCCTGTATTAAATTCATGATTTCTGAGCAAATACATAATTCATTAAGGGACATCGCTCAGGAGATGCTACCATTAGCTTCATACTATACATGTATAGAACAGTTTATTCAAAATGCAAGTTTGACAGAATGTGGTCAAGTGCTACAAGCTTTTAGTGAGGCATTAAGCAGTTTAATACACGATTACTATGTAAGTTTATTATAAAAAAAAACTAAAGTTTAATCACAAAAATTTCGCAATAAAAAAAAAAATTTTTTTTATGTAAAAAAAAGTTGCTTTTGGCCCAATTGGAAGCAGAGTTGAATGCTGGAAATTTAACAGTACACAAAATGCTTTTTTACGTTCGACCCACCTTAAATACAATGGAAGTTTTGGCCGGTGTGGTGTCCGATATTCTAGAGGTAAGTTGACTAAATAGTAAAGTTATGCCTTAAACTGTTTATGTTCTGGTTGTAGAACGAGTTACGAGGTGGTCAGGCGCTGACGCTTCTTTTTAATAAAATTAGTGCTTTAACTGGTGATGAAGAATCGCAAAAGTTCGTCATTCAATTAACACAATTAGCGGCAGTACCGTATATGGAAATTTTGCAACTGTGGGTACAAAAAGGAGTAATTTGCGATCCACAGCAGGAGTTCTTGGTGGAAGACAATGAAGTCATTCGTCGGGAGGAATTACCTGAACATTATTCGGCCGATTATTGGGAAAAACGGTATTGAGATGTCATCTGGAAATATTATTGAAAATTGTGGAAAATATATCAATTATTTATTGCATTGCAGGTACACAATACGACGTGAACGCATACCTTGTTTTTTAGAAAAAGTGTCGGACATAATTTTACGTACGGGTAAATACTTGAATGTTATACGCCAATGTGGCAAGAAAGTGACTCCTCCGCAGTTGATGAACCTGCAGTTTTCACCTACAAATCAAAATCACATCACCGTCATTCAAAACGCATACCGTTTCGCTTCAAAGAATCTCTTAGAAGTGCTGCTTAAGGAAAACGATTTAATGGGACACCTAATGTCTGTAAAGCGCTATTTGTTGTTGCATCAGGGCGATTTCATAACACAGTTTATGGACGCATGCGAAGATGAACTAGCAAAGAATGTAGATAAGGTGTTGCCAATGACATTGGAGAACTTGCTGGGGCTCACATTGCGTTTATCTTCTGCTAAACACGATCCATACAAAGACGACGTGCATTGTGAATTGCTCACATATGACCTAGTTACGCAAATGTCGAAAATTATGAATAATGAAGAAGGTGCATATCTTGGTTTGTGATCGGTTTATTCAAAATTTTAATGCACAAATATTCCTTCTAGAGTATTGGCTATCCCATGACCGACTGGATCTTAATGGTTTGGAGTGCTTTGCTTTTAGATACGAAGTGAAGTGGCCGGTCTCTCTGGTTTTGAATCATATAGCGATTTCGAAATATCAGATGCTCTTCAGACAGTTATTCTATTGCAAACACGTTGAGCGTCAGTTGTGCAAGTAATTTGATAATTTTTAATCTATACCATTTATTAATATAGTTTTAAATAGATCTTGTTAGCAAACAATAAGGAAAACTGCCACTTACTTATACATTTTGTTTGCCATTTTTGTTTTCGTTTTAGAATATGGAAGGAGAACTCGATCGCCAAAAAATTTTCACCTCAAGCAGCGGAGCTTTACCGCTCCGCGTTTACATTACGTCAACGCATGATGAACGCTGTTCAAAATCTGGAGTATTACATGATGATTGAAGTGATCGAACCGAATTGGCATATCTTCATACAAAATATGAATAAGGTATAATGAAAAGTCAAAAATAGTAGCTGTACTTATAGTTATACTGGCACTTTTCAACTATTTTGATTGCAGGTTGAAAACGTCGATGAGGTGCTTTCATTTCACCAGGATTTTCTTGACTCCTGCTTGAAGAATTGCATGCTGACCGACACAACCCTACTTAATCGTTCCATCTTCAAACTGTGCAACATTTGCTTAAAGTTCTGTGAATTTATACAGGTAAAAATGCACACATGTATAAATGGTAGTGTTGAAAGTATATACATACTTGGTTTAGTTTAGCAAGTAGTAAGTAGCTCTAACAAATTTATTTCATAACAACTCAAACATAAGTATATATGTATGCGCATGCTTCTTTCCTTATTCTTCTACGTATTACTTGTACACGTACATAATATTGTCCACAATCTTGTTTTCCGATTGCTTAAAAAGAAATCCCAACGTTTCTTTCTTGATGCTGAGCTCAAGTCTATGGTCTGCGACAGCAACGACGAGGAAAATTCTGATTCGGATGTTGATATTTCGAGTCAGAAGCAGGTACAGACGAATTTACATTGAGACATCTTTTCACCCTGTATTCTCTAACAATCATTGTCATATTTTTTGTTGTTGTTTTTAACTATATAGTATTAATTTCTTGATATATGTCCTTTTTTTTATTAAGTTTTCGATGTTTGTCTTTTGATTTATACAAAATCTGTTTGATTTTAAAGAATTTCTTTAATTCTTACTCTTTACACTTTCAAGTCCGAGTCATCGTTGGCACCGAACGATACTTTCTCGGAACGCGTCAAGCGCTTTGATCTGGAATTTACTGGCTTGCTTATTGGACTCCTAAAGCAAATCAATGATGTGGCATCGGACAATCCCTCGGATCGGTTTATAAATCTTGTGCATCGTATTAATTTTAACTCGTTTTATAATCAACAAATGGATAAATTATGTGCGAAAGATTCGATGATGTAATACCTAGTGCCGTCGTTGAAGTCTTTTGACGCTATTTACTCACTTATAAAAGTCACCTCCGCTTGTTTGAAAACATAGCTTATGTTTGTATGTCTTTGATTAATACTTCGAAATAAAAACCTTTGTTTGATTGTTAACTTCGCAATAAAGCAAAATAAATACTCAGTCGTTAAGGAATGGTGTTTTCCTTAATCGTTATCACATTCAAAATATATTTTAGAAGCACATGTTATAATGGACGAAAATATTACGGCGACACCTCTCATGCATCGTATCATCCAATGGATTTGTTGAGAAAATACTTCGGTGAGCAGGTTTTGGGTGGCTCGTTAGACTTTGTCCTGTTGGGATATGTAAAGTCTTTGCGGATAACCCCGCTTCGAATCAGACCTTGGAGCAAAACATAACGCGTGTCATTCGCCAGTTACCCGTCGAAATGCTCTAATGAATAATCGAGAATTGGACTCAACGGATGGATCATCTGAGACGTAGCCGCGGCCAACATTTGAAAAAGATAATCTTCACAAAAAATATAGCAAATAGTCCAGTCATTTAAGCTTAAATTAGGTAAGAATCTCAAAATTCGATATACCCATTTATATGTCTGTAAATACATATACCCTACCTTTTGTAGGTTTTGAGGCAACTTTAGGGTGTCAATGCACAAGTATTTACAGACATATAAATGGGTATATCGAATTCCGAGGTGAACTTACTATAATGACTGGATTAAAAGAATGTTCTTTCGAACTATAATAAATAAACACACCCCATTAAATTTTAAGTTTCTGTTGTTTTTTCCTCCAAAATCTTCTCTTAATCTAATCTTAAAAAGGATCACTCTTTTGAAAAAAAATAAACTGTCATCTACTTTAATTAAAAATTTGTTTGTGCGCGACCGTGACAGGACTCGAACCTGCAATCTTCGGATCCGAAGTCCGACGCCTTATCCATTAGGCCACACGGCCATATTTATATCAACTGCTAAATGACTCATATGTCTACGTAGAACACCAGTTAGTGATGTTTTTGTGCTTTTGTTTTGCTTTGCAAAAACAGATTCTAAAACTCTTACTCATCCATACTTGCGGCGGTGCGTGGCGCAAAAATAAAAAGCGCAGAATTAACGTGTAAATACATTCCCCTTATGAAATTTAGGTAATTATAATATATCCGTAGTTATGTTGAAAGGTGTGTTCTAAATATGACCGACCTTTTTGGAAAAGGCATAAAATACACATTATATTAACATATATTTGAAATGTATTATTTATTTAAAATATGTAGTTTCCATTATTCTCAATGCTAACGGGTGATCCAAGCAGAGAACAGATCGCGTGTGAGTCGTGTCAAGCTGAAGGACTTACGCCTGAACAACATTTATGAATAATTCAATTTTATTACGAATAATTTTCGTTCTATAAAAATGTGATTCGCGCGCTTCGCTCAACTTATGGTCAACGTCATCATCATCCATCTTGAGATCCAGCATACATTATTGGATAATATTCGACCGAATAGACCACGTTCAGAATGCAGTGTAACCGAGAGTTTCCACGAACACCGTGGAGAGTCGACCTGCCGTTCGCAGCAACTCGGACAGACGTATGGAACGACTTGGTGCATTTTAAGTCGAGATCTTGAATTGAAAGCGTGCAAAATACCGCTTGTACAAGAACTGAAGCCGCTCGACCTTCTCAAGCGACAAAGCTTTGCTTTTTGAGCATTGGAAAACTTCACAGAAGATCTGACGTTTTCGAGCCAAATTTTATGTAAACAATTAAAATTGCTACATTTAGGACGGTGAGCAACCTGAAGAGATTCAAGAGCTGCCTTTTCATCCAGAAAAAATAACGGTGATGCCGGTGAGAACTCAACCGTCAATGGCGACTGTCATCGCGCCGGCTATTTGATGCCCGAAATCGAGCACCTATACCAAATTACAATTTTATATCTTAATTTAGTGCTTAGTTATGGCTCTTTATAGGTTTTCGGTTAAAGACTATTCGTGCGCGTGGCAGTGGTCTGGTTACGCCCATCTACGAACTCATAATTTTTGTGAAAATATCTAAAATTCAGAGGGCGTCTGTTTCTAATAACAATATGCCTTGTGCCTTAAATGAGTAAAGTTGGATAAATCTTCTACTTTATTGGCCACCACTTACGCGATTATAGTCGAGTTAACAACAGCGCGCCAATCGTTTCTTCTTTTCGCTACGTGGCGCCAATTGAATATTCCAAACGAAGCCAGGTCCTTCTCCACCAGGTGCTTCCAACGGAGTGGAGTTCTTCCTCTTCCTGTACTTGCCTCGGCGGGTACTGCGTCGAATACTTTCAGAGCTGGAGTGTTTTCGTCCATTCGGACAACATGACCTAGCAGCGTAGCCGCTGTCTTTTAATTCGCTGAACAATGTCAATGTCGTCATATATCTCATCGTTCCATCGAATGCGATATTCGTCGTGGCCAACGCACAGAGGACCATAAATCTTTCGCAGAATTTTTCTCTCGAAAACTCGTAACGTCGACTCATCAGTTGTTGTCATCGTCCAAGCCTCTGCACCATATAGCAGGACGTGAATTATGAGCGAGCGTGTTTGGTTTTTGTTCGTCGTCGTTCGATTTTACTTCTCAATTGCCTACTCAGTCCGAAGTAGCACTTGTTGGCAAGAGTTATTCTACGTTGGATTTCCAGTCTGACATTGTTGGTGGTGTTTACACTTCTTCCAAGATAGACGAAATTATCTACAACAAATTATGACTGTCGACTGTTTGTTTGATGACAGGAGATATTTCGTCTTGCCTTCCTTTACTGCCAGACCCATTTCCTTTGCTTCCTTGTCCAGTCTGGAGAAAGCAGAACTAACGGCTCGGGTGTTGAGGCCGATGGTATCAAAATCAGCGGCATACGCCAGCAGCTCTTATAAAAGATTGTACCTACACGATTAAGTTCTGCAGCTCGAATTATTTTCTCCAGTAGCAGGTTAAAGAAGTCGCACGATTGTTATCGAATGGCTCGGAGAGCTCCTTCCCGATCCTGACGGAGCTTTTGGTATTGCTCAACGTCAGTTTTCACCATATTAGTTTTGCGGGGATACCAAATTCAGACATCAGCTCCTTTTCGTGCTGTCGAAACCAGCTTTAAAATCGACGAAGAGGTGGTGTGTGTCGATTCTCCTTTCACGGGTTTTTTCCAAAATTTGGCGCATGGTGAATCTCTGGTCGGTTATTGATTTGTCAGGTCTAAAGCCACACTGATAAGGTCCAATCAGTTTGTTGGCGATGGTCTTTAATGTTTCACACAATACGCTCGATAGAACGCTATACGCGGCGTTGAGGAGGCTTATCCCACGGTAGTTGGCGCAGATTGTGTGGTCCCCCTTTTTGTGGATAGGGCAGAGCACACTTAAATTCCAATCGTTGGGCATGCTTTCATTCGACCATGTTTTAAAAAGAAGCTGATGCATGCTCCTTATTAGTTCTTCGCCGCCGTGTTTGAATAGCTCGGCCGGCAATCCATCGGCTTCCGCTGCTTTGTTGTTCTTCAGACAGGTAATTCCTTTTCGAACTTCTTCATGGTCGGGCAATGGAACGTCTGCTCCATTTTCACCGATTGGGGAATCGGGTTCGCCTTCTCCTGGCGTTGTACGTTCACTGCCATTTAGCAAGCTGGATAAGTGTTCCCTCCACAATTTGAGTATGGGTATCGGTCACTAGATCACCTTTCTACAAGAGTATGCTCCGTCCTTGAAACCTTGTGTTAGCCGCCGCACTCACGCTGGGCTCAAGTTTGCGGTAAAAGCAGCATGTGAACCAGACCTTGGTCAAAGCAACAAAAGCATTAATGGTGTGCAATCGTCTGGCGTGAAAATCCTAGGGCTGTAAGCCTAGAATCGTTAGGTGGTTGTACAACATGATTGTGCGACCGATAATTACATACGGGTCGGTGTCCTGGGCGTCGCAGTCTTCGGTAGGAACCCAATTATCGAAGCTGCAGCGACTAGCCTGTGTCTGAATCACGGGCGCAATGCGAACTTGCCCAACGGCAGCTCTGGAGGTCCTGCTGGAACTCACACCGCTTCATTTGGTGATCGGTCAAGTAGCCAAGTATTCCTAAGCAAGAAATGTTGCTGACGATTGAAATTTGCTTATGATTTACAGATTTCTTGACGAAAATTACAATTCCTTGTTTGGCGTATAAGTTTTGTATTTATTACGAGGGTATACCTTTTTATTGTAAGGGGTGTGGGTTTCTTGGAGTGAAATAATTTCCGAACAAAATTCATTAATAAAGATATTTAAATCAGGGTAGTTATTAAGTAAGCCATTTATATTCATCATATCATTTCATTATTTGTTGTCAGAGAGGGGAATATTTTAGGTTTAGGTGAGTATATTGTTCGTGTTGTTAATATGGGAGCTGTAAGGTGAGTAAGCAATGATGAGATCATTGCGTGGGTTTGAGAGCTTACTGTGGTGTAATTGTTTTCATTTATTTCTTTTTCTTGTGTTTCGTTATACTTATTGTTGGTAGGTTTGTTGCATGTAATAGGAGGAATATTTTCTGTAGAAGAGGTTTTTGAGAATTTGTTATTTTCTTTTAAGTTGTTGGTCGTATTTTTTCACTGAGTGCAGGAGTAAACTGGGTTTTTTGTATTTAATTTTTTCAGGTAGGTGATATTTATCAAAGGTCAGGAGAACGACTCCACTAGGTACTGGCTTTTGATTGATGTATTTAGGGAATTTGATTAATACAACTCTCTACGCTTTTAAGCGTTCAATGATTTCATCTTCTGAGATTTCATTGAGGCATGGTGTGTAAATTGTTCCTTTTGTGTAGTTAAGGTTGTTGTGGAGTTTTATTTCTACATCACATATGTCATATAAAGTTTTCGTTAATATGAATTTTTGAGTTGTGTTGTTGTTTTTTACTAGTAATAATAGTTTTCCGTCTCTAAGTTCTGATATGTTTATTATTTCGGTGCTTATATTTTTTAGCGCTTTGTGCACAGTTTTTCTGTGTTTTGCGAATATTTGTTTACGGGTTTTTGAGAGTTCGTTGCACTTAGCACTAAATATCTTGGGTTATCTTTTGTTGTTGGAGGAAGGCTTGGAAAATCGTTATTGGGAAATGCTTGATTTTTTTTTTTCTTTTTGATTTGGAACTTGTTGATAACAGAGGGAACCTGTTATCACAAAGAGAGTGTCCCCCTGGGGGTATGTTACTTGTTGTTCACAAGATAATACATATATGTATACACTCTTTAACATGTGCTTTAAATAAAAGTTCTTGAAGTTAGAATGCACTTACGAAAAAGGTGATAGGGTCCTTGAGTATCAGTCAATGACTGCGGGACAAAATTATTTAAAGAGATTTTATGAATGAAAATTAATAAAAATACATGTTTGAATATAATAATGTAATATATTCAAATAAAACAAGTAAAGAAGGCTAAGTTCGGGTGCGACCGAGCATTTTATATTGAACATATTTGAGTAGCGGGTAGTATCGACCAGATTTGATCTATTTTTGTTCATCCCACATTCTACTAATATGCTACATAGTCAAAAAATGGGTTTCATTAAGGTGCCTTACATACAATCACCATTCAAGGCGAAGTAGATGTTCGAAAATCTTGGTAACAGTTATATGGGGGGAGGGTCAAGTTTGTATCCCAATTGACCCCAATTGTATCTACGAGATAACTCAAATATTGGCGGATATATTTAGCATAAAGTGACCTAGAAGTTCTTTATATTAGGTATGGTTTTTGATACACAGAACTTCTATGGACAGGAAAGGGTTTTATGTGAACTTCAATTTCATATCTCACTCATTGAACGATATTTTTGGTCAAAAGTCAACTACAGATACCGCGACCTAAATATTCGGTACCTAGGGGCTTTAACAGTTTTGGTTGGATTTGGACAATTTTTAATCAAAAGGTGGCATACTTTAAGGGAATTATTACCGCAAACCTTTATTTCGTAATATTAATTACTTCTTTATTTGTGTGTTGAAAAGTGAAATATTCGAATGGAATTTTAAATTGTGTTACATGGGAAGTGGGCGTGATTGTAGTCCGATTTCGCTCATTTTCATACTGTGGCATCGAAATACCTTCGGGTTCCGATATATGGGACTTCCCCAAGAAGTGGGCAGAATTTCAGTATTTAATTAAAATAAATAAATAAAAGCAATACTCATTTCATGTAAGTGACCAACTTAATTCAAGGTACTTGTTTTTTAAGCGGGAGAAAGATGGAGAAAAATTTTAAGGGGGTATTCTAGTCTAGAAGCATGAATTTCAGGTAATTTTTAAATTGTCGTAAAAAAAGGCAATTCATATTTTTACTATCCATTTTTATACTAGTTATTTATTAATTTTTGAGGAGTACAGAAAAAAATAAAAAATAAAAAAAAATAAAAATTTCAAAAATTATGAGCTGACGAAATGGGGGGTCTCTAAAAATTTCCACGATTTCAATCCTCCTAGTCATCTGAAACCAAAAAGAAAAAAAGATTATTAATCTAGAATAATGTCGCAATGGTCGGAACTACGGAAAAGTGAGAAACATTTTTTTTCACAAAATGGCGACTGCCTGAAAAACTTTTTTTTTATCACTTTTTCTGACTATTTCGAATTTTTAAAAATAATAAGAATAAACATTTTTTGATGGGGCTAGTTCCAACCATAGACAAGCCTATAAAGAAGAATCGATAAAAATTTCAAGTACATCGGTCCAGTAGAACCTGAGAAATCGTGGGCATCGTTACGAAAAAGTCAGTTTTGAGAAAAACGCGTTTAAAGTTTCGCGTTCCGGCCGAACCAGTTTGGATGGCGGGTCAGAAAAATGCCTATATCTCCGAAAATAATTTGAATTTTGAAAAATCCTCTTGTACACATATTCTTGAATAGTTAAACTTTGAAAATATATATAAAAAAAATAGATTTTTTTTTAAATTTCTAGACTAAAATACCCCCCTAAGTTTATATGATAAGTTTATTAAAAAAATAATTTATAGCTCGACTTTATAACATAAACACTAATATCTAAAATATTATAAAATATTTTTTCGTTTTTTGACATTTCATTGTTTTTCCGGAAAAAAACAATACATTAACTAAATTAATATTTATATTGTTAAAATTAAATACATATCATGTTGCCCAGAATCTATAACACGTATTTTCCAGAATTCACTTCACGCAACACAAAATACCAGTTGCAATTTCGTGAATAATAGAGACTATCGAGAACGAAGTTCCGACTTGTGTGTCAATATAGCGGGCTGAAGGTCAATCATTGTTGTAGTACGGTTACTTAGGTACTAAAAAAATCAATTTTGAGTAGCATCGCTGTAGTTTGCAATTCTCACTTTTGTCCGGTTATTAAAGGAAAATGCTTCTATGTGCTAGGGTTGGCTTTACACATACCGTATATCGATCAATAAGCAAGATACAAATTAAATGAATGTATAATATAGGATATACAATAAGATATGCGAATGCTGAAAATGTATGAAATTGGTTCACGAATTACCTCTGCTTCCATGCGTTACATATAATGATATTGGTTATTCAAGCAATTTTAAGTCAAATATGTCAGCCGGGGTGTAAGTTATCTTCATAAAATTGAAGAATGTTGGAAATATCTTTTCGGGTATACTCGAGTAAAGGCAAGAGTTAACGCAGTCAGTTCAGATCTTCTTCTAGCCCCTATATACCCAATAGATCGATTTCCGAAATTTCGCCTTACCGTTTATACATTAGTATTAGTCAAAATACTACATGTGACATGTAAACGTAATGTGGTTTTGCGCTCATATCATTAATATAATAATTTCCGATTCTTTGATTACCTTTTCCCTCATATTCCTAATATACTACATTTAGTCCCTCTGGATTGAGTTAATACCACAAGTATGCATATATATGAATCTCATTTGAATTAATTAGGTTCACAAACATCGCAGAGACGAAGCTAAATATAGTAATGAGCTAAGTGAGTATATATTGAAAATAAGTTAACAAAATGTCAAATATTATTTTAATCCATTCAACATATTTTAATATAAGCTTTTAACCTGAAAGTATTTCTACGGTTTTGAACGCAAATTGTGACATTCTGTTAGAAACGAACTTAGCTCTTCCTTAGTTGTTTCTAGTTTTTCAATTTGGCAAATATTTTGCGAGTTATGAGAATGTTTTCGCCTGGTTATGCAGGCAGTATTTTTCGGAATTTCAATATTTCTCTTTGTTGGCTTATCTCACGCTTAATCACCAAAGCCAGATCCAAAAAATATGTTTCTATCATGCATGATATCTATAGCCCTGTTTTACTCCTATGTCTACTGAAGTCCTTTAGTTTTCTGCTGTGCACGACATATACAAGAATGTGTACGTATGAAGTCAGTTGGTAGTGCTCTATTAAAGCAATCGGTAGGTAGGGCAACATCTGGTTTGCAACAATTTTAAATATACAAATTTTATTATTGCGAGAATACCCCAACAATCAAGAAGTTTTAACTCGAAAAAACTATTCACTCTGAGCAACATGTTGTTACTGAATAAAAGCCTTTAATACTTTTGCACATAGATCCCGTTATCCAGCCCGTCTATATTTAATATACACCGACAAATGCTTATTCGTCATAACTGATTTTCGATAATTCATGTGAACATACGAGTAAATTGCCAATTGAACGAGAACCTCTGTCAACTCCACCAACCGCCAACTGTTTGATGGATGTATCGCTGCATACTACATAGTATATACATATGTATGTAAGATTGTGTGCACATAAATGTCCCTACAAGATATTCTCTTTGATGATACTTCCCATTCATATTTTATTTGGAAGGTAATAAATGTGTTTGCCAACCCCCCCAATATTAAGTGGCGTATATTTGCCGTTTGTACAGATGTCCACCCGAAGTATCATTGAAAGGTAATGGTTACGATTTTTCAATGAGAATATAAGGTAAGCTGAGCTCGTTACTACTACAAGATGGGCGGTTGTCTTCAGTTCTGGTTGCGGTAAGTTCCATTATTATTGAATATTTTTTGTATAGCAGTGTATCATCAAAATTAAATTAAAAAATTTTATTTTCCGGTTGATCGTGGCCCCGCTCTCTAAAAGGTTGGCTGCACTTATCATCTAAACTTCTAAAGCTATAATAATTAAATTCGTAACATTACAGAGTTTGTCCATTACAGGGGTTGTACCGACTATGTGAACCCAAGTGCATAACACAGCCTTTTTGCCGAAATTTTTTTCACTGATAATAATACATTCTTATATAAAAAATGGATTGAATTCCCATATATCTAATATACAGATTTTCGAGCTTCCGGGGGACTTTGTATCTCATATATCGGCCAATATGTGAGTTATCCAAGGAAAATGAGAAAGAGTTTTTTAACAATTGTATCCTTGTCAAATCAGAATTTACGAACATTCGGCTGACAGGAAGCATTTTATTAGTATATGGTAGAGCGTGGTAAATCTACCTTCAACTCCTATATGTATAATAATTTTTGTTCTTCTAATAATCTTCTTGTGCAAAATATAGTTAGTATGTCATTCAGTATGTAGCTTTTTAAAATTACTTGAAAATATTTTCTCAAGTATACATGTGCAATGTTCAAATTAATGCAATCAAACCGTCCCTTTCTCTCGCCTAAGTCGCTCAAGTTGATATCATATAGTACATACATTGCATTTTAGTTGAAGATGTTTTCAATATAATATTTGCTGACGCGACCCGTCTGTGCAAGCTATAATTTGAGTAAAAATTAAGATATCTTAATGAAGCGAACGTGAAGACGTGCTTCTTGACACAAGTTAAGACGAGTTCGCAGATGGGTAAATCGGATCACTGCCACGTCCATAAAACACCTTTAAACGGAAATCTTTAAATTGCTATAACTAAGCACTAAATTAAGATATAAAATTGTAATATGCAAGGTGCTAAACATTTTGAAAAAATGGGCCTGGCCCGCCCTCTAAGAGCTTTAATTAACATATCCCCTAAGCCACTTAAGGTAAAATATCCAAATTCGCTCAGGACAAACAAGTTGAGCATTCCAAACGAAACTCTAAAATTAGATGAAATTCGGTGATAACCCCGCGCACTTCCCATATAACGGTTCCGTTAAAAGCTACTAAATTCACGATAAATCAATAAATAAATACTCCCGATGCATTAAATGCTACACCCGAGCTAGTATAAGAACGCTTTGTAAGAGCCGGCATCAAATTTGACAATGGGCGCGACATCGCCTACATTTCGGCGAAAAGCCATATCTTAGGACCTACTCGACCGATATTGACCAAATTTTGTATAAGTATAATATCCTTGTTTCCAGTGCGGAAATGAAATCGGAATTGGCTTGGTTGTAAGTCTACTTCCCACATCCAGAACAATTTTAAATTCCGTCGTATTCTTTCACTTTTCAAAATGCAAATCAACTACCAATAGATACAAGGTCTGTCGCAAGAGAAACAGAACTTTTTAAATATAACTGTTTCTGGTGGCGCCACCTATTGCTGGGTATATGAAATAAAAAGTTTGATCTCTTGTTGACATTTCGAAAAAATTTAAAAAAAAAATTGGATAACTACAATCGATGTTATCGATCAAAAAGTGACAGCAACTTTTGGTCATCGGTCGTAAACTTGGGAAAATGTTAATGAAACATGGTGATTTTTTGAAAAAAACTCCAAATTAATCATTAATCACTCACCCTACTCACCTGATCTGGCACCCTGTGATTTTTACCTTTGCCCATGAAAGGACACTGGTTTCAGGACATTTCAGCTATCCAAAAGGCGACGACCGATATTCTCAAGAGCATTCCGAAAAAAGACCTTAAACACTCATTTGAAATGCTAATTGACCGGGCTAAACGCTGTATCGAAGCACTAGGAGACTACTTTGAATAAAAAAATATAACATTTGAAAAATATTAACTTTTTGTTGTTTTTTTTTAACAGTCCTGTTTCTTTTGTGACAGACCTTGTATATCAGGATAAAACTTTGTCCTAATAGTGCGCTTAGAGTAGTCCATTTTATTTCCCGAAATTTTCCAATTCGGACCAAAACTATTCAAGTCC
Organism: Bactrocera zonata; assembly: GCA_037783105.1. Classification (NCBI taxonomy): domain Eukaryota; kingdom Metazoa; phylum Arthropoda; class Insecta; order Diptera; family Tephritidae; genus Bactrocera; species Bactrocera zonata. The sequence continues at coordinate 244,457 of JBAWJQ010001699.1, forward strand.
TCAGATACCGGATATGTGAACTTCATATCGAAAATATCGGTTAATATCTGAGATATATTATAGAAATTCGGAGAGAATGCTTTTCTAATAATAGTATGCCTTTATGTCAAAACTGGGTTGAATTGGGTCAATAATTTCTCTAAGGGGTTAGTAGGGTAATCTGGCCTGTTTTTTTTGGCATTTTGTTCATAGAAATTTTTATTCTATAATAGAACTTTTTTCACATATCATGAGGTACATCTATCGTGGAGTGTATAAACAAAATTTTTCGGAATTTTTTGATGAAATTTGTTGGAGAAATGGCTGGGTGAATGAAATGCGTTTTTTCACTGGTGCACAATTTCTCATGTTTGGATCATCTGAAACACAAAAACCCCAACTTATTCTTAAAAAGTACGTGAACGGTTATCGTCCCAACTAGAATCATAAAAAAATGTTGATAAATAAAAAAGTAATTAACGATTTTTTTTTAATTTTTCCTCATGTTTTTTACATAAATTTTGTCATAACATTGTCAATAAATTTAAAAAAAATTACGAATCTAGTAGGGACCAGCGTTCTGTGAACATTTAAAAAAAATTAAACAAATAGGTTGAGTGGTTCGACTGGAATCATGTCCGCCAGTTCAAAAAGTGTGTGTTTGAGAAAAACGCGTTTAAAGTTTGAGGTGTGCACTCCGAGCGCTTCGAATGTCGAGCGGTATTATTATTTTTGGTCCTCTTTCGAAACTTTCCATTGGTAAACTGGATTTCTGCATTAATTCTAAGGGTATAAGGGAACAGAAAATAAAAAAAAAATTGTCGAAAAAAGATTACCCTACAAACCCCTTAACCTCCATATACCTCATAGAAAGATTTTCCAACTTCTAGTTGGCTTTATACCGCGTATATCGGCAAATGTATGAGTTATTTTAATAAAACTCTATTAAATGTACATCTTTACGCCTAAAATGGATAAAAACTTGCTCTAGACCCCATATAACTTATAAACCATATGATTTTAATCCTGGTAATTTTTGCCCTTCTTTACTTGTTTTGATAGAATGTAAAATATGCGCTTATACCCCGCCCCTTATTATTTGTTTTATATATCATTACCATAAGAATATGGAGATGAGGTTCATACCAATCTCATTCTTAATCGATTTTTTATGGGATAAAATAAATCAAAAGCTACATGATAACTATACAGATAGAAAAATTTGGCATCGTATCAGGTTTTGGGTTCTGTAGTTAGTGATCGCCATGCCGCACTTCCGTACTTAGCGTGCGGAGCAAATGCAATTTTTTAAAATTTGTGCCTATAATGACCACGTTAAAATTAGCTGTTCTCTTTTGTCTATATTCGGGAAATGTTGCCATTGCCTAATTTGTATACATGGCTTGCACACATTTCACTTTTCAGTGCTAATTTTTCAAAACTAAAATCCAACTATTAAAACTAGTCAATCAATTTACAAATAATTTTATTCGACAGTGATTTTGAGTTAGCTTGAGAATATTTCAAATATATTCAAGTTTATTTTTTGATTACTACAAAATATCGAGATTGGAAACACTGCGTTGTAAGACAAAATCAGATGACCGTTTCTACATGAAAAAATCCAATTTTTGCGTATGGCCCAGGTTACGGACGGTAGAAACGGTGTTGAATGTTCATATACATACATGGCGCTCTCAGGAGATGTCTCGTATCAGCTGATAAGGCTTTACTGAATTAAATTACGGACAATTCAAAGTGACAGCAGTTTTGTTGTTTCAAATGTTTATAACACCCAATAGGAAGCATCAGTGATCCCATAAAGTAAATGTGTACATATATACATGTGACGATAAAGAATATCTTCACAAAATTTGGCGTGGATTATTGACCGATCAAAGCCTTTGATCTTTTGGATTTGTGATGGGTATTATTCTGGTTTTAATGCAGTGGTCGGCATTTTATAGCAAAATTTTGCAAACTAACTTCACACGTACGCTTACGCTCTATCGTTCAGTCGTTGTCGAGCCATCAACGAATTAAGATCACGCAAGACCATAGCGCCAAACGAAATATGCCCTGCGAGAAATATTTTATAATTCTAAATGTCTTTGATGCCATGCAATGCCTTTTATGTTCCAAGTCTTTTAAAGATAATAGGGAATATATCCTCAAAAGACAATTTGTTAATTTTCATTATACTATTAATTAATAATAAAAATTACTTAATTTTAATTCCAATTTCTCACTGGGAAAAAATAAATTTGTGAGGGAGAGTGTTATTCGGACGAGAGGTAAAGTAACGGCTCATTAGTGGTTTTTATTATCTTGCAACATGCCATATTGCTACAGGGTGTAATAGTTCTGTTCATCTAACGGTTGTTTGTATCAATTAAAACTAATCGATATAGATACATATAGGGTTATACATGGTATATATAAATGATCATGATGAAGAGATGAGTTCAAGCCTTCTAAAGTATTGAGCTGAGCCTTAGGTATTCTTAATTCAATAGGGGTATTCAGACCAGCTTTGTTAAGTCGTTAGTCATTACGAAATACCAGACTGGCAAGCATGATAGTTTTTTCGTTACTTCGTAATATCACTCAGCTGTTTTGTTTGCGTTGTTGCCTCAAAAGTTAACTTAATTCATTGCAAAAAAATACATTTGCTGTCTACTACAAACTAGTTTCTAACAAATTTTTCCAAAGTAAGTATTTAATATAATTGAATCAGATGTTTTGAAATAAAATTTACACCTACACTACACCTGTACTAATGTACAGCAAAAAATATTTTCACAGTTAAGTGTTTTAACGAAATATCCGCTAACGAACTACCAGATTAACAAGTTCGGTCTGAATGCCTGTAATATGTTCAGTTGAGTGCTTGCCTTATCGGCAATAGTCAGATTCGAAATGGTATCGGAAACATAATAAAAAGTGCAAATATTTTCTCTTAAATTGAATAAACGTGCAAAGTTCAAGTTAATTTAACGCATCCTTCACGTGATTTGAGAACAAAATAATATTTTGTAAATATTAGTTAATAAGGGCACGTGTTGGCACTCTGAATCATTGTGAGTGAGATTGTAAATGAAAGAGGAAATTAAAACGCGGTTTGTCGTCAAGTGAAAATGTCAGCAGTCAGAAAGTGTGCCGACACGTGCTCTTGCTTCAACATGTCGTTGTTTTTTCGGCTCTCTGTTGGCCAGCTGAATGCAACAAAACGCGACGGAAGACATGTCTACATAAAAACAAGTACATATGTATTTAAGTTATGCATGTACACAAATATACCCAAAACCAATGTTGATGAATAGCTACATGAATAAACTCTCTTTAGGAATTACTTGTACATACATACATACCTACATACATACTATATACATATGTATGTACCTTAAGCTCATACCATAATAGACAAACATACCTATGTGTATGCGGAACGTCAAAGCACCACATGCGCACTCCATAGAGCTTCCTAATTGTGCTCAGTGGGTTTCTATTCAAGCTCCGATCCGTCATACAATTGTCAGTCGATGAGTAGGTGTTTCCGCCAATTTGTCGTATTATTGTTTGTTTAGTCAACATTGCCGCCTACTTTTCACCTTTTACGGCCAACAAAAGCTAAAGCGTGTGAGCCTTGATTTGCGATTTATCAGAGGCCGTTGTATTACAATGAGGGATTGATATTATATAGTACAATAAAGCTTATAGTTTACTTTTCAATATTGCAGTTATGTTTTCCAGTTTCGTGTTTATTTTTGGTTGAATGAAAAATCCTAAAAAAATAATATTCAGCCTTAAAAAAGTAGAGTAGAAATGAATTGAGGTTTGCACCGCGAATTGATGGAAACCCTATTTGATTCATGTATTCAAGTGCTCTTATCGTGCGCCTACAGACTACTGTGAGGTCTATCATCAGGTTCCCGGCTCCATTTCGCAAACCCGGCAATTTGCACCAGAGGCTATATCCATCGTAAACATATGCTTCCTCAGCCACTGCGTAAAATGCCACAAGGTATCGAAATTTGTCCCTAAGGAGGATGATTGCATTTTTCAACTTAATGAGGTTGTAACGACTCATTAGCATCGTTTCTTGTTGACGACCTTTTCCTGACCACTCTCTCCTCCTTGAGGAGCAATTATCGGAATACATTCGATAGGTAGGGAATGTTTGGAGGAGTGGTATGATCTCTACTACTGCCGTCGGGCATGTATAGCAGGCCTTTGCTGTTACGATATTTGAAGTTCTACTGAAATCTGTGAAGAAGCCCATGCCACCGTACATACACCTGATAATCATTAGCATGAAGCCTTAGGTTTTACCGGCCAGACGATTGTACAGTATGTCTTTGACCATGGTCATATCCATATGCTGCTTCCATCAAAGAGTAAAATCCAAAGTGAGATCCAAATATTTGTCAACTCTAAGTCTTTGACGCTATGAGTTAAGCTCCTAGACCCCGGCAGAGGCCTTTACTTGGTAAACGGGACGATCGTATCTTGCGACTACCCAATCTCAAATGTTCTCCGTGAAGTGCGGACCCATCAGATCTCTTGAAAGTTAATATTGTGGCACTCTTATCTTCAGCCTGAACCCTGTTCAGCCAAGCCACAGAATTTCCTATACCTGTGATGTTTTGCAGACTTAATCTCCTTATTATAAATATTTAGGTTCAACTTGTGAAAAGCCTACGTATTGTTTTCCTAAACTCGGAGAGTCTCTGACAGTCTGCCACTAAGCTGGACCACTAAGTTACGCTCCTTGGTGCTGACCATTCAAAACCAAAAATAAAAAACTTTTTAAAGAAACTTAGGCGTAAGGTAGATTCCATGATACGGTGCAACTTTTTCTTAAATGTACATCTTCATCCAGATATGCACCTATATCGTTATCTAAAATGCAAAATAACGTAACAACATTTTCGAATATTTACAGTGGCGTGAATACAACACGAAATAAAATGAAAAAAGAGCGAAAAATTTTTTAATATTGTTTAAAACTGGTTTATATATGAGCGCAGAACCTGAAAATGTTGGACATATGTAATATTATGTAAGTATGTAATTTGAAATAGTGAATCGTAATCAATAAGATACTTAATTTCGAATTTTTTGATGATACCTTATTTTGCGTTTTAGGTGACGATATAGTATATAATATATTATGCATGTGCACCTAAATGACGATACATTTATTTCAAATAGTGTGGCTCTGTTCAACAATTCATTTGTCTCATTATTGTTGTTGTCAGTGCAATTTTTGTTGTAGCCTTAAAAACATTGTTTTGATCCAGCTAAGGTGCTTAGTGAATTGTGAATTCATTTCATTGCCGCAGTGGTTTGCATTTCGTCCACCAACGAATACGACCGACTGCTACTCTGCGCAGATACCCCGTAAACCAAAAATGATTGAATATTGTTGTATTAAATTTTTGACATTTGTAATGAGGCAGCATAGACACTTGAAACTTGTTTATAAAAGTCCCGACTTGAACTAATCATCGTTCTAATTTTAGAAAATTGGAGAATGAAGAATTTTGAATATATTTAAAACTTCTCTATTAATAGGTATACTAAGCTAACGGGTAATTCAAGCAGAGGAAATTTTATCAATAGCCTTTTTTTGATACTCGTAGATCACGTGTGAGTCCTGTCAAGCTGCTATGTTATAGGTGTGGTTTGTGGTGGAATCATCAGTCCATATTTCTTCAAAAATGATGTCGGCGAGATAACCAAATATTGGATGCCTAAAATTGAAGCTCGTGATCTCGGCGAAATTTAGTTTCAATTCGATGGCACCACTTTCCACACATCGTATCACTGAATGGATTTATTGAGAAAACAGTTCGGTGAGCAAATATTTTAACGTTTTGGGCCAGTTGATTGGTCACCAAGATCGTGTGATATCACACCATTAGACTTTTTCCGCTTCGTTACAGGCCTTGGAACAATACAAATCAGTCGAAATGCTCGAACGAGTTATAGAAAACGTGACTCAACGGATGGATCATCTGAGACGTACCCGCGGCCAACATTCGAAAGAGATAATCTTCAAAAAATTAAAGCGAATGAGTGTTCTTTCGAATGATAATAAACATTCCCCTACAAATTTTAAGCTTCTGTATTTTTTGTTTAAAAAAGTAGGGAACATTGAAATAGATCACGTTTTAAATGAATTTCAGTACCATCAAATACTTGCTGTAACATATAATAAACTTATCAAAAATTTTATTCATCCAACAAAAATAAAATCTTTGAGCTGTAATATTTTCTACAAAAGATCACAACTGCGTTCGGTGAGAACACCAGCATCATAAAATAAATATTCAATATAAACTTTTTAATTACAGAATAAACTGAAGAGATTTATCTAATTGCTTTCACGAACTTTTAGTTTTTTGTGCGGTTCCTTCATGTTATCTTAAAGGCCCCAGAATTTGTAATCCACTTTCAATATTACTCCACTAGTTTATTCTTGTATACACATGAAGATTCTAAACTGGTGACTGTTTCGCGTTTAAACCCTCTCTTTGGTGCCGGGGAACAAGTTCGGTATGTATTTTTGGGATTTCAGTCAATCAGCACATATGTATCTTCAATTGAATTAGTTCGCGATACTGCACCTATAGAAGAATTATAAACTTCATCGCTTTTAATTAAAATTTATCTCACAAATATTAATATTTTTTATTACATACATTTAAAAAATAATTTCTTCGGAAATCGTTATAATTATATTGAACTACTTCATTGAAACTATTCTCCCGTATTATTTATTCCTAAAGAAGAAACTGTTTCTTTCTCCAACGTGTGTTGTTATAAAATTCTCTTACAAATAACAATAAGCTTTCAAAACCTCTCCTTTCCTAAATCCTGGATTCGCCATTGATTGTAAAGAAAGTGCTGGTAGTTTCTCTAAATAACCGGTACATGTATAATTGTGTGTTTCACTACTCTCCAACAATTGGTGATTCGAAGATAGCTATTTTAATATATTTGTTCTTGGCTGGTGCTTGGTCACGTAAATTTGGTGTGCTGGGCATAACGTACCATCGACAGCATTCATGTGTATATGTACCGTATATGTATGTGCATACAGTAATTCATAATAGTGCATATGTAGGTATATTTGTTTCTACTTACATTCTCAAATTACAAACATTGCAAATTCTATTCAGCATTCAATTGTCCGCTCAACTTAATGGATGTGCGCCCATCACAACTTGCCTACTTGTCAGTAATTCGTCCTTGTGGTGATGCCAGCTGAACAACTGTGCGTTTTAGTGCGACACCCCGAGGTGTTGGCAGTCACTTGGAATGACTGCGTTGAGGGGGGGTGAAAGTGTAAGCTGAAGAGCCGGCTGATTTTGGTCGCCTTCCTCCGTCATTGCCTCTGCGTTGCACCTTCGACATTTAACGTTGACACGCAAACGCATACACACATATAAACATACACATTTATTCGATCACATATGGCTCGCTGATGGAGGTTGCAACTGAAGTGCACACTTGTCGCTGCGTCCGTCAATATCCCACCCACTGTGGGCCGACGCAAGGACCAAACTGGAAATAGAAATGGAAATGGGTTAGCAATCATTTGCAATTATTTAAGCAATAATTACTATTGTGTCGTATGCTTACATTTTGTTGAAAACTCTCCAGTGTAACAAGTAGAATTTACAAACATCCCTGATTAAGTCAATGGGCATGTCCATTTCAATTGTTTCAACCCCTCTTTTGGCCTATAAACGTATTTCACTTCACTTTCAAAAGTGTGGCAAATTACTAACCGATCATGTCTAGAGTATCTAGCTATACAAATACGTTCGAAGAACTTGGACTGACGATTGAATCCAAGTATGTTTCTGACATCATCACAAATCGGCGTAGAAACTAGTTCTTATTAAATTGATCAGAGCCACATTGTCCTCGAGATGTTTGTCTTTTTTATTAAAACTTTTACATTTGTAAAAACTCGTGGATGTTGTGCCCTACGCATTTCCTCATCCATGAAGAAATTCCGCAAATCAGTATTAGCTTGTTGAATATGCTGTGGCACTTATCAAATCATAGTTTTCACGGTGTTTTTCACAATGGGAAAAATTTTTTTATCAAAATAATGTATTCACTGTTTTTTCTTTGAAGTAAAAGTAGCGGAAGAAAAGTTAGCTCAGGATCAATAACTTGAGAACTTGGATGAAATGTTATAAAATTTGAGAGTAATCTAGCTAAAGTTAGTGTTCCAAAGAAAGTAGAGGTTCCTTGTGTATAGTAGGATATGCATGATCTGTCTTCCAGGGCGAATACTTTTTAGCTCATGTAAAAAATTTACTAAACAGTACCCTTGACTGTTTTGATAAGTTATAAATAAATTCATTTATATGCTTTTACCAAATGTAAAAAATGTCAGGTAGTCTCACGCGAAGCAAATGGGTCTCGTGGTGAACGAGGCCAAGACGAAATATTTGCTGTCATCAAACAAACAGTCGTCGTACTCGCGGCTAGGCTCCCAAATCAATGTCGACAGTCATAAATTCGAAGCCGTAAATATTTTCGACTATCTTAGAACCAGCATTAACACTAATAACAAAGTCAGCATCGAAATCCAACGCAGAATCACTCTTGCCTACAGGTGATACTTTGAACTGAGTAGGCAATTGAGAAGTAAATTCTACAAGCCATTTTTTATCCACGTCCTGTTACAGTTATGTGGTGCAGAGACTTAAACGATGACAACAACTGATGAGTCGGCGTAACGAGCTTTCGAGAGAAAGGTTCTGCCGAAGATTTATGGTCTTTTGCGCATTGGCAATGGCGAATACCGCATTCGATGGAACGATGAGTCTTTGGAGATATACGAAGACATTAACATAAATAGTTTAGCGAATTAAGAGAGCGCGTTTACGATAGCTAGGTCATGTCGTCCGATTGGATGAAAACACTTCAGTTCGACACGGCACCCACCGGGAGAAGCAAAGGAAGAGGAAGACCTCCAGTCCGTTGGAAAGGCCAGTGGAGGAGCACCAGGTTACACTTGGAATCGCTAAACAGTCAGGAATAACGATTGGCGTGCTGTTGTAAACTCCGCCTATAGAGAAAAAGAAGAAGTCTCACATGTTGCAGATAATTATAATGTTTTTATATTCTGGAATATTCAATAGTTGAAATGAGTATACATATGTACACATATTAGAGAATTCTAGGAAGAAAGCTATATTTCTCAATCACCTTCAATATAAGTAAAAGAACAGGCAGACTATTAGTGGGTATCGCTTTAATAGAAATCAAACGTTTTTTCCAAGAATGATTTTGAGAAGAAAAAAAGCTTCTGGAAGCCAAATCTGAAAATTATGGAATATGTGAAGGTTTGTGAAAGTAACCCAAATTATACATACTTGTCACCGTTTTCATTTATTTTAAATCCTATTGTGAGCTCTCACATCATCCACTTTGCACAGATTTTTCGCATGCCCAAATTACCATTAACTGGTTTTCCAACATTCTCTTTTATATGTATAAAGAGTCACATACCTCGATCAATTAAAACTTGCGGTAATCGAAAATATTTCTGGACTGGATACTTTATGTTCACTTCGAACTTACGATGTCTGCTTCACCTGACGGAAAGTCCGGTATCAGCAGTAAATTTTTCCCTGCAAACATTTTCACTACAACTTTCTTATTCGTTTATTTTAAAAATACTTACATACATATTTCATAACGAATTTTTCAATCTCTGTGAAATTAATACACGTGGCTTGGGAAGGTTAGATCCGACTATAGAATATGTATAAGTATATTTAATTCCAGCGCTTCCTTCCTTTACCAACATTTTTGGGCAATGCGAAGTGTCCATATTAAAAGTCGTACATAAATTTACTCCAGAATCTCATTATTTTATGCATATGTATTGGCCATATTCATATATATTCTCGTGTACATATTTATGTATCAATATATCTTGCCGAAACTTACTCGCATACTGTTTATCATGTATGAAGGTTTGTATGGACGTATGCTCACACCCCTTGCAGTTAAATTACATTCAAATTATATGATTTGGATAAGAGGACATTTCAAAAGTTTCCAATTTCAAGTTTTTCTCTCTTGAAGTCGTCAAAGCACTTTGTTCTCGTTTTTCAATTCCAGCGCAGCAATGTGACATCTTTATGCAAACGCAGGGAAAAAGTGGAAAAGTTGACATATGTGCGCCCGCAGCAGTTTTTAAGCAGCACTACAGCAATAACAACAACAACCATGGCAAAGCAGCACCAGCGTGAAGAATATGGCCTTAGCGGGGTAGCCATTGAGTGATACCAACGCTGCAGCAGGAAACACTTGATTTTTTGATGCAAAATGTTTCGTCGACGATGCTTCAGCGGATTGCTGTGGAAATTGTTTGATTGAAAAATTAATAGGCAAAGATTGCAGAGGCAGACAGCAAGTATTGTACTGATTCAAGCTAGGATGCCTCACACCCACATAAGTATAATAATGATAACGGTAATACGTTTCTTAAAGATATTCCACGAGTGGAATGGTCTTCAAACTTTCATTAGTCTTCCATTTTTTACGAAAATTTTTTTTGTTGTCAATTATACAAAAAATTGGTTTGAAGTTATATGGCGAGGATGAATCTCTCCAAGATCTTTATGAACTAATAGCTCAAATAATCGCGTATATACATATGTACTAATACATGTAAAAAAATTTCAAATCAATAAACAGACGCCAATGTTTTCTACATAGTATATGTAAATATCTTAAAGTGAATAAGTGCTGAAAGCCGAAACGTCTATTTAGAATATTCCTTAAGAAAGTGTTTATTTCCTTCATTATTGGGACAAAATAGCCCATTCCAAGTAATCACCCCCGGATGAATTGAACTTCCGCGTTCTTTGCAATCTCAAAGCACTTAAAAAAGTGATCTTGTTTAGCTCCTCCTTCGATACAAAAGGAATAGGGGGATGTTTGGGGAATGCGGTGGCTGCGGCACTACTAATGTATTGTTTTCGGGTAAATATTAGAGAACAAATCAGGGTGTTTTTGGCGGACTGCCTCACAGAAATTGTGCATAATTTGCAAGTAATGTTCTTTATTGACCGTACGACCCTTTAGCAGAATTCCTGATTCACGGCGCTCCTGAAAACTTTTCGCAGCACCTTCAAATTCGACCTTCCTTGGCGCGCTTTTTTCGGTCTTGCCTGATGAAAATGGCCGGCCATTGGGATGATTGAGCTTTAACTTCCTTGTCATAACCATAAACATAAATTCGCCACCAGTTATGATATCATGGAGCATATCTGGGTAGTCGCGGACTGAGTCCAACATCACCTGAGCATTGCTAACGCTACGCTGTGTCTGGTCGAAAGTGAGCAATTTTGGCAGCAAAATCGAATAATAACAAAACGCGTCCAAGAAAACAAACTATCAAAACTTAATGAGTAAGGAGCATGAGTACCAACATAATGCAACAACTTCGAATGCACGTAGCTCGGGAAAATTATAAATTCGGGATACTTTTTGTACAAACCTCGTATCAAGTGTTCACTTAATTTTACCAAGATTTCTTTCAGATTGAGCGATATACATATGTATACTTGTATATAAAGTCTACTGCTTGTTTGAAAATCACGTATTAGGTATATTGAGCACATTGCCCCCATTTTATTTATTTTTGGTTTCTCCATACATTTTCACCTGGAAGGAATGATATCCACATTTCGTTAAGAAACCTAGAGTATTGACCGACTTTTCGGTACAATGGTTTGAAAATTTATGTTCCGACTTCGACTATTTATAGACATAAGATAGCAAACCTTGGAGGCACTATTTATGCAAAATGTATTTTTGATACATTTTTATTTTATATCCTGCTATTTGAAAGAATCAGATGAAGTTTAAAATTGTGTTATACGGCGGAAGGCGTGGAAGGGGCGTTGTTTATCAACGGAAACTCTAACTCCGTTTTTTTTTAATTTCTATCCTAATTCTTAGCTTAGATATAGTCTATATTGCTTTTCGATTAACGGCATTTTCATTCCACTTGTCATTTTGACCTTTTGATAAATATATAGAGATAAAGGACTTTTCGATAGGGCACTACAAAAGTAGACCAATAGGGACAGCATACAACGCCATATTTTCCCGCTCTTTTGAGGTTTCTCTTCAGTAAGGTTGCCATTTCATAATGGAAAGATATACGATCCAACAATGAGTCGAATTATTAAAATTTACTTCCGTAATTCCCGAAGAGTGGGATTTTCAATAAAAGCCCTACAAACATTTTTTTTTTTTAATAAAACAAAAACGGTTTGGGATATCAATGAAATTCCTGAGAAAGTACATTTGTACATATTCTAAGAGGCACCATTGCATCCCGAAAAAATTACGGATTGGTGCGGTTTATGGAGTGGCGTCATTGGGATGATCAAGACCGGCACATTACTGTGAATGGGAATCACTACCGCTCAATGATAACGAATAAAATAATAAAACAACTAAATAATAGCGAATGTCACAATCGATTTATTAAAAACCAAGTTTTGTACTTTCACCGGAATAAAGAATTTCATTGACACCCCAAACCGATTTTGTTTTAATAAAAAAAAAAATTGTTATTGCTTGCATTATCAGTCAAGGACGGACGGAAAGACAAGCACTTTGAAATCGTCCGTGAACTTCCTGGACTTTCAAATACAATGGGTCTCAAGTTTAACACTAGATTGCCTAAGCAAGTCATTTTGATTGCTTTCGAATTTCAATTAAAAAAATAGTGATTTAAATAATGACATCGCTTCTAATAATTTTGTGACTTTTTCTACAACATATAAATGGGTTAATTAATTATTGTTTTTGACCCCTTCTTCACTTCCAATATAGTATATATATGTACATATATATATACATATAAGTAACCTTTATTAACAGAATTTATGGAAAGACTAAGTAAGTAAAATGTCTTCCATAAATTCTATTAATAAAGGTTACTGTATTTAATGATTTATATAATAAATGTAAGAATTTTATACGAAACCCTTTTACTTTCGCACAAGCCCCCAAACGAATTGAGCAACCTGATCGAACTAAAAATTTTTTGAGATTCTCCAAATTTATGTAGAGTTTAGGCCATGTTCTTGAACTCGGACCATAAAATGTAGTTCGATGAGTTCAAATCTGGACTTCCAGCCGTTCCATTTGTTGAGCCTATTTTGCTTATGAAGATCATCTCGAATAAGTCTTGACATTGACCTGGGCGATTAATCAATTTCCTATAACCTATTTCTAAGAAAACTTCTGCAAATGCGTTCGCCAACAATTTTTGTACTCTTGCAACTTGTTGCTCCAGAGTAAAATAGTTTTGTACACCTAACGGCTGTTTGTATCATTTAAAACTAATCGAGATAAATATAGAGTATACATGAAAACAGTCAGGATGACGAAACAATCATAAAGTAAAAATCTTAAGAATGACACATATGATACATCAAATTAAAGGAAAAATCTTCTATTTTATTTTTGGAAACTTAAAAGTAGTAATAAATTCATTCACTGCATAAAATTTAGAGAAATAACTCGCAACATACAAAATTCGTTCTACACAACTAATCGGATTTTTTAAAAAGCGAATGATTACTTATATTTCGTAGCATATCCTTTTGCAGATAAAACTGCTTCTAGTCGCCTTGGTATAGAGGCGACAAGTTTTTGATAAAATTCTAGTGGTATTGCCTTCCAAGCCTCCAAAATAGCCGTTTTGAGCCCAGCAACATTGGAATACTGCCTTTGGTACACTTTTCGACTGACTTCTTGCCATACGTACTTAGTAACGTTCAGATCTGAGGATCGCGCAGGTGTACCCAGTACATGGGGGCAATTGTATATAACCAAGTATGAGCAATCTCCGTTTTGTGCTTCAGATCGTTGTCTTTGTAAAATTGTCTTTAATTCCCAATGTGACTCATGACTGCTTTAAATTTTCCTTTAAAATGTCGACATATTGGAAACGATCCATAAAACCTTGCACAAGATGCATGTTGCCCGTTCCTTTAGCCGATATACATACATCCTCAAACCATTACTGATCCATCACCGTGCTTAAGTGTTGCCCTAGCATGTTTTGGCAAGTAAGCTTCGTTGGGATGCCGCCATACAAAACTTCAGCCATCTGATCCCTGCAAGTTAAGCCTGATATCGTGCAAAAAAATCAAAATTAAGCCATTTTCCCTTTGCCAGAACTCATCAGGCCTTTTTAAATGCAATTTTGCAAATGCTAGCCATTTCTTTCTATTTTTTCGAATATGTACGCCTTACAACTGCTCTACCAAAAAAATCAAAGCTTCTAAGTGTGCGGCGAATTGTTTCGACTGAAACCTTTTTCTCTTTGCCATTTTCCAATATGTTTCTTATATTTTCCGCCGAGAAAAAGGGATTTTTTCAACAATTTTCAGTATACACTTTTCTTCGGCTTGTGTTAGCTTCTTTCCCTGACCAGCTCTACTAATATTATTAATCCTGTTTTCTTTCCGAAACTTTTTTATAATATCGACGACAGTTGAAGTACTCCTTTTCACAATCTCCGAAATATCTTTAATGGATTTTGCTTCTTCCCGTAGCTGAATAATTAGCTTCCGAATTTCGGTACAAGTATGAGTACGCGGGGGCGTCATATTGTCGTGTGGTTTACTCACAGACATACCGGTAACTACTAATATGCAGAAAAGAATATTCAGTGTTTGTTCTAGTGAAATTCCACAACGATCGGAAGTACCGTGACTGGTAAAAGGTTACTTCTTATAATTTTCCGGTTAGTTGTGTGGTACGAATTTTGTATGTTGCGAATTATTTCTCTAAATTTTTTGCAGTGAATGAATTTATTACTATTTTTAAGTTTCCAAAAATAAAATAGAAGATTTTTCCTTTAATTTGATGTATCATATGTATAATTTTTAAGCTGTTCACTATATGATTGGAGGGTGTCATCATTGGCAATACGCGCACCACCGGTTAGACGTGTGAGTCACTGTACGAGGTGTGTTCAAAAAGTATCGCGAATTTTGTGTTTTTTCAAAAATTATTTATTAATTCATGAATATTTTTTTCCCCCCTTCAAAGTAATCCCCATGAGATATTATACACTTGTACCAACGGTTTTTCCAATCTTCGAAGCACTTCAAAAAATCATTTATTTTTATCTTCTTCAGCTCCTCCTTCGATGCCGTCCTTATCTCGTCAAGAGAAGCGTAACGTCGTCCTTTCATAGGCGTCTTCAGTTTAGGGAACAAGAAAAAGTCACAGGGGGCCAGATCTGGGCAATACGGTGGCTGCGGCATCAATAGTGTGTTGTTTTTGGCCAAAAAGTCGCGCACAAGCAACGATGTGTGTGAGCAGGGGCGTTATCGTGGTGCGAAATCCAATTTTTGTTCTTCCACAAATCCGGGCGGATTGCTTCGCGCAAATTGCGCATAACTTGCAGGTAATATTCCTTATTGACCGTTCTTCCCTGTGGCAAGAACTCATGATGCACCATGCCCCTGCAATCGAAGAAAACTGTCAGTTACGATTCGCGATACTTTTTGAACACACCTCGTATATACTTTCGCTTGCGTTTGAACCAATTCTGGAAGCACTTTTGCCATTCTAATTGAGGTTTCACCAAAACATGCGTTTTGAACACATCAACCACGTGACCTCTTAGTTTATTTTGTTGTTTGGAATAAAAAGAAGTCATTCGGTGCCGAGTTAGGACTATACCAAGGATAATTCATAAAGTTGATGTTTTTGTAATCAAAAATTTAGCTGTTTCAATCGATGTGTGAGGCTATATCATTGTTTTGGTAAAGAGTAATCCATTTTCCACGGTTGGTTTTCTTAGTTGCTTGAAAGATAACTCTATTCTGCGTAGTGCCAGTGGTATGGTAGCGAAATGTTCAGTTCTTTTCAAAAAAAAAAAAAAAAGCACAACCATTTGCTTAAAAATGAATTGTTCTCGTACAACTTTGTTGGATTCATCTCATCTTGAAACAATCCTATAGTTGACAATTGTTTACTTTCAGGCTCATACTTTAATCCATTTTCCACGGTTGGTTTTCTTAGTTGCTTGAAAGATAACTCTATTCTGCGTAGTGCCAGTGGTATGGTAGCGAAATGTTCAGTTCTTTTCAAAAAAAAAAAAAACGCACAACCATTTGCTTAAAAATGAATTGTTCTCGTACAACTTTGTTGGATTCATCTCATCTTGAAACAATCCTATAGTTGACAATTGTTTACTTTCAGGCTCATACTTAAATCCATGTTTCATCACATATTACGATGTCATAGAAGTGTTCCGAAGCATTCGTGTCGAGTATTATCGTTATCGTTATAGTGTTCTTTTAACTTTTCTCTCGACCAATCAACACGAGCCTTTTTTCGAGCGATCTACAAATTGTGTGGACTGCAATGAGGACAAATAGTTTTTTTAAATGTCTATGCAACCTTAACGAAATCACTGGAGTGATTTACGGCTTCGTTTGAGTTCACCGTACCATCGATAAGCAAAGGCCCTTGATGGAGTTTCATGGCTATAAGTAATAAGTTGAGTTAAGTTATTCGATGCACTGTTGCTGCGATAAAAAATAATAGCCCGTTAGTTCCATTTTTTAGGAGATACGAGATGAATCTTTTAAGTTACTGTAAACAATACAAGTAGCGGTCTTATGTCAAAACCTTTTGAATATGTATAAAATCAAAAATGTCCAACTTTCCGATAAAGGTGACAGTTGCCATCTTTGAAAATTGGGCATGTCCCCGCCATTAATAAGTGCAATATATATACTATACATATATTCCAAACCGATAAGTCTTTATCATATATACCAGTTGAACAAAAGAAATATTTTCACCATTTCTTTCGATAGAGTGAAAATAGGTGAAATCGGATGATGACCCCACCCACTCCCATATAACGGTTTTGTTTTAAAAACTATTAAAAGTATTATAAATCAATAACTAAATGCATTGTTACTGCACTAAACAATTCTACATTGTCCACTCAATATTAAATTTGACCCGGACTGGGTCATTTGCACTGCGCGCGAAAGCCGAATCGCAGTGAATTTATCAGTTCCGAAAAAAGAAAAAGTCACAGTTAGTCAAATTTGGTCAAAAGTGTGCCATTACTCTCGTTTCGTGTTTGGTCAAAAAGTCTGTCACAATCACAACATTAACCCGTTTCATACACAAAACTAAATTTGCTTTGAGCTTTACCGAAATGGTTGAGTCCAACCAAAAGAGACGTTGAGATCCTCTGCTATCTCTCAACCATGATTATGATTATTTCAAGTACAGCTTCTTTCACTTCGTCTACATTTTTTCATGATAAAAATCGGGCACATTTTAAGACCCAACCTTATAACCAGTGCGTTTGAGTACATTGTTACATTAGAAAATTTCACTTGAAATATGTTTACATTCTGTCAAGAAAGTATCGGGAATTCTTCATTTCCCCCTCTCATCTCCCGCTTATATAGAAGACAGGTATATTTTTTTTCTGAGTTGGTACGTATATGTACCAATAATTATGATGCCAAAAATTATCGCGATCTGTCAACCAGTGTGTTTACAGCAGCTGTTTATGTCAGTCGACCTCAGTAGTGTTTATCGAATTTTACAAAATTTATTAACGTATTTGTGTTAAATTTTGGCCAAACACTCAATAAATATCACTGAACAAGTACCGAATCTCCCTGATTTAGCTCCATGTGACTTTCACCTTTCTTCACACTGAAATATCCACTTCGGGGAACACGCTTCGACTCAATTGAAGACATCAAAACAAATTCGACGCGAGAGTTGAAGGCCATCCCGGAAAGTGCCTATAACAAAATGTTTTGACGATTAGGAGAAGCATTGGCACATGTGCATCGCTTCAAATTGATGTTACTTTGAAGGCGAATAAATAAATTTGGATGATGACTGAAAGATTTTTGTTTTATTTATAAATTCTGAATACTTTCTTGACAGAATGTACATTTATGTTCATATCTAATAGCTGACCAAGAAATATAAATACGATTAATCTATTCTACTAGAAACAGGTTTCAACAGTCCATGTACATAGTATACATATGTATGTACAGTATTTTCCAATAAGTGTGATATGATTTCTTAAAAAAAAAAACACACTAGATGTTAAGAATATTAAATTTTTTTTATTTAATAACCGATCGATATCGATACAATTATGTTCTGAATGTAACATCATTCAAATGTTCTCCATGACTTCTTTCGCTGGAATGAATTCGATGAACCAAATTTTCGAGTACTTTTTTCAAATCAAGTCCGGAATAGTAAGTTCACTATTGACTTATAAAGCTTGAAGAGAGTCTGGTTTATTACTAAAGACCAATGACTTCAAATAACCATACAAGAAGAAGTCTAATAGTATTAAGTCACAACTTCTTGGTATGACCTCCAAGTCCCAATTTCATGAAATAATCGAGTATCCAAACTTATCTTGTGATAATCCGGTTGTTGCACGTGCTAATTGGCACGTAGCCCCGTTTTGTTGGAACTAGATGTTGTCAAGGATAACTTCATTCAATTGCAGCCATAAAAGGTTGATTATAGTTGATCTCTACCGCTCTCCATTGTCAGTAACAATGTCACCTGCTTCATTTCGAAATAAGTACGGACCGATGATTCCACCAGACGAAAAACCACACCAAACTGTCAATTTAAGTTCCCGCACCACTCAGATGAAAGTGGGACTCAAAGGAAAAAATGATTTACTTAAAAAAATCGTTATCGTTTTCAAACGTTTAGGCTGGTACAATGGCTTCAGTTCTTGAGTGAGAACAATTTTGCAAGAATGAAAGCCGAAATCCTTACACAAAGTTTGAAGAATGCCTTGGAATAGACAATTTTCGGTGTTCGGCAACACTTGCCTGAACGGCAGCAATATTTTCATTACTTCGAGTGGTTCTTTGGCTTAGTGGAACTTCATCAATATGTAAAGAG
This sequence comes from Bactrocera zonata, assembly GCA_037783105.1. Classification (NCBI taxonomy): domain Eukaryota; kingdom Metazoa; phylum Arthropoda; class Insecta; order Diptera; family Tephritidae; genus Bactrocera; species Bactrocera zonata. The sequence goes on from JBAWJQ010001699.1 coordinate 263,444, forward strand.
AATGTTCGTTCGAAATTTTCAACAATTCGACAAATAGGGAGCACAGGTGCACGGTTATTACGACCATAGAATGGCAAAAGCGCACGAAAAGTTACGATTGGAGAACAATTCTATCACTTTCCAGCACTCAGTGTATGTACATATGATTTCGCATATTTTCTTACATATACATAAGTATATGTATATGTATGCAATATGTACATCCTCTTTTCCAATATGCTGTGAAATGCATGCATGTGTGTATGTGTACATACATTGGTATATGTAATAGTCTTTGTGCTCGATGTAATGCTTTCTTACTTGTTCATTGTTGTGCTTTCTCTTTGTGACATTTTTAAAAGAAGCTTTTAGCGGTAAATAATGAAAAGTTAAAAAGCCACATCAATGAGATTTTTTTTACATTTCTCGAATACTTTTCCATTGCGTTGTCCTCATTTACGCGTCGCAAAGAAAATGTAGAATGTAAACTGTTGATACTCATAATGGCAACAATACACATACATAACATACTTGCCTATGTGTGTGTTCAAGGGCTTCTTCGTAATTCTAAAAAAATGGCGCATATTAATTTCCATTTTCGCTTTTCTTTTTATGTTGTACGAGAACCTTTTTTCTTTGGCTTGCTGCCTCTAATGCTCTGACAGTAGATGGACCGTAATGGCTGCGTTGTTATGATGCGCTTTTGTGGCTGGTTATAGACATACTACATTTGTATGAGCAAGCTCAACGCAGGAGTGTATGTGTGCCTGCGCATCCACATAACGTGTATTTTTGCATCAGGCGGAAGCTATGGCAGACTGTGGTCGAAAGGGGCAACACACTGTTATGAGCATTACATGTTGCGGTGTGAATGTGGATATTTGCGCGCAAATTGAAATGATACACAAATTAGTGTGCTGAATGGACTTTTAATAGCTTTGCCGCATTTAAAGAGAGTAAATTATATGCGTATGTTGCCTTAGGTACATACGTATATGTATGAGTACATACGGTGGTGCTCCGATAATAGCAAACGATTTTTTTTACAACTTTTTCGATGGTTTTTATACTTTTGCAAAATGTTCCTACAGAGTATAGTAATATAAAGCTAAAGTTGAGTAAAAGTTGAGATATCTTGATAAAATTTGGAATGCGCGTTCCTTAGTAAAAAAAAGTACGAATCGGACCGCTGCCAGGTCCATAAAACGCCATAAACCGAAAACCTTTTGGCACAGGGAACGCAGTAGCAAATGGCACCTGTGAGCAAGAAGTTTTGGAAAAGTGGGAGTGGCCACGCCCTCTAATAAGTTTAATGTACATATCTCCTAATCCAGTAAAGCTACCACAACCAAATTTGCCTAGGGCAAATATTATAAGAACTTGTACCGACAGTGTGAAAATGGATGAAATAAAAGGATAACCAGCTCACTCCCCATAAAACGTTACTGGTAAAAACTACTACGCAATAAATCAATGACTAAATACGCCAGAGGCATTAAATCGTACCACCGAGATGTTATGAGGGGGCTTTGTGGTAGCCGATTTAAAAATTTGACAATGATATTTCGGTTAAATCACATATCTCGGTACCCTATCCAACGATTTCGACCGAATTTATTGCGTGCTATTCTCCTCATAATCCTACCATACATTCTACATCTACTTCCCATATAGCACAATTTTAAATGCCATGGGGTTCTTTCCTTTCGAGCGTGCAAATCAAGAAGCAAGTAACGGAATAATTTTGCAAAAATAATTTCTTTAATGTATGTAACTTTAATACCAAAACCCGCTAGGAACCGAATATGGTTGTCAAAAAATCTTGCGGTATTTTTATTGAATCAATTCGTGTGGCACCCATACTCATACATCGAGCTTCTTAGTGACTCCAAGCTTCTTCTTTTTTAACAACCTAATATATTAATAATATATATATAATATATTAATATATTAATATATATATAATATATATATATTAATATATTATAATTTATATATTAATATATTATATGTATCCCGGTATCTACAGTTGACTTTTGACCGAAAATATCGGTCAATATATACGATATACAATTGGAATTCAAAGAGAATCCTTTCCTAACAATATCATCTCTTTATCAAAAATGGGTTGAATGGGGCAATACTTTCTGAACCCACATATACCTAATACAAAGATTTTCGAACTTCCAGGCTAATATTTGAACTATCTCAATGAAAACACAAAACATGTTTTAGTCATACCTGTAGTTTTGTGCCGAAAATATATAAAATAAACTTGACCTTAACTTGAATCGTTAGTTTTGGTCCACCGAAGCTATAACTCTCGTTACAAATAAAAAAGTTTTCCAAACAAAAACTAGATTTTTAATAAAATTAAATAAAAATAATTTTATTGTAGTTTCTTTAAAGTAAATTAACTAATTTTTTGGTTAAACAGACATATACAAATTACAAACTTCCAGAAATTAGAATCATCTTGGCAATAAATTGGTTCAAAATAAAGCGCGTTTACTGTATATAACTTCTATTTTCTGTAGACTTCAATTGTAAACTTTGAAACTTTTTTAACCAAATTTATGTCGCATTAAGTTTTTATAACTTAGCATTAAATGGTTTTCGTTACTTTTCCTTAAGGTTAGTCCTAGGTTTTGTTGCCTTTGATATAAGATCGATTTTGGATACATTTGTGATCACAATTAATAAAAAAAAACAAGGATTTTGTAAGATTTGCACTCGTTTACTTTAAAGTATTAATTTTCATTCTACGAAATTCAGAAAACATGAAACAAAATAACTTAATTATAATATTAATTTAGCCTTGGAAAATTAAGACGCATAAAAGGAAATGGAGAGACAAATGTTGAGCTTTTTTCTTTTATAATTTTCTAGTTTGCAATATCTTGATTGATTGATCTTAAAAATGTGATTTCGATAATGGACTCATTAGCCGCAATTTTGTATCCTAATGTCAATGTTATGTACACAAATACGTAAATGACAAAGAGAAATTTAATTGCCTTTTCTTTACTCTTAAAAAAAATTGTCTAATTGGCTAATCCCTGTTTGTGGACGCTAAATTGCCCTAACCCCTTAAAAGTTCGTCTTAATAACGACTTCAGGTTGTATTAGATTGCTTAGTTTACAGATGTTCTATAAATTTAGAATCTTTAGAACATTGTCTACTTACAAAACATGTCATTAAAAAATATATTAGGTGACACTATGTGCTAGTTTTGGTGCAAAACCTATTTTGCCGATAATTATGTCCCCAAATACCTACCTTGAATGAGATGAGTTTTAATATGCCTTATTGTAATTGTGAGGTTAATAAGCAGTAATTATAAATCCCATTAAATACATTTTTGAAAAAAATTAACCATCGCTCTTTCCAAAACGTCAATAAATTTGTTAGCAACATGGCCTTTCTATGACTTGCAAGCTTATCGTACTGCAACTTTCCCCACCCTTGTGGGAGTGTTTTTATACCCTGAACAGGGTATATTAAGTTTGTCACGAAGTTTGTAACACCCAGAAGGAAGCGTCGGAAACCCTATAAAGAATATATAAATGATCGGTATGTTGAGCTGAGTCGATTAAGTCATGTCCGTCTGTCTGTCCGTCCGTCCGTCCATCCATCCGTCTGTCTGTTTATATACGAACTAGTCCCTCAGTTTTCAAGATATCGTTTTGAAATTTTGCAAACGTCATTTTCTGCTTCTTTGTCGGAACTGCCGATATCTGACCACTATATCATATAGCTGCCATACAAACTGAACGATCGGAATCAAGTTCTTGTATAGATAACTTTCACATTTGACAATGTATTTTCACAAAAGGTGCCACGGTTATTTTCTAAGGCAACAATGTAGTCTCCGAAGAAATTGTTCAGATCGGATTACTATAGCATATAGCTGTCATACAAGCTGAATGATCGGAATCAAATGCTTGCATAGGAAGCATCCTTATTTGAAGAAATATCTTTACGAAATTTGGTGTGAGTTATTGTTCAAAGAAATAAAAAAATATCGGAAGAAATTGTTCAGATCGGTTCACTATAGTACATAGCTGCCATACAAACCGAACGATCGAAATCAAGGGCTTGTATGGAAAACTTTCGCATTTGTCGTGGTATCTTCACGAAATTTTACATGGATTACTGCCTGAGGTAATAATATAATTTCCGAAAAAATTGTTCAGATCGGATTACTATTGCATATAGCTTCCATACAAACTGAACATATAGTTACTAAAAGAAATGCACCTGTGAAGGGTATCTAGCTTCGGTGCAGCCGAAGTTAACGTTTTTTTTTTTCTTGTTTATACAAACTTTGCTGTAAATTAAACATTAATGATTGGATTTCTTAAATATATAATACTCAGTATGCAGCTACATACATATATAAACACACACTGAAATTTTATGTTTAAAAGCTTTGCTGCTCATAGTTGTAAGCTTTGAAAAAGTAAAATCATGTACGAGGATTCCTTTTCGATGGTTATTCGCTAAAGCTGAAACTACTTTGCAAAACGCATTAAGCGCAGTAATGGGTTTTCATTAGGTCCTTTTGCTTACTATGGCCCCTCACTCCAAGCCTTTTTGCTCAAAGACTCACAGTATGTTTTTATGTGTGTGCGTCGGTTGGCGTACAGTTGTCGAAAATTGTCTGTAAAAAGCAAAATAAGAAATCGAAAAAAGAAATGCTCTTTACTTAAATTCGTTTCATTAATGTCGTGATGTCCGGTGTGCTATGTAGCGAAGCGGAATATTAGTATTAAAGTACTTAGGGCTTTTTCTTAATGTCAGGTTAGCAACCATCTATTAGTTAAGTTCTGGTTAACTTGACCAAAACTCCTTCTTTCGCCAAAGTTAACCAGAACTCGACTGGTAGATGGTTGCTAACCAGCTATTAAGAAAACGGCCATTAAAGTGTCTGAAATAAATATGTGATTTGTATATCAATATTCACCCACAGAAAAAGTAGGGGCTGCTCCAAATGCTCATTGTTTTTAGATTTCAATAAATAATTGTTTTGCAATGATAAATAATATTTTTGTAATATAATAATGGCGGAAGTGTACTAGAACCAAATATGATAATAATGTTTTTTGTGGTTGCAGGGGTATGAATTAGACACTGTATTTACATTTTTTTAGTAATATATAAAAAATGGAAAGTAAAGAAGGACTAAGGTCGGGTGTAACCGAACATTTTATAATCTTGCAACTTGCAAGCATCAAAGTCGATTAAATACCTTCAGGTCTTGGCAATATTGAAAAATTTAGCGAAAGGGATCAACTTCATTGTTCTACGAAGTCATGAGTGGATTACAATCAAAGTGAAAAGTATACTAAATCATCTTCAATCGATTTTATTTATTTTAGCCAACACCATATACTATTAAGATGCTCTCTGAGTTTCATTAAAATCTTCACATACCATCACCATGTTCGAAAAATCTATTATTAGTTATACAAATATAGGGGCTAGGTCAAGATTTCACCCGATTTTAATCAATTTTAGGCACAAGGATTACATGGTTATGAGTAAACTACGCTCTCTTATTTTTATTGATATAATTCATATATTGGCCGATGTGCATGTGCCATATAAAGCCACCGGCAAGTTCGAAACACTGTATATACGTATTGGCTATATACTGACTAAGCGAATTATTGGCCGGATTCAAACCATTTGTAACACACTGACATATTATTATCAGGAAAATACTATCTCTAAATATCCATTATACTATAATCCCACATTGACCGAAGTTTTCGGTAGAAAAAAACTACTGCAGGCATTGGGGTCCTCAAATATCGTACATAGAGGTTCGAACAGTTTCAGTTGGAAAAGTTTTGGTCTTAAGATGGCACACTTTAAAGTCATTATTCATGCAAAGATTTATTATCATTTTCATTGGTTACTGGAAAAGGAAGAATCAGCTGGAAACTAAAATTTCCCGACTACCCATTTTTGCACTGTAACATAGAAATATTAGAAGAATGTTACGCACCAAATACCAACCAAATAGTAGATCTTGACATATGAATTTTCCCCTTAAACTGGGCGGTGCCACGCCTATCGTCCAAATTTGATACCAACTCCTATAAAGTTTTCTCACACCATTTCGAGGGTAGAATTTAATGTTCTTCACGCATTTAGTTATTAATTTATCTCACTTTTAGTCGCTTTTAAGAAAGCCGTTATATGGGGAGTGGGCAGAGTTATCATCCAATTTCGTCTATTTTCACACTGTCGCAAAAAGCGTTTAAATACAATACAAAGTATCTACAATTCCAAACTTGTTTGTGTGGCGCCAAGGAATCTATGTACCAAATTTAATCAAGAAATCTTAATTTTTACTCATTTATTTCGATTAGTTTTAAGTGCTACACACAACCATTATAGCCTTTTCGCACAGGGATAAATTGATCAATTAGCGACCTTTGCTCGATTAAGGGGCTATACCAGCGTGACACTTTCAAAAAAAAAAATTATTTGCTTTTTCGATAGTTTATATTTCCAAAGACATCATGTGAAATCGTCAAGGTGGTATCTTGAATAGTTTCAGACGGCAGCGTTCTGAAGAGCGACTGCTCGCAGTTGCAAACATATAAAAATGAAATTTTATGTGCTAAACTCATAGAGCGCGACAGACTGGAAGCAACATCTGTCAAATAAATATTAAAATACACACGTTCCTAAAAACACAGTTATTTAGACAGCTCACCACTGCCGGCTCTCAGTTGTCGCTCTCGTAAACTTGAAAATATTTTTAAATTTGCCGACGACAGCAGAGAGGACAGTAGACTTGACAGTAGAGAGGAGTGAAGCCAATAAAAATTAAAATGTAAAATTATTCAAAGATTTAACAAAACTGACGTTATTTTACAAATAAAAGCATAAAATAGCTCTGTTACGAGGTGTGTTCAAAACGTATCGCGAATCGTAACTGACAGTTTTCTTCGATTGCAGGGGCGTGGTGCATCATGAGTTCTTGCCACAGAGAAGAACGGTCAGTAAGGAATATTACCTGCAAGTTATGCGCAATTTGCGCGAAGCAATCCGCCAGAAACGCGGATTTGTGGAAGAACAAAAATTGGCTTTTGCACCACGATAACGCCCCTGCTCACACACATCGTTGCTTGTGCGCGACTTTTTGGCCAAAAACAACACACTAATGATGCCGCAGCCATCGTATTCTCCAGATCTGGCCCCCTGTGACTTTTTCTTGTTCCCTAAATGGAAGAAGCCCATGAAAGGACGACGTTACGCTTCTCTTGACGAGATAAAGACGGCATCGAAGGAGGAGCTGAAGAAGATAAAAAAAAAAAATGATTTTTTGAAGTGCTTCGAAGATTGGAAAAATACTTGGCACAAATGTATAATATCTCATGGGGACTACTTTGAAGGGGGCAAAATAGATATTCATGAATAAATAAATAATTTTTGAAAAAACACAAAATTCGCGATACTTTTTGAACACACCTCGTATATAATTTATAGTAACAATTGATAATTTAAAACAAAAATATTTACCTGTTTACTTAGTTTTTGCATAAAAAATTTCACTTTGAACAAAATATTAAAATTTTATTGATGTGAAAGGTATTAGTATAGCAACAACGAAACTGTCGCTGCCTTACAAATGTTCATGTAGTAGGATTCACGACGCCATTTACAGTTCACTGTCGTGCTGCCATGCCGTGTCGCTTTCTATGTGTTGAGAGCGTTAAACGCGTTTTTCTCGAAAGGACATTTTTCAAAATTGCTGAAATCATAACTCAATGAGAACTTAACCTACCGACTTCAAATTAAAACTGAGTATTGGTGAATACATTTACTATACAATGAGTTACAATATTTTTGAATTATTGAAAATTGTCAATTTGACCATTTTTTACCTAAAAAAACGATTTTTCTTTTTTCAAAATTATGCCAATTTGTTAATGATATTTGATATTTTTCAAAGATCGTTGATCCTTGTATAGGAAATAACTTTAAGTTTAAAACACTTTTTGCATTTTTTTTCTTTCAGCTACTCAGCCCGGAATCATGTCAGCAGTTGGGCACTTTCTTTTGGCACCTCCGAAGATAGCCCATAACTCCGGTATTTTTCAACATTTTTGTTAAAAAAAACTTAAATTATTTCTGAAATTATACCTTACGTTCATAGAAGTTTGCAACATTCAATCGAGTACTTTCTTTTAAAAACATTCTCGAAAATCGCCTAATTTTCATTCACTGGTATAGCTCCTTAAAGCGCTAATTTAGATCGATTTATCATACAAAATAAAAATCTTTTTTTACTGCATTAATTCTTAAACGAATACAAATCGAGTTGAAACTGAAATGCAACTCGAGTAGCCACTGTGTGAAAGGCGAAAACTGACTTCGAAATTATAATCTTAATGTGCTAAATTAATTTTGCTTTGTGAAAACTCTGTAGCAACATGTTGCGAGAGTATAGTAAATACGCAACAAACTCAAACACTAACAGCTCTCAAACCATTGCGACATGTTAACGCCACTAACTTGAAGGTGCACATACTTGTACCCAAGGTCTCAAGAGGGTAAATAAATAATTCGAAGCGGTGCACAATAATCCCACTTATTCTTATTGATTGGGCCTGTAAGCGCCCGCGAGTAAGACACCACTAAGCTTTTTAGGCATTCGGCGCTTTCTTCCACGACCATTCTCAGTGTCGTACATAAAGGAATTTTCGAGTCGACCTTGTATCCCTCGACTTGTTATAAGACAAAATAATCCACCATAATATTATCACCGATCCATAGAGATTCCTCTTTGAGCCCACTATTTAGAAGAATTGGGTGATAAAATTCTTCAGCAATTACTTACTTTTTATTTTATTTTATTAGAGCTTACATAATAACAAGTTATTATACAAACTAAATTACTTACTTACTTTGTCGTCTTCATAGTAATCCCTACCAGATGTAATACACTTATGCCAACGGGTTTTCCAGTCATCTAAAAAATTTTCATAAGCACTTTTTTGGATGGCCTTCAGCTCCTTCTGCGAATTTTGTTTTATCTCTTCAATCGACTGAAAACTTGACTTGACTTTCGGCAGTTATGATGCTCTCTATGAATGCGAGATCGGATTTCGCACGATCAAGCATGTCCAAAGGAACCTGTTTACGGTACTTTTTTTTTAAAAAACTCAGCTTCATCGGGGACAAGTCGAGCGGAACGCGTTTCGTACCCAAAATATCCACCAAAATCATTTGAACGCACTCGCGCGAGATGTTGGGCTCTCCTGTCATCTCTCTAACACTCGCTTTACGATTTTCAAGCACCATATCTTTCACTTTTGAAGTATTTTCATTAGTTGAAGAAGTCGAAGGTCGTCCAGAATGAGGCATATCTTCAAAGAACTCTCGGCCGTCTTTGAACTTTGGCTCTGTACCACTCGTAGGCTTGTGCTTTTGACAAAACTGAATCAACGTAAGCCTTTTCCAACAATGATTCTGCGCCTGAAATTTGGTTATACATAAATACAAAATTTGAGACAAATTCTTTGTTCGATATTTTTATCCAGTGTAAAAATCGCAACCCAATACTGAGGTGTACCGACTTAAGCAGCTGCTGTAAGCAAACCAGATCGCGCTCGTATTTGGCATAGTAATTAAGGATAGTAATTAAGGATAGTAATTAAGGATAGTCCTTAGCAAAATATTGAAATTCCATTTATCCGTGAAATTTAATTACAATTTCCGGGTGCTTTTTCGTCCCAATGTAAGTTATAATGAGGAAAAGGCATTTGTCATCAACTGTTCATTAAGGATGTTACTCTTCTGGCAAAAAGTTTATAGCATTGAAAAATCACATATCTGAACTCTTAACTCCATTAAATTAAATCGGGCACTCAATCACCGATTTTTTAATTTTAGATGAGAAGGATCCAAAAAATTCATTGAAACCATAAATATTTGTGACACAAAGTTTTACTCAACTGTGCATCGGATTGCTGCAACTCTACCGGTAACAGCTGCTCCCAGTGAAAGATCGCTTTCTACTGTTCGCAGGCCGAAAACCTACTTGCGGAATGAGACTAGCGAAGACGTAGTAGATTTACGAAAAATTGTGATCATAAAAAATAAACGTTGGAACCTTTAACTATTTTTTACCTTTCCAATCCTTTTTTAACATGATATAAAATTTGAACAGAAAACCCCCGGAATCTGGTTTGTGCGTGCGCCGCTGATAATTGCCGTTGGCTAACACGGAAGAACTTTTCATTCCAGAGACTATGCAATAAATTTTCAGTGAAAAATGGTTACATAATGTTGTTGCTTTCTGCTTAAGATCAAAAGAATGAACCTGAAAGTTTTATTTAAAAAGAACGGTTTCTAAACTTCAGCTAGCTTTTATAACAACAATGGATCTATTTTATACATTTTTAGGCCCAAATCACACCATGTTTTTATTCCCGTTTCTAACTTATTCATCGTTGAAAGTAGTCCGTAAGCTTTATTACGGCACGCCGCTTTTTGATCCACGTTATTGAAAATGTCTTCCAATACTTGCTTAATTGTGATAAAATCACATAAAAGTGCCTTCGTAGCATCAGCTCGGGCTGAACCTAGTGCTCGACAACCGTTTCAAAATCGGAATTTTTGAGGTAGAATCTTTAAGTGCGTTCGTAAGACGACCCCATCGATAGGTAGAAGAGGAAAAAATGTATAGAGGTTTTCAATGAAATCGAACCAAATTCAGTGAATGTGCAAGACAGGGAATGTATTCTGCATACTTATCTATTTTCTTAATTCGGGCTTATAAGCCGATGTATTTCCCACTCATGTTGCTAGCATTATAATAGCTTTGCCCACGCCAATCTTTGATATTAATGCCACTCTCACTCAAGAAATCTAGTAAACTTTGAGCGAGTATGACCTTCTAAGAACTTAACAAATTTTTCTACTGGTCCAGGTGGCAGAACATGACTTAAGATTCTGAAGCACCTTGCTGGACTGAACTAAAAATGTTTGCCCTGTTAAGAGGCCAGCGTCCGCTTGGAAAAAGAAACAACTAGATAGAACATTTTAATTACTGTATTTTATGATATAAAATAATGTTTTTTTTTTTTAATATGGAAGCCCACAAGAATAAATATAAATATTATTTTCAATAAAAATATTGTAAAAATTTAATATTATACATATTTCCTTTTGACGGCCATGAAGCACACAAAATCTAGATATATTCGATAATGATTTTCTTTTTATTTTATTTTATGAAAATATTTATTTAATAAATAAAAATTCACAATAGCGGTATTTGCCAGAAATTTAGCTTTATTTTGATATAAAAATTAATGGATATTAACAAAAAAATAAAAATCTGGACGCTAGGGAATGTACCTAGTATAGATACTAGTCTAAATATATCGATTATAATATTTATAATTTAACATTGGAATATCAAAGTTAAGAAGTTCGTAAAATACCTACTTATTTTTACGATTTAACGTGACAAAATCGGGTTTTAGATTTTAAGGTGGAAGGTGGAAGTGAAGCATAGCCGAAGCGCTTCGGGTTTAAAGCATGTAAGGATATTTTACGCCCCCCCATTCGCCGGGCCCGTAGCATTTGCTACTCTTGCTACGTGGCTAATCCGGCGCTGTAGGTGCTACTTGACTAATTTCAACAAACTTTACTATTACTTTCCTAGTATCTAACTTGCCACATATCACATTTTTAAATTCCATATGATTCACTCACTTTACAGAAGAAAAATCAAGCACCAATTAAGCTATCGGAGTATAACATTGGGTCTTCTTGGAACTTTTCAAGAGGCCATAGAGCGATTTTTCTTGGGAGTGTCGACCGGCTTCAGTTCTTGCACAGGCTGTAATGTTCGCTTTCCATTTAAAATCTCGACGTAATATGCGTCAAGTCATTCCGTACGTCAGTCCGAGTTGCTGCAAACGGCGCCGAATCGACTCTCCATGGTCACGTCTACAGTTTCATCTACGGCTGCTATATTTTCTTCACTGCGTGCTGGACGTAGTCTATTCCGTCGAGTATTATCCAATAAAGAGTGCTGGGCCTCAAGATAGGTGATGACGTTGCGAATATTACGCTCAGTAGGCCCATTACGTTGACCTTAAATTCAGCGAAGCGCGTGAAACACATTTTTTACAGAACGTGAATTTTCGTAAGAAAGTTGAACGATTTGTAAACGTTGTTCAGACGTAAGAGTTTTCACGATGAAATGCCTGTTTGGCTGAGCAAAAATAACATGACAGCTTTTCAGCAAAAAAGGCAATTGAAAAAGTACCTTTAATTGGAACAGCTAAAATAAAAATTCCCGAACGTCCGGTTGACTCTGAGACATGTTAATTATCTTAATGAAATTCAGCGAGAGTCTCTTTTTAAAAAGTGGTTTTCACAGCTTTATAAATAGATTTTTTAATTGTCTTATGTAATTTTACCCAAGTAAAAGTTTGGAAATGCAGATACATAGTCGCCTAAAACTTAAAAAATACCAAATAAGGCGTTGAATAATGAATGTTGAAATTTTAGGTAACAGTTTGAAGTTTAGCAACACCTCAAAGTATTTCCCTTCTTTAATCCACAAAAATTGCGAGAGTATAAAACGTTCGATGCAGGCGAATTCAACACTTCCTTACTTATATGTTTTTGCATTGATTTATCATAATATCTATGCATTAATAATGTAAAATAGGTTTAATTGATTGCGTGGAAACAGCGTTTTGCAGGATAGTCTGAGTGAGTGACTATTGATTGTGAATCCAATCGCTTACCAAGGTAAAGTCCAAAATTTTGGTTTAATTATGTATATCCTTAAAAATTAATGTTGAACCCCCTCATACATATTTATTCAATCTATTTTTATTTATAGATAATAATTTAATAATATATTCTTCACATTCTACCAAAAATGGTTTATCCTGTTCAGAATTCCGGTCAATTCCTGTCATTAAATGTGTATGCCAACACAAGGTTCTAAAGGGTGATTTTTTTGAGGTTAGGATTTTCATGCAGTAGTATTTGACAGATCACGTGGGATGTCAGACATGGTGTCAAAGAGAAAGATGCTCAGTATGCTTTGACATTTCATCATGAATAGACTTACTAACGAGCAACGCTTGCAAATCATTGAATTTTATTACCAAAATCAGTGTTCGGTTCGAAATGTGTTTCGCGTCCGTGTCCGATGAGCGATGAGGCTCATTTCTGGTTGAATGGCTACGTAAATAAGCAAAATTGCCGCATTTGGGGTGAAGAGCAACCAGAAGCCGTTCAAGAACTGCCCATGCATCCCGAAAAATGCACTGTTTGGTGTGGTTTGTACGCTGGTGGAATCATTGGACCGTATTTTTCAAAGATGCTGTTGGACGCAACGTTACGGTGAATGGCGATCGCTATCGTTCGATGCTAACAAACTTTTTGTTGCCAAAAATGGAAGAACTGAACTTGGTTGACATGTGGTTTCAACAAGATGGCGCTACATGCCACACAGCTCGCGATTCTATGGCCATTTTGAGGGAAAACTTCGGACAACAATTCATCTCAAGAAATGGACCCGTAAGTTGGCCACCAAGATCATGCGATTTAACGCCTTTAGACTATTTTTTGTGGGGCTACGTCAAGTCTAAAGTCTACAGAAATAAGCCAGCAACTATTCCAGCTTTGGAAGACAACATTTCCGAAGAAATTCGGGCTATTCCGGCCGAAATGCTCGAAAAAGTTGCCCAAAATTGGACTTTCCGAATGGACCACCTAAGACGCAGCCGCGGTCAACATTTAAATGAAATTATCTTCAAAAAGTAAATGTCATGAACCAATATAACGTTTCAAATAAAGAACCGATGAGATTTTGCAAATTTTATGCGTTTTTTTTTTAAAAAAGTTATCAAGCTCTTAAAAAATCACCCTTTACATATGAATACTTACATTGTTCGTATTTATGTACAAGTACAAGTAAAGCTGACTATTTTCCGCAGTCGCATCAGTGAAATTTCGATTTTGTATTTTTTATTCTGTTAAAGGCATTTAATGTCTGCAGCTCTACAGTATACCCCATTAGATGGATTCATTACAATTTCGTTATGCGCAGATGTGCATTTACATACTGACATGTATATATATACATATGTATGTACATCTCTTGCTTGTAAATTTGTATGCGCATTCATATCTACATACATAAATTTTTCTGTATATGTATGTGTATACATACAAATACATTCATACATATTTAAATGCTTTGCTTTTAAGCACGTACCTATGTACATATGTATATGTACATATATAGATAATGTGTATAAACCGCTTTTACCGATCATTTAAAATATTAATTTTTATTTGTGAAATTGGTATTTAAATGCCCGCGAATTTGGAACCTCATTATCTGCCGACCACCAAATATCTTTCACTCGAGGAATATCTAAAATACATCATCTAGCACACTAAAAAATTAAAGAATTGAAACAAAAGAAACTCAAGGCTCAAACTGACGAATGACGACCTTATTTGTGTGTCGGAGAATACTGAAATAGCAAAAATGTCACATGTATGTATGTATTTATTGTATGTTTGTGTACATATTTGAACGCAATTCTTAGTGCGGTCAACACCCGCACCATTTACTCTTCGTATTGTATCTAAATTCACTATTGTTGTTGCAATGGTACAGGATTTAAGTTTTTTTGATTTTTATACGCCACACGGATCCAAATTCAAGTCTTCCCATATCACCGTTCATATATGTACATATGTATGTATACATAAGTATATATGAACGTATAGCTTCATCATCTGCAGCCGCTTTGAAACAGAATTCACTTACTCGTACAGTAGTTGTTGTTGGCATTGATGCTGGTTTTAACGAGGACTAATTCATTGCGCAGTCAAGTTTTTTTAGTCCTTTGTTTGCGTTTGTGTGTGAAACAAATTTTGATTGGTTGAAATTTCCCGCAAACATTGTCTGAAGGAGTGAAAACGACATTTAAAGAGAGAAAGAGATAAATAGAGTGCACAGCTTGCGCAACAAACAATTTGCTGCATGTACAGTACGAAAAGAAATGCACAACATACGTGTAACGTGTACAGTGTCCTTCAAACTGTGCCGTAGATAAAATCGTGAAAATGCTACAGATATTTGGAAGGTCAATCTACATGTAATCTACATATGTACATTTGAACATTTTAAACACTTTTGCACATAACTTATAAAATCTACACGCCACAGGAAAACATCACATACATATGTATGTAAATGGATTTTTATAAAACTTACATACATACAAGTATATACATTTATGCGGTTTGTAACGGATACACTGGAGAAAATTATGAAAAAACAAATTTGGAAAATGAAAAACTTTTTTAAAAGTTGAAAACTTTGATTCGGCTTGTGGATTATTTTTATTTGGTCTTTTAAATTTTTTTTACATCAAGTCGAGAATATGATATCATGTAAATGGCCGCCGCCCCAGTTGATTGTCATTTGAGCCCTTTTTTCCATCACTTTGGCCAGAACTTCCGGCGATGGGTCCTCACATTCTTGACGGATATTGTCTTTAAGAGCTGCAAGATTCTGAGGCTTGTTGATATAAACCCGCGATTTCAAAAAGCCCCACAAAAAAAGGTCTGGAGCGGTCAAATCAGGCGATCTTGCTGGCCAGTGCAAATCGTCAAAACGGGAGATTAGGCGAACGGGAAATGCATCCTTCAGCATATCGGTTGTGGCACGTGTAGTGTGTGCCGTTGCACCGTCCTGTTGGAACCACATGTTTTCCAATCTCAATTCATCAAGTTGCGGCAAAAGAACTCGTTGATCATCGCTTTGTAGCGCTCACCACTCACAGTAACCGCTTGGCCCGCGACGTCTTCGAAGAAAAAAGGTCCGATGACTCCTCCAGCGAAAACAGCACACCATACAGTGACTCTGAGCGGGTGTAATAGCTCTTCGTAGGTTACACGCGGATTTTCAGGGCCCCAGAAGCGTAAATTTTGCTTATTTACGTACCCGCTAAGAAAGAAATGGGCCTCATCACTCATGATTATTTTTGATGAAAAATCATCTTCCTCTTGGTGGTGATTAAGGATGGCTTAAGCGTATGTTAGACGCGATTAGCGGTCAGCAGCTAACAGCTGACTTTGTACGGAAATACATATCTTCAAATCTTGTATCAAAATTCGCTGTAAACACCGTCGATTGATACCTATTTGCGTAGTATGTCGTGTGGTCGATGTCGACGGCGCTTCCATGACATCTTCGACAACAGCAGCAATATTCTCTAAATACGGCTACTCCGGGGTCTGCCACGCCTGGCAGCATCTCGTGTTGTACCAGTCTCTTCGAGGGGAGCGGCTGAACGTGGCAGTGTTTCACCAGTAGGCGTCGGACGGCCAGGAAATCTGCGACGAAAGCTGCTATCGACGACTGATGGCTCTGATTCTATCCTGGAAGGAATTTAGAAAACACAGTTTCAATGGTTACTCCGCATGGGGCAAAGTCGGAATAAGCTTTATTTTGGTATCAGTGGTATTTTTATTGATAAAAAATGTTATTTCCACAACAAATTTATTTTTATTCATTTATTTCAAAAAATCAAGTTCCGCTAACTCCCAAACACGCTACGAAATTTTCATGTTTATCAGTACAGCAAATTAGGTACTTACCTACATTTTTATATATTTGATTTTATTGCGAAATTAGGCATAAATAGTTCAAATAAAACTTCATGGTTACTGAAACATTTATAATTATAAATATATTTGGTATATTATATATTCACTAAATTCCACTGGACATGAAAATGCAAAATTCTTTGATAATGCCTTTTGCAATGTTAAATTTTTAAAGCCTTATCAACTATCCAAGTCCTTATTAGAAATTTGTTTCGAGTGAAAATACTATGAAATAAGAAATTACAATTTCACATTATTAAAAGTAACATAGATACATATAAACATTTGTATTTAAAGTACTTAATTTCGATTTTTTTGTTATTTCGTCAATTCCTTTTCAAAATATGTACACTGCCAATAATTAAAATTTAGCAAGGCAAACGAACAAGAGCTTTTGCTCTTTTGCTGCAGTGATTCGTATATTGTTTCCGCTTTTACTACAAATACATACTATATTTCTGCAAGAGTATGTAAATAGATACATATGTATGTATGTAGTGGCATATGGCATATAAAGCTATGTATGTGTAAGCAATTTAATTTTGCAAAGTTGGCGCGCAAATCGACGTTCGACGACACCTTGCCAATAAAGTGCGAAATTTCTTCAGCGAAACTACCAAACTGTGAAATTAAACATACATTCATACAAAAATATGCCTCAAACATATACAAATGTACCGTCGCCTAGGCTATGGTGTCAGGGCAGTGAAAAGTTTATTTGCAACATAAACTCGAGGGAAGTGTGTCAGACGCATAGTGATTATGCTTTTTACCATGATCCGGACACCAATAAACTCGAAGGCTTGTCTGTCTTTGCGGTCATGTTGCTAGCGATGTAGCGATTTTAAAGTATTCGTCTTCCTGTGGCTCCTGGTTTACGCATACTATACAGATACTGAACTGGTAGCACTGGTGACAATGTTGTTTCATTTTTCAGTAAAATAACACAACAATGTTGGAACATACATCAGACTCAGAAAGTAGTCGACGCACATCATTAGCAGCGACAGTGACTCAACCTCAGAGCAGTCATTTCTCATTGGGTCGAAGGGTCCAACAAGCAGCCATGAGTTGTTATTATTGTAAGCTATTTGAGAGACCGACAAAAAAGCAAAAACTTTCCTCTAACGAAGTTAAACCAGTTAAAAAGAGACAATACTATGATGTGCGACATAATGAGGAGCTGACGCGAGTAGACGTCGTCGAGAGACGCTCGTAAACAGAAGGGGTGAGTGCACGACGGGATTCACAGTGACAAGGCGTACAGAGCAGCGACAAAAGCTGTTGCTTTCTCTGTTTTGTAGCCATTTCACTTGTATTTATGTGTGTATGTATATTGTAGTTGGTGTGCGATGACATATTCGTTCAGAGCAATGATGTTTCATTATTTTCCACATTATTATTAGTATGGCTAACGATTCGTGGTCTTGCAAAAACTACCATAAAACAGATGAGCTCGTTCAAATGGATATGTACGCACATATTTATTTACATTATATCTACATACATGTGTATATACGTATGTATATGCACCAAACCAAGCGCCACCATTACCACCCCCAACGCCGTTCTGTTAACGACGGGAACGAAAGCACCAACAAGAACAACATAAGCTAAAGTCGTTCAGAGATTTTACACCGACGTCGGCGTTGATGAGTCGCCACCCACCACCACGGGACGGCATGTAAAGAACTACGAAGCCTTCGAAGCGGACAGCAAGCACATGATCCTTAATTTCGTTATAATTTTGTGTGCTGCCTGGAATCGTATATCATTTTAAGTTTGATCGGCCGCGAATACGCGCGTACCACCGAACCGAGATATTGAGGTCGTACTCTTCGCGACAGCACGGTAACTCATGTAGATGGAACAGTTAGCAGCAGAGTGAATAATTCGAAGGACACATTTGCATACATTTTCTGGCTGTGGTGCGGCACAGGGCAGTAGATTGCGATAGAGTTAAACGCATCCGAAATTACATTATTGTTATTACCCCCTCTCAAGAAGAGGAAATCGAATTTTCATTATTTGTAAACATTAGAAATTGGTCTGGTCTGCATCAGCTATCAACACGACGTACAGTGAACAGTTAGTTAAACACTCGCGTTGTATGGTGGTCGGGCGCCATCTACATATCTACATATATGGAGAGATTTTGGCATTAAATTGACGCGATTAAAAAGTTTATCGGGCCCAACGTTCGCTCTTTCTCTCTCTCTTTCGGCATGACGGGCGTGTAAAAGAAACGCTGGACAAAGTTCACCCGTCGACAGGCGGTTCGTAACGCCACACACTAAACCAGTCAGTACTATAATCGGTCTTCTGAGTACTGTAGTCTGGCGGTGCCGTGGCCAGGAAAACAGTTTGCAGCTGGAATAGTGACTGCGTGTGTATGTGCCTCCATGTGTTGGGGTTAGTGATGATTTCAACTATTCACCAGTCGTTTACCTACTCAGTATAGACATCGAGACGCCAGTGTCGGTTACGCGTCGGTCAATCGGCGGACCAAATAAAAAGCAGCAAACAAATCTAATATATGCGTACACACACTTATAGATATCTACCCAGATACCTTAATAATTGTAATTGATTTTGAAATTAATAAATTGATTCAACCGCAAAATTCGTGAAGTGCGTCGAATTCGTGAAGTGTCGCCTGTGTTACAGTGATATGTTGCAAATGGCTAATATTTTATCCTGTGTTTGTGCATTTTGATCAAACTTATTTGTACGCGTGTGAATCGAAAGCTCTAGTGATACTTGAAAGGATTAAACTGATTACCAACTATTTGTGTATTGTTGTAAAGGTGTGCCCGTAGACATACCGCTTGGTCGTGTTCATACCGTTTTTCGCTGAGTGGTATAATTGATTTTTTCAAGACGTATATTGATACGCGCTTTTACACCGGCCACAAGTTGGATTTCAAACAACACAGTTGTGCCGGCGGCCCTGTGTCCGGTGGTGGCGTCGTCGGCAATACCATCTCGAATTCCCTTCAGGTGCATCACGTACATCAGCCTCATTTGTCTACTAGTAATCCGTCTGCCCATTTACCACCGCATCATTCGCTCTTGCATCCACATCACGCCGGTACTTCTGCCGTATCGCACGCAGCCGTCCAAGCTCACGCCGTCGGCTTATCGCATAGCGGTTTACCGCCTATAGGACAGCAGCAGCAGCAATCAGTTTCAGTAGCACCGACCGCACAACAACAGCCTTCACACCAGCAGCAACAACAATCGGCGCAGGCACAAGCCCAACAATTACACACACCAACTTCCGTCGGTTGTGCGACCAGCAACGGCAGCGCCACCTCCGGTAGTGGCAGCAGTGCCGTCGGTTCGAATTCCGTATCATCGTTGGTCATTGGCAACGGACCCGGTTCGGGTGGTAATAACGTCCATCCGATTTCGTCGGTGGCCACATCTGTTTCAACGGCTTCTTCCATACCTCACATCGTTCCACCCAGCCTGGGACTGAGTCCACAATCCAGTGCAGACTCCCAACAGTTTAATATATTTCCGGCTATATTTAGTCGGCAACTCAATTTCACGGCGGGTACTTGCGGTCAAAGCAAACTTTCAATGGATGAACTGCGTCCGAATTTGGTTGGCGGTTTGTTGGGCTTGCAACAAGGTTTATTAGATGACCATGCGGCGAATATGCAGCATGCTGGGGTTTCTCAAGACACGAAATTCATGTCATTTCAAGATAATCGCCTAATGGGCATTACCTCCTCGCATGAGAACCGTTTACTCGGCCTAACTTCATCGATGCAAGATACTCGTTCCCCACTCACATCCATCGACAAGGGCTCGCTTAATCACCAACGCAAATGCAGTAGTACACCCGAAGACTTTAGCTCATTGTACTCCGGCTTGCCCACACCTGGCATGGATACGTCTTCGCACCATCACACACCCGCGCACACCCCACCAACGCGACTCTCTGACCATTCGATATCCGGTAATTGTTATATTGCATGGAGCTTGCTCTCAGAAAATGCATGAATGACTGACAAAGGGACATGTGTGAATGTGAAAAGAGTTGTAGCGCCTGCGAGTGGTCACTTTAATCCTTTCTTTCAATTTGTTGCACATTTTGATGATCGCTCGTCGCAGCGTTCGCACATTCCCCTTTCTTTGTAGTGGATTATTCTAAATCCTAAATCCCCGGATTGAGCAGAAGCCAATAACTCCTGTGAATCTCTGTACGTATGTATGTATGTGTTTGCATGTTTATTGTGGTTCGTTTATTTGCGCTGTCAACCGCTGAGTGTGTTGTTGTAACTGTGCACACGTGCCGGAGATTATCACGCATTTCGGGTGACTGTTAAGCTAAGTACCGCAATTATCTTCTCAAATGCGAGAAACAATTGAACTACTTGCTCTATGAAATTTTATGCCTCAATGTGTATTTATGAACAGCCCTTGAACAGGGATCGAGTTTAAATAATTTAGATAGGAACATGTTTATAGACGTTTTTGTGTTTGCCAAATATTATAAATCACCTTTTTTATTAAGTGATATAAAAGAAACGTTTAATTTCCATGTCACATTTGGAATTCGACTGCCGTCGGGAGGTCGTTCTTAAAAAAATAATTTTAGATTTTGCTATATTTGGAGAATAATTGGTACAAATATTTGTCAAAGAAAGTTCGAATTTTCCATTCGGCATTTCACTCAAAATTATGAATATAATTTCTTTTGGTATAGAAATACTTTATATATTTTATTTTGGAATTGTTTTAGCTTGTCAGATATAAATTATTCTATCTTCTCTTTAAGTTAGATTAAACTGGACGAATTGCTAAATATTATTAACGTGTCAAGTAGACTTCATTAATATTATCTTCATAAATGTGAATAAGAAATTAAAATATGGTGTTTATATTCTTTATATTCAATGCGACGAAATAACTATCATGAAAAAGAAGCAGTGCTCTAATTTGAAATAGTTATAGGCGGTTTCTCAAACTCAATTAGGTACTTAATTAAAAAGGAGGAATATACTGTTCTGTATAATATTATGAAAAATAGCAGGTTTCTCATAATAGTGATAGCGTTTTGATTTGAAACAGTTAAAATTTTCGAGTGTCAATATAAACCCTTGAAAATTATGAAGTGCGCAGAGTCAGATGTCAAGGACTTTTGCCTAAAGGCGGTAAATAATTGGTCTTTGTCGTCGCCAAAATACATCAATAAATAAGTAAGGTAGGACGGTCAGTTTTATACCATTGCAACTTGCAAAGCCAACACCAGAACGTGTGTTCCAGGCTTTGACACACGTTCAGGTGTCGGCAAAACTTAATAAAAGTTGATCCATTCCGAGGTAAGAAAAAATACAAAAAATTCAAATTTAATGGGGAATGTTTATTATCATTCGAAAGAACATTCTTTCGCATTTATTTCTGGAAGATTATCTCTTTCAAATGTGGTCGCGGCTACGTCTCAGACGGTTCATCCATTGAGTCAAATTTTTAATGACTCATTCGAGCCTTTCGACTGGTAACTGACAAATGACACGCATGATGTTTTGCTCCAAGGTCTGATTTGAAGCGGGATTGTCCGCTTAGACTTTAGACTTTACATATCTCCACAGGGTAAACGTTAAATTATTTGCTTACCGAAGTGTTCTCTCAATAAATCCATTGATTGATGCGATGTGTGGGAAGTGGCGCCGTCTTGTTGAAACTAAATGTCGCTGAGGTCACGATCTTCAATTTCAGCTATCAAATAGTTGGTTATCATGGCGCGATAACGGTCGCCATTAATGGTTACGTTCCCACCGGCATTATTTTGAAGAAATTTGGACCGCTGATTCCACCGGACCACGAACCAAACCAAATCACTATTTGCGTTTTTTCTGGATAAAGTAGGAGCTCTTGGTTGCTCTTCCTCCTAAATGCGGCAATTTTGCTTGTTTGCATACCTATTGAGCCAGAAATGGGCCTCATCGCTGAACAAAATTTGACTCGAAAACGCCGGATATTCTTGGAACATTTCAAGAGCCAAGCGATGGCACTTGGGAAGTTCGATAGGCTGCAGTTCTTGCCACGCTGTATTTTGTACGCTTTCAATTTAAGATCTCGGTTCAAAATGCGCCAAGTCGTTCCATACGTCAGTCCAGGTTGTTGAGAACGGCTCCAAACCGACTCTCCATGGTCTTCGTATACACTTTCAGCTACGACTGCTATATTTTCTTTACTGCGTGCTGGATTTGTAAACGTTGACGTAAGTCTTTTCATAATGAAATGCCAAACAAAACTGAGCAAAAATAACATGACAGCTTGGCATGATTCTCGCGGGATCTACCAAAAAAGCAATTGAACAAAGTACCTCTGCTTGGATCTTGTAGTCACAATAGTAAGACCACTTCAAAAGTTAATATTTTGGCTGGCATTTGAAAAGCACAATATTAGGATTTTTAGATGTGAACAGAGCAAATATTAATCATCAACTAATTAACAAAATCATTTCAAATATCGCTCTTTTAACTCACTGAAAAAATTCTCCACAACGATATTTAAAATGATTTTGTAATATTCAAAATAACTGTTATATTGGGATTGGGCGTGGTAATTTCTGATTTTACCCCTTATTACAGTGTTCGAAGAAATGCTAAAAATACATTTCCTCAACAAGTTTGGTGCAGTACAAATTGCCATAACTTAGCACTAAATTAAGATATAAAACTGTAATTTGGTACAGGTGATCACAGTAGCAAGGGACAATTGTGGACACAAAATTTTGAAAAACTGGGCGTGTCCCGTTTAATGTACATATCTCCTCAGGACAAATTCTATAAGAACCCCTACCGACCGTGTGAAAATGGATGAAATGCGTTTATAACCCGTTCTCTCTCCATATAACAAGTGCGATATGTGAATAATCTTATATGTATATAAAAATGAAACGCTATTTTTGTATGTCCGCGCATAACGCCCAAGCCACAGCACGGAAAGACTTGAAAATTGGTACTGGCAGTGGCGGATCCACGGTTTGGGTTTTTGGTGTTAAAACACCCCCTAAACTCAGAGAAAAATATATGTTTGTGGATATGGGTTTGAAATGAGGTTGTTGATCAAAAAAATCACATCAAGTTATAAGCAATTATAATAAGTCAAACGATTTTTTTTGTTATTCATATAATTCGAACTTTCTCTACATTTGAATAAGCATTTCGCGGAAGCTCAGTGATTAACTGAGGATTACAAGAGATCTCACATTCCATGTTATATTTCCTTGGTTTTTGAAAGAAATCTTCTAGTATTTCAACTGACAGATCAATATCCCTATGAATGCCAGACCATTAAGCCTATCTTGACCTGTCGTATTTCGTAAATAGGTTTTTTGCTATATTAAAAATACGTTGAGTAATAAAACTTTTCGTAAAAGCACCCCAAAAAAATTTTTCTGGATCATAAAAAAATTTAGATTGCCAATTTAACTATTCCATTATATTGTTATGACGATAAATGATATCCTTGACAACATTACAAAAGGGATTTCTGAGGTATGCCATCTCGAGTATACAAATTGCCAAAATCGGACCATAACTGTTTAAGCGCCCGAATTCCGAATATGTTAACCCCGGTCCATATGGCTGACTTTTTGCCGAAAATATTGGCCTATGTTAGCTGTGAGATATGTTATTGAAATTCGGAAAAACCGTTTTTTTTTTTGATAATAATAAACTTTTGTATAAAAATGGGTTGAATCTTGTCAAAACTTTACTTCGCCTTTACTACTTTATGCCATATGTATGTATATGATAAAATTTATAACCTTCTAGTTGACTTTATCAACCAATGTGGGAGTTATTTTAACGAAATTGGGAGAGCGTATTTTTCTAATAACAATGTATATTTGTACCTGAATTGAATAAGGTTGGGTGAAAATTTGCCCTATATTCTATATAACTAACAAACCTTTTAGACCTGAAGGTATTTTTCGGGTATGAGAGTATGAAATGTTCCGTTACACCCGAATCTACTCTTCTTTATTTGTTGGAAATATTATTATTTTACAAAATGTTAACTATTCGAGCCGCTAAGCTAGAAAAAGTAGCATGACCTTTTGAGAAGTTCCTAGTCGAGTTGAAGCTATTTTCATAATAAAAATTTCTAAACATAACATGCTGTGACAAAAATGCTATTCATAAAATATTTTAATGCACAAAAACAAAAAAAAAACACAAATTAACAAAATCAGACTAGACTGTTTGCTAGAGACATATGTAACTACCAATTTTTTGTCTGACGGGATTTCCACATATTTAAAATTTTTGACAAATGAGGAATAAAAGAAAATGTGAACTTTGGTTTTAAATATGAAAATAATTTCTTAAGGGGTCAGTAGGGCAATCTGGCCTGTTTTTTTTTGAATTTTTTTTTTTCATAGAAATTTTTATTCTACAATAGAACTTTTTTCACGTGTCAAGAGGTATATTGAGGAATTTTTTGATGACATCTGTCGGAGAAATGGCTGGGTGAATGAGATGGGTTTTTTCACTGGCGGACACAATTTCTCATGTTTAGATAGTCCGAAACACAAAAGCCCAATTTATTCTTAAAAAGTACGTGAATGGTTATCGTCTCTTCTAGAATCATGAAAAAATTTTTATAAATAAAAAAGTAATTAAGGTTTTTTTTTTAATTTCCCCATATTTTTTTTACATACATTTTGTCATAACATTGTCAATAAACTATAAAAAATATAGGGACGATAGCTAGGCGTTTAAAAAAAATTAAGCAAATCGGTTGAGTAGTTCGACCGGAATCATGTCCGCCAGTTTAAAAAAGTGTGTTTTGAGAAAAACGCGTTTAAAGTTTGAGGTGTGCACTCCGAGCGCTCCGAACGTCGAGCGGTGTTATTAATTTGGGGCCTTTTTCGAAACCTTCCAATGGTAAAGTGGGTTTCTACATTAATTCTAAGGCTATAAGGGAACAGAAAATGCAAAGAAAAACCAAATTGTTTGATAACAGATTAGCCCACTGACCCCTTAAAATATACTTAGGGGCATGGGCACTGTAGCGGGCATAATGTCATGTGAAGATTCATTAATTTTTTTCGTAATTTTGTTGTTTACATAACTAACTTATCAAGTTTGAACCTCCAAATAGTTTTTGTTTGTGAATTTTGGTGACTATAATAAACAAATCGTGCGAATCATTTTTGATCTTTTTTTTTTTAACACAAAAAGAAAGTTGTCATCAAAGGCGTTTATACTTAGTGTCACATACTGCTGCTGAGCCTGAGATGGGCTTACTAGTTACCAGTGACGTAGCTACAACTTCGGGCGTCCGGGGACAACGATGTTCTGCCGCCCCCCTTTATCTACCTACCTACAAAATTCTTGAGGTGGTTCGAACAAAAGTGAATTTTTACAAAATAACTTCGATAATAAGTATATAAAATTTAGAAACTAGAGCCACGTAAATTCTGAAGTTCCAAAATTCTCACAATACGATTTTTGAGGAAATTGAAATAAATTTACAAGACATCTTATTAAAAGCAATAGAAAAAACCCATTTTCGCCCTATATTTTGTACACTTTTGACCAATTCGCAGGAATTTTCGCCCGAATTGGAGTTTTTAAATACTATTTTTGAAAATTTGGAGAAATAAAGTATTTGTTCCAACTCTTTATTTTTGTGTACAACTCTTTATCTTTTATAATAAATTTTATAAAAAAAAAATTGTTGAAGTATTTTTCTGAATATTAAAAAATCCAATTAAAAAAGCTCCAAATCGGAACTAAATATCTTCAAAACGCTTCTTTTGTGAGTGGAAACCGTTTTGAAAAGCACCATTCTGAGAAAAACGCTTTTAAAGATTGGAGTTTCTATGTTACCCACTCTGTTCCTTTTCTACTAGAAACATGGCGACCGTAATAATTTGAGTTTCGATTTCAAAATTTGAGAGAATGTTTATTACAGTGTATACTATCCGAAAAAAAATCGATTTCTTGAAAATTTCACATTGAGACGATTCCTTAAGCAAACATTTTTTTTTTTTTTAATTCTACAGTGGCTTTACTCCTTATAGACATGTCTTGTTACTCTTACAATAAAGAACATTTCATAAAAAATAAGTTTGTAAGAAGCAAAAATCCAATGGTTCTACCTATAAATGTGTCCTCAATCTGGAACATATTTAAATAGTAATTAAAAACTTTTTCAAAAGCTTTAAGTGTAATTTTTCTGATTTCTATTCGGCATTACTCGTTGATATTAATATTTATTCATATCCTGTTAGCTTTAAAAATCGTGTGATGTCCATTGGTCTAGTATTATTCTCATTGGCCTTGGTATTGAATTTCAAACAAAAATATATTTAACAAAATAAAATGAGTTTATTTTTTATTTTAGCATAGTGAAGTTTGGGGTGTTTTAACAAAAGTCTATTTAATTCAAGTACATCTTGGGAAACAAACCTAGTAATATAGCCGTACTTAAGATCCGAGCGTATTTTTCCAACACCGAATCTTTGTATGTCAAGGTTTTTTTGTATTATTACCCATGATGAGTCTTGCACATATGTTTTCGACCCGGAAATAAACCATCAAAAAAACTACGTCAAAGCTGTTATGTTGACAGTTTTCTTCGTTTAACGAGGTGTGCTGCACTGCAAAACTCTCAACAAGGAATAAGTACTAAGTATTTGAGTGTTATGCGTCGTTTGCGCGGAGCTTTTTGTAAAAAGAGTCCGGAACTATGCCGACAACTATTTGTTTTTCGCAGCACGATAATGCACCGTCGTGTACTGCATTCATTTTTGCAACCACTGTATTCACCTGATTGAGGTCCGTTTGAATTCTGGTTACTCAGCAAACCGGGGAAATCGTTTTGTGTCAATTGAAGACATTAAACGTGAATCGCTACGCGCATTGAAGGCTATTCCAGAAATTGATATTAAAAACTAATTCGAGGATAAGAAAAAACATATGCACAAGATTATTATGATCAAGGAAGATTATTTGGAGAATAAATTAAATTTTAAAATTATTAAAAAAAGTTTTACTATTTTTTGCTTATAGCAGTGCCACTACCTCTGTTAATGAAATTGGTACAGTTTTCATGTTCTGTAAGGCTCCTAGCGTTATGTGCACAACATTTATATCATTACAGCATCTCTCAGTTTCATTCTTCACACGACACATTCAAACAGATGCAAAATAAATTCTACAGGGTGGGAACTATAAAATTTTAAATTTAAAAAGTCAATAAAAAAATGGCTTGATATTTTTCAAAGGTCTAACATTTATTTAAAACTGATAACACAACTAGAATTTATTATGATAATTGGAAACAGACACCAAATCGTCTGAACGAAATTGTTAATTCAAAATATGTTGTGTCCTTATTATTTTTGCATCTTATCGTTATCATGAAGTTAGTTAAAGTAAAATTGTAAAATTTTTTTTTGAGTAAACCTGCAAAGTAGATATTGAATCTTCATTAGGTTACATCTAAAAAATATGATAATATGTTTTTTTCTGATCAAAAAATTAATGAAATAGTTCCAGTTTCAGTCGCCAAGTTATTATAATCTATTCTTTACGAAATCAATTGAAATTTTGCGCCCAAAAGACTTTACTCTAGTCTAATCCACAATCTGTGAGGTTATTGAATGATTCGTTCCATACAACTTTTTTTCGTATTTGTAATATGAAAGGGTTGAAAATTATGGCTTGTTATTACCACTTCATTACAGTTGTATCCTGACTTTACTCTTAGTTTCAAAATTAGTTTTCTGCTAATGCTGCTAATGTATTTCATAGCTACTACTCATTGCGCGTAAAGGTCTTTTACATGGCATGAATTAAGTGATTGTCGAATTTGTCGCTCTCTACCTGTTTGGTAAAAGCTGACAGACAGGCATTCATGTAAATACGTAAATTACTTAGGATGAGTTTTAACTTGATGAAATTTCACCTCGATTAATATAAAATTTGCATAAATTATCCCAACGTTGCATATTCATATGACCGTTAGGCCGCTGCGTTGCCGTTAGACGCACCTGTGCTTTACATTTTACGTTTTCTGCTTCATCTTCACCACTACGGGAATATAATTCTACCATACACAAGTGTTATTGTTGTTGATCTTTGGAACGTCACCAACCCGCCCACACTTTTCTGGCTTTCCGCCCTCTTGTGTTTGTGTGCGTATTCCTTGACTTTCTGCTTGCGTTGTGGCCGCAGTTTGGTTAGTCTAATTATTCATAATTTTAGGGTCAGTGCTTGGCGGCGCTTAAACGCTTTTTGAATAATAATTTGCCGGTATTTTACACGCCGCCTTAAAGTCGCCATCTTTGACTGAATGTACCGTATAAGAGCGCATGAGAGAAATTGATTTAAAAATGTGTATGGCAAGGAAGGTGAACATTCTTGTATGCATGTGTGTGTGTATATGGGTACATGCCAGTGTATGTTGGTTTGCCTCAAATTATACATAAATGTCACGTGTTTAAGAAATCAACAGCTGTTGGCATAGTTATCTCAATTCTAGTTAATTTAACCTCATACGCAAACAATATACTTATATAATTTATATACAAACGACGACTAAATGTAAATACATATTTATTAAATAGTTTACTTTGGACTAAATTGAATTTTGCAGCGGAAGGTGCATTTAAGAAGCTCAAGCCCGAACCTAATACGGGACTCTCGTCTGTTTCCGGCGGTGTCACGTCGCCCGGAAATGGTTTATCTTCGTTAAGTCAACATGCCGGCCATACACCGACCACAGCTTCCTGCCCGACTCCAGCGAGACGAAGACATCGGACGACGTTCACACAGGTCAGTTACATAAGTCTTGTTCGAATCAACTCTAATCTTAATACTACTCTAGTTTACATAACATTTATGTGTAGGTCTACCATATCTATACAAACATATGCGTGCAGATGTAATGTGTTATATTAGCAACCACTTTTGTCTGTTGGTGCAAGCAATCAAGTCCCGTTTATTTAATACACAACTATTGAAAATCTTGTTACAAATTTATGGAATGTAATTAGTACACATATCTAATTCTGGGTTCTTTTAGAGAAACTTCGGTCTCAGTAAGACGTCATAACGACATTTCATAAACTTATTGTCCGACGTAAAATTTGAAATAATTGCCTGAACAATTAAAATGCACTTTCAAATGTAGCTTTAAGGGGATATACCAGCGTCACACTTTAAAATTTTTTTTTTTTACTTTTTCGATAGCTCATATATTAAAAAATATCCTGTGAAATCGGCAAGGTCGTATCTTGAATAGTCTTTGAATGGCAGCGTTCTAAACAGCGACCGCTCAGAAGTGCCAACATATTGTATATAGTATAAGTGAAACTTTGAACGCGTTTTTCTCGAAATGACATTTTTTAAAATTGCTGACATCATAACTCAACGAGAAGTTGACCGATCGACTTCAAATTAAAACTGGGTATAGTTGAATACGTTTGCTATACAAAGGACTACGATATTTTTGATTGGTTGAAAATTGTCAATTTGGCATTAAAAAAACGTCCATTTTTTTCGTAAAAAAACGATTTTTTTTTTCAAAATTACGTCATTTTCTTAATTTTTGATATTTTTTAAAGATCGTAGTTCATTGTATAGAAAATATATTTAGGTTTAATAAACATTTTGAATTTTTTTCCTTCAGCTACTCATTTGCCCGTAATCATGTCAGCAGTTCGGGCACTCTTTTTTGGCACCTCCGAAGACAGCACAGAACTCCGTTATTTTTCAATATTTTTGTAAAAAAAAAATTGTAGTATAGCTAAAAATATACTTTATTACGTCCATAGAACCTTGAAACATTCAATCTAGTACTTTCTTTTAGAAAAATTCGCGAAAATCGCCTAAATTTTCATGCGTCACACTGGTATAGCCCCTTAAGGTATTTGTATAGGGTGATCCATTTCGAGGTTGCCTACTTTTTTAAAGGAAAAACATAAACTTCAAATTTAGTGGGGAATGCTTATTATCATTCGAAAGAATAGTCTTTGGCACTTATTTTTTGAAGCTTGCCTCTTCCAAATGTTGGCCGCGGCTAATTTAAGAGATGGTCCATCCGTTGGGTCAAATTTTTGATGACCCGAACATTTCGTTCTGATCCAAGGTCTGAATCGAGATGAGATAATCCACATAGGTTTTAGACTCTAATTATTCCCAAATTAAAAAGTCTAACGGTATGATATCACACGATCTTGGTAGTCAATCGAACGGCCCAAAACGCGAAATTATCTGCTCACCGAGGTATTCTCTCAATAAATCCATTGATTGATGCGATGTGTAGTAAGTGGCGCCGTTTTGTTGAAACAAATTTCAGGCAACGAATGGTAAGTTATCATGTCGCTATAACGGTCGCCATTGACGGTTACGTCATCATGAGCATCACTTCTGAAGAAATATGGGCCGATGATCCCACCGGCCCACAAAACACACTAAACCGTTGTTTCTTCTGGATGAAGTTCATTAAGATCTCGAGGTAAAATGCGACAAGTCGCTCCATACGTCAGTCCGAGTTGCTACGAGTGGCGCCGAATCGACTCTCCACGGTCTGCGTGTACCTTCTCAGCTACGGGTGCTATATTTCCTTCATTGGGTGCTAGACGTGGTCTTTTCGGTCGAATATTATCATAATAATTATAATAATGAACGCTGGGCCTCAATACGGTTTATGGTGTAGCGAATAGTACGTTCAGTAGTCCGATTATGTTGACCATAAGTTGAGGGAAGCGCGCGAAACACATTTCTCACGGAACTTGAATTTCCGTAATAAAGTTGAACGATTTGTAAACGTTGTTTAGGCGTAAGTCTTTTCATAAATGTCGGTCCTCACATATACAGAGTCTGGAATTATTTTATATGACAGTATTCAAATTGCAAAGCTGTTAGACTTAATTTCTCATCTGGTTGACTTAGTTCCTTAAATCATATGTCCGTCTATGTGTGAAATGTATTGTAATGGAATGGATCAGAGTATATTTTGTGAAAAATCGGGACGATGGGTAGTATGCGAAAAAAATTTCTTGGCTTGATGTTATTGGGTACCAAAACTGCACATATATCTTGCTCGTCACTAGCAAATTTCTGGTTATTAACTATCAGCTAGTTTACCTTTTTTCACTCTTCTCATCTTTATATGAACAATCATACAAACAATTTGTTGAAAAATCTCTCCAATAAGTTTAATGTAGCGCAAATACTGTACGAATTCCTACCAACAGTGTGAAAATGGATAAACTCGGGTGATAACCCTGCTCACTCCCCATTTAAGGGTACTATTAAAAATCTACACATTAAATCAATAACTAACAAGTAAGGAAGGGCTAAGTTCGGGTGTCACCGACTCTCACATATTAAGTGATAATCGAGATTTCATTATCCGTCATTTACATATTTTTTTATTTTGCTGTAAAATTAATTAGATTAGATCAATTTGTGTAGTTTGAGTATTGAATTGTATTTTCATTTATATGTACATATGTATTATACAGAGAAAGCATCAGATGGAATTCAAAATAGTGTTATATTGGAAGAAGGCGTGGTTGTGAACCGTGTTAAGAAAATATTATATACCGAATTTCATTGAAATTCCTGAGATATGGTTTTTGGTCCATAAGTGGGCGACGCCACGCTCATTTTCAATTTTTAATAAAGTCTGGGTGCAACTTCCTTCTGCCATTTCTTCCGTAAAATTTAGTGTTTCTGACGTTTTTTGTTAGTCGGTTAACGCACTTTTAGTGATTTTCAACATAACCTTTGTATGGGAGGTGGGCGTGGTTATTAACCGATTTCTTTCATTTTTGAACTGTATATGGAAATGCCTGAAGGAAACGACTCTATAGAGTTTGGTTGACATAGCTATAGTAGTTTCCGAGATATGTACAAAAAACTTAATAGGGGGCGGGGCCACGCCCACTTTTCCAAAAAAATTACGTCCAAATATGCCGCTCCCTAATGCGATTCTTTGTGCCAAATTTCACTTTAATATCTTTATTTATGGCTTAGTTATGACACTTTATAGGTTTTCGGTTTTCGCCATTTTGTGGACGTGGCAGTGGGCCGATTTTACCCATCTTCGAACTTAACCTTCTTTTGGAGCCAAGAAATACGTGTACCAAGTTATATGATATCTCAATTTTTACTCAAGTTACAGCTTGCACGGACGGACGGACAGACAGACATCCGGATTTCAACTCTACTCGTCACCCTGATCACATTGGTATACATAACCCTATATCTGACTCTTTTAGTTTCAGGACTTACAAACAACCGTTATATGAACAAAACTATAATACTCTCCTTAGCAACTTTGTTGTGAAAGTATAAAAACCCCAGAGAAACTCCCAGATGGTATGAGAGGATTTTATGGCAGCCGGAAAATTGGACGATGGTCGATGGTCACATATGTATCTCAGGACACTAAATTTGGTATATGACATTCTTCTCATAATCCTACTTATGTAACACTGCGAAAATGAACGAAATCGGACTACAAACACGCTTTTAGCACAATTTTATATTCCATGTAATTTTTCACTTTCCAGTACACATATCAAGAAGTAATATAACGGGATACAATTTTGCACTAATAATAAGTATAAATCACCTTAAAACCAAAAAATTCCTAAACAATCAGAGCTGTTCAAGCCCCTAGGTACCGAATATGTGGACACCAGTATCTATAGTTGACTTTTGACCGAAAATATCGGTCGATGTAAGGGATATACAATTAAATTCAGAGAAAAACCTTTCCTGACAATAGTGTGTCTGTGTATCAAAAATGGGTTGAATGGGTCAATACTTCTTTGAGCCCCTATATACCATTCCAGATGACTTCATGCTGGATATATCGGCCAATATTTGAGTTATCTCTATGAAAATTACAGAACTGACTTTACTCCATATCACCGGTGATTGTATGTGTGATATGGTACCTTAATGAAACTCAGAAATTTTTTTTTTAGTATGTGGCATGATAATAGTTAATAATACCCTAACTCCCATCAAATATCTCCCTTCCGCTTTTTTGCTCTTTAATCAATGCTTTATAAAAAGTGTTACAGTGATCGGATTTCGTTCAAATATGTGCCGAATCGTTCGATAATCTGTTTCCATCTAGACGGCAACTTCATAATACCCCCCTCGTAGAAGCCCCCCTCCTTATTTGCGAAGAACTCGGACAGCCACTATTCACAAGGCTCTTTTGAGTTCAACTATACACCAACAAGGACATTCGCCATGGACAGGAACAGGTGGTTATCACTTGGCGCTATGTCCAGGCTATATGGTGGATGCGATAAAACCTCCCATCCGATTTCCCCTAGCTTCTGACGAGTCAGTGTAAGGTCTGGCTTTGTCCTGGTGGAACACTACACCCTTCCTGCCCAATTCGCCAATTCGCCTGCTTCAAGCGGTCTAGTAGTTCACAGTTGATGGCAGAATTAAGGGTCTGGCCATATGGGAGCAGCTCATAGTGGACGATTCCCTTCCGATCCCACCAAACACACAGGAAAACCTTCCTGGCCGTTAATCCCGGCTTAGCCATTGTTTGGGGCGATTCAACGGCCTTCGACCACGACCATTTTCGTTTGATTTTTTGTATGTGATCCAATTTTCGTCGCCAGTCAACATCTGCTTCAAAAATGAGTCATGTTCGTTCCGTTTCAGCAGCATATCGCAGGCATTGATTCTGTTCCGAAGGTTTCATCAAACTTTTTTGTGTTTCCAGCCTTCTACAGATGGTTTAAAATGGTTTGGTGACCAACTCCCATCTTCTGGTCGATGTCAGGAGATGTCGCATACCGGTCTAACTCGATGTTTTCCATCGTTTGATCGGTATTCGTCGTCACAGGTCTTCCGCCGGCTGGCTTATACATGGTGTCGTTTTCACTCGAAACCATTCCTCCGCAGTTCGAAGTGATAGAGCATCATATCCCAAAACACCATTGTAATCATGTTTACACGTCCATGACTGTTGAACGCAATATCCAAACCAATAATGCATAGCGTCGTTTTGTAGGTTTTGTCAAGATATATAAGTTAAACAAGCTATACTCGTATAGTTTTGACAGATACGAGCTGTGTAGCGCTTTACAAAAAGGTGAAATAATATGATGATATTTGTTTTTCTAACAAATTTTATGCCGGCCATGTTGGTCAATGTATGAGTTATATAGAGTATATGTACTTGTATGTTATATTGGTACCAATTTTATCAATTCTCGGCATCACGATCAAGAAATTAACTTTTTCAGTATGCATTGTAAGAAACATATGTTAAATAAGTTAAATTCTATTTATTTTTTGTTAGTATTAAACTTTTGACTTTAAAAATTATGTATGTATATAATCTACCAATATTTTTGTTATTTATTTTAGGAGCAACTAGCTGAGCTGGAGGCAGCATTTGCAAAATCACATTACCCGGATATTTACTGCAGAGAGGAACTGGCACGGACGACGAAGCTGAATGAAGCACGAATACAAGTAAGTTAGCCCACAATTGAGATGACGGTCGCACAATAAACAATTAGACTCACCACAATTGCGCAACTAATCATAAAAAACATGCTAAAAACACAAACTGCATTGTCACCCGATCAGATATCTCTTTGTACTCGAATGTACACGCATGTATCACTTCGCTGTCCGTGCTAATCATGATTAGCGATTAGTCGGCGATTATTCCGATTCAATGCCTGCAACGCGTATAGCATTTGGCCGCAGTGTCGCTGTAAAGTGCACTCATTATTTTATTTCAATACAAAACAATTCGAACTGTTGACATCCGATTCATCGGCTTAGAAGTCTATCAAAACCCGCTTACATGCGTACATATGTACATCTACATTTACTCGCATATGTATGCGCATGGTTTGTCATGGATTTACACACGTAGTTCCCTTTGTGCCCCGCAGTTATAATTAATTTATAGTTTTATAATGACGCCAACCCTCGTTAGGGCGAAATACTTGTACGGCAAGTAAAGTCGATGGGTGGTGCCGTTGGTGAAGCACCCTTGCTCATATTACTGTAACACTTGTCGCTGGTACGCCTCAAAGTATGTTGCGTTATTTTAACTTGCTCGTGAATATTTTAGACCAGATGTAGACTTAAAAGCGCTTCTGTGCCGACTCAAATAGCGTCCGGCCAAGGGCAGACGGGAAGGCGGAAAGGCGGACAGCGTTCGTCAAATTGCTGGGGTGGCTGCTCAATTTGTAATAGTACTGCCGCAATCAAAAATATTTGAACATTTGCTATAAAATATGGTTTTCGCTCGCTAATAAGACGGTGGTTAATGGTTCAAACCTTCAATGTGTTTAGTGTTGTTGGTGGCGCTATTTGGTAAGAGTTGAAAGCTGATGACATCGCATCACATTTGTCATTTGATGACTTGATAATGCGCTTTTAAAACCTTATCACACTTTTAATCTGCGATTAACCATATGCACTTGCAAATATGTAATATATAGAACACATAAATATCTATATTTTTACATACATTTCATTTAAATTAGATACAATATTTGTTTTCCGCATTTTGACGATTGCCTACAAATTTATAACTGTATTAATTTAGAAAGAGAAATTCGGTGGTTCTAAAGGCTACTGCGAACAAGTGGCGTATGTTCACTGAATATATTAGGTTGTCAAAAAAGTCTTGCGGTATTTTCGCTAGTTGGCGTTGAAAGCGCGTATTTCTAGTTTTATTCGTCGCATCGGGTCATGCTATACCTTTTTGGAAATCTCATTTCACGCGCTAACACATGTTTGATTGAT
Source organism: Bactrocera zonata (assembly GCA_037783105.1). Lineage (NCBI taxonomy): Eukaryota > Metazoa > Arthropoda > Insecta > Diptera > Tephritidae > Bactrocera > Bactrocera zonata. The sequence continues at coordinate 299,903 of JBAWJQ010001699.1, forward strand.
TGTCGTTTCTTTTAAGTCGTTCGTGAGTTATAGCGTCGCAAACATGGAGCAAAATAAAGAGAAAATACGGCATATTTTACAGTACTACTACGATAAAGGCAAAAATGCATCTCAAGCCGCCAATAAAATTTGTGCAGTTTATGGACCCGATACAGTTTCCATTTCCACCGCACAACGATGGTTTCAACGTTTTCGTTCTGGTGTAGAGGTGGTCGAAGTGCGCCACGCTCCGGAAGGCTTGTCGTCGAAAATTGCGATAAAATCGCTGAATTGGTCGAAAGAGATCGGCATAGTAGCAACTGAGCAACAGTCAAGAGCTGGGCATGAGTCATCAAACCGTTATAAATCATTTCAATAAATTCAATAAATCATTCAATAAAATAGCGCAAGACTTTTTTGACAACCTAATATTATATGACCCTCGGGACATGGCCCTTTTTTATTATGTTTTATCTTGAATTGTACAAAACACAATGAAAGCTAACCAACCACAGGACAAACATCATGGAAATTGGAAGAGATATGTAAAAATAGTTTTGAGAAATAATTCATCACTTAAACACAGCAATAAATTCAATATTTAAAGTACTACTACAGTTACGGACAATAAAATAGAATCATCCATAGTACTAACTTTCCGTACTAAAAAAAATATGAATTTGATTTAAATTCAGCTAAGTTATATTTTTATTATTTACTTCATATCAGGTGTTAGTGATAGCAGTAAAAATATTGGAAAAAAACTATTCATAAATATTACAAAAACAAAGGTGAAAAATATATTTCAAAAATTCGATGGACAAAAAAATAGAATCAAAATTTTTTATATTAAAAAAAATATTTTTTTAAGGGATCTAGTAAAAAAAATTGTTATGCACATCTTCTAGGCATAGACCTAATTAGGCTACCGAAAGTGTTCTGTGGAACAGAATACCAGACCTGTGTACCTTCTCTTAGAACTCTGTCTTATTTTTCGGTTTAAGGGGTGCAATACTTTCCTTAACAAAAAGTTTTAAAAGTTTTTGATGAGATTCAGATCTGCCGATTACTCTGGCTGAGCCATAATGCTAACATCATGGTCTGAAAACCATTTTTTGCAAGACCAGAACCGATGTTTCGGATCGCTCTCTTATTGGAATTGCCAAAATTCAAGGCGAATTACATTCAGCATTTGGGAGTAAGACCTTATCTAAAACTTTAACTTATATATGGCGGTCTATTTTTTCTTGTATCCAAAAAATAGGTCCCGAAATACAATATGAGAAACAGTGCTAAACCATTATATTGTCGTCACGGGGTTTGAAGGATCTAGTCTTATAACGGACGCACATTTCTTTGTTTTTTGGTTGCGGACTCACACCCAACTATCATATCTTATCATATTAATTTTGCATTCGGACTATAAAATGTCGAACCATTTTTTTCTTTAATTTTCACCTCCGTCCTAATTAATGTGTCGTTTTACCAACTGAATACGATTGCATCTATGCCGTTTTCTCAGTAATAGTACCTTTCGGAACCTTGTGCCAAAGCAATTTTTCTCCACAAGTTGTCTTCTTACTGTTCTTGAAGAAATTTTTGCACATAATTTTCATTAATTGGCTACAGAGGCCGTGAACGGATCGCGCATCGACAATCTTGCAACATTCCGATCGACTTCCGCAGACATTTTTTTGTGATTGGCTTATTTTTTCAACCATTTTTCGGACATTTTAAAGCAAAAAACACAAATTTTTGAGGCATATTCCATATGTTTGCAATTTGCTCTTACACGTGACCCATTCCTTGCAAATTTTGGACGCACAATCTTTCCTCCTCTGAACAATGCTTTGCTCGCCGCATTTTTTTTTAAATAATTTCGTAATTGATACAATTATTTATTCCACAGATCTAATCAAGTTAATATAACTACTTATTACGCCTTTCAAATTCAATATTTTGCGTTTATGAAACCATTTCGCTATTGATTCTATTATTTTGTCACTAAGCACGAGGCACGCTATTAACACTTTTTAAATTACAGTTAACTCTAAAACTTGACAATGCTATCTGTTCCTCTTTTTCAAAAGTATATATTATAGCCTTTGTTATTATGCAGAAAAGTTACTACATAAATGAAAATTTTCAAAAAAAATATATCATTGTTTCAAAGCAAAACCTTTGATTCTATTTTCTTGCCGTAGTTGTATGTGCAAAACATTGTAAGACTTTATTCATAATTTTAAAATTCTTAATTGATTCTTGAAAAATCTATGTCCTCCCCTAAAAATAATTCCGCTATTCCCAATACACTTGTGTCAACGTTTTTTCCTATCCTCGAAACAGTTGTTTAAGTCAATTTCCGGAATAGCTTTGAATTTACTTGAAACGGTTTCCCGAAGCGTTCATTTGACTTTGCTGAAAAGCTAAAAGTCAAACGGAGATAAATCTGACGAATAGATTGGTTGTGTAACGATATTGGTTGAAAATTTGCCTAAAAACACACGAAGAATTATTATGGTGTAAAAAGAAAGCGTTATCGGCCCATAATTCCGACCTTTTTTACGAATAGCTTCGCGCAGATAACGCATAATACTCAAATAGTATTTCTGGTTGATAGTTTGACCGGTCCGAAAGAATTCGGAGTGCACCACACCTCAATAATTGAAAAAAAACTGTCTATATAACTTTGATTTTTAACCTGCTTTGACACGGCTTCGACTCACCTTTGCCACGAAATCGGCAGATTGGTGGTATTTTTCCTGGTCGTAATCGTAGATCCAAGACTCAGCGCCAGTAATAATATGTTCCATAACATCCCGGAAGTCGGAAAGCATTGAGTGATTTTGGACCAACCGTGTATTCACTTTTCTTAGACTCAAATGATCTTTCAAAATGATTTTCACTGAACCTTCCGATAATCCAACGATGCCAGTAAGATCTCTGACTGTTAATCGACGATACTCAAGCACCAATTCCTTTAGTTTATTGACTTGTTGATCATCAGAGGGCGTCCTGAACGTGGTTCGTCGTCAACCCATTTTCGATCCTCTTTGAACAATTATCACCGAAGATCTTTTCCAACATTTTGAACGTTTCGACACCAGAAATTTCACTTCGCCCACAAAATTTAATAGAACTTTGATTGTTGAATAACTTCCGGAAAAAATGTTTCGACGAATGGGTTTTCGCGCGAAATTGAAATTGAAATTAAAAAGCCTACAGTAGTATGTTTATCATTCAACATATTTGGCAATTGTTGATTAAAATATTTTACAATATCTTCTTTGGAAGTTATATTTATTATAATTTATCAAGCAATTTTGTAAACTAATTAATCCAAAAATCTGTATAACGAAATTATAGTCCTGAAATTGAAATTATGGGCAAGTCATAGTTTCAGTACTAATGTGCCATGGGTTGTCAAACGGTTTTGACTCAATGTCAAGAACGCTTTTCATCCGAAATAAGATAATGAAAGAACATTTAGCCTGTTGCTAATCATACTTAACCAATAATTCGAATACCAAACTTGGACAAGTGTAGCTCGGAGAAGTGTCGATAATTTCTACAGACTAACGAACATCGGACGCATGGTGCCCAACTTTTAATGATAATGAAATTCTTAAATAAAATATAAAAATAACGCTTTACTTTTAATGATAGCGAAATTCTAAAATAAAATATAAAAATCGCATAACTGAGCACTAGATACCTAAGATTTCTATTATTTTCAAATCTTAAGATTTGCAGACGTCGTTACTTTCAATGTTTGTTAGGAAAAAATTGTGCACCCATTGCACGCATTGTAGGCACTACTCAATACATTAAGATATTTTGCTCAATATTCGCAATATCTAGGGGCAAACATCAGGAATGGGGTCGGATGTAACCGAACATTTTATACTCAAATGCTGGCATATACATATGGCACTTTCAGAAGTTGGCAAAGCTTTTTATCGTGATTTTATATGTTGTTGCTTTTGTACCTTTTCTTGAGGTGTCAATAAAAAAAAGGCGTCAATTGGTTATATGACAAGGAATATCAATTTCTTATTTTTATTTTTAAATAAATATTTAATTTTTCACGTTATGACAAATATATGTATTCCATTATGTAGTTTCGAACAATAGAATTCTGGAATTTTCATTATTTCAACCGCGTTGTCAATAAATATACTTTATTTCTTTTGCAGTTTTAAGACTTCTATTAAATCATTGAAATCTTCAGAGTTGATGAGAGTGGTATTTTTGGTTCAGATTACAGAGAGAATTCAAAATGTATCTGCAGTCCGACTTTATACAGCAGCGAAAATCAAATCAAATCGCTCTAATTGCTTAAAACGAAATTTTTTCGATTTGCTATCGTTCTTTTTGATATACATTTGCATATATAACCATGATATTATACGTTTAATAATTTTTGCTATGATACCTTATCCACCTTAGATATCTTATCGATCGAAAGTTTTAAACTCGTATGTTGTGTTAGTATTGACCCGATTTTATCCAGTTTAGGCAAGAGGACATACTGTTATTAGAGAGAGACGCTCTTTTAGTTCTTTATCATATCTCAAATATTGACTGGTATGTACGGTATAAGGTCAACCAGAAATTCGAAGTCTTCATATTAAGTACCAAATATTGCGATATGGAAAGTATTTCATACAATTATCAAAAAATATTCTTTCTGAACTTCAATAATGTGTCTCAGAGTTTTACGGTTATTTTCGGCATAAAAGCACTTATAGGCAGTAGGGTCCACTTCGGTATCTGAAGAATTAAAAAGTTAAGGTCCGATTTCGATTGTTTTGTGACGTGAAATGGCTTACCTCAGAGACGCAAGGTGGAGATATTTTCGTAGAGGTATCTAAAAACAAATTTTAAGAGTACCATGCGAGACAAAAATATTAGTTTTTTTACATACACAATGTCCAAAGTCTAATTTTGATATCGGCCCCTATGAAGCAGTTTTGTTACTTCTTCTCTCCTTTATTTTTCTTTCTTTAAAAATATACATATGTACATACAAGTATATGTATATATTATTATTATGTCTCTATACCAAATAAAGGTTTTATATCCGATTTAGAACTAAGTTATAGCACTTTATGTGTTTACTATTAACCACAATTTGTGGGCACGACAATAGTCCAATTCTACTCTTCTTCAAACCTGTAAACTAACCTTTTTAAGGTGTCGAATAACATGGGTACCAAAGTTCATCAAGATATTTCAATTTATACTTAGGTTATCGCTTATACAGACGGATGGTCGGACAAACAGTCACTTGAAAATCATCTCTCATCATCCTGAATATTTATTTCTAATTACAAGTATTTACGAAGGAACAAACTAAGACGAAATAATGTGGAATAATAATTATTATAAATCTACTTATAGATTAAAAAATAATAAAATGCTTTGTTACAAAATACAAACTGATATTATGAGAGTTTTTAAATTCATATTCAAACTTTAATAAATCCCCTACAATCATACCATAATGACCAGTGTTAATCCCAGCATTTTTCCACACCCATTTATCATATTGCTACGCGGTTATATCGCTTTGAAATTTCATCACACAACCAAATACAAAATAAACAAGGCTTGAATAAAAAATATAGCGAAATGCTAAATTTGAAATTGAATATAATATGAAGGAAGGCGAATGGAAAAGGGAAGCAAACAGAAAATAAACGAAAAATTCCGAAGCGTCGCGCAGTGCGTATAAAGAAGGGAGCGAATCCTGCAGCTCAAGTTGACGACGCCGTTCATTGCGGCACATACACATACATACACTCGCAATAGACCCATATTAATGGAGGTAGCATCAAAGACTATGATGGCAATAGCAATTTTAATGGTGGAGACGTAGAAATGTCTTAAGATGAAAGCCAAGCAAAATGGAAGGACGATATTATTTTTGTGTCGTTTTTTATATCGTATTATTTTTTCGTATGAATTTACTGAAATTTGAACATACATACATACATATATGTTCATATGTACGTACATATAATACTTATGTATACAGGGAGTTGATGGGAGATTTGGGAGAAAATAATTTATCACAAAATGGGGTAGCTTAGTGTTGTGTCTATATTATGACTGTGTGTGTTCGTCGTATTGCTGGAGCTTTGATGACAAGTAGATTGCGAAAGCAATAAGATGCGGCAATGTCTGAGTCTTGCAGCGGATTCTTAGCGGTCTTGAAACGAAAAATAAAACCTATGAAAATTATACATATTTTAAGGTATGTTCATTTAAATTTTTAGAGCAAAGTTTGGAACAGTTAAAATGGTGTAAATTCATAGTAAATAAATCTATATTTTAGAAATGATAGCTAAGCTAAATCTATAAAAGATCTAGTAACAAAATCAATAATCCGTTCTTATTTCTTATTTGGCTTACGCGCATGTGTCTGTACATACAAACATATCGTCACCTTAACTGCAAGACAACGTAATATATTGATTAGGATTCGCTATGTCATATATACATATGTACATATTAGTCGTGTTTTATTTGACCATCATAAGCTAATAGCTAAATTAGCTTATTTCATATATTCGCTTAAAAATGAATTGTGTTGGCGATGCAAACAAGAACAGTCAGCTGATATTCAATTTAGTTTGAAATTTCAAATTTGTGAACGGAATATTAATATACTGTACAATATACATATACATATTATTCATTTGAGGTTTAGAATACAACAAACTGAAAACATGTGTTCATATTTGTCTTAATTTTAACTCAATAGATACTCATCCAAAAAATCTGTAATTTTGGTTTGTTTACATTTTCATCTGTCAAAATGAGGTTTCTCGCTTTGCCAACTCCTTTTTTAGGAAAAAACCTTGCTATTGTGAATGAAAAAAAGCGATGAACTGCCAATGCCTCTAGTTCAATATGCAAGCTTTGATAGCTTATGAAAAGCCAATATAAATATGTTGGCTTAGCCTTCCATACAAAATAAGCAAATAGCTTAATTTGCTGGTCAAATAAAACACGCCTATTGTGACAAAAAAGTTCCGGAAATGTAAACAAAACGCAAAATATTTAATTATTAACCCTTAGAAAACTTGTTTCATTCTGATGATTGTTAACTTGTTTACATAAGCCCATGTATCATCGACATATTACATAAGAGTTCGAACGCCGTCCAGAACGAGGCATGTCTTCAACGATCTTACGACCTTTGAAGGCTTTGTACTACTCGTAGGCTTATGTTTTTGATAAATTGAATCACCATAAGCCTTTTCCAACATTCGCAATGATTCCGAACACGAAATTTGGTTAGAAATACAAAATTTTAGAGAAATTGTTTGTCTATAGTTTTTTCCATTGTAAAATTCGCAACGCACTACTGAGGTATACCGACTTAAGCAGATGCTGTAAACAGACTAGTTGCCAGTTTGAGCCCATATTTGGCATAATAATCAACGTCAGCTCTACCAACTGAGTAAAACATATTTTTGGAACATCATTTACCTTGGAAATTTAATTACAATTTCCGGGTACCTTTTTGTCGCAATAGAGGACATGTCAGCGCTGGGTTGCAATGCAAGTGCTGTAGTATTACAATAATTAAGGTTGAAATTATTTGATTTGTTTGAGGAACAAGATCCGGAAGTGATTTGAAGACAATTTTTTGTTTTGAGGTCAAATTCATTTAATTTCCGCGAAGAATATGTCAACACTTTCTGGAGCAACATTCGCGCTGTGTCTCTTTTATGACTTACTTTAGTTATTGAGGCTGTTGAGGTTTGATCTTACGACTTACCGAATCGCCTGAGTTTCGGCACCCATCTTCGTCAACTCGGTAGCTTTTCTTAAGTTTAGAGTTGGCGGCAGAAGGAGTTTGTAAAAGCATCTGAAATAGTGTTTGTGTACAAAAAAAATTTCTGTTGGAAATCCAATAAATAGCTAACCTCAAAATATTTCATTGCTTTCATACATATTTATATTTTGTGTAGAAAATGGTTGCGATCTAAAACAGAACTTCAACATATAGTATACTTAATAATATTGAAGATTTTAAAGATATAATTTGAAAACATTTTGGCCTTATATTAGGCTCGAGAGCGCTTAACTACCTGCAGGGTAATCCTGTACACATTTCGTGTGTTTGTCTCTAAGTTTGCACGAAATTCATTTCAACATTTACTGCTGCCGATTTGCCTCATCCCCCTTGGGTTGAAATTGGGATCCGTTCCATCCATTCCATCCATTTGCTAGTTGTCTGTTCGTCTGTGTACTAAGGGTATATTTGTGTTCGCTTGGCTGCTTTTTGCTTTCAGGAATGGCGGATTTAACTTTACAATGTTGGGAAACAGATGATGGTGGTGGCGTTGATGGCGATGTTGATGTTGATGATGGTGACGATGGTTATGCGCCTGTGCATGAATGAATGTGTGGGTGGTTCGTTGGCCGGCGGGCTAGCAGTCGAGTGGGTTCGTTGGTTGGTTGCTTGTTTTCTTGCTTGCTTTTGCGTAGATGAAAATGTGTTTGTAACTGAACGAATGGTGGGCGGAGTAACTCAATTAAGGATCCATTTGATGGCGCACACACACATATACACACACTTGCTTATTTGTATTAAAACAAATATACAGTCAATGTAATACATAACTATGTACATCCAGCAAACACTCACATACATACATACTTATATACATTTGTATAGGAAAATACAATTTTCGTATTATTTTTCCACTTTCTTCTCTCTACGTTTTTCCACATATTTAATTCACCGGTTGCCGATATTATCATTTGCCAACTGACTTTAAAGCGTTCTAACTGAAATATTTATGTAAAAACCAAAGCTAAGGAATGCCCATATAATTTACCGTAATTATTTCAGTACAATTTGAACGTTCGGTCGGCGGATGTATTTAAAATTAAATGAAAATACATTTAATTTCACGGTTTGAACTAAATTATTTGTTTCATTGACCTACAGAGCTACGACTTCGCACAAAACATTAGATAATTGAAAAGCACATCTAACTCAGGTGGAGATCTCTCGCTGTTCAATGCTGAGAACTGGTTCAAGTTGATAACTCAACATTTACGAATACACTGGGAGCGGCTTAAATCTATAGAAAACATTGTTTTAATAGCGCTAAAACTGCGAGCGTGATTCTTTATAAAAATGAAGTGCTATCTATTCAGAATCGATCAGGCAATCGGAGGTAACTACTAGCGCTCACCATTTCTTCGCTTAATATGGAAGAGGAGGAGATTTATTAAAAAATGGACGTTTTACTGTTTATTTCTGCACTAGACGGAGACAGAACCACGTCTATCTTGAAGTTTTAATTTCTGTCGATGCGGTTAATCTCTCATCTAAAATCTTAACTGGCCTATTTTATAATAATGCCAATGAAATTAAAACTTACTGTCGTGGGACTTCGTCGAACCTTAATCTGCTCTGTTTTGATTCTCATAGTCACGTATTAAAGTTCTTGCTCGATTCGATATGTACGTATATATAAGACTAAAGCAAAATTGGATATCGAAGCCATTTTAACTCTACGAACCGTATCAAAACTTTTAAATTAATATTTCTATTAAAGTATTAAAAAATAAACTCGAACACGTGATTACCTCTCTCTTAGTTGTCTGGAGGATGGCAAAACAGAATCGTCTTACTCTTCTCCTTTTACACTTTACAGCAAATACAGGTACAATGTCATTATAAAGTAAAAAGTCTCTGAGTAAAAATACAATTTTCAGTGAAAATTTAATTTAACAAGAAAGAGTGTCACATTTTTGTGTTTTCACTTGTTTAGTAAAGCATAATTATTTCTGAACTAAACTTTCACTCTTGAGTGGACTGAGTTCAGGGTTTTTGGCGGGCCGCTCGATTAACCGGAGATTTATTGATATGCAAAACAGAAATTATGGTTTATTAAATGCACATTTAATTTTTCAACAAACCTCTTTTTCTGACCAAACCATCAGGTTTGAGTTTAGAACAGCCCTTTAAACAATGTCATAAGAGCTTTTAATATTTATTTTGATCATCAGGACCGTCAAAACTAATTTCTTAAACTTAACATTATTTATCATTCTAAATTTAATATTTTTATAAAAATCGACACCAATCTTTTTTGGTCCTTCAGCTAGAGATGCACCACTGCAGTTCAACTTTGTTTCCGGGGAATTTCGATTTTCTTATCAACAATCTGGCATAGTTGCGGGGATTATAATGTTGCTTCATAATCATATAAACTAGCACACATTTTACTGTAAATGAAATATATACATATATGATATTTTATTCTTGATCAATAAGAGATTTTAAATAAAAAATTTGTTCTTTTTCCGCAGGTTTGGTTTCAAAATCGACGCGCAAAATACCGAAAACAGGAAAAACAGCTGCAGAAAGCTTTAGCTCCATCTGTGATCCCCTCCTGCAATGGCATGATGAGGAATATTCAAGGATATGGTGTATCACGTGGTTACCAACCCTATCCACATCATAACTCGATAAATCGATATCCACAGGTATGATTTTAAACTCATTTTCAACAATTTTTGCAGAACAATATTTACCGCTATCTTTTCCAGGACTTATTTCAAATGGGCGCTTCCTCATATCCTGGTATGACACAACCTTTCACAATGACGCATGGCAGCAATATGGGTTCCGTGGGGGTGCGACAAGATTCAATGGGTATGTTTCATTATGTTAAATAGCAACATTTTATGTGTATTTGTGTGTGTATGCTATGTGTTATATGTCTAACCAACATTGCTGAATTAAATTGCAATGAATAGTGAGCTCTAGTTAGAAAGATAATTAAAGCCAGGAGTTTTATACAATTATGTATTAGCATACATATTCACACGTGTATCTATATATACATACATATGTACTTACACTCATTTCGAATATACGAAGATTATAAGATGTTCTGCTTGAACAGATAAATCAAGAAAACTTCTTATGTTCAAAGAAGCATGCATATATAATATGTACATATGTTGACACATACAAAAATATTTCTTTGCAGGAAATTATGCATTTATTTTCTTCAATTCATCATATATGCAGAAAGTCTCTTTCGCATTGGTCGCATTTCCGTTTCTTAAATTGATGTTCCTCCTTGTCTAGGCACCGAAAGCGTCTTGAAAGTACATGCAAGACTACATGACTACATCCGTAGTAAGACGACGAAAACCTTAGACAAAATCAATTATTTGGCGTTTCGGCACCTAATATAAAGGGAAATGAGGCAATTGCTTACTTCATTGAATTTGATTATTCCGTTTGGCACATAAGTGATAGTCATTATGCCTACATTATTGCATTTCCACTTATATACGAGTATATACACAAGTACATACATATAAATGTGAACTTACACATATAGTATGTCTTATTAGGTATTTTTCAGATATGAACGCGTTGAATCGATTAATTCGATAAAATTAAAGGTATTAGCCTACAAATTACACAGCCACAGTCTATCAGCCCCATTTGGCGGCCGTGTGTCGCCATAAGACAGTGACCAGTAATCCGATGTTCTATTGAGTGCCAATAAGTATTTCGTTTACTTCCAATCTGCCGTTTTGCACATGACTTTTGCATCCAAGAAGTTTGTTCCATCGGGTTTTGATTCTCTTTACCATGCTTCAGTCCAGATCATTGTGTAGACAATACGCGGGTTTCCCAATATTTATCACGTTTTCAGGTGTTAGCCGTACACCATTCTTAGTAATCTCGTCCACTATTTCATTAGCCTGGATGCCTTTGTGGTCTGGGACACAGTAGAGGTGAAGTTGCTTACTTCTGGCAACACTTTCCACTACTGCTCTGCTTCTCAAGACACTTCTGGCCAATATGCGATACGAGGTTACTGCCAGCTCCGCGGCTTTCACAATGGTAAAGACCTCAGCTTGAAATATATAATATATCGTCACCTGAAATACAAAATAACGTATCATCAAAAAATTCGAAATTGAGTGTCTTATTGATTACGCTTCACTACTTCAAATTACACACATAATATTACATATGTTCAACATTTTCAGGTTCTGAGCTCAGATATAAACCAGTTTTAACCAATATTAAAATTTTTTTTCACTCATGTTCCATTTTATTTCGTGTTTCATTCACGCCACTGTAAATTTCCGAAAATGTTGTTACGTTATTTTGCATTTCAGATGACGATATATATATCCTCGCATCAACTCCATCGTCTATTTTCGAGCCATCCGTATCAATATTTACAGTGCATGTAGCTAACATAACTTTACGCCAACCATCTTTTTATACCCTGAACAGGGTATATTAAGTTTGTCACGAAGTTTGTAACACCCAGAAGGAAGCGTCGGAGACCTTATAAAGTATATATATAAATGATCAGTATGTTGAGCTGAGTCGATTTAGCGATGTCCGTCTGTCTGTCTGTCTGTATATGTATATGTATACAAACTAGTCCCTCAGTTTTTAAGATATCGTTTTGAAATTTTGCAAACATCATTTTCTCTTCAAGAAGCTGCTCATTTGTCGGAACTGCCGATATCGAACCACTATAACATATACTTAGCTGCCATACAAACTGAACGATCGGAATCAAATTCTTGTATGGAAAACTTTTGCATTTGACAAGATATATTCGCGAAATTTGACATGGACTGCTTAAGGTAATAGCATAATTTCCGAAGAAATGGTTCAGATCGGATTACTATATCTTACTAAAAGAAATGCACCTGTGAAGGATATATTAGCTTCGGTGCAGCCGAAGTTAACGTTTTTTCTTGTTCTATATTTATTTTGAACCTTCGTTCCCAGTTGAAAAGTGGGATCATGTAGTCGGTGTTTGCCAACTATGCCCGAAAATTCTATAAGTATGTAAATTCTCCTGCAGCCAGTAGTGGTCCCGCCGATTTTGCTGCGCAGTTTTCAGCGAAGTGGTCTATAGGTGGCAGGTTTAGTATCACTTCAAGAGTCGCTGTTGGAGTTGTTGTGCTTCCATAGCAGTTTGCTGTCTAAGCCTACTCCAAAGTACTTGGTTGTTGTTTCCCATTAATTGAAGGGAACCTAAATAGAGGAATTTTGTGAATTTATGAACTGTATTGGTCTGTAGACACCTACCCGTCGTCCGGATACGCCCCTAACTTAGGGGCTTTGCCGCTCAAGTTTAACAGTGCTAAGGTTTGAAACATTTTTTTATGTTTTATTCTTGTATTTGTAATTTTATGTTGTATTCTTTCTTCCTTACCCTAATAAATAATTATGATAAATTCTAAACGTAAATGGCATAACTCCTTCATGCTTCATGTAGGAAAGAATATTTGCGGTGTTTGATTCTATTGCTTTGCAAGAATCTTCATCTTATCCAGTTTTCTGATACGTGGATCACTGATTTTCTATTCTCGAAAGTAGTTGTTGTTGTAATAAGTAATGGGTTCCAGGAATTTTGTGCCGCATTTGTGTTAAAGCTGGGCATTCGTATAGGAAGTGGAAAACTGTTTCCACATTCCCTTCTTGCTTGCAGCTGTGCACCTACTTTTGTAAAACAGTGTGCTCTCCAAAAGGCTAATGCTCCGTGATAGTAGATGTAAGTTTATATATGCTATTCCAATAGCAGGTCTTTTTTTTATTTTCCTATACATAGATAGTATATAAGTATGTTCTTTAATATTAATTGGTCGTATTCGCTGCCATTAGTATTGAAGACGTTGTTGGCGTTAGATATCAGAGCTCATAATCCCAGACACTAAAATACAAAATATGTAACCTCATAAACGCATAAAAATTTTACTAACTTGTACTTAAATGCATTTTTATATTTCAAGGTATGTCACCGGAGGATGAATGGTACAACAAAAGCTTATCAGCCTTACGCATGAACAGCTCGCACCATCCTAACTTATCCGCGCCAATGCTGCAATACCAAACATAATCGAAGACTTTTGACGACTTCTTTTAAAATACAAATATGGAGCTATGAAAAGAAAATGTGGATCCTGGTTCTCTGGGTGATTCAATATTTGTATTTTAAAGGAATGCCGTCAAGGGATGAGTTACTAATGTATGTAGGTAGAATATGGACAGCGTCACCCTGTTAGGTGCAAATTTGTTAAACGTTTTTTAAAACAAATCGCAATATCAAAAATAGCATGATCAAATGGAAAGTGAAAAAATAATTTGTAAGTCCAAAAACAAAAATAAAGTGTATATTATGATTAATTGTGAATGTATTTACCTAAGCATAAAGCTAAGGTGCGTATCGAAATCATGGAACCTAAAAATGGATTTCTACTCATATTCTAAATACGATAAATATTCCCCAAGTTTTTGTGGATTTAATGTGCACACTTCAGTAATTTTTGAAGTCCAATGACTTTGGTGATTGATTCTTTTATACGTTTTTTATGTTGTTGATTTTCTTTTTGTCCAAAACCGCGTCCTAAAGTCACAAGTTTCATTGTATAGTAAGTGCATTTTTAAAATATATTTTATGGTAAATTAAATATTCTTAGATATATAATCGTAGTAGTTTTTTTTTTACTTTATTCAGTAAAGTTTCTTTATTTAGTTGACATTTCAATATCTAGCCTTTATATGGTAAACAGACAGGATAGGTAGTAAAAGAAAATCCATTTTTTTTTGTTATAATTTCAATATTTAATTTAGACTACTATGTATGATTCGATTTAGATCGTTTGAAAAGGTGCACTTAATCACCATAATTTCATGGCGTCAACATGTGTGATACCTTTACCGCGAGTCACCTTATTTCAGTCAGTCTCATTTAGATGTTTAAAACGATTTTTTGTGCAATGTGTAGCTCCGGACTTAAGGGGTTAGGGGTAGTCAAAGGCACGAAAAAATGAGAGTTTTCAGTATTTTTTTTTTGCTACTAAATCATGTTATTTTACAAAAGCTGTAATATGGCATTATTATAGGATGTGTTGACTTGAAGTCAGGGAAATTTCAAAAAAAAAAAAATTAATTTCCGAAGTTATAGTTGTTTGTGTTGACCCTGTTCCAAAAAAAGGTACTTGCGGTGACAAGCATAAGTCCTTGGAGATTCGTTTAAAACAATCGGACAAAAAAGAATTGTTTTCTAAATAGATAATCCTGCGCCTGATCGAAGGATTTTATTTTTTTTTTTGTTTTCAAAATTAGTAAAATGGTGGCCTCAGGAATTTTTTTTTTTTTAATTTTTGCGAAAAAATCAACAGTTAATTGGTCTTAAAAAATCGAAATTTTCGAAAAAATAAAAATCCTTCGGTCAGGCCCGAGTTTATTGTGTATTCTAAAAGCTGTATAAATTTCATTAAAATCCACTGAACGGTTTTCGAGTTGCAGTTGTCACCGATTCAAAAAACATAGTTTTGAGAAAAACGCGTTTAAAGTTCTCACTAGCGCTTTGAAGTGTCTGAGCTCTCTTTCTTATTTCTCGAATAACGTAAAAACTAATTGTCGGATCAACGTGAAATTTTCAGGGAATATTTTTAAGATATTACACTTAACGAAAATGAAAAAAAAAAAAAATATTTTTTGAAAATTCTGACTACCCCTAACTCCTTAAGTGCTTACGTGACGTTTGGATTCGACAACTTTCATTATTTCAACGCTATTTTAGACAATTGGGAATTCACATCGTGGTTTATCTTTGATGTCAAAATTAATGGAATTCATTGCCTGTTCCATTATGGTCACATTTCCAGTCACCTGGCTTGCATCTTCGATTTTATCGAAGAAAAACCGTACAATGAGACGTACTTTCTCTTTGATCGTGATCATCAAACAATACTGAGTTAAGCAATCACAAAACTGCTGGCGATTTCACCAATATCTTGCCTTTATAAAGCCTATTTGAGTAACCCGGTCATCTCTAAAACGCGAAATGCAGATAACGAAAGTAAAGCTTTGCAAAATTTATGGGTTTCTTTTATGTAAAAACTAACTTCTTTATGAACTAAAAAAATTAAGAGATTAAAATCACGATTTTTTGTGGCGAATATGAAGCGCCGATACGCATCTTGACTAAATGCAGGTCTAATACATTTCCATACATGTGTAATATAGTATATATGCATGGGAGTTATTATGTTTCATATGCGAATGAATTACAGTGTAAGTTAAATGGCAATTTTATAAATATCTAGAAAGAAAACTGAATAAAATCTTAATGAAATTTTATTGTAAATAATTGTAGCATTAAGAAGTTGAGCGAAGGGAAAGTGTTCTTGCGCTCATGTTTGTATGTACATGGATATACATATGTATATAGTAAAAGTAAATACACAAATATATTGTAATTGCATGTTTGTAAGATATGGTAGCTACTGACAACCGACTTTTATAATCGTGTACATTTTATTGTAAGGAAATGTGCGCGAAAGTGCCAAATAATAATTGCGAAAGTACACATTTGATAGATTCCTGTATATACATAACTGGAAAATACATACACACATACAAGTATAACTAAAAACGATGTGAAATGTTATAGCTGACCGAACGATCTACACGAGTGCGCACCATTGCGATACTCATACATACTTGTATTTCTGCAACATTATTTCTGATGCAAAATTCTTCATTTTAACGATAGTCTACTCTTAAGAATACAGTTAATTGCAACAAAGCTAAATAAATCCAATGACAAATGTGTAATTTGACTAACACGAAACGGCTGATGCAACCCTATTGTAATGATTCTAATGCATATGTACTTGTAAGTTGTAGCTAAGCAATGAGTAATTAAGTACTAACTAATTGATTACAAATGAATAATACTATTTTATGATTTAAGCCCAGAATATTCAATATATATAAAATGCAATTTTCCCACTCTATGTTGTAAAAAATCTAAGAAACTACTATTAAATATAAAACTGAATTTATTGAATCAATTATTTGTTGTTATTGGAACTAATCGCTCACAGCGATGGTAATGTTGGTTAAGAGTTTTGTTTTATTCTGCACTCTTCTAAAAAAGTAAGTATAATAGGTATATTCGCTTTATAGTCACAAAAGTCTTGCGGAATTTTTATTGAATCAATTCGTGTGGCACCCATACATCGAGCTTCTTAGTGACTCCAAGCTTCTTCAAATAGTTTATAACGGTTTGATGACTACTATGCCGGTCTCTTTCGACCAATTCAGCGATTTTATCGCAATTTTCGACCACAGGCCTTCCTGAGCGTGGCGCATCTTCGACCACCTCTACACCGGAACAAAAACGTTGAAACCATCGTTGTGCGGTGGAAATGGAAACTGTATCGAGTCCATAAACTGCACAAATTTTATTGGCGGCTTGAGATGCATTTTTGCCTTTATCGTAGTAGTACTGTAAAATATGCCGTATTTTCTCTTTATTTTGCTCCATTTTTGCGACCCTATAACTCAGGAACGACTTAAAAGAAACGACAATCAATCAAACACGTGCTAGCACATGAAATAAGCTTTCCAAAAAGGTATAGCATGACCCGATGCGACGAATAAAACCAGAACTACGCGCTTTCAGCGCCAACTAGCGAAAATACCGCAAGACTTTTTTGACAAACAATATTATTCAAGTTTTTTAATGAAAATTCTATCAAAATTTTGGAGTGATAATCGTCCAGGACAGACTTAAACCCTATACAACATCTCTGGGTGATATTAAAAGAGCCATATACACCAAAAATATCCCGAATATGGATGTTATTTGTGATGAAATTAGAACGGCATGGCAAGCTTGACCATTGGTACTCTGTCAGAGTATTAAAGTACAAAAGACAACCAACAAAATACTAACCGAAAGTAAGCAAGTTTTTGTAATATCTTTATTTTTTGCTAATAAAATATTTTCGTTTCTAATTAGCTGTCACACCCAAATCGTTGTTAAAATCTTCAAAACAAAAACAAATTTTAAACAAAAGTTTTACTATTAGAAATTAAGTTTAACATAGGTTTCAATAAAATAAGTGAAAATACAATGAATCACCTGATTTATTGAAAATAACATCATTTACTTCAAAATAGGTGTCGTTTCTATTTAGGTGTCAACAGTTGTATTTGGCAATTCATAAATTGATATTAATGAGGGGCGGAGATCTCCGCAGTTTTCCGAAAGTTTCAATTTGAGTCAACAGTTACCAAAATTTAACCTAAATGTAGAAGATAAAGGTATAACTTTACTCATTGAATGCCTTGTTGTTTTTGTTTTGTGAAAATCTTTCCAGGAAACAAAGAACTGCAAAAATCGAAGCTCAAAGCAGAAGTAGCGCTTTGGCAACAACAATGGAAAATGCAAATATACTCAAGTGCTTTCTGCTTTAGAAACCCTCAGGATATACATATATCCGATGAATCATACTTTTATTCACGTACTCTGCCAGCCACAAATGCTAGCGCTGAACGATCCGCTTCTTCTTTGCGCCGAATCAAGACTTGGCTCAGAACAACGATGCCCTGAAAAAGTCGATTTTTTACGGATTTTCTATCTTTTTCTAATTTTAAGCTAAAAATTAGAAGTTCTAGGTTAGTTCTTACGGTAAAGAGAAATTTAAAGAATATTCCTGACAAATGTCAAGTAAATCGACGGATTAGAACCTGAGGTAACGTAACGACCGCATCGCAAAGAGTTGTTTGAGAAAAGCACATTTAAAGTTCCATCGTCGGCTCCAGTTTAACCATGTCGGTCTATCTGTCCCTCTGTCTGTATAAACGCGAACCGGTCCCTTAGTGCCTGAGATATCGAATTAAAGTTTTGCACACGTTCTTTCTTTCCCAAAGAGCCGCTCATTTGTCGAAACCGCTGCCATAAAAACTGAACGATCGGAATCAAGTGGTTGTATGGAAAACTCTTTTATCTTCACGAAATTAGGCATGGATTATTGCTTAAGGCAATGGTGCAATCTTCGAAGAATTTATTCAGATCAGATCTCTACATAGCTATAATACAGACTGACCAGTCAAAATCTAGTTCTGGCAAAGAATCTTTTGTATTTGTGAACAACAACAACAAAGAAGGAAGAGCTAAGTTCGGATGTAACCGAACTCTTGCAACGCGACAGGATAAAAGACAGGTAAATATCTTAAGGTGCATAAGGTTTGTAAGTTATTTGGGATCTACGACAAGATACACTGTTATTAGGAAAACACGCTCCCAAAGTTTTTATTAAAATAACTCACATTTATGCCGATATATCTGGTATAAAGTCAACTGGAAGTTTAATTAAGTATTTAGGGCCAAAGAAATTATTGACCTGATTTAACCCATTTCTGACACATAGCCCTACTATTATTGGCACAGAGATCTCTCCGAATTTCTGTAATATATCTGACAGTGTGACCGATATTTTCGACAAAAAGTTCACAATTGGATTTGATTTGATCCACATATTCGGTATCTGGGGACTTGAAAAGTCTTGGTCCGATTTGAACATTTTTTGGTCATAAGGTGGCCTACTTTAAGCGCACTATTCGGGCAAAGTTTTATCGTGATACATTCATGGGTGTTTGATTTTGGAAAGTGAAAGAATCACATGTTATTCAAAATTGGTTTGTACGGAAGTGGGCGTAGTTGTACTGGAACATAGGAATGTCAAGATAACATTATATATCGAATTTGGTCGATACAGGTTGAGTAGATCTTTAGATATGGCTTTTCACCGAAATGTAGGCGGTGCCACGCCTGTCAGTAGTTATTAACGGAATCATATATGAGGAGCGGCCTGGATTATCACCCGATGTGTCGGTTATAATGTTTACTCTATGGGAATTAGGTTATTGTAGCTTAAGCGGTTTAGAAGATACATGTATAACATAAAATGAAGAGGGCCACGGCGACTTTTTTTTTTTAATTTTTAGCTCACGGGTGCTCCTTGCTACAGCGACTCTCCATGCCTGATCATTTATGTACATATATAACCCTATATCGAACTCGATTGTTTTTAGGTGATACAAACAACCGTTAAGTAAATCATCATATTATCACTGTAGCGACATGCTGCAAGAGTATAAAAGTGTAGCGACTTAATCGTGAATGGATTGCAATCAAACTTGGTATCATACTAATTTACTTTAAAGCGCGTACACCTTCTTAGCTTTATTACTATATTTTACTTCCTGTCAGCGAAAAGTATATTAAAATCATCATGCAACGATGAATGTGGTGGTCGATGCGTAGTGACAGGAAAAATCGGGCATCACCAAAAAATTAATGCTCTACGACATGCGCAATCCTCAGTTTTATTAGCTCTTTTAATAATTTATACTAAATTTTGTATTAAATTCAGAGATTTGGTCAATACTTCCCTGAGCCTGGAATATAAAGATTTTTGAACTTCCATGTGAATTCATGCTCAGCCAATAATTGAGTTATCTCAATGAAAATTGCAAACCATCTTCGTGTCTAAAATAGTTTCAATTGGGCGAAAGCTTGTTTCTTAATTGTTTTTCTTTATACGCTCGCAAAAACAACTGTGAAACTGTGAAAGTAAACTTGACATTGAAAGTGTTCTACTATATAACGTCAAATTGTACAATGCATCAATTTGCGATGTTGTTTGACGTTGCATACGGGCGATGTATGTATAGTATGTAGTATAGGCAAATACTACAGTAATACCGTATCGATATTTTGCAGTAGTACGTCAGGGATATTATCTCTGAGTACGCTTACGAAGTCAAATAAAACCGTGGACCGAATCAAAAATTATATTTTTTCGGAAGAAACGAGATCAGATGACTGCTCTCTTGCAACACAGGGTTGCCAATAGTAATATATTATATGTATAATATTTTGCAGTAATTAAAAATTTAATTAAAAAGTACTTGTAACCCGAATATCTGTTAGTGTTATTATTATACCCTGAACAGGGTATATTAAGTTTGTAACACCCAGAAGGAATCGTCGGAGACCCTATAAAGTATATATATAAATGATCAGTATGTCGAGCTGAGTCGATTAAGCCATGTCCGTCTGTCTGTCTGTATATATACGAACTAGTCTCTCAGTTTTTAAGATATCGGCTTGAAATTTTGCAAACGTCGTTTTCTCTTCAAGAAGCTGCTCATTTGTCGGAACTGCCGATATCAGACCACTATAACATATAGCGGCCATACAAGCTGAAAGATCGGAATCAAGTTTTTGTATGGAAAACTTTCACATTTGTCAAGATATATTCACGAAATTTGGTATATATTATTTTCTAAGGCAACAATGTAATCTCAAAAGAAATTGTTCAGATCGGTTAACTATAGCATATAGCTGCCATACAAACCGAACAATCGGAATCAAGGATTTGTATGGAAAACTTTCGCATTTGACGTGGTATCTTCACAAAATTTGACAAGGATCACTCCTTTAGGTAATAACATAATCTCCGCAAAAATAGGCATATAGCTTCAATACAAACACGTAGTTACTAAAAGAAATACCCCTGTAAAGGGTATATTAGCTTCGGTGCAGCCGAAGTTAACGTTTTTTTCTTGTTTTTGTTATCAGTTTGTTACTTTTAACATATAAACATGTTAGCAGGAACATGCCGTAACAAGCATATCTGTTACCCATTTTTTACTTCTAGCAATTGCAATTCTTCTAAATAAAATTCAGTTTTCTTTTTATTATTTCGCTTTATTTGATAATAAAATCATATTTACTTAAACATAAGATTAAGTTTATTTCAGTATAAAAATTATAATTCTAAAAATTCATATTTGTTAAAGTAAAATTAGAAACTTCAACTTATAACTATAGTATATAAGCAATAATAAGAAAACTGATATTAATTTAGCCTTAAGTTTATGTTTTTTTGTTTAAAACGATTGTTGCTTAAGGCCACAAATCTCCGGAGCTCCCCACAGATAGTGTTTTTGTACTTGTCAGGAAATACATCTAAAATGAAACGTTATTAGTTAAGGGATTTAAATGTACATCAGTAAGAAAAACGTACCAAAACCAACCCTACGCACTTTAGCTTTAGTAGGGATTCCTTCTCCTTGCATCCCTCTAAATTGTAAATCGTCCACACTGCCTTTTGCGCCCTTTGGCTTCAATATTTGCTGCATCTATTATACATAAATACAAAAAATACAGTAATCATATTACAATCGCATAATATTTAAAAGCGAAATATTTACCATAGCATCCGTACTTTCCATTTGTAAATGTTTGCTTCTACGAAGCGCACATGCTTTTCCGATGACATGGGCGATTTCGAAGCGAGCTCCACGTAATGCTCGTTCTCCAAGTCACTGGTGATGTGGCTTATTGAATGATTCATCTTTGCCGCTATGACGCGGCATTCGCGCAATAATTACTCTGTGCCTGCATATCGGCCTTTTCTGGAATCTAGAAAATTAAAATATAAAAATTAGCTTCTGTTTTACTTTTACTTACTTTGTCTGTTAGGGACCTTTTAATGGCAGTAAGACGGGTCTCAATGGCATCCAGCTTCTGGGTTATATCTGAAAAACATAAATGTATTCTTTTAAAGCAAATATTAATATATTTATATATTCATACGTCATACCTGCATGGCCGCCAGACGATGGTGACGGTACCACAATTTTTGTCCTACTGTAGGAGCGCAAAAAAATATTTTTAGAAAATGCAAAATATTTACGTTCAATACAACCTCTATTGGGGCTGAACGGTTGTGAGCATTCCACTTCGGAATCCGTTGCTTCCACCAGGTCATCGAAATTCATTCTATGAAAAATCATAAAAAAGTTGATGAATGAGTGGAACTAAAAGAATTTTATCATCTATAGGTATGGAAAATTTTAATTTATAAATTGAAATGTTAGTACTTTATGTTAATAATATTTAGTTTAGTAGTTTATAGCAACAAATATAAGTTTGATAAAGATTTTTGATTTGTAAATACTTACAAATAGTATATTACAGGAGGAAAATATATTTTAGAAGTGTATTTTTAAAAGAGAATATCTACATCTTAATTAATTTTTCTAAAATGAGAAAACATCTAACATTTTTTTACTTGCGAAATATCTTCTTAAGATCAACATCCAATTAAAGAAGTTGTGTATTTCAGCACTAATGACAATACTGTATAAATATTAAAAAAAAAAAATTAAAATATAAATATCCTCTTTTGAAAAGACACTCCTCATTTACTTGAAGCAATCTTGAAATAGTGGAACCGTACGAGACCACTATTATTTAATTTTAATTTTTAAAATCCTGTTTCAGAGCAGAAATGCGTATATGTATATTCGAACTAGGTTCACTTTTATTCATTATGAGAATATATATAGTTATACTCGCGGGAATATTCGAGATATTTGCGTTTAAAGCTGAAAATTACCATTATTTGAAGAACGCATTTTTCGATTTAAAATTAATTTTACTCTTATATTTGACATTTTTATGTCCACTAACACTTCAGTAATTCGTGTGAATATTTTTTTTTAATATTAAAGTTTTTGTTGAATTATATTTATTTAACATCAACTAAATATAAACTAATATATTGATCTGAAGAACCTGCTCTATCCGACCATACCCATTTTATTCCCGAAATTCTGGGACGGTATTGTAAAGTCGACACAATTATAATTGTAACACAATTCGTCTTAATTTAGATTAGAAATGTTTTACATTTACACATGTGTGTTTTTTTTACGAGGAGTAAGCATAGAAGCCTGGATCCCATGTCAGTGTGAAACTTTAATCCGAACTAAACCTCCTACAGTCCTGTACCGTTCCCCCCGGTGCCACCATCAAGTATTACGTCGGGAGGATGGTTGAGTGACACTCATGCGTACGAGATGGTCAAAATTCATTCAGTTACAAGTTGCATTTACTTGGCCCCACCTCTGTTGGTCTGATAACCCTCCTTGTAC
The DNA here is from genome assembly GCA_037783105.1 of Bactrocera zonata. Lineage (NCBI taxonomy): Eukaryota > Metazoa > Arthropoda > Insecta > Diptera > Tephritidae > Bactrocera > Bactrocera zonata. The sequence continues at coordinate 323,721 of JBAWJQ010001699.1, forward strand.
ATTGTTCGTCGCCAACCCTTTCCGTCACGCAATGTTAGTGTGTTTGGGTCGTTACATTTACCAGCTCTCTTCTCCGCCGCTGTTCGCTAGCACGTTGGGATTTCATAACCATGACTGCCACTTAGCAAGCAGCTTTCCACTTCTCAACTGATTCGACCATTTGGTTTACCAAGTTATCAGGAGTTGGGTCTACATCGAACGAATTTTTTAAGTGTTACCTCTCATGATTATTTTTCGGGCAATAGAAGAATGTGTGTTCTGCATTTTCGACGGTATCGCCTCCGCATTAATTGCATGTGTCGTTATTTTCGTGTCCGAATCGTTTCAAATATGCTTTGAAGCAGCCATGTCCTGTGAGGATTTGAGTTAGGTGGAAATCTACCTCACTGTGCGGTCTGTTTAGCCATAGTTCAACGTTGGGGATCAGTCGGAGTGTCCACCGCCCGTTTTCGCTTTCCTCCCAGCATTTTTGCCAGTGATTCACCGTCTCTGCCCTTGCAATTTCTTTTAGTGTACTATGCGGTAACCTGTCATTTGTAAAACATTGAATTTCTTTGGGTAAGAGGTCTAAAGGGTGTAGGCCCGAAATTATTAGGGCAGCATCTTCCGATACTGTGCGGAACGTAGAGCATACTCTCAGCGCGCAAGTGGCACATATAGAAAAAAGGCCACGGCGATAAGATTTTATTTCGGGGGCTTTTCCCCATATCTGGACGCCGTACAGCGCGACTAACTTCAATACACCAGCTAATAGTCGTCTTCTATTTTGCTTTGGCCCGCGGGTATTTATCATTAACCGAGTCAAAGCTCTGCACACTTTTGTAGCTTTTTCGCATGTGACCGCTTAATGTTCCTTAAAGGACATCCTTGCATCAAGAATAATACCCAAGTATTTAATTGTCGGTTGTGTAGTGATGCTTTCACCCTTTGTACTGAATGTGACAACTTCCCGAACTTTTTTGCCAGTAATGAGTACCGCCTCGGTCTTGTTCTCCGCTTGGTTCAGTCCGTTAGTTTCAAGCCAATCGCTTATTAACGTTATTGACCTGTTGGTAATCGTAACTATATCGTGTATGTGCTTTACTATAACCACCACAGCGATATCGTCTGCGAACCCAATTATGTGTACGTTTTTAGGCACCTTCAGTCGCAGTAATCCATCGTATGAACATGATATTCCAGAGTAGCGGCCCAAGTACAGATCCCTGGGGTACTCCACTGGTGACTTTATATTTTTGGAGCCCTCGTTTGTGTTGTAGCTCAAAGTTCTTTCCTCAAAATAGCTTACAATAATGTTGTAAAGGTATAGAGGTACGGAGAAGCTTTTTAGTGCACTCAATATACTATCCCAGGATGCCGAGTTAAAGACATTCTTTACATCCAGCGTTACCACCATACAGTACTGTATTGTGCCTCCTTTCCATCTTTTCCCACTTATAGCCCGTTCAGCCAGGGTCTTTGCTAGGGTTACCGCTGCAGCTGTGGATCTTGCCTTTCTGAATCAGAATTGGTTTGGGGATAGTCCACCGGCATCTTCAATTGTCTTATTTAGCCGTTGGTATATGATCCTCTCCAGAACCTCCAGCGGAGTCTAACATGCAGAGGGGCCGGAAGTGGGACGGTTCTGTCATTGGTTTATTAGGTTTCGGCAGTAATATCAGATATTGCCTTTTCCAAATGGTAGGAAAGCGGCCGTCTTGGACGCATACAAAAAGTGATTGAAATTTTTTTAAATGGAATTAGGGAGCGTTTTAGCAGTCTACAACGCAGTAATACACTTACGGTAGCTACTTTTCTAGACCCCAGATTCAAATTAGTGGCGTTGACTGATGAATTAGCAGCTCATAACACAAAAAAACTTATAAAACGTTATCTAATAGATATGCAAAGGGAAAAAATAGAATTTCAAACTGAAAGAACAGAAGAAAATATTGAAAAATCGGTATCAATATGGAGTTCTTTCGATAAATACGCTAATGAGCATAAACCACATAGTAGCGTAGAAGCAAAAGCCATTATTGAAATTCAGCGCTATTTGGAAGATGGCCTGGTTTCCCGTAGTTGCGACCCATTTCATTGGTGGCTTGAAAATAAATACAGATACCCTAAAATGGCAGAATTAGCCAAAAAGTATTTATGTGTTTTAGCCTCCTCCGTTCCTTGCGAGAGAATTTTTTCCAAAACGGGGCAAATTGTATGTAATCGTCGGTCAAGATTAAGCGAAAGGAATACTGAAATATTGTTGTTTTTGAATACAAATGGAAAATATTTACAAACATAATACTTTGGCCTTCTTTTCCTTTTGATGTAAATATTTTTAACACTATTTAATTTTATCTTTTATGTACATATATACTTTGTATTTGGCGATTTTCTAAAAATGAATTTACTATGTTAATTTCTGTTTATTCTAATAAATATGTATGTACATTGTACCTAAATGAAAAAAGGAAACAATTTTGTTCTATTTTACTGGCCTATGCCTGCTACAATTTTTATTCTAGTCACAGTTACAGTTTAAACCAGAGATAAAGAGATCCCCAACTCTCCTGTCACTGGAAATGTGAGAGCCGCTCACCTACCGAACTTTGACAGTTGACTGGATTGGGTAGGTCTTGACGTTTTGCAATTGGAATGACTGGAACGGCCAGATTGAAATTATACCAAAATATATGTGAACGGAGGAATTTGTTGCCGCCGTTGAAGATCACTAATAAAAATGTAAAACAATGCAAATCAAAGAAAATGCGAAACTTAAATATATTTCATTAAACGTTTTTCAATTTCATGCATAGTAGTATTAATTTTCAGTTACCAATGATTAAAAACATTTAATAATTGAGAACTAACAGGCTTAATTCACCTTATTAAGTATTGAAACATTAAAAGTCAGTTGTTTTAATATACTATAAAATCATAAAAAATAATTTAAATAGTTTCGCCATTTATTAAAAGTCCAATATCTAATAATTTGCAATTTAAATAAATGTTGAGTGTTTTATTTTAAATGCCCAAAAAATCGTATTGTGTTCGATCTGGCCATAATGGAAAATGTTATAAAAAACGCTTATTTTGAGGCGCTCTCACACTGGAATAAGTTGGGCATCCCATTATCCCTGGTTTAAACTCACACAAGTAGCAGTGTTTCTTAAAAGTCACAACATCGCCCATCACTAAAGTAAACTGCGTTTTTCGTTTTCTTCTTCTTTATAAATTGGGTACTCGTCTTTCCTTTTCTAGCAAGTTAACATTTCGTTTTCTTCTTCTTTATAAATTGGGTACTCGTCTTTCCTTTTCTAGCAAGTTAACATTACAATATGTTTAGAACATCGATAGTTTTTCTTACTTACGTATTCTCCCATTCAAATGAAAATTCCAGAAAATGTAACGGTGTTAGTGAACAGCTGGAAATGTTTCAATGTGTTTGTGCATTCTGTTACCTCCGTCTTGCAGGGTTATAAGAGCACAATGTAAATGATTAGTCAACACTGCTTCTACCGTACGTAATAGCAGAAACAGCCAAAAACCCTACTCCCTTCCTTCCTTTGCCTTCCTTAGCGAGCAAAATGTGTTAAAAGTTGAGTCCGTGGTATAAACGCAGAAATCAGCTATCTTTGTTTGTTTTCATTTAAATATCAAAACTGAAAACAAACTATTAAAAATACTTTATATGTATATTTATAAATATTAGCATTTGACTCTGATTTTGAGTTATTTAAAAAATATTTCAAACATATTGGGGACAGCTTTTATAATTGCTACAGTATATCGAGATTGGCAACCCTGCGTCGTGAGAGAGCAATCAGTTGACACGTTTCTACGGCAAAAATCCAAACGCCGTGGATTCCTACTCCTTCCCATAAAATAGGTCGTATCAGCTGACACGGGCCACGGGTCTACATTTTTGGCTGTTTGTGCTATTACCGTGCAATTTCTCAAGAATTTGATTTTTCCCGTAGAAACGAGTCAGCTGATTGCTCTCTTACAACGCAGGGTTGCCAGACCCGATATTCTGTAGTAGTTATAAAAATCATCCTTAATACATCTGAATTTTCCTTAAACTAACTCAAAATCAGAGTCGAATACTATTATTTATAAATATGTAGATGAACTATTTTTAATAGTTGGATTTTAGTTTTGATATTTTATATTATGAAAAATTATAACTGAAAAGTTAGATGTGTGCAAAACTATATACAAATGCGTATTGAGCAATGGCAACATTGTTCAAATGTAAACAAACGCCATTAAAACTTTCAAATGTGTATACAAATTTATTGAAATATATTGAAACAGGAAAGTTCGCGCAGTGTGAGTATTAGTGGATATCATGGAAGAGGAAAAATTAATAGCTCTGCAATCTACCATGGGTACTCCCTTGCCACCTGTTGGCGCTGTTCAGCCCGAATCGCAGTCATCAGTTGACGCGGTACAAGTGCTGTCATCGGAACATGCGCACGCAGTGCATGGGCCATCGCCATTACAGCTATCACCATCAACTTCTTCCCCGTCAACCTCACTACCTTCACCATCATGCTCTACGCAAGTGCCCTCACAAATAGTAGCGCAAAAGGGTAGAAAACGACGGTCATCCAGTAGTGAAGCTGAGCAAAAAATTAGGGAAGCTATCGATTTATTTAAAAATAGATGGTCGTCCAATGAACAACAAAGTAAAAACCCGGTAATAGAGTCATTTAGCAATTTGATTGTTTCCATACTATCAAAAATGAGTGAGCAAAAACAGTCAAGGGCTATGCAACGAATATTGCAAGCGGCATTCGAAGTACAACAGGAGCCGGAGTAGTTTTTAGAATATATACATGTGTATAATTAGAATTAACACAATTGTAATAGTTATGAATTTCTTATTTTTTATATTAATTTAGTTTTATTTATATTTATTTATGCTCTGAATTTTGAAAATATTAAATTAATGAATTTATGAAATTGAAAAAATTAGTAATTATTTCTAATAAGGTTAAACCTATGATTCTCCTGTGGTAACGTCTAAATTGTTGTGGTAAGATAAAGAGCCAAGGTGTCGAGGTACCCGTGCCAAGGGCTGAATGGTCAGCGGGGGGTAATAAATAGCTGATCGCGAACGGTCCCCTCCGATGCCCGGGCGAGGTCGGAGGTATAAATCGCCTTCTCTCCGTATACCGGCTCTGCGGACGAGTGACCAACCCTTTCCGGATTACTCGTGGGACCAAAACATGAACAATAAAACAACAACAACAACAACAACAACCATGATGACGACAACAGCGACGACCACGGACATGAGCTACAGGAGTCCTATAACGGAATCCGAAGAGGACGAACTGCTTGCCTCCAGCCAGGAGACAAGTAAGAGTACTACCGGACGTACCAACCAGAGTACACCGGTAGATACAGCAGACAAAGTATCAAATATACCAACTACCTCCAAGGCTGCTATGAGCACCAACCAAAGTGCACTGGCGGCTAAAGGAGACAGCAAAAAGAAACGAAAAAAATCTCAGAATCAGCTGAGGAAAAACCGGTACCAGAGGGCGGTCTTCATACTAGGGAAGATAGCCAAAGACCAGGCGGCCGGTACCCCAGTTGATGAGGCTGAAACGAAGCGCCTTAAATCTATCGTAGAGGAATATGAAAGCTACCTGAAAAGGAAGCAATCACAACCTCAAGAACAGAGCAAAAAGAGAGCACTTCTCAGAAGAGAAATCGCTCCACAACAGAAGTACCCGGAGCTCAGCCCAAAAAACCAAGGAGGAGCGAAGGAGAGCACAGCAGCACAACAACGGCAAGGCATTTCAGCGATGTAGCCAGAGATAGCCTGCAGGTGGCCATTATAGACGGGAAATCCTCCTCTCCGAACACTATACAGGAGAGATGGGTGGAGATCGACGTCAGATTGTCGAGTATGGTGCTAAGCTATGTACTCGACAATCCGGCGGGTCCTCACCCGGAGTTTGACTCCTCTGAGACCCTCAGGGGCTACAGGGTCATCAAGTGCGCGGACCAGGCCTCGTTAGATTTCCTGACGGGTAGTGTTGCTAAAATTAGCAACGCCTTTGAAGGCCTCCAATTGAGGCTTTTACCCGCCAGCGATATTCCGAAGAGGCCTCGGGCTCGCATTTGGCTACCCCCACTAGAGGAGCCAGGCGAAAAACTCCTGAGGTGCATTAAGCTGCAAAACAAATCTATACCTGGTATAGATGAGTGGCAGCTTATCAAGGAGGAAAACCCAAATAAATCAAGCAAGCCAATACTAGTGGCCATTTGTGAGGAGTCCATTGAGGCTCTGAAGAAGACTGACAACAAAATCAGCTTCGGAATACGCAAGGCCAGATTAAAAATCTTCCAAGGCGACAAAGCGGCTGACGAAGACGACACGGAAGATGTCGACGACGCCAGCCAGTTGCTAAGGAATGTGGGCATTGAAGAACCCCGGGATGCCCAATAATAACAGCATAAGGTGTGTACAGATTAACCTGCAGCACTCGAAGAGTGCTACAGCAAATCTGACAACCCTCGTGAACGAGGGGGGCATCGACATCAGCCTAATACAGGAGCCCTGGGTCAATGAAGATTCCATAAAAGGGCTAAACAGCAGCAATTATAACCTGTTTTACACGCGGAACAGAGGTAAACCTAGGGCATGCATTCTTATCATTAAAAGTATAAATGCATTTCTTTGTCCTAATTACAGCACAGCAGATATCACAGTGGTGAAGGTGGAACAGAAGGAAAAGCCCTTCTTCTTGGTCTCGGCCTACTTGGCCCATGACGAAGACATACCACTGGCCCCGCTCACCAGGCTAGTAGAGGAGAACAAGAAGGATGATGTCCTAATAGGGTGTGATGCAAAGGCAAGGCACACCGTATGGGGTAGCTCCAGCATAAACACCAGAGGTGAGTCACTCTTGCAGTATATTTTGAATAGTAATCTAAGTATTTGCAACAATGGCGATAAGCCAACTTTTATTTTCCCAAGCTCAGATAGGTTCCCGGGGTGGGAGGAAGTTCTTGACCTCACGCTATCAACAGACACAGACAGTCTCGTTGTGGATAACTGGAGGGTATCCGACGAGCCTTCCATGTCGGATCACTCCTGGATACTCTTCAGCATCCGCGAGAGGTACAGTGCGCCTCTCACATACCGGAACCCTAGAAGAACGGCATGGGGAAAATTTACCAGTATAGCAACAAAATGCCTCGAAAAGGGAGGCAAAAGGTATCAGAAATCCAGAGGAACTAGATTCAGAAGTTGAGAAGTTGGAAAAAATCCTAATCACAACTTTTAATAAATCTACTCCGCTAACAGTTTTGAAAAAGAGAAAGTCTCTTCCTTGGTGGAACAGTGAACTCAAGAATTTGAGAACACAACTAAGGAAAGCTTTCAATGAAAGTTTTAGAACCAAAATCTGGCAGCCATATAAAGACCTTATGAAGGAATACAAAAAAGCAGTCAGGAAAGCTAAAAATGACTCATGGCGAACTTTCTGCACATCGATTGAAAGTTGCAGAGAAGCCGCTAGGCTGAGTAAAATGCTATCCAAAGACCATATTAATACCGCCTACATTAGGGCGGAGGGTAGTGATTGGACCTCCTCGGCAAAAGAGTCTCTGGAGGTACTAATCACAACACACTTCCCCGGGAGTCAGCAAGCACCTTCAACGAGGGTTCAACCGGAACCACCGGTGAACGCAGCTGACTATCAAGGCCAAATAGTAGACAAAAGCAAAATCAAATATGCCATAAATAGTTTTGCACCATTTAAAGCGGCAGGTCCTGACGGGATTATGCCCATAATGCTGCAGAAACTGGTAGAACCCATGGTTCTGAGGCTTGAAAATATATACAAAGCAAGCATTCAACTATCTTACATTCAGCAGAAGTTGGAAAAGGAGCAAAGTTGTGTTCCTTCCGAAACCAGGCAGAAGAACACACGAGAATGCCAAGGATTTTAGACCTATTAGCCTTACCTCATTTATGCTGAAGGTACTAGAAAGGCTAATAGATATACACGTAAGAACAATAATGGCGGAGAAGTTATCGAAGTCCCAACATGCGTACATAAAGGGCCGATCAACCGAAACCGCCCTTCACGAGGTGATAAGTGTGATTGAAAAATCACTATACCACAAACAATACACCATGGCTGCCTTTCTAGACATAGAGGGCGCCTTCAATAACATAAAAGTAAATTCGATAATTAATTCTCTGGCGCATGGGGGCATAGATGACACTGTGTGCAGATGGATACTATCGATGCTTGAGAATAGGAAGATTGTAGCTTCAAACGGCGCTGCAACACAAACAAGTTATGTGAGTAGAGGGACGCCTCAAGGGGGGGTCCTCTCTCCGCTTCTATGGGTAGTAGCGCTGAACGAAATACTCCTCCAATTAAACGGTGGAGGAGTGAAAGCAGTAGCATATGCAGACGATATAGTGTTGTTGGTATCAGGAATGTTTCCTTCAACAGTCAGCGAGATTATGGAAAGAGCACTTCGTAGGTTAAACCTATGGGCTAAAAGCAATGGTCTAGGAGTTAACCCGAATAAAACAGAACTGATGCTATTCACTAGCAGAACCAAAATACCTCAGTTTCAACTTCCGGTACTAAACGGCACAACACTCACTCTATCCCCAACAGCTAAGTATTTGGGGGTGGAGATTGACGCCAAACTGTCCTGGAAAATAAATATAGAAAAAAGAATAAACAAAGCATACATGGCCTACTATACTTGTAAGAAAATCGTCAACAGGAATTGGGGCCTCAAACCAAGTATAATCATGTGGATGTACACGGCGGTCATAAGACCCATACTCACATATGGAGCTCTGGTATGGTGGCCAGCGCTAAATAAACAGTACAACATTAGAAAATGAAATGGAATACAGAGAGCAGCATGTGCGGGTGTTACGGGCGCAATAAGGTCATGTCCGACTGATGCGCTCAATGTGATCCTGCATCAACTACCAATGGACATTTTTATTCAAAAAACAGCAGCTATTGCGGCGATAAGAATAAAAGAATTGGGAGGTTGGAATCAGCAGAACTACGGACATAGTGTAATCCTGAATAAGCTCACTATTAATAAATCAGACTACATTCTCCCAAAGCTGGATTTCAATAGACACTTCCAGGTGAGGATACCATCTAGACGAGAATGGAGAAGAGGCTCAGTTGCAGAGGAGGGTACCACCTCAGTCTATACCGACGGGTCCAAAATGGACTGCGGAGTGGGCACGGAGGTATTCTCCGCTGATCTGGGCATATCTCTCTCTATACGTCTACCGAACTCGGCGAGCATCTTCCAAGCAGAAGTACTAGGCATAGAAAAAGCCTGCGAAGTTCTATTAGAAAATCACGGGAATATACATAAAGCAACTATATTTACGGATAGCCAGGCGGCCCTCCTGGCATTGTCTTCACCCATGACAAATTCCAGTATAGTTCACAACTGCAAGAGAGCACTAAGCACAATAAAAGACAAGCTCCAGCTAAACTTGATCTGGGTTCCCGGCCACAGGAACATTTTCGGTAACGAAAAAGCAGATGAGTTGGCAAAGGCAGGAGCTTTCCTCAATGAATCCGAGGCGGAGCTCATACCGAGCCCGCTATGATCGATCAAAGGAGAGATCAATAAACAATTTCAACAAATTGCAAACAACAGGTGGAAAAACAGTACAAAATGCGTCATAACTAAACAATTATGGCTAACATACGACAGGAAAAGAACCAACGACCTATTAAATAGGTCAAGAAAAAGTATTTACAGAATAACAGCTACCACAACAGGGCACTGGCCATTTGGGGTACATGCGTCCAAAATGGATATGCCCTACAACGACATCTGCCGAAGCTGCGGAGTAGCAGGGAACAAGGAAACAATCCTCCACTTTCTCTGCGAATGCCCGGCTCTGGCACAGATACGACACAAAACACTCGGAATCCACCAAGCACCAAACCTTGAATGGATTTCCACCAAAAGCATATCGGACATAAGTAGTTTCATCGAAACCTCAAAATGGTTTGAGAGAGAGGGTGGAACGTAACAGCAGATACAGGAGGTTCTACGAATAGTGTATCAAAATGGCACATCAGTGCTAATTGAGCCCGATAGGGCTGCACTCCTACCTACCTACGCACCGAAGCTCGCATTGGTTGTAAAGAGTTAAGAGCCAGTATAAAATTGTTTAAGGCCAACATAATTTGTTAAACATTTTTTGGATTACATTCATCGTTGTTCTCAAAATTCTGCACGGACTGATGTCAATATATCAAACGAATTTTCTATTACTCTACGAGGACGTGACAGTCGATAATTGAGAAAACGCTTCGTGTGTGTTAGATTTGATGCATGACCAATAAGTTGAAAGATTCGTGTATAAATAATAATGTAAATGCATTATACTCGAATGTTACACAATTTTATAGACAGTGTCTCCGTAACTTTGACTTCCGTAGCTGCAAATACTAACCGCTGTGAACTAATTGCTAATTTATAACTCTATGCAATACTCTGCACCGATACGCCTTGTGCCAAGTAGCTAACAATTCTAATAACAGCACAGTTATCAATCAACTTACAGTAATATCAACTAGAGCCTTTCCTCGGGACTAATCCGCTGCTTTAGCTTTTTCAAGGATTTCCATACTTAGTTCAGAAGCAATTTATACACGTCTGGTGGCATCCTGGCATCCTTGCATGCAAAACAAGTTGTTTTGGTTCGCTGATCTTCATTACCAGAAAAGTTTTTAACTGGTAACCAGAACAGCTCCAGTTTTTTATTAATTTAGCGAATTTTATATCTTTTCTCCCTATTTTGTTTTTATACTTGTTATATAACGTGTATAATTCGAACTTAAAAACATTCATCAATATTGTCCACTTCCATATTGCAGTCGATTCAAATTTTAAATTTGTATGAAATGTCAAATGTAAACAAAAGAGAACAGCTGATTTCTACGTTGCCACTACGGGCTCAAGTTTGGACAAGTTTGGGCGGCTAATACGGAAGGGTGGCACGTCATTAACTAAATGAAGCATAACAGGTAGGCCACTTAAAGGTCATAGAGTTATACATACATAACTACATTGGTTCTCGATTTATATTTTGTATAAAGAAATCAGACAGAATTTGAAATTGGTATTAAATGGGAACTAGGCGTAGTTGTTTATGGTTTTGCTCGCATTCACAATTCACCATAAGAATGCTGAGATGATATTATCCACAAAATTTGGATCAAAGTAGTCCATTCGTTCCTGAGGTTTAAGTGGGTATTGCCACGCCCATTGTCCAGTTTTGACTCGGTCTCCTATGAAGCTCGTTTATGTCGTGTGGGATGTGAAATGACGCTAGTTTTGCAGAAAATATTTGAACCACTACATAAATTTAAGTACAGAAAAATAAAACAGAAAGATTAGCAACTCTTCCACTTGTTGTTCTAGCTTCGGATGTGTTGAACCCACCCAGAACGAAACGTCGGAGACCCTCTAAAATTGAAATAAAAATTAAATTACTGTTCAGCCTGACGATCTGAGTCGATTCAGGCATGTCCGCCTGTTTATACGCGAACTAGCTCCTTAATTTTTGAGATATCGATATAAAATTTTGCCCATGGCAAGGCAACCAAAGAACCTCCCTCTCAACAAATTGTTTAAATCGGACCATTGCACTTTTTTACTTATGGGTTCTTAAAGGCAAAATTGTCTGATACTCTGTAGTCAATTGAATATACGAAATCCGACTGCGTTTTTAATCAGAAGTGGTGAAAATCGTTAACTAGAATAGCTAATTAAGATCATCCAATCGCAACCATCATCTGCGAGCACTTTATCGGAATCGATGGCATGTGTTCAAAGGTAAACAGCTATCTCTCCGATCTTTCTCGCTTGTTTTTTGCACGGAACTTAACACTCTCGACCACTAAATCTCCAGCGACACATTTACAAACTGGACGAGGGAGTACAGACTTGACCTTAATATTGCAATCGATGGCGTCAAAATTCCGACTGTCACAAATCTACAAATTTTAGGTGCATATTTTAATAGTCTCCTTCACTTCTCATACCGCAATTTTCGCCAAAGTACAGAGTCGCAACAAAATCCTCGAGTTTTCGCAGAAATCATACTTGGAGTCACTTGCTTGGAGTGGAACCGCCTCCTAGGAACATCAAGAGGTCATTCCTCAATTGCGTCGACGGCATTAAACAATACGACCACCAGACTTCGAACGCAACAAACTTCCGACAAGCACTGACCGCCATTCACAGTGAAGCCATCAACACCTTCACCGACTCCCTTCCAGTGAATGGCGTACTCGGAGTCAAACCACCATCCATTGCAGACGAAGAGCTCGAGTTGCCGCGAGAAACAAGAGTGATAATTGCGCAGCTTCATTCTGGATACTGTAGCAGATTAAACTCCTACCTATTCAGAATAGACCCCGACATATCAAATATATGTCCTGTGTGCAATGAGTCTCCGCATGATACTGGCCACCACTTTGCATGCCGCAGCCACCCCACTCATCTGACACCCTTCTCCCTTTGGTTCGACCCCATCGAAACAGCACGTTTCTTGGGTCTCTTGTTAGATGACGTCGACAACAACTTAGCGAATAACAGAAATGTTCAAGACCGGAGCATATTCTTGTAAGATCCAAAGTGGTGATCTAGTGGCTGACGTTCAGAGCATACTGAAGTTATGGAGGGAACACTTCCTAAGCTTGCTGAACGGCAGTGAAAGTGTAACATCTGGAGATGGCAAACCCGATTCCTCAATCGATGACGATAGATTAGATGTTCCATTTCCCGACTTTGATGAGGGTCGAACAGCAATTACCCGCCTGAACAACAAAGCAGCAGGGGCCGATGGATTACCAGCCGAGTTATTTGAATACGGCGGCGGTGGAAGACTGAAGTCCACTGTCAACAAACTGATTATACCCTATCAGTCCATCGACACATCACATCTTCGTCGATTTTATTATTTTCTACAGTATGAAAATGAACTGCCTCTATGCCACTATATCTGAACTTGGTATCTCCACATCACCGAAAAGCAAATACGGTTGTGAAAGCTGACGTTCGATACTAGGCGAGGTTCAGACAAGAAGACTCCCTATTTCATTTCATTTCATTTCATTTCATTTATTTAACGCCAATCGGCACTATACATCTAATAACAATTATAATTCTAAATAAGACAACAGGCTTAAACATATAAAATTAGGAATTAAACACGTAACCTAGTTCGTATGCTAGTATTTTAATAAAGCTTTTTTAACGATCTTTCTGAGGTTCTGTAGAGATCCGCTGAAGAAGTTGATGTCACCGTGCAAAGAGTTTCCCAATCTACAGATTCTTTCCTTTGGGCTACATAGTTTTTGTTCCATTTGCAAGTTTTCAGGATCCTCATCTGTCTAAGGTTAAGCTCATTCGGTACGATTTCAAAGTCTGCAAGGATTTCTGGGGCATCAATTAATCCATTGAGGATTTTGAATAAGAAGATGAGGTCTGCTACCTGCCGTCGATATTTCAGGTTATTTATTTTCAATATTCTTCGGACGTCTTCTGTTGAATTGATATCGTTTCTGTGTCTGTTACGAAATAGCAGCGCTTTGCAGAACTTGTGCTGGATTCTCTCTACCCTATTGATCATTGAGTCCGTGAACGGGGACCAAATCACTGTTCCATATTCTAAAATATGTAGTACTAATGCTGAGAATAGACAGGTTAACGAGCAATTGTTCTCAAATTCCCTACACATCCGATTAATCAATCCTAATACTTTGTATGCCTGCGAAGTAGTTTTATCGATGTGTTTCTTGAAATTTAGTCTTCTGTCAATAATTATACCCAGGTCTCTGATGTCTTCAACTTCCGTGAGTCTTTGGTCGTTCAACGTGTAGGTTAAAGGTACCTGCGTATGCGCACGGATGAAGGACATCACTGCGCATTTTTTCACATTCAAAACAAGTTTATTTATTTTACACCAGTTATACAGCTCATCTATATCGTTTAGTAAGATGTGAATATCAGAAACGGTAAAAATTCTAATTCTAAAATTTTTAAATCGTCAGCGTATAATAAGTACTCAGACTGCAGTCTCCTCCCAATGTCATTCACAAATATGTTGAAGAGTATGGGTCCAAGGTGGGATCCCTGGGGAACACCAGATGTGACATCATACTCATCTGAAATGTGTCCATCGATTCTTACTTGCAACCTTCTTCCTGTTAGGTACGATCTGATCCAGCGTAGTGCATTGCAATTCACTCCATAATTTTTTAGCTTCACCATAAGAGTCTCATGGTCCACTTAGTCGAATGCCTTGCTAAAGTCCGTATATATTGAATGAACTGGAATACCACTGTCCATGGCTTTCGAGATATAGTTGACATAGGTATATAGGTTTGTTGTAGTGGATCTGCCACCAACAAATCCGTGCTGCTTAGGAGAAATGATATTTCTGAATGATGATATCAACTGAGGCAGAACAATTTTCTCAAACAGTTTTGCTAATGCAGATTGGATACATACAGGTCTATAATTGGTGACGTCATATCTTGGGCCGTTTTTGTGGATGGGACTGATGAACGACGACTTCCGACGATGGAAAGGTTCCGTGATAAAAAGACTTACTGAATATATGCGTGATAGGTTCACAGAGCCCGACAGCACAGTTGCGTAGAAATATATTAGGCAGACCATCAGGTCCTGCTCCTTTTTTTGGATCCAGAGCCAACAGCTGCTTAAAAACTTCATTGAAGTTAGCGTCAAATTCACTTAGCTCCACATTTCCTACAATGTCAGCAGATTGATGATGACCAACTCCGCTGGGGCTCATTGTATAGGTGTCTTTGAAGTAAGATGCGAAGATATTACTAATCTCCGCACCCGAATGAGCGGTTAGGTCATTCCATGTCATGGTAGCTGGGACTCCCATGTCGGTACCTCTTTTGTTTTTGACAAACCTCCAGAATTCATTTTGGTCTGAAGAGACTAGATTTTCCACTTTATTAATGTATGACTTGTAACATATTGCACCTAATTTCTTGCATTCGAGTCTCAGTTGGCTAAAACATCTATAATTTGACTTAGTTTTATTCCTCCTATACCTGATATGTGCAGATTTCTTCAATTTAATTTTATTAATAAGTTCTTTAGAGAACCAGCAGGGAAATTTACTTGGTTTCCTCGAATATACAGGGACGAACTGAGAAATACCTTCTTGTACTTTATTATAAAACCAACTAACCTTATCATCCACTTCTTTTATTTTGTATAGCTCAATCCAGTTAGATCTTAAAAAAAAAAGCATTAAGACTCACATAGTCGGCTTTCTTAAACGAATAAGAAGGAGGATAATTTGGTATTAGGCTAGGCTGAAAATCCAAGAAGATCTCCAGAAGCGGGTGATATTTATCCACAGTCGTGAAAGCAAGAGCTTCGTTGATTGAGAGATCCAAATTACTGAAGCATAAATCCAACAGTTTATTATTTTTATTTAAGATGTTATTGAATTGTTGACACTCAATAAGGGCAGTGATATCGTACAGCAGCTTCTCGCAATCAAAGCGCGGTGTACTGCTGGGCAAATTGTAGTCTCCCACTATCATGATCCTTGAATCCGGAAATTTTTCTCTCAAATGTATTAATGTTTCAGTATGGGCATAGTATATCTCATAATTAGATTGTGGTGGTATATATACGCACCCAATGATGATACAAGTATTATCACCTTTGATCCTTATGAAGATCTGTTCTAGGTTATTGTTCCCAATGGATATAAGCTCAGCTTTAATTATTCGTTTAAAAGCAATCAGGACACCACCTCCTCTCTCGCATCCTGTCGAAGTATCCCTGTCCTTCTTTAGTGTGATATAGGAGCTATCGATGAATTATTTTGAATAGATGAGTAAAGCCAGGTCTCTGTGATACATATTACGTCGTGCGAACTACTTGCTGATGAGGTTAGGAACTCGCTCAGTTTTGTCCTTAGACCGCGCATATTCTGGTAGAATACTTGTAGCTGCTTTAGATTTCCTTGCCTCGACGACTTGGCGAAAGTTTGTGTTAACAATTTTAGGCGTGCCATTCACGTATTTAATGGTTTTGTTTTTCACACCACTGTCATTCAGCAATCTAAGTTTCTCCCTCAGTGATTGCAAATGTGACTGCTGAGCCGGAGTGAGATCTGACTTGAAGGAGACTCGTGTATCAGGATCAGGTTTGGATCTTAGTATACTTCTGGCATAAGTGACAGACTGTGTCTCAATCAGCAAAGGCCTAGACCGATCGGGTGTTGGACGCCCTAGCCTGCGTAGCTTGAACGATTTGATATTGTCATGGAGCTCTTCAGGAATGACTGATGATAACCGTGCTCTATCTTCTTCTAGACGTACTTTACCGTCTACCGCCTTGCATTCGGTAATATTAAATGCGATCACATTGGCTTCCCGCTTCTTACGCTCATTGATCTCCGTAATAACCTCCTCTGGAGGAAGTGAAGAGAATGAACTTAATTTGTCTTCTATTTTCGCAACTCTTTTATCTAAATGTGAGCACTTTTTCGACATAGCCTCGTTCAGTTTATTTATCTCACTCCTTATATCTGAGAGGTTACCCTCAATAGACTGCTTAAATTTATCGAACTTCGACTCAATTTTGCTTGACAGTTTGATGAGTAAATTTTCATATTTATCGAGGGACTTGTCGTCTGTGACGTCACTGTCATCCTCAACTAACTCAGAATCTCGCTGGGCATCTGATATCCTTACGCTAACCTCACAAAGACACTTATCGCACTTCCAAACTGATTTATTTTTTAATACTTTATTAGCTGTAGCCCTAAATTCTTCGCTGCTGAGTCCGGTACACCGAGCGTGATGCCAGTAGCTGCATTGAGCACATTGAATGCTGCTGGTACCTTCACGAATAACATTAAGACAAGCCCCGCAAGCAAATTTGCTGGTTGACTTTTTAGGAGGCATAATCACGTACTTATTGTTCACTTCGAATACTTTCACTTAACTTAACAAATCGTTAAGCAATTAAATTTAGATATTTATGAAAATAAAACAACTAATAAATGATCATCACAAAATTTAGGAGAAAATATTACCAGCTGCAGAGCTAAATAGAGAAGGTACAATCTTCTATAAGAGTGTACCGCTGTTGGCGTACGTCGATGATATTTTTATCATTGGCCTGAAAAATCTCTCCCGTTATCAAACGACGACTGTTTGTCGCACTGGCACTTGTCATAACTCCGAAGCCGTAGATAATTTCGTTTACCTGGGAATCAGTATTAACACCAACGTCAGCCTCGAAATACAACGCAAAATAACTCTTGCCAACAGATACTACTTCGGACTGAATAGGCAATTGAGCGATCCAAAGTGGTGATCTAGTTGCTGACAAACAAATATCAAACACTACAAGTCACTCATCATCCCCCGTCTTGCTATATGGTGCAGACGCATGGACGATGACATTTGATGAGTCAGCACTATGAGTTTTTGAGAAAGGTTCGGCGGAAGATTTATGGCCCTTTGCGCATTGGCAACGGCGAATATCGCTTAACCCTTTAAGTGGATTTAGCTCATTTTCTTTTGCTATTTACTACTTATGTAGTAACGAAAGTACTCTCCAAAACTAGCCACTGCTGTTAAGAAATTACAAGCCATGTTTTCCTGTTATTTAAAATTTATACATACAGAGAAGTAAGAAAGTATACTTGACATTTTATTTGTAGTGCACTCGGAATAATACAATAAAACTTCTTTGTAGAAATGAAATTACGGCACAGTGCAATTTAAAAAGCCAATGGAAAGTTACACAGCTTTATATACCATATTATTAATAATTGCGATGTTAATCAAGCATTTCGTTAATAATATATAATATTTTCTAAGTTTATGAAATGTAATGTATCATAGAAATTTGTAAGAAAACTCAAATAATTGTGGAGTTGCTGGGAACAGTTCACACAATACTTTTAAGAGTTTTTAAACACAATACTAAACAAATGAGAAATAGTAAATAAATAGAAAGAAAATGATGGCAATATAAAGTAAGAGTAATGAAAATATTATTTGACCTTATGTTTTCTAATAGTTCAAAACATGGTGTTACATGCGCGTTGCCTATATTTTGTTCCAAGTTATTAATACAATATTTGTTTAATACAACTTTAGCTTAATTTGGCAATGCTAATACCTGATAGGCCCATATATATACAGCGCACATTTACCTATCATATTATGCATCTCTCGAGTAATTATTTAATTAAAATGGTAGATACCCTATATTTTCCGTTCCAATCGTCTTTCAACTAATTTGTCGTTCCGAGTTTTAATTTTCATATCAAGTGAACTAAAGCTATACTTATCTTAAACACATACATAGGTGTGAAGGAATTTTGTTGACTTTAATTTTTGTGATAGTAGAGTTATGTTAAGATTTCTATTGATACTAAATTTTCAGTATCTCCTACCATATTTAATGAGGATAGTAGGATGGATCGTCAAGTATTCAATATATATAAATATCTATGCATGTGTATATGCATAAAACTTAAGGCGTGTCAAACACCTGCATTGTGTCATTTAGCATTCTTCACCACCATTGGCCCACAGATGTTTGTGCGTCTAAATGAATTCTCATTTAGGTTGCACTGGCCTTGGCGAAATCTTTTCGTTGACGTTTAGAGCGAACTTCTTGGCTGGTGGTTGCATATCATTTTGATCAGCGTCTAAGTCAATCTAAGAAAAATATGATAAAAAAGTAGAAAATTAAAAATAATTTTCAGTATGCATATTATTGAAGCTCACCTCCATTATAACGTTATCCTTCTGTATATTGGTATTGCTATTATTAAACTTGGATTCGTCTTTGGTAGACTTTGTTACGGTTGCTTCACTTGAGGTTGTGTTATCCGATTCATCGGCAATAACAGACGAAATGGCACTAACGCCAGTGGCTGTTGCATTTGCCGCAGCCGCAGACGGCTCTCTTTTCTTTGATTCGTCTTTTTTATTGTTGGAGTTAGTTGTTTCACTTGCAGTGGCAGTAGCTGCTGCTTCTTCTTTCTCTGCCTCATACTTTTTTAGTTCTTGGTCTAAATTGTAACGCCGACGATTGCTTACGAAAAAGGTACGCACGTGAGCTTCAGTCTTCGTGCCAATAGTTTCGGCTATTGTCTGTTAGTGGATATTTTTATTAAAATTCCAATTTAGTAAAAACACAGGTTGTTATAATGTGGAAGTACCTGAAAGTCTTTGCCATATTTACGCACGCCTTGTACGACGAGCAGAGCCTCATCATTAGACCATCTTGAATTGATTCGATTCGTGTTCTCAGCTGGGCGCATATCGTCTAATCCCTCTGAATTCTTACGTTTTAGCGCGGATATATTCTGTTTGTTTAGCTGAACCTGAAAGCCATCGAATATAAAATTAAGGGGTTGCAACACATGTCTGAGACACATTGCGGCCAATGAGTGAAGCTGAATGATGAGATGAAAGTGGCTATGCGTCCAAGTGTGATCTATGCTCATGAAATGAATTTGAATATATGAACCTACATCTCCCTGCTTTATAATCCTATCTATAGACCTCAAAGGTTACACTGAATTTGAGTTGCAGCATCCTATGTGACGAAATATTCACACATTAACTGAAAATTTAAGTATTTCTAATATTGTGTTGCACATGCTTCCAGAAGAAATATATAAATATAGATTTAGCTTAGTTATCAAATGATGCTGTACGATTTGTTGTGCCTTGGCTTGACAATTTTCATAAATCTGTTCACAACTATTAAATTAGTTACCTTAGAAAACAATAAAAAAAAAACTGTCGGATCTATATTTTGGAACGGGCCCCATCTTCTTCCAACCAAGACTGTAAACTCGTAATAGAGTACTATATTCTGTTGCTACTACAAAAACAATAGTTAGCATACTATGCCTTAGTGCGGTAAACAAGGTTTACTTGGGATTAGATTGGTAGTGGTTGTCATAACTATAAACCCGTGGGTTTTAACTATTAGCAACACGAAAAAGTGGTGAATATATTTGAATGTATGCATGTAGTATGTGGTTTTATAAGCAATAGTTTTCAAATGGAAATTGCAAATTCCGATTTCTTACTTGGCTTAATAGCGAAACGATTTCCCTGTCTGTGTTGGCGAGCAGTTCGTCTTGATTGTCATTGGCTCTGGCCAGCGCCACAATATCGTCGTGATTGATGTACATGCCGCGAGGTGGTTTACGTTTATGTCTTTCAGCATTGCGATCGCGCGACCGCTTACCAAAATATGGACCGGAAGTAGGACGCTTATTACCGGTACGTCTACAGCACACCATTGGGTTTCGGGTTTTTGTTTTATTTGGCGCAACAACGATGACATACAATGATAAAGAAGGAATTTAACACGTTTTAAATTCAAGAACGTAAGTGTTATTGTTTTATATATATATATATATACCTCCAATGGTGGTGGCAACTTGAACATAGTTTACCGTGTGGCGATGCATTAAGCACACTACATGGAACTCCACAATTGGTGCAACAACCGCTCAAACCTGCTGAGTCTGCATTGGAACATGACGAATCGGTATTCGCCGTATTGGGCGGAGTTTGTTGGCGTTGATGTTTGATACCAACTGCCAGAGCACCAACATTGGCAACTAGACCACTGTCTCGTCCTTGGGCAATCATATTTAACGAAACAGAAGCCGCTGTGTTCTCACTGTCGGCGTCGCCACCGCCAATGCTGCTACCAGAAACACCACCGTTTTCGCTTAATTTATTTAATTTGTTCGGTAAATCGGCAGAAGTGGCACAGCCTATTTTCATTTGATCTTGAAACCCGGAAGTTGTAGCCAATGCTTGATCCTAAAGGCAATTTTAGGTAGTTTGTTGAAATGTTGTTGGTAGGTTTGTGTGTCACGAGTGTGCGTGTTGCGATAAAGGAAAGAGAGAGAGAGATAAAGAGAACGACCGGTTAACTTTGGCATAATTTAAATTTAACTAGTATTTGCATCAAATATAAAGTTACTAAGGTCATAAAGAAGTTATCAAACAAAATTATTGCATGTGTCCGAAAACAAAAGGCCAGCACAAAGGGCATGGCTAAATTATGGCACGCCACGAGCAACAACAATCAGACAAGGACTCGACGCGGCATCGATATACATACATACATTTGCATAGATCTGACCTAAGCACAGCGAAACAAATTTTCTAACACACTTTGGGCATTCGAATTTTATCGATACATGTAAAAAAAAAAAAAGATTTTGCAAGAATGGCGAAATAGATTTTCGAAAGAAACAAGTTTCAATAAAAGTAAATGTAAAATGTAATGGAATGATACATAACGATTAATATGGGAATGAAAATTGTCAGCGAAAAATATAAATATTATTATAATGAATAGATTTGCATTAAATATGATTTTTGAAAATAAATGAGTTAATTTTTTGCTAGCTCCAAATTGTAAGCATGAATGAAAAATAGGTTGTATGGCTCATAGTACATATAGTTAAATATTGGGTATGCAAGAAACAAAATCATTTCTTTCAAATAAGCCCTTCTCATTCATAGATATGTAGTTCACGAGCCTGATAAGCGTTAAATTATTTCAAAACCTGCATGGCATATCTATTTATAAGCAAACTAGTTGATTTAATTTGAACTCTTAATTATAAACCATACTTTCACGGTAAAGTTATGCTGTCCAACTTAAAAAAAAAAAAATACATTATAATTATAAGGCAAGCAATACAATGTAAACGTATGTACTATAAAGATATTAACGAAAATATTTGAAAATGAAAGAAACACATGAATTTTGTTTAATCTTCTCGCAGACAATAAATGATTTATTGATAATTATTTATGTACTATGTATATATATTATTCTATCATTTACTGTTACTAGAAGTTCTATAAACAGTCTTTCATTATGGATAAGGTCTTACAATCTAAAATTAACTAACAATAAATACATACAATTAAGTATAGTGTACTATGCGTGATAAATCTAGCTTAAAATTTTGGATGCGATGAGTTGAGGGATTAGACCATTTACTTGAGTAAGGAATACACACACCTGCTCTTCACAATGTCTGTTTCAAAACTGCTACTAATAATATATCTGAATGTTTTTTTCGATACAATGTGGTGGTCGAAACGTAATTTGATTTGAACATGTATAAATAATTTTTATGATTTGTGTATGAGTATATTTAGGTAATATGTATGTTGACGATTTGAATTTTTTGATTTAGAAAAATGTTAACATCAGCTGCCTTGAGCTCCCTGAATTAATCTGCTTATGTGGTACTATGAATTGATTGCCTCTATTTAAAAACATAATCAGTGATACTTTGTGGTAGTTATATAAATACAGTTATAAATAAATGTTAGTGTAAAACATAATTTAAAAACGAAATAAAAATTTTATATCTAACTAAATACAACTAATATTTGTATATTTCGTTTTATTTTTATTTACTAAATATAAAAATTTGCATTTATTGTTAAACCACTGTAAAACTAGAGAAACCAATTTCAATTTGAATCTGATTCATGCCTAAAATACGAATATTTTTAACTAATAATTACCTTGTCATCTGTATCAGATTCTTCATTGCTGCCATTCTCACTACCGTTCTCTGAACCTTCTTTACTTGCTTTTGCTTTCTCTTGACGATCCATAACGCTTTGTCTGTGGCGCGTCTTCTTCCAGGAGTAATAATATTTCACCAAACTAGCTATTGATTTGTCGGGCAACTATAAAGGATATATTTGAAACATTACACTCCAGAATAGATTTGCTTGGTCAGATATTAAAATTACCATTTGACGAATGCGATGAAAACTTTTGCCGTGAAATTGAAAAGCCTGTTCGAATAACACTTTGTCTTCTACTGTCCACTCATCGGGGAAAGGTGTGAAGTTAGCTAAATCCATTACAGCACGTTCCAAATCATGTTTGTGCCAGAATAGCATACCCAATGCCTGTTCGCCATTATAACCGTATTTTTCTTTAGCTACTGATATATATTCTTCAACTGAAATATACATTACCACATTTTACTTTATTTTCTTACACTTTATCTACTTACTTATACGTAACTATCGTACTTTCAGATATTAGATTTTTTGATAATAAAACTACTCATTACAACTTACACTACATAAAAAGAAGTACCATTTTTCAACAATAAGTAAAAGTGCCAAATTATTGTTATTAAAGTATGAGTCATTGTCCCGAAAAATAAATTAGCTAATTACATACATAACTAAAGTTTTTGAATGTTGAACCTGAATCTTTTCATTTAGATTTAGCTAATACCAAAATAATTAAAATATACATGTTATTTTATAACAATATCATACTCACGTTTTGCATCTGGTATCTCCCTAGTGGGCGACCATACCAGAAGTGCTCGATCATTTAAGCCCTCTGGTTTACGGTCGTTTTCAGGTATTAACGGTGGACATACTGCCTGGTAGTCACGACCAACACGAATTTTCTCTGAAATTATTATGTATTTTTAATTATAAATAATCCCACGCCTATATATTTTTTAACTAACCTTCATATTCACTCTGTTTTGCTTTGGATTTTCCATTTCGTTTAATTGCTGAGGGGAAAGAAGAACAGGGATTCGAATTTGTTCTCTGAGGATTAAATACTTTATATAAATTTGTAACTCACAATTGTCATCGTCGGAACTAGTTTCCGGAGTTCCAGTACCACCAGCTCCTCCACTGTTCCCAATATTAGTACTTGCCCCCACTGTACCACCCCCAGCAACTCCTCCCCCGTGCCCATTTGGACTTGGACCGCGTGATCGTCTCCCATTTCGCACTAGCTCTGAATTTCTTTCAGCCAGGACCATTTTGTCTCGAATCAACTTCACACGATTTTGTTTCTCCAGTTTTGAGCTTTTGTGTAATTGTTTCCGTATCCCAAGCAATTAAATGGGATATATCGTTCTATAAAATATTAATAAGATAACTGGCTTAATTTTTCAAATTTTACACATTGCATTTGCAAATTGAAAAAAACTGAGAAGTCGTTTCAGCACAGAGCAAAGAAAGTGAATAAGAAGAAGCATGAAAACTATGCGACAAAAAGGCCATTCAGTGGTTTCGCCCAGTGTCATTTACCACTTCACAGCTCACTTTTAAACAACCGTAGATCGTAAATTCTCCAAACGCGCTGAAACAAAAGCGACATTCAGTTTCCCAGCTGAGCTGTTCTTTTTTCATATTTTCAAAAATTCAGTTCTCTGCACTTCTTTTCAACACAAATAAAGCATACAACAATTTAAAAATTTTCAAAAGTTTACCTTTTTTATTCCCCTAGTGTGACAACGTTGATTTCGCTAAGACTTGGTACGTTTGCTTAGCAATTTATTAAATACTCCTTTAGCACCTGCAATGAGTTCCACCGTGACTCTTATATTATCTTAGATCCTACAGCCTTTCAGATACTACTATCTCCGGCAATAGTAGTCAAACTATTTAAAATACGAGAGCGTCCTAAGAAACAACTGCAACAACCTCGCTTCTTGCCACAATCACAATGAATGGGCAGGTAAATTTCTCAGCCGCTGCTTTGTAAGCGCGTTGCTGAATTCACAGCTCACTTTTAAAAACGACCGCAGTAAATGTGTACGTAACCCTGTTAATTAAACAAACGCATTCCCTGTAATAAGTAATATTTGACAAAACCTATAGCAATATTGAGGGTTTACCAAAAACAAGGAAAATTTAAGTCTTTTATATGTAAATAATATTGCATTTAATTCATAAATGACATATTTTGAATTTACGATATCTTTCCAGGGTATGTTCAATGTATAATATAGTTTTGCCATTCAGCTAGGCATCACTCTCCTTGCTGTGTTCAGTAAGATTATGAGTTGACATATGAATAGAGGTGTTCAACAATTAATGTAAAATTATGTAATTTATATAAATGAAAAAAAAAAAATTTAATTGGTATTAAATATTTGAAAGAAATTTCAACATAAATTATTTAAAGAATTTTTAATAATACAATTCCTTAAAAATGATATATAACAAATGTGTGTCCATACAAAATAAAAAAATATATATTAAAACTTATTAACTTTTTTAATTTGCATCATAGGATTTTCTGCCAATTTTATGCATCTCCGTTTCGTAAACAATATATAACACCGTACTAAATTGAGCAGATTTCAAATTGATAACGAAAAAATTAAAGATTAATAATAAATTATATTAATTGATTGAAAGTTAGTAAAAGCAATGTTGTATAGGTAAAATATAAATAACTGTTAAAATTAATTTCAGAAGATATCATTAGGTGTTGAAGATATTTTTCCGATTATTCAATAAAACTTTAGTTTTAAATCTCTATTAATATAACAGGGATAATATCTTTACTGAAAAAAGTGTAGAACTAAAGGTTCAAATAGCTTTGTCATAACCATAGTCATATAAAATAGCCGATCGAAACAACATTGCGGGCAACATTGTTACCATTTTGTTCTTAAACTTTTAGATTATACCTACCATTTAATTTGTGTTATGGGGATGGTCCTAATTGTATATTCCAAATATTAATTTCAAAAAAATATATGAAAATGCAACTATGTACTGCGAAAGAAAAACGTCGCCGCGAACTTTTACGAATAAGAACACAAAGCGTGTTGCTGAACACTGGAAACTCGACGCGATTCTCCTCTCGTCGTCGCCCCCTCGCCTATAAACCAAGAATTGCCGCAACAAAAGCTGCCGCGTGTAATAACAGACTAAGGCCCAAGTTTATTAGTCTTCATTCACTGACATTCGCAAATGTCACAAATATTTTGTGATAATTTGACATTTGTAAAAGTGGTCGTAAGATGTTTGGTTTTTTTTTATTGTGATATGAATATCAAATCAGTATTTTATTAAGTAAATATTAAAGCAATTGATTAAACGTATACAGAGCGAGTTAATTTCATATTTAAGCGTCTTGCGAATATCTGCAAGTTTTGAAAAAATGGCATCAGAAGATGAAACTCAAGGAGTGCCAGAGAAATCTAAAAAACCTTCAGGTAAGTCCCTAAGAATATAAGAAATAAGAAATTGGAAGGGTTTTGTAGCGCTAAGCAATGACTAATTCAATTGATTACTTGGATCAATAATGACTACAACTGTACATACATATGTATGTATGTAGATATTTAAAATTTGGTTAGTATGAATTAAAATACTTATTCAGATGAAAATAAATTTTCTTGCACATTAGATTCGGCTTTTAAGCAGCAGCGGCTTCCTGCATGGCAGCCAGTGCTAACGGCTGGCACTGTATTGCCAACATTTTTCGTAATTGGAATTCTGTTCATACCTGTAGGAGTGGCATTGCTATACTTTTCAGATGAAGTTAGCGAATTTGTTTACGACTATACCAACTGCAAAAGGACTGGATATAACATGACCTGTGCAGAATATTTGACTACTAATTATAATGGATCCTGTAATTGTGAAATTGAATTTGAACTACCAAAGCAATTTACAGTAAGTATCCAATACTCTGAATTAAATGAATGCTTCTACAATTGGGAATAAACAAACTAAAGAGTTACAATACTCCCGTCAGACTGTCTAAGCAATAACTAGAATAAAACTTAAAATATTTTTGTCCTTAGCACTATAGGGAAATGTCATTACGCAAAAGCCTATAATGTGCTATAACTAAGTTCCAAATTAAGACTAAACTGTAATTTAGTTTAGGGGATCGGGGTAGTAAGGGTCAACATTTGGCTTCTCAATCAAAATTCCTAACTCGGTAGGGAAATAGGTGAAATCGAATCGTAACAACGACAGTCCCAAAATATATCGTTTAAGTTGAAAACTATTAATTAATTTTACAGCCAAGAGAACGGCAACTAGAATTTGGTGAAATCTCATTCTTCAGGAACGACACGACCACATCTACTTATTTTATAACAAAATTTTGTATTATATTTTATCCTTTCACATAACCATATCAAAATGTTTGATATATTATTTTAATGAAGTTAAGTGGACAACTTTTCCTTAACGTAATGTGCTTTAACGCTGAATATGAATGAAATCGGGGTACACCTTGGTCTGAATCTGTTTAACCTTTTCCTGGTTTACCCACAATATTAAATTAGCTGCTATGGGTTGATTTTATATCATATATTTCTCATATCAGTAAATTATGTTGAATTCATTATAAATATTTCGGACATGAAGTAAATGTCCTAATGAAACCAGTGTGTTTATGACCTAAAATACCTACATAAGTGAATAAGAAATCAAACCTGATTGTAATCCATTGTCTCAATTTTTCGGTGGTGTTGTACCGAAAATCTTTTTTGTTTTAAGAAATCGAAACTTTAAACCCATTTCAATTTGATTTGTTTAGATTTGTTTAAAAGTCGTAAGTTATTAACTAATTGTATGATTTAATGCTTCCAGGGAAATGTTTATATGTATTATGGCCTTAGTAATTATTATCAAAATCATCGACGTTATGTAAAATCTAGGGATGATGAACAGTTATTGGGCCGCTTGTCGTCAACTCCATCGTCAGATTGCGTACCATTCGCTTATGTTGAAGAAAATGGTGGAGATATACCTATTGCGCCGTGCGGAGCCATCGCCAATTCGCTTTTCAACGGTTAGTAGTAAGCATGTCTTCTTTATATTAAAATTAATTTTTTTTCCTAATACGTAGATACCTTAAAACTGAAATTCAATGGAAGTTATGTACCTCTACTTAATACCGGCATTGCTTGGCCCTCCGATAAAAACATTAAATTTAAGAATCCACCAGGAAATTTAACTGTGGCACTGCAACACTTTAGTAAGCCAAAGTTTTGGCAAAAAGAACTGTGGGAACTGGACCCTGAAAACCCTGAAAATAATGGATTCCAAGTTAGTTATAGTTCTTATAATAATAATAACATATCTACAAACATTTGCTTATAGAATGAAGATTTAATCGTTTGGATGCGCACAGCAGCTTTGCCCAGTTTTCGTAAACTTTATCGACGAGTTGACCATTCCAAACAAGATTTTCAAAATGGTTTGAATAAGGGTTCCTATACACTTGAAATAGTCTATCGTATGTACTAAATACCAAATCGCTTAAGTACATGTAATATGAAAAAAGTATATTTATTTGAAATTCTTTTATCGTGGTTAGGATACCCTGTGAAGTCATTTGATGGTTCTAAGAAAATGATTTTATCGACAACGTCTCTACTTGGCGGCAAAAATCCATTCCTTGGCATTGCATACATTGTTGTCGGATCCATATGTCTAGTGCTTGGTGTAGCATTGTTATTCATACATATCAAATGCAGCAAGAGGTTAGTATAAATACACAAAACCCCTCTATGTAGATGATGTCGACCTCTTATTCTCTCTCCTTTTAAACAACAAAAAAAAAAAAAACAGAAGTTTTTCGGATAAAGTAAAATGCATTATTCACAACAACTTATTAAACATTTTGCATTTCAGCACTACGGAAATGATCAACGTCAATCCACGCACACCCTATTCGTAATCGCAGCACAATTGAGCGGGCCTGAGGTCGCTGAAATGCTTATCTCAAATTAATTTTGATGTATGAACGTAGTTTGAGGCTTTAAAATGCAATACATAGTTAATATAAATGGTTTAAAGCTATAATTAGCATAACTGTAGAACATTCAAGTTTGCGAAATTTGTTAATATTTATTCATTCTTTCACTTTCATTTATTTTCAAACTACATTTTAGAATTTTCAAAATATCTTTACCTAAATTATTCTTCACACGACGACTTTTTTGTTTTTAATTGTACCTGTTTACCAATGTGTCCTCGCTTAAAATATTTTAATAAAATAATTAACGAAATAAAAATATTTATCCGGATTTTCATATGTCCATTTTAATATAAGGATTTTAAACAAAGTACAGGTGGCGAATTAAACTAGTTGTTTTCACTTTTCGCAAATTGACAGAGAGGGAGGAAAGCACTAATGTTTACGGTATGAAATAATTTTTCCTAATCAAGAAGAGATAAGATGTTGGATTTGTTCGTGGAGAAAGGGTTTTTTTTCGAAATTGCCTTCCAAATCGAAACTAATATAAAACGGCAATAGCGAATTTAATTTGGATTTAAGAGACTTTTATATGTTCCCAAAACAAGCTCAGCTCGGCATAACCTTGTATATTATATATAGCATGTGGATTTCTTTTTCTGGGACAGTGCCGCTTTGTCGATATAAGAACTAAATCAACTTCTTGCCACTGTTTTCCTTAGCTGAGCTTAAATGGATAATATATTTCCTACAGTCTTCGTCTATAGCAACCTATACTTTGTATAATTTTCTGGGAAATTCATATTCCTCATAGTCTTCCACTTTATAAGCGGCTTCATATAATTCACTAGGATATTACATAAAATAGATTTCAGAAACTTGGCTCCGGGAAATAAAAATAACCTGTTCACTTAGCCGGTCTTATTGGTACCGAATTTAGTAACGGTATTGATAAGAGTTATATGTGCTATACAGAATTAGCACTCCTTAACATTTGCTTAACTTATACCCTTAGAAACTATAACGGTACTATCAAGAGTACTAAAATTTTTGTGAATACATTTTCTACAAAATGCTTTTAAGTTGCGGTAGTATATAGACCGATATTTGTAACCATATTAGTATACATATGTACATATAGTAAGTATATCTGCGCTCATGCAAACTGTCACTTACCAACACGGTTATATCAGACCCTCGACTCTTGCACTCCTGACCACAGATTTTGAAGGACGCTTTGTGGCACAGCCTTTTGGCTTTGTGGCGCCACGCCGCGCTCATCCATTTGAGTGCCGCCTTGCTGTAAACATTATACCAAAGCGAATGTGCTGTGAGTATCGATTTCAAAAGAAATGCCAGTACCCCAATTTCAGAGCATGACACGAGGGGGGAGCGTCAATGGTGGCGTAATGGCAGCGGAAAAAAGGACAACGTCTACCCAAACAGGCGCAGACGCAGTAGACACCACGCTATGCATGTGCCCCAAAGTTCTACGTTAAACAGGATGAAATATTTGGTGAAAGGGTGGCGGTGCCTTCACAGAGCACAGCCTTACATGCACGGTATATATACATTTACTTATATATGTACATATATACATATGTGGGTATAAACATATAGGCATATATGCATGAGTATTTTTCGTATTGTTATTTTAATATACGCTCGTGGATTTTACGCGATGTAGTGTTTTGATTTGGACCGTGGCTACGAGCACACAGAGTGTGGAGAGCAGTAAAACAGCAGCGACAACAAACCTTCGGTGCAGCATGACAAAGTGGCTGAAACAATAATATTATGTGAACATATATAGGTACAAATAACTAGTTCAATAGCTTGGATATTGTGTAATTACCATATTAACTAAAAGCAACAAAAACCAAAAAATTATATTTGTGAAATTATCAAGTGTTCAGCGTTTGTGAGTCATGTTGGCAGTTCAGTTTGGGTAATTCTTGTATAATTAGATGGATTTATTACTAAACGGGTAGGCGAAGGTTCAAACCAGAGTTAATGTGTACATACATACATACATATTTATCATTTACTTTTAGTATATACTAGTGCAGTGCACATGTGTTAATGGCAGATTATTTACTAACATTAAAAACAAACAAATAGTAAATATGTTCATTACAAGCACATTTTAAAAGATGCCATGGCACGTTCCATTCCAGAAAAGTATTCATATAGTATGTACATGAAAAACGGTTGTGCTATATAATGCATACAAATATATGTATGTAAATTGTGCAAGGTTGAAATGCAGATAATATGAAGTATATATATGTAAATGTATATAAAAGTATGTTCGGTAATATGTATATATTATATACATACATATGTATGTACATATATGAGGATATTGATACTCTGATACATGTATGTACATATGTATTTACAATTTTGAAATGTACAAATGCATCTATATTTTGGTATATACATATGTATATGCCCTTATTGTGTATGTATGTATATGTATGTACATAGTTCGTTATGCTTTTGTATACAAAATTTGCACGTGACCTAAAATATTTTTGTTTATTGTAAATTCACTAAACGATTATATAAGCGGTTATTGGAATCTATTACTACTACAAGGTTTTAAGTAACTTACAAACAAATCAATTGAGATAATCTTATACATAATATATTATATAAATATGTACATATAAATATGTTTACATACATGGATATAAAACTTGATAGTAAACCCAGCAAAACATATACATACATAGGAGCACACATACGTTTATGCGCACAGTATTGGCGAAACCTGAAGCAGCCTCTGTGCGCGTTTTCTCAAAACAAGGAAAGCGGAAATAAGCACTTTTTGCATAAAATATTAGGTTATGCATTCACTTATAATAAATCCATATAATAGTTGTTATTTTCTTCTCATTTTAACAGTTATACTCAATTAATTTCAATTAATATATAAAAACATATTGAGGCATGTAATGGGATCTGGCATTTGAACGCAGTTTTGCAAAATTGTTAGATAGTCTTGGTCTTCTATTGTAAAAGATATTAGAAAATTAAAAGTGGCTGCATGAGAATTTTCGGTCAAAATTAAGATAAATATATGTATTTTCTCCCTTTTATATTCTCTCAGTTTTCTAGTTTTTAATTTATTTAAAATTAAATTTTTTAAACGCCTGCAGGAAGACGCAGCATAGCACAAAAACGTGTTTGTTGACACCAATTTATGGGGGTGCTTTAGTTTTGGTTACTAAATTTTTGACTGCTATGAACTGTAATGTACTAATGGGAACTTTTAAAATCATCAATAAAGAATAACAATTATATGGTTTTATTATAGATGACTTTATAACCTAATAATAGTTACAAAATTGCTTATTTTCGATGTTTTTGTTTGAGAAAAGAAAAAATATTTCAAAAAAGGCATAGGGGTGCTTTAGTTTTGATCAATACTGTATGTATGTTCTCTTTTATCTGGAGCATATTTTGCTCGATCATACAAAAAATAATATATGTGTATACATACATATATTTAATGCGGTTGGCGACACACAATATTATTATTATAGTTTGGGTTTTGCCAAAATTAGCTTGAAATTGAAGTGAATATAAGGAAAGTAAATTCTTTGAATACAATTTTCGCGATATCAATTTTGCATTCCATAATATTCCATTTCATTTCCATTCCAAAATGCATAACGTTAGAGCTTTTATATTTTACAAAAACAATATAATATTTTGGTGTCAAATGGAAGTGATTTTTGACAGCTTCCAAGCAAGTCGCACTTGAAATTTAAATATTTTGAGAGAATTTTCACGTTAACAAATATTGAAACTAGCTTAACCCTATGAGTAAGAAGGCAATTAACGGTCTCATATACACATGGGTTTTGTGTGGTTTTGTTAACAATAACAATATTTTAAACTAAAAAAATAAGGTATTTAGAACATTAAAAGGTAAGTTTACTCCAAAATTTGTGAAAGAAAACTTTTTTTTTTTAACAAGATAAATTTAAAAACCCAAACGCTTGAATTTTTGAATTGTACATATACTTTTTGAGGTTATGTGAAAAAAATCTACATATAAAAGTTCGTTATTTAATTGTTATTATATTAATAACTTATTTCTTAAAAGTAAAAGATGGAAAAAATATTCTTTTGGACACTCAATATTTCATGATTTTGTTGAAATTATAACAGCATAAGTTGGAATCAGTATTATCATCTACATATGTATGTAGTTACAAATCGTTACTTGAAATGCAAAATAACATAACAACATTTTCGGAAATTTATAGTGCCATGAATGAAACATGAAATAAAATGGAACGTGAGTGAAAAAAACTTTAATATTGGTTGAAACTGGTTTATATCTGAGCGCAGAACCTAAAAATGTTGAACATATGTAATACTATGTATGTAATTTGAAGTAATGAAGCATAATCAATAAGACACTCAATTTCGAATTTTTTGATGGATGCTACGTTATTTTGCATTTTAGGTGACGATATGTATGTATATGTATCTTCGACCTCCAACGAGAATAATTTTAATAGTTTGGGAAATAAATCTAGTACTTATTTGTAATATTGTTTCTACGAAGGAATATAAATATATCCATGCTTTGTTGACGGCCACGTCAAATCCGAAATTTTTTTAACCAAGTTTTGATAAGTCATAATAGTCTCGGCAGCTGAAAAATGTATTACCCGGAAATTGCCCATCAAAGAAAGGCGATTATATAAAATATCGTTTGTGATAGTTATTTCTTGCTTCGCTATAAGTCAGCTCGGACATGGAACAGAAGTTAGAATGATTGTTGTAAAATATTATCATTAATTATAAATAAGTTAGTTAAGTAGAATAAATATTAACGAAAACAAGTAAGGGCAAAGTTCGGGTATAACCGAACATTTCATATTTGTAACTTGCAAGGATTGAAGTCGGGGTATTACCTTCAGGTACATAAGGCTTGCTAGTTATATTCATTCTAAGCACAATAATGCACCGTTATTAGGAAAACACACTCTCTCAATTTTATAACGATACCTCACATATTGGCCGATATATGCTGTATAAAGTCACCCGGAAGTTCGAAAATCTTTATATCAGGTCTATGGAGCTCAAGGAAATTAGACCCGATTCAAACCATATTTGATACACAGAAATACTATTGCCAATAAAAGCTTTTCTCTGAATTTTAATTGTATATCCCATACATCGAGCGATATTTCCTGTAAAAAGTCAACTATGGGCTCTGGGCTCCAAATACTTGTACTCGGTATCCAGGGGATTTGAACAGCTTTGGTTCCACTAGGGCAATTTTTGGTCATAAGGTGGTTCAAAGGCATCGTGCCAAGTATTATTTCGTTATATTAAGGGGATATTCTACTCTAGAAATCAAATTTTGGGCAGTTTTTTGTATTTTATTAAAAAAAAAAAACCAAAAATATTTTATTCGCTCGATTGATCGGTTGTTTCGGGGTCGTAAGCATAGATCTAAGTCTCATCGCCAGTTATAATGCATTTCATGCCACCCTGGTAGTCGGAAAGCATCGTTTCACACACTTCAACGCGACGCCTTTTTTCCAAAATTCAAAAAATTCAATGTTTTCGGTACTAGTCGAGTTTTGACGCGCTTGAGGCCAGAAACATCCTTCAAAATGGAATTGGTTGAGCCTTTCGATATGCCAAATTCATCAGCAAGGTCTCTAATTGTTAATCGACGGTTTTTGAACACCAAACCTTTGATTTGTTGAACGTGAGCTTCGTCGGTTGAGGTTGATGGTCGCCCTGGACGCTCTTCGTCTTCGACACGTTCACGGCCGGCTTGAAACTCACTATACCACTTGTAAACATTGTTTTTAGACATAGCCTCATCACCAAAGGCTTTCTGCACCATCCTCAACGTATCCGCGCAGAAAATTGACAAAATTTAATGCAAATTCTTTGCTCAACAAATTTCGACATCGCAAAAAACGAAAAACTCACTTTTAGCACAAAACGACACGTATCTCAAACACTAATGAATATTTTGACATGAAATTTGACATAAATGTGACTGACAGTACAACCAACCTAAAAAAAAATAATTCTCCAAATCCTTCAACGCGGGCAGTTTAAATTCAAATGTCACCCTAGTAGTATAATAGCTATAATTTACATTTGAGGAGCTTAAAATAAAAATTTACCGTTACGTCAATGATTCGAACTGACACTGATTACTGCACTACAAGTAAAATAAATATCACAAACCTATTCACTTTTCGAAATTGCATTTAAATCAAAACCCGAAGCATGGTTATCCACAACTATAACCCGAAGACCAACCAAGGTAATGTTGGTATCTCGGTCTCTTTGTCTCAAACCTCGCTTGTTATCGAACGGTTTGGAGAGGTCCTCCCGATCCTGACGGAGCTTTTGGTGGTGCTCGCAGATTGTGAGGTCCCCGTGTGGATTGGGCAGAACACATTTAGGCAAAGAAGCTGATGCATACTTATTGTCAGTTCTTCGCCGCCGTATTTGAATAGTTCGACCGGTAATCCATCCGCTCCTGCCGCTTTGTTGTTTTTCAGGCGGATAAATGTTATTCGAAAATCATCATAGTCGGACAATTGGGTTATATGGGAAGTAGGTGTGGCTGTAGTCCGATTTAGTTTGTTTTCGCAATCAAACATAGAAATGTCAGGGTAACATATATTTGATATATATGCATATATATGTATACGAATATCGTATGAAGTTTGGTCGGGTAGGCCATGATATATAGTATGTCCTTTCATGTATGGATGGGACCAGGACCATCGTCCACTTCTGAGACAGGCTCTTATAAAGTCCTCTTGTATCATCCCATAAAATTTAATGTTTATGGAGTATTTATTTATTAATTTATCTCGCTTTTAGTAGTTTTCAAGAGAACCGTGATATAGGGAGTAGACAGGGTTATCACCCGATTTCATCAATTGATTTATCCTGAGATAATTTGGACGTTGTACCTTAAGTGATTTGGGAGATATTTACATTAAAGCTTTTAGAGGACCACGTCCTTTATTTATATGTATAGCTTTCTATTAGTGCTTAGTTATGGCACTTTATAGGTCTTCGTTTCAAGCAGTTTTATGGGCGTGGCAGTGATCCGATTACGTCTATCTATGAACTCGTCCTCACTTTTTTGCCAAGGAGCACATGTAATTCTTACTCAAGTTATTGGACAGACAGACAGACAGTCACTCGGAATCAAACTCGTCTCGTCATCCTGATCATTTCCGTTTTGTCCGGTTATGAGAGATGTCCATACATGGCGGCGTGCCAAAAGCGAGAGTTTAAAATGTAATCTTACTAGAGTCAGAAGCTGCAACTTAGCACTATACTATATTTCTATTATATTAATAAATGCCAATGTCAGCCAGGAGTGAATGAATGACAATTATACCATGGGCTTGCCTTCAGCCACCGGGAACTAGACGGCACCAGCGCAAGACAGTTTCTTTTCTGTGATCAGTTTGTGTAATGTTCTTAAAAAAATTGTCGCAAAACATCAAAAACTAATAAGAATTAAAAAAAAGAACGGGAACTATAAATTGTACACAGTTTTCTTGACATATTTAATGAAATCTTGTCCGTTTATCAGAGATTATTTGAACGAAATATTACCAAAATAGTGTTGTGTCCGGTCACTGGAACGTACTCATGTCCGGGTATAGGAATTGCTCTTGAAATATATATAAAATATTAATGAAAACATTGTGTTCATGAAATTTGTCCAGTTATGGGAGCTGTCCAGACAATGGAGAAGTTCACTGTATATGTAATTCTATACTTACCTCGATTAGTTTTAGCAAGATGTTGCAATAGTATAATAAACCGAATCGATGCTCTAGAAATATATATTTTTACTTTTAAAAATTTATTAACTTGGATTGTAAAAGAATATTATAATTAACAATTTTAAATGCAAGATTATTCGCATAAACGTCCACATTATGTACAGTAGATACACATACTATGTACATATGTATGTGTCTATACGAGCATTTGCGTATATTTAGGTATAATTTTATTAAATTCTGTGTTGGACACTGCCGATAAGCTTCAGACTGTATGCGTAACAGGGTTTTTTGGCGGGCATACACACATACATACATACACATGTGCGGAATGTGAATGCATGTGGCTTAAGATACCAGAATATACTCTATTGTTTTTGTAATTACATACATAATATACATATACCGTCGTATTATGTGTGGAAACAAGCATTTGAAATCATTTCTATAAGTTTTGATTTAAAGCATTTAGCTCCATTTTATCATCCATACTTCGTGGTATGCACAGTTATACTCGCGCATACATACACATGTAAGTGTGCATTCGCTGAGGGAATTCGTAGCATCTGCGCTTGTGGTTAGCACTTAGCCGATAAGCCAATGCGCACACAGCCAGACTTCAGCAAAGTGCGCAGGCGTGGTTTTGCTGATAAATCGCCGCCTCCTCTGTATGTACATAGACCTTTTGAACAACAAACACTGCAAAGAGTGTTTAATCTAAGTTTAACAGTCATACTGAATCACTAAAACGTCTCGAAATGGATTTTTTTCTATAAAACTCACCATATAAGGACCAGCTTATACTCATTCGTGTTTTTAAGTCGGAGTTGAGAGGAAGTGTTCAAGGCGCTTAAAAAACTGCAAGTAAATTACAAGCCGGTCCGTCATATGGCAATCTAACTGAGTTCGCTTGTTAGCTGCCTTGTGAAGGGCTTCCTTGTAGTTGAAATACAACTGGAAAAAATAAGTTCTTTAACATAGTTTTATAAAAAAGTGCACTAAGATCGCGATTACAGTGAGAATAATAATTAAATTGAAGAACTAAAGTGTGATATTTTATTTATTTATTTATTAGTTGAATTGCAAATGTATAAGTATACTCGTATTTCTTATTTCTTGTGGTACGAATGTGTTATTCAGGATATTATTGACAATAAGAAACGATGACATTATAAATAATTTCATGAAAATAATACTGCCGAATTAACATTTATAATGACAAGCTTTCAGCATAGTCAGAATATAGATTTTTAAGAATCCTGGTTATGCTTATAGAAAAATTAAAAAAATAAACTTTTTTTGACTTTTTTTGAGTTCTTTTTGTCAGAGGATTTGTACGGGGAGAAAGGAATTAAGAAATCGAAAGCTAAAGAGAGAAGACTTCCATATTAGAATTTATGTTTGATCGTTCAGTTTGTATGACAGTTATATGCTATATCGGTCCGATATCGGCGTTTCTGAATTTTTAGAGAGAAAGGACCTGTGCAAAATTTTTGAGCAATATCTCACAAACTGAGGTACCTGTTTGCGTGTATACAGACAGATACAGGGCCGCCTTAAACCAAGCTGCAGCCCTTGGGCACACACGAAATTGGGGCCTTTTTTAAAGTAAAAAAAGCGACTTATACTACATTCTTTTTTACATTTAATAAAGTTAATCAAATACAGTATGATATAAATGTCATTAATGATGCGTGTAAGTGTGTGTGAGTGTGATTACGATATTAAGATAACGATTTCTTTCGGGATTTCTGTTGAGCAAAATCTTCTATTATATCTTTAAAGACAATTTTTTGAAGGATATCACTTTCTATGCACATAATTGACAAACTACTCAATCGTTCTTGTAACATTGTTGTTCGCAATTCATTTTTTATTCTCTTAAGCTGCGAAAATGACCGGTCTCCACTACAATTGGTAACCATTAGACAAAGGAATATTCTAGTAGCAATTTCTACGTTTGGAAAAGTTTCTTACAATTTATCTGATTTTATTAGGTTATGTAAGTTTGAGATATTTAAATCCGCTGATTGCTTTGCTGCATTTTTTAAATATTGGCTTAAATGAATGTCTTCATGATAAAATTCTGAAAATTCTTTGCATTTTTTGATCAACTCACCAGATTCAGTTGTTGTTAACTGACAAAGAAAACTAAATCGACTATAAATTTCTTGGTATGCTGCCGAACGTTTTTTTAAATGTGTATTTAATGTGTCAATTATGGAAATGAAAGTATCTACACGAAACTTATCCTTGCCTCTCTACTGTGCAGTCTTTGATGATCCTTCAAAAAAAGTGATGCTTGTGCTGCGATTTTTTTGAAATGTATCTTTGTGGTCAGCAAATGGATTTTTTTCTTTAACAGTCGTTTCATAATGGTCAAAATTATTGCGTGCGGTATTGACATAACTGATCAGAGATTCGTAAAGTTTCGTTACAACGTCCAAGGTCAGGGTGCTATTCTGTAAACTTAGACTTGTTTTATTCATAATTCCCAAAAGATCATTCCATATTTCCGTTAGAAGAGCAGTATCAAATTTTCCCTTTTTTCTGGGCTTTGGGCTTCCTTTCTAGTGTCTCCTGGTTGATTGGTGTCACTTGCGATTGAAGACAATGCTTCAGAAATATTTAAATAACCATTTTGCAAAGCATTAATAGCATTGGCACGTGCAGATCATCTAGTTTCCGAAAGAGACTTTTACTCCTAAATGCTCTGCCAAAATTTTCCATCGCTTTGTCGAAGCCGAGAAAAACTTAAACAATTTTTGTACAAATTGAAAGAATGATACCGCTTCAGAGGAGCCTCTAAAAAAATCAAAATAATGTGTTTCTAAACATTTCTTGCTACCACAAATTCTTGATGAACAATAAAAATATAGAATGAAATAATTCCAATTGTGGGGTTAAAAACCTAAATTTTTTTTTAATCCAAAAATCAGAATTAAAAATTGGAAATTTAATTTGAGTTCAAAAATTATAATTAAAAATTGATAAAATATTTTTTAATATCAAAATTTTAGCATCATTTAAAAACGACATGTTTTCAAATTAAAAGGCGTAATTGGGTTTGAAAAGGAAATATTTACAAATTTCAAAAATAATAATACAGCGCACGCTCGAAAACGTGAACAAATTAAAAGCAAGACAGTCACATTTTCGAAGTGTAAACGTGTCCGAATACCCAAAAATGATGAGTTAATAAACATATGTATGTATGTAGGTTTATACATTCAAATTAACAATTTATTATTGTTTCGTATATGCACAAATTAATTTGTACTTAAAGGATAGGATAAGAAATGTAAATTTTAGAAAACTGTTATTTAAAAAAATCAGATATATTTTGTTTTTACTTTATGTTTTTCTAATAAATGAAATACACATCGTTTTGATCTACGTTTTCATGGCTATCCAATTCTAGTGGTTTAATGAAATTTCAATTGCTTCATTTGGTTTGATTTTCTCCGGTGTCGCTGAGGCGCAGTTTCGTCTGATTCGTCCTCTGGTTCAATATCGTCGTCTACATTATCTATTTCAAAATATTCGTTCCATTCACGAAGGGTTGGTAACGTACATTCATTTTAAAATTTTTAATGAGAAACAAATTCGCAATAACTTATATAGTATATCTTTAAGGAATTCTACGAACAAAAACATAGCTCAGTATTTAAACTGTGAAGAAGATTGATTGTGTTGCTCATCAAGGAGCGAAGTTCGGCTTCCCATTTTTATTTTAAAACTGCCCACGGCATACTATCTTCAGTAACATCATCGTTTTCGGCAAAATTTAAAATATTCTTCCAGCAATTGGCCAGGGTTTCTTCAAGGACCTTCCGAAAGGTTTATTCCAGTTTTTAATCTTCATTGGCTGGGCAAATCAGATATCGTCGCTGCTATTGAAGCTAGAAGGCTGTTTTTGTAGCGCAGCTTCGTGGTTTTTATTGCATTCTGAAACTTCGGTTGAATGAGTTGCGGAACGAATAATTGGAAAGCCATTTTTTAAAAACAGCCCACTTCATCTAGGCGGATTTTGATTACTTGTACTCAATGGAACACAGAAAATTTACGCTCTTTCCAAACAGGTTACATCCGTTTCCAGAATAAACCGGATTCGTCAGCATTATATAGCTGATCCCTGACCAAGTCCAATTGGCTCATTTTAGTTTTTTAGTCCTTCTATAAAAGGTTCACTAGCTGAGGCTGTGAAGATAACTTTACGCCCGATATTTGAAGAACTCGAATGCCAAAATACTTTTGACGCAAACCAGAGAATGGCAAAATTACCGTGTTTATGCATATTACTATGTACTTGTGGAATCGGTTTTGATGTTAGCTTACAAATGATGGTCTTACAGAGGGGATCTTACGTGTATTTTTCATAATCACAAGTAACTTAGCAACAGCCAAAAGCGGATCCAGAAATCCTTTCTGAGGAGGGTTTACTTTGATCACATTTTTAATACTGATTTTACTTCCTAAATTCTTTTCAATTTTAATTAGAATTATTTTCCGTGCTCTGGTATTATTATAGTAACGGGCTCTATGAACGGTTCGGAATTTTTGGATCTGGCGCTGGTAACAGCTGTAAGATATACATATTTTATATGTATTTAGATGAACTTGTGTGATTTGATTTTCGTAAAACACTCATTTTTTTAAGTCCTTGTATCAGACTTTATTAATTGCTTTTAAAAGACATGTATACATTTGACAGTTATAAGACAAACGGATTATGAGATACTTCATTACACAGACTAAAGGGATCGTCTCAGTGTGAAATTTTCTAGAATTTGACTTTTCTGTTGCATATACATAGATAGGCAAATAAGGTATCTTTGGCACTACGGTCGGTAAATTCAGCCTCCACGAGGAAACATCCCCAAATGGGTTGAGGCTGATCGACTTCGCCGGGGCCCGAAATATGGTTATCTGTAGTACTAGATTCCAGCATAAGAAGATTCATCAAGCTACCTGGCAGTCTCCGGATCGAACAACCACCAACCAGATCGATCATGTTGTGATAGACGGAAGACACAATCACAACAGACAGCCGAACGATTTTCTACTCGGCTTGCACTCATGCTCTCTGAGAGCACTCGTCAACAACTCGGTATAAGGGAACTGTAGGACGGCATTTCAAACTCCTTACTACAGCTGCAACCGAAACCATTGGTTTTCGGAA
Source organism: Bactrocera zonata (assembly GCA_037783105.1). NCBI lineage: Eukaryota > Metazoa > Arthropoda > Insecta > Diptera > Tephritidae > Bactrocera > Bactrocera zonata. The sequence continues at coordinate 365,325 of JBAWJQ010001699.1, forward strand.
AATGCAAAAGAACAGCTGGTACGACGAGGAGTGCCGTGTCGCAGCGGAGAGAAAACAGGCTGCCTACCTCGCAACGTTACGATCGACCACAACACGTGCGGGATGGGATAGATACCGAGAGTTGAAGAGGGAAGCGAGACGCATTTGAAGACAGAAAAAGAAAGATGCCGAAATGTGTGAGTACGAAGAGCTTGATAAGTTGGCCGACAGGGGTAATGCTCGAAAATTCTACGAAAAGATGCGGCGACTTACAGAAGGTTTCAAGACCGGAGCACACTCTTGTAGAACCCCAAAGGTGATCTAGTCACCGATGCCCAAAACATACTTAAATTATGGAGGGAACACTTCTCCAGCCTACTGAAAGGCAGTGAACGTACAACGCCAGGAGAAGGCGAACCCGATTCCTCAATCGATGACGATGGAGCAGACGTTCCATTGCCCGACAATGAAGAAGTTCGAATAGCAATTGCCCGCCTAAAGAACAACAAAGCGGCAGGGGCCGACGGATTGCCGGCCGAGCTATTCAAACACGGCGGCGAAGAACTGATAAGGAGCATGCATCAGCTTCTTTGCAAAATATGGTCGGACGAAAGCATGCCCAACGATTGGAATTTAAGTGTACTATGCCCAATCCTTAAAAAAGGAGACCCCAACATCCTCCTCAACATCGGGTACAAGGTTCTATCAAGCGTATTGTGTGAAAGATTTAAGTCCACAAACTGATTGGACCTTATCAGCGTGGCTTTAGACCTGGCAAATCAACAACCGACCAGATATTCACTATGCGCCAAATCTTGGAAAAGACCCGTGAAAGGAGAATCGACACGCACCACCTATTCGTCGATTTCAAAGCTGCTTTCGACAGCACGAAAAGGAGCTGCCTCTATGCCGCGATGTCTGAATTTGGTATCCCCGCAAAACTAATACGGCTGTGTAAACTGACGTTGAGCAGCACCAAAAGCTCCGTCAGGATCGGGATGGACCTCTTCGAGCCGTTCGAGACCAAACGAGGTTTCAGACAAGGCGACTCCCTATCGTGCGACTTCTTCAATCTGCTGCTGGAGAAAATTATTCGAGCTGCAGAACTTAATCGGGCAGGTACAATCTTTTATAAGAGTGTACAGCTGCTGGCGTATGCCGATGATGTTGAGATCATCGGCCTCAATACCCGCCGCGTTAGTTCTGCTTTCTCTAGACTGAACAAGGAAGCAACGCAAATGGGTCTGGCAGTGAACGAGGGCAAGACGAAATATCTCCTGTCATCAAACAAACAGTCGTCGCACTCGCGACTTGGCTCTCACATCACTGTTGGCAGTCATAACTTTGAAGTTGTAGATAATTTCGTCTATTTAGGAACCAGTATTAACACCACCAACAATGTCAGCCTGGAAATCCAACGCAGGATTACTCTTGCCAACAGGTGCTACTTTGGACTGAGTAGGCAATTGAAAAGTAAAGTCCTCTCTCGACGAACAAAAACCAAACTCTATAAGTCGCTCATAATTCCCGTCCTGCTATACGGTGCAGAAGCTTGGATGATTACAACAACCGATGAGTCGACCTTAAGAGTTTTCGAGAGAAAAGTTCTGCGAAAGATTTATGATCCTTTGCGCGTTGGCCACGGCGAATATCGCATTCGATGGAACGATGAGCTGTACGAGATATACGACGACATTGACATAGTTCAGCGAATTAAAAGACAGCGGCTACGCTGGCTAGGTCATGTTGTCCGGATGGATGAAAACACTCCAGCTCTGAAAGTATTCGACGCAGTACCCGTCGCGGGAACCAGAGGAAGAGGAAGACCTCCACTCCGTTGGAAGGACCAAGTGGAGAAGGACCTGACTTCGCTTGGAATATCCAATTGCCGCCACGTAGCGAAGAGAAGAAACGACTGGCGCGCTGTTGTTAACTCGGCTATAATCGCGTAAGCGGTGTCTACGCCAGTAAAGAAGAAGATATAGATTGTGTACGTATACACTATAATAAACATTCTCTCAAATTTTGAAATCGAAATTCAAATTAATACGGTCGCTACAGCGTTTCTTGTAGAAAGGAACAGAGTGGGTGTAATCTTTAAACGCGTTTTTCTCAGAATGTTTTTTTTTTTTTAAACAGATTCGACTCTAAAAAGAAGGGATTTAAAGATATCTAGTTTCAATTTGGAGAGAAGATTTTTAACGTCATTCGCTTTTCAAACCGCGGCCATTTTGTCAAATTTCGAAAATAAAAAACAAAAAAACATAGCGACGATAGCGACTTTCAGATACAGTTTAATAATCTTTTTGAAATTTTTGTTTTAGATCAAAATTGCGGCCGCAATCGTGGACATCGTACAGGACCTTTGATTTAACTATTATACACTCAATAAATAAAAATAAAAATCGTTTTCTATTCGTTATAAATGTATTTATATACTAAAAAAATTGGACTCATTAGTCAATTTCAACATTAAACAAAAATCGCTAAAACCAGTGATTTTTCGGAGGGTCACACTGAGATGATGCCTTAAGTATTTTAATAAAAAAAAACTTTCGTGTGTTCAGGCAAATGACAACCGAAGATGATGACGCAGTGAACTTCCAAATGTTTAATTTGAATGATCGTAAGAAATCTGACCAACTAGAAATATTAATGAATTTTGGTGGACTAAACGTTGACAGCTCACAATCTCAAATTAAAGATAGCACGGCTTCGAATTGCCCTCGTATCCACCGTATTCGACGGATCAGGCTCTCAGCAATTTTTCCTTGAAGGAAATTTAGCGACGATGATGAGATAAACGATTTTGGTTTTTTTGTCTTCTACAAAAATGTTATCGAAAACGAAGTTGAAAACAATCGGTATATCGCCGGCGCTACAAGGTTGAATAAAAAAATCGAATTTGGATTAAATAATATATATAGACAACCTAACAAAAGTGGTGAACCCTTCACCAGTTTCTTGTGTGGACCTCGAAGAGATAAAACAAAATTCACTGAAGGGTGGCCTTCAGATCCCAGAAAGTGCTTATGAAAATTGTTTCGAGGACTGGAAAAATCGTTAGAATAAGTATATTTCATCTGGTGGTGATTACTTTGAAGGTGACAAAATAAATATTGATGAATAATTATCAGAAATAATTTTGGTGTTATTTAAAATTACTTTTTTCACAAAATTATTGATAGTTAATATTAATTGGTAAATTTTTATAATTTAGAATAATAACTAATTTTTAATAATCGCATATTAAGTAGATAAATGTGTGCTGTTTAAACAATATTATTTTAAATTAATTAATTTAATACTTAATCCTAATCTGTAGCTTAAATTTTATAATTTAAAAACTAAAATTGTGGTATTAAATTCCAGCTCGATTCCAAAAATGATTACCTTTTCGTGTTTGTTAAATGATATATATAAATAAATGAATGCAAGTTTAACCACAATTCATATAAAAAGCTGAGGACTTTGATATTAAACATGCTACTTATGTTATCTACTGTAGTTACCCACATGTTAAAAAAAACCAAAAACAAATCTACTGAAATCTTAACATAGAATCTTTTGTTTGGTTTTTGCGCAACGCTTGGAATATTTCATAAATATCAATCGACGATGTACACACCGGACTCACATCACGTTCGAAGAGCACTTTCATCATCGAAATACCTTCAGTTTCCAACAGTACCGCCTGTTTCGCCAATGGCCTTAAATTCAACCATCTTCGTGATGACATTACGCTTTTCCCTTTGCAATACACCTTGTCAATGGCTTCGATGCTGGGCAATGAATTGTCCGAGAGCATATTCGATTATACACAACGCAAGTACATATCGAATACTATTTTGTCAAAGGCTTCATCTTCATCTTGGAACTTGGTTTTCTTATTGTTTATAATGCGTGTGTATAGCGCCGATTTGTAAGCGTTGTCATCAATGAAAATACAATTGAAACCGTCACCGAAATCAGCATTGATCTATTCAGAAATCTGTTCCATCGTTTTTTTTTTATCTGTCATACGTTTTCACGAAATGCGCGTTGGTTTGAAAGCGGGCATCTCATAGTAGACATTCACGAATTCTTGACCCTCCGGGCTATCAGTCCTCTGCGAGTAAAAATCGGTATTGGCCATTATCTTTCGTAAAGTGGACTGGTTTAGGTTTTATTGAGATATCAATCACACCCAATGTTATGTTATTTGGCGGCACACCTGCAAAATGGAAAGGTAAGAGTGCCATCTAAAATGCACCAAGTAAATGAATAAGAATGATAAAACGAAGTTCTTCAACATATCGCTGTCAAAATCGTGCTTGCCGACTTTAACGCCAGGGTGGGCAAGGCACAATGGTCGGTAAATTCAGCGTCCATGATGAAACCTCCTCAAATGGGTTGTGGTTGATCGACTTCGCCGGGCCTGAAATATTTTTATCTGTAGTACTAGATTCCAGCATAGGAAATTTTATCAGCTACCTGTCTGTCTTCGGATCGAAAAACCACCAACTATATCGATAATGTTGTTGTTGTTGTGATGGAAGGCATTTCTCCAGTCCTTTACGCTCTGAGATCCTAACATTGACTTGGACGATCAATATAATGTGAATTAGTGACTGATGCTCAGACCATACTGAAATTATGGAGAGAACACTTCTCCAGCCTGCTGAATGTCAATCAAAGCATAACATGAACCTGATTCCACAATCGATGACGATGGAGCGGACGATCCATTGCCCGACCGTGAAGAAGTTGGAATATCAATTACCCGTCTGAAGAACAACAAGGTGGTGACCGATTGATTAGCGGTCGAGCTATTCATATACGCGGCGAAGAACTAATAAGGAGCATGCATCAGCTTCTTTGTAGAATCTAGTGGGATAAAGCAAACTCAACGTTCCATCGAGTGAAATGTTCTGCAGAAGATTCATGGTCCTTTTCGCATTGGCAATGGCGAACATCGCATTCGATGGAACGAAGAGCTGTTCGAGTTATACGACGACATTGACATAGTTCAGTGAATTAAGAGACAGCAATTACGCTACCTAGGTCATGTCGTCCGTATGTAGAAAAACACTCCAATTCTGAAAGTACATATTTAACGCAGTCCGCCGGGGAAAGCAGAGGTAGACCTCAACTCCGTTGGAGAGATCAGGAGAAGCAGGACTTGGCTGCACTTGGTATCTCGAATTGGCGCCAAGTTGCGAAAAGAAGAAACGACTTGCGCGCTGTTGTTAACTCGGCTTTAACCTCGTAAACGGTGTCTACGCTAGTAAAAAGAAGAAGAATATCTAAAACAAGAGATTAATTGGATAAAAATAGTTACAAACACGGTAAAAAGTCGATGCGGCACCGTTCGCAGCAACTCGGACTGACGTGTGGAACGATTTGGCGCATTTTACGTCGAGATTTTAAATTTAAAACGTACAAAATACTGCTCGTGAAAGAACAGAAGCCGGTCAACCTTTACCAGACATCGTTTCGCTCTACGGGCTCTTGAAAAGTTTCAAAAAGATCGGACGTTTTCGAGCCAAATTTTGTTAAGCGATGATGCCCATTTCTGGCATAAGTGAAATTGTCGCATTTGGGGCGAATAGCAACCTGAAGAGATTCAAGGACTGTCATGTCATCCAAGTAAAACAACGGTTTGGTGTGGTTTTGGGGCTGGTGGAATCATCGTAAATGATGCCGGTGAGAACGTAACCGTCAATGATAACTGACTATATGATGCCTGAAATTGTGAAATTGAAGCACGTGATTACGGCGACATATGGTTCAACAAGACGTGGCCACTTTCCACATATCGCAACAATCAATAGATTTATTGAGAGAATATTTGCTCACCGAAATATTCTCTCAATAAATACAAAATACAAATACAAAGGGGGCCGTCGCCCCGGACGCAAAGTCTTGGGGGCGGCAAAACGATCTTCTCTGTTTTTTAATATTCCTGAAAATTGTGTCCAAAGTGTACAAGATATAGGGCAAAAATGGGGTTTTTCTATGGCTTTCAATAAGATGTCTTGTAAATTTACTATCAGTTTCTTCAAAAACCGTATTGTGAGAATTTTGGAACTTCAGAATTTGCGTGGATTCTAGTTCCTATATTTTATATACTTAATATAGAAGATATTTTGTAAAAATTCACTTTTGTTCGAACCACCTCATGAAACTCGTAGGTATGTTGATAAAGGGGGCGGCAGAACATCCTTGGCCCCGGGCGCCCGAAGTTGTAGCTACGCCACTGTTTAAACCGATTGATTTATACAAATATAAGTTTAATTTGGACAGTATTTTTATTTAAAATAACCAGAAAGTGATAATAAATATATATTTTGGTATGTCGGCTTCAGCTCGTGCAAGAGCCAACCAGAAATATAAATTACGGCTATCGTTACATAGAGGAGTCTATGGGCCACGCATAGGTACCCCAATGTCCGGCGTCGAGCGAGAGAGACGGTTTCGGGAACGTCGCAAAGCTGCTGCTGCCGACCTCGCGAGTACCTCTATCACTGGAATACCTATACTTATGGACATAACGAATGAACAGACGATCGATATATCTATTGGATCTGCCACGGAACTAAGAGATGTCAATATCAGTAGAAGTGAAGCAATGCAAAATCATTGGCGTTCAGCGGACAAACGCTTCAAAACGGTATTTGAGCTGCCATATAAACTGAACGATCGGAATCAAGTTCTTGTATGAAAAACTTTCAGATTTGACAAGATACTTATATCCACGAAATTTGGTATAGATTATTTATTAAAATACTTAAAACAGCCTCAATCTTGTTTTCATTTCAATCTTTTACTTTAAAAGCGATGCGCTAACATAGAAGTTTCACGTTAAAACCAACGGCCGTGTGCCCCGGCACAGCCCCACCCGATTATTTATTCATTGTTTTGCTCTTCCTGATAATTAGCAGTTATTAAGTAAACCAAATATTTTTTTTTTTTTTAATCACACGATTTCGGCTGTTGAGTGGTTTATCCCGCTAATCTTTTAAATTTATCAAGATTTCGCCATACAAAAATGACAGATCCAAATCACTTCGTTGAAATAATTTGAAACTGATCCACGCTAAATCTCTCTGTGTGACTCTCATTTTGCGCCATCTACTTGTCACAGCGGATTTAAACACTACAAAGGAAAAAAATGGAATCAACCAAACTTTTTTTTAAAGCAATGAATCTAATTTCACCTGAAAATCGACTTAACAAATGAAAAAAAATGCATCCATTATTCATATTATATGGAAAATATTTAAAAAAAAGACGGCTTTTATTTCAAAATACTATATGGCAATCTTTTCTTTTGATAAATATTAAGCGATGTGAATTCTTGAATGACAATAACAGCTGTTTTTTGATCTTTCTAACAGCAGTGAGAACGGGCTGATTAGTGAATGTAATTAAATGTAATATATTCCCTTTAATTTTTCGGTCTGAACATGGTAATATAGATTAATGTCTAATAGTTCTTAGCATGATTTTTTGTTCCTAGTAAGCCAATAAAATATTTAGATTGGAACAGAATTGTTAACGATGAAGTAAATTCATGTGTGTAGTTTGAAGAAATTATGAGCACAATAAGTGAATACGCCCTGTTAGTAGAGCCACCCGGTGTCAACTACCGGGTGACGAAGAAGACAATAAATAATTTCATTTTGTACGTACCGCGAAATAAAAATTCAATAATATTACTTAAAACAAGCCAGCTTTACTACAATATGCATTCTATATACAGTATTTGTATAATTTCACAAAGTAATATTTTTGCATTTCAGAACACAACTCTGTTTTCATTCTGACAATTGTGTGCCGAAACTGGGCCACACTGTTCGTATATACGTTCTGTATTCTGTGTATGCCACCCGCCACCACCCTGCAGTATCTTAAGCACACAAACAACAATTGCAACAACCACACTGTATGTAATACAGCCCCAATCGCCCATCTCGCTGTGGCGTATTTTTGTGGGGTTCGTATTGTCGAGTCTTCGGATAATTTTCTGAACATAGTTTTTCATCTGCTCGGAAATGTTGATTTTTCTAGTAGAAAACGTAGAAATAATTTGCAATTTGTGCCAAAATTACTCAATATATTGAGTACAATGTGAGAGAAGTGCAGTACAGTGATTTGAAGTGTAATATGATGAATAAACCTTCGAAATATTGTCAACAAAATTACACGCAGGTGCGTATATTGCACGCAGACGTGATAGACGTTTCGATTTTCCCCATTGAGTTTGCTCTGCTCCGGCGGAAAAGGGGAGCAAAACTACACATATACATCTAAGTATATGTTTTATAAATTAATATGTTTAAAAATTGCTGCTTGTGATTAGTAGAAGTAATGCATATTATGCCGTTTGTGTTTTTGGTGATTGAAAAAATTCTGTATGGGCACGAATTGTCAGGGATGCTTGAGCATACAGTTCGACAGGCTTCGTCCAAAGCACAAACACAGCGCGTTGCGGTAGTATATTTTTCTGGTTAGATAACCGATGCACTTGTTGTGTATTCCAATTTTGTTATGCTTAGTGGACGCTGGGTTTGTACACGTTTGTTGTTGTTTGCACAGAAATTTTAACAATTTACACCGTGTCAGCATTTATTATAGTAATTGTTAAGTATATTTAGTGGTCGTTGCTATTGTTGTGACTGTTATTCTAAGACTGCCATAGAGCGCTATCCGCGTTGCTCTAGGTGCGCTGTTTTATGTTTGGTCCGGCGCGGCACCGCTTGGCGCTTCTGCGAATGTCCGGAATTCATGCATGCTCAATGAAGACTCACAACTAATTACATACATACTTGTTAATATATATACATATGTACATATTTATGTATTTGCATTCGAAAAATTATGCTCGTAGTAATAATGCATGGCTCAATGATAAAATTTATTATATTTAAAAGTTTAGTTTAAAATTGAAATAAATTTGATAAAAAAAATTATTAGTAAATTTATATATAATAATATGTATCTACATATATAAATATACACATCTGCGTGTGCTTATCAAGTGTCAATGTGTAGATATACATACATCAAATATACATAGGTACGATTATATTGGTGTAACTAATACCCAGTAGGAAATGAATAGTATATCTGATACACCACAAGTACACTTATGCGAGTAGTTTTTCATTTGTATAATGATATTGAAAAAGGTTCTGTTATCTGCGTCGAATTAGTTAAGAACATGATCTGAAATGAAAAGAAATTAGTTAAGAACATGAGAGAAATAACTAATTTGGTTGGTGAAAAAATTAAAATTATTGCAACGACAAACGTAAAAACAAGCATTAAGAAAGTTAAAAGGTTAGTGTCTTCACTAATTTAAATACTTTGTTTTTTTAAGTTTTCTTATTTCTTATCCTTTTTTTAGGGGAAGGGTTAAAATGCTTTGTAATATTTTAGGAAACATAAGATCATTGAAAATTTGTCCTGACAAATCGACATTTAATAACGAAAGCCAGACGGATGAGACAGGTGGATCCTTTCTTGACATAAGGAAACTCCTTAATTAGACCAATTGCACTACGCGAACGGAGCGTATCACACAAGAATATGAAACGAAGGCTATCGTTTGCGAGTTTAATGCAATTTGAAAGGTGAACACCATTACAAGAATTAAACTTACGATATACAAAATAAACTGTAAATTTGTCGGATCATCAGTCATGGCATGGTGGTGGTCCACTCCATTCGGGGTAGGACAACATGGAAATGCTGAAGCAAAATGACTGACAGTATTTACAGAGATATTTTAATAGAACATTTAAGTGGAAATTTCGCCGATGTTTTACTTGTATTGTTTTGTTTTAGCAGGGTAACCTAAGGCACTGCTCCAAGGTTGTTACGGACTGGCTTGCAATGGACCATATCAAGCGCCTCTCTCCATAGATAATCTATGGAGGATTTTTAAAAGAGAATATTGCAGCGAAAAAATAGTCTAATAAGGCTAGATTGTCGCAAATTCTAAAGGACGAATGTAGCAAAATACCCCTTACCTATGTATCCCCCTGGTGCGTACAAAGAGAAAACAGTGTAGGGAAGTAATTTTGCAGAAAAGGTTTCTAACAAAATAGTAAAGTAAATAAGAAAAGTCTTTTAAACAAATAATCGAATTCTTTTGCCTGACATATGATTGATGTTCTTTACATTGACATTCGGATTTATATAACTATTTAATACAATAAATTTAAAAAAAAATTTGTAAACTATTTTTTTTTTCGAATTAAAAAAAAATTGAATTTTTATTAATTCGTTAATATATGTACATATGTACAGTGTCGGACAAAACATATTGGACTGATGGCTTTGAATGCTAAAAACATGTGGTATACTCCAAACTACAATTTTGGATATCAAAAACCCTATATTTGTACTCTATAAAAATGTATATAAAATATATATATGTATATATACATATATATATATATATAAATGTTCCGTCTGTCCGTACTTCTGTATACCCACGTAAAAAACTACCGAGTAACGACTAACGAATTAACAAAGCTGGTCTGAAAACCCCTAACAAAATCATTTATGGGCATTGCTGATTACCACAAGTGAAGCTAAGGGACTAATTTAAAAAAATATTTATTATTTAGCAATAAAATAACATTTCGAAGAATTGGATTTTTGGAGAGCGCCCGCCAAACTGAAAGGAACCAATTACTACAACCCACGGATGAGTTGAAATATACATATATTTATATTAAATAAAGAGTTACAATCTCACCAAAAAATTTCTTGCAAACGAAATTCATAAAATTGTATCTTAGACACAAACAACTCGTGACCTTGAAAAGCTTTCTAAATAGGCCATGTATATGTACAAACAAACAAATATGTACATATTTATATATGTATACATACGTACATATGCTCACTAGTCAAATTGTACATAAATAAATTCATACGTGCTTCACTGAGTCCTCTGATGTTTTTGTTCTTGTAATAACAAAAATGGTAGTCCATTAAAAAAGTTGGCGTTGCATTTGGAATTTACGGTAGTTACTCCATGGCCCATCTTTAAATTGAAATCAGAGCTTTTATTATTACTTAAATTGAATATTTCTATTTATTTTACACTCTTATTTGTACTTGTAGCCTTTTTTGGTGTGCGAGTCTTAATTTGATGCTTTAAGGCGGTGGGGGTGGTCTAGAGGAGAAATTCTTCCTCTAGCGCCTTTTGAGGAAAAATTTAGAGAATTTGAGACAAAAATTATTAACAATTTTGAAAATAAGTCTTCGGCGTTACCTGGTAAAATAAGTATGGAGATAGTGTACAAAATTTTAAAGGGATCGATTGAGTATGTACGAGTACGTTTGAATTATGTCATAAAATGTTCAGAAGACAGGTATAAACATTTTTCTTGAATCAAATTGAAATTTCAACAGAAAATTTTGGCAAAATAAAAAAGTTGACTTATTTCGCCTCAGCCCGTCAGCTATTATCCGATCTCCTTTATTTTTATTGCATAATATATGTAGATTTAGATATCTACCTAAGTACGTTTTTAAAAAATCTAAGGGTGTCTTCTGTCAAATCCTACTCCTTACATTTTTTATAAAGCTCGATATGAACCAATCAGTCGACTATTCTTTCCACACTGATTTTGATGATCGACGAATCGGTAATTGTCAGATATAGTATATCATATACATATGTACATATGTATATATTTTAAAATAAGGCTTTGGTTAGGTTGCTCATGGTTTTGAGCAAAAAATATAATTTGAACGATGCAATCATTTTCCTTCTGAACAAAGTTGATGCTTTTCTCACTAGTTTGAGTTTAGACAAGAAATTCTATTTGTTAATATCAGTTTACATATACTACATACAGAACAAATTAAAGTACATACATATGTACATCCAAAAAATTCTTATTTAATTTCAAGTATTTGGTTATTGGAGTATTAACTATTGATATAGATGTCTTTTGTAAGAGTGTATGTAGTTCTTTTGTGATTCTTCTGTTTCCAGTTAGATTTAGACAAGGGTGGAAAATTTTTCCAGTCAGAGCGTGAAACGGCGAGAGAAAGCTACCCTTGTGACAGCGCTTTCCAAGCAAACAAGGTTACTTACGTACATAGTCATATGCAGAGATATACAATGAAGATTTCTTGGCTTTCATTCTATTGAAATGAAATTGTAGAAAGAAAAAATTTGGTACACTGGTAAAAATACTATATAAAACCACGAAATACATGCTATTCTTCAAAGCAATGGAATAAATAACCAAAGTTTGGAATAAAGTCGTTTCATCTCAGCGAAAGAACTATATATCTCTCTATATCCTTTTTGAGCTTTTAACAGGGATAAATAAACATTCGTGTATTTAAAACTTTTTGTTTTCAAAATAGATCCGTCAATTACAAACAAAAACGGGCATAACCAAAAAGCAGCAATTTAAATCAGAAAATATAAGCAAAGCAAATGAATAATTACAGTGAAAAATTCATTTACGATTAAAGGTGAAATTGTTAACTCGGCTAAAATCGCGTAAGCGCTGTCTACGCCAATTAAGAAAAAGAAGAAATGAATAATTAATAATTAAATTCTAATTAACGGAAATGGAACTCGGCAGCATTTTTTAAAAATGCTTGAGGAATATTTTTTTCCGCTACAACAAAAATATTTATCCCTGACAGTCCTATTTTTTCGTTAATATTGCAATTTTTTGTAAATAGATTTTGTTTTAAGATTTTCATGACTTAGAATTTATAAAAACTATATATTTCATTTATATTTTTACATATTCATCATATTTACGTATGTGTGGACGCAAATATATGTAGATATGTATGTACATATGCGCGTGCGATATCAATAAGTTTTGAAGGGTAGCTACACAGACTCGAATGTTTATGCTAGCTGGTGGAAGAAAGTGCGCTCTCAGTCCAGTACAGTTTTCCAATTGGAAATTCCACACGCAAGGTAGTGCGATGTACGACCTGTGTACATACATATGCGTGGATTTGATATTTTATGTCGAAAACAACTTCAACCTCAACCGCGCCACGCAAACGCATGCAGTGCTGCGCTGTGTCAGCCAAAAATTGGTGGCGGCAGGAAAACGGCGCACCAATAAACACACAAGCTTCTGCCTTTGCAGTGTGTGTCCGTGGCCAAGTGAGTGCATTTGAGTCATTCACCCTGAAACCCATGCGCCGTAGAGCTCGCACCAACGCTGACTCGACCGGCGCTGTAAGACCCTGTGCCGCGCTGCGCTGCAAGTGTTCTAGATATTGATTTTTCGTCTGCGCGTGGTTACTTCACTTTTTCGGTGCTCATAAATGCACACGTCCATACACACACACGCACCAATCTACAAATAAGCATAAAACGTGTCTAAATAAAAATCAACCATACGTACACACACACATATGTACATAGGTATACATACATATGTATGCACATATTTAAATTTGTTTTCCGGCGAGTGGGCTAGATACTTAGCCGTTTGAATAGCTCTGTGTCAGGCAGTGCGTTGGCGCCGTGGGAGACGCTCTCCACATGCCCCGTCGGCTGTTCGTTTCTTGCTTGTAAAAATGTATGTATGTATGTAAGTTCCGTATGTTTGTATTGCATGGGAGCATGTTTGGGATCTTTTTTGTTTACAATTTTCAAAAAGAATACCAGGAGCGGCGCACATGAGCAGTCAAGTCAAAAGCAGCAAGAACAAAGAGACTAACGTTCTCGCAACTGCTAAATATTTCATTTAAATCGTTTTAAATGTCTTAAAATAGAAATTACTGAACAATTCTTGACGTAACTTAAAGAAACAGCATAGAAAAATATCACAAGAAAGAAAATATTCTAATATAATAGCTCAGTATTCGGCGCAGACCGCATTAATTGGCTGGACGAGTTTCTGGCATAGCTTTTGCGCAATGTGCATATTGTAGCTACTGGCCCTGTGTCTGCTTCAATATATGCACTTATGTACATACATATGTGTGGACCTTCGTGTGCCGTGCAAGTTGCATAAGCCGATTTTGATTACTCTCTGGCATGCATGTATGTATGTATCTGGATTTGGCTCGTGTCCAGAGAATAATTGCTGCATGCCTCGCTCATAAGGCACTTGTAACCGCAGCACACATATACACCGACATGTACATGCGTGTGTGATTCTCACCTACCACCGAGCAACGCGTCGCGCAAGCTTAAAGCACATGTGACACCCAGCGGGAGTGGATGGAACGGAGCGGTCAGTCGCACGAGTGCCTTAAGGGTGCAGTGCATGCGCCATCGCCTTATGTTGTGAGGGTTGCTAGAATGGGGTGGGTGGTAGAATAGAAGTAGTCGGTGACGGCGCTGCTGCATTACAATACCGTTTCATACCGCACGGAGTGCTCAGCAGCAGAGACAGCAGCCGTGCGGTGAGAGCGCGACCGACTGAGTTCTATGCTGACGCATGGCAATATTGATTTTTCCACCTTTTCCAGTCAGTTTTGTGCGCTTGTATGCGCCGTCGCTCAGTCTGTGGGGTGGTTCGTCGTTGTGTGGAAGTCTTTGAAATTCGGTTGTCACGCCAGTGCGTTTGCGTTAAAGATTTGTGTGAAATGTTAAAACAATAGTGAAATGACTTTGTGCGCAGTTCAAAAGCACATTTAATAGATTTGTGAAACGAAATGCCACTATTTTTAAATTCATAATTCTCACAAAATCGAGCAAATTTTGTGGCTGCCAGTGTTCGTTGCTAAAATAAAATAGACCGTACCGTATGTATAAATATACTTAAGTATGTATGTATGTATATATTTAACTTTATAGTGTTTGTTTCATTCGGTTTTTGCTTTGTTTTGTTCCAACTATTTTTCAGTGTTATTGTAGCATAAGAAATACATACATATCTACATACATATGTATGTATATGTTAATATGAATCTAAAAACAGACTTCTATAAATTTACAATCCGTATGTAAAAAGCATATGTTTTAATGAACATGAAAGCTTATAAAGTTCTGAAAGTCTACATGCTCACATACATTTATACATAAGCATTTTTTATATATTGACATACGCATGTTGTGCAAAGTGTTGCA
This sequence comes from Bactrocera zonata, assembly GCA_037783105.1. Taxonomy (NCBI): domain Eukaryota; kingdom Metazoa; phylum Arthropoda; class Insecta; order Diptera; family Tephritidae; genus Bactrocera; species Bactrocera zonata. Next base: position 380,374 of record JBAWJQ010001699.1, read on the forward strand.
TTTGTTATAAATTGTTTATGTTTTTGTATTATTATTTGTTGTTGTTGTTGTTGTTACTTTTACGGGCGATTCACGCAAGCGCAAATGTTTATATAATGAAGCTCCTCACACTGAGCATTGACCTCATTCTCTTATCTATCATTCTTGTTTGTATCTACAAATGTATGTACATATATATTTGTATATAAGCATTTATGTATCTATATATGTATTTGAAACGACTACAAATTACTTACACCTTCCATACATAGATATTATATATTTATTTACATATGGGTATATTAAGCCTAAAGCTGGCGCATAGTTGAAACCGAACATGTACCCACATATGTATGTATGTATGTACATATCATTACGTATATACAGTGTGCTATTTAAGTCATGGTATAGCAGGTGCTTTCTGATTTATACGTAAAATACACAGTTTTTTATTAATTTTAAAATAAAAAAAAAATCACATAATTTTCTCAGCGTCAATGTTAATGAAAAAATGATATAAATCTCTACTTTGGCATGCGTATAGCTTATTTTAGAAAAATTATAAAAATAAATTCAAAAAAAAATTTCAAAAAATAATAATAAAAATTTAAAAAAATATAAAAGAAAAAATATTTTAATTATATACAAAGTTAAAAAAAAAATACCAAATTCGATTGCACAAAGTAATGATGTACTACTGTATTTTCTTAAATTAACCCATAATTAAAAATATCGTATATTATTTCGTTGGATAACAGTTTTCCAGTTGTATCCAGTTTGTTAAGTTCGTTAGGTCGTCTAGACATTGGTGAAACTAATTGTTCCAAATTCATGTTCTCGTCGGTTAATATTCTTGGCGCCAAAACCCAACAGTATAGTTTTATATTTTTTGGCAAACTCAAGCCTTTGGGTTGTACTTTTTGGACACATGTGGTTTTTTCTTTTGGTGTATATGAAAGCAGCCAAGCATTTTGATCGTTGTAAAATAGTTTTTGGATGCGCGTCCTTTTGAAGTGCTTGCCTAACAACTCCACTAATTTTAACTGCAAATTAGAACAGGTTTTTTGTCATTTAAAAAACTGTTGCTAAAATCAAAGTAGATCAGGTAAGAACCCATAAACAATAAAGTGGATTAGGACTTTTGTGGAATCAAATTTAGTAATTATTTGAGTTTTTCTTAATTTATAAGAAACTGTGAAAGTATAAGTTTCCGGTTTTTTGCTGAGAAAGTTATGGGATTTTTATTTCGAAACTAATAAAAAATTGGTTAATCTGCTTTATAGGATCATGACTTTAGTGGCACACTGTATTAAGTACATCTATGTATTTGCCGACAAGCAGCTCTACTTGTTTCTAGTCCGGTGTATTTTGAAACGTAATCAGAAATATTTGCCACGATAAATGAGATATCAGCGCATTTTTCGCCGCCTTTAACTTGCGCTAGCAAAATATATACGGGTGATACATACACATATAAAGTAGGGACCCGCCGCGAGAGAAATTTGAACAGTAGCGGTCGAGAAAGCGACTGATTGAGTATTATTTCGCCAACCGATTAAATTTTAAGTAGATATGAAGGAGAAAAGAATACTAAAATGCTGTAAATATGGAATTGGGTATAGCCAAACGAAGAGACAAAATGACTGACGAAATGATTGGGTTCTAAGCATGCAGATATCGTAAATAGGTCCATGCCAAAACTAGCAACGCAATCTTATAATAAATCATGAAATGTCTTTACAGTTCTTTACAAATTAGCTCAGGTAATTGCGATTACAACATCGCTGCGACTAAGTAAATATTACCCTTACGATCGACAAATCTCTGAAACTGCAAATAAGATAGTGGAACTGACATATTATAAATAGTAATTGATTAGTTCAAAGAGAGTAACAGCCCGTTTTGGGTTAAATTTCAAACATTGCTTTTATTAGCCATTAGCGTGGTTTGGAAATTCGCTATATCGAACCATAACCACGTCTCCTTCAACTCCTGATATGATTTTATGCCGTATAAAGGAGAACATTTCACTTTGCATATTATGATTCGACAGCAATAAGAATGATTTCGGTTAATTTTAATTTATAAAATTTCAACTCTGTCTGAGCTTAGCTCTTTTCCTTTTTATGTCAAATATTAGTATACGAGTATATATTTTAAGAAACTCCTGATTGCTAATATCTCTAAATTTTTCAATTATTTTCAGATCCAGTACGTCCTTAAAGAAATTATTTAAACCGCGATCACTTACTGCGGGTATGACATACAAATGTCACTCCACGTGTAGTCGCTCTGTGAAACAGTGGAAACCTAACCAAAGATAGGGCCGCGAGCCCAGTAAATAAAATAGCTATAAATTAAGTATAACTGTAAGAATTTTAAAGTAATCCAGTAACTGGTTAAGTAAAAAATCGAGAAAAGTAAAGTATAAAATGAATGTGACCACCGTTTCAACTGGCACCAGCACTGGCAGTATCAACGCTACCCAACAGACGACCAAAACATACAAAATCGAAATGCTCGATGATGGTCAACTCAGCATGGCCTCAGATGACGACGACGATGATTTGATAAACAGTGATGATAGTATTTACGATGACGCCGATCTGGCACATATAACGGTGCAAGATGATGTGGCCAACCAATTGGCCGCAGCCGGTCCGGTGGGTGTGGCTGCTGCAGCGGCGATTGCATCGTCGAAAAAACGAAAACGCGCACACTCGTTCGAGACGAATCCATCGGTGCGTAAACGACAACAAAATCGTTTATTACGGAAACTGCGCGGTATAATTTATGAGTTTACTGGGCGGGTGGGCAAACAGGCCGTGGTGCTGGTGGCTACACCCGGTAAGCCAAATACCAGTTATAAAGTTTTTGGTGCCAAACCGTTGGAGGATGTGGTGCGAAACCTGAAGAACATTGTAATGGATGAATTAGAAAATGCACTCGCACAGCAAGCGCCGCCGCCACCGCAAGACGATCCCTCACTTTTTGAGCTACCACCCTTGATTATTGATGGCATACCAACACCGGTGGAAAAAATGACACAGGCTCAGCTGCGCGCGTTCATTCCGCTCATGCTGAAATACTCGACTGGTCGCGGCAAGCCTGGTTGGGGACGTGAATCTACTCGTCCGCCTTGGTGGCCCAAAGAGCTGCCTTGGGCAAATGTACGCATGGACGCGCGCTCCGAAGATGACAAGCAGAAGGTGAGAGTGCGTCATCCCATCGTATCCTAAATAGACATCATGAATTATAATACTCGGCTTTTACCTACAGATCAGCTGGACTCATGCTCTGCGAAAAATCGTCATCAATTGTTACAAATACCATGGAAGAGAGGATTTATTGCCAACTTTTGCTGACGATGAAGACAAGATTGAAATGCTGGAAGGTGAGGAGGACGATGAGATGGAAGAGCACGAACCCACGACAACATCAACAACTATACAGACGGTTGCTAATGCCTCAACAAATACAACAAACGTAAGTGGCAATATTATATTACTGATTTGACTAAGAATTCAAATTATGGGCAAAATACCAAAGGGATTTATGTGAAATACAGTAGTAAAATTATGTAGTATGTATCTAAAATATATATTTCTACAGCGTAAGGTTATATATAGTTATAGTTGAATATACAATAGTTAATCTGTTCCTACTGCGAACACTAAATGTTCATATTTTTATGAAAAACTAAACTGAACCCCGACTAATGCACAATAAATCGATGCTCCCATAGCAAGTGAATGTCGTAAAGATCAACAGCGCCGGCACAGTTATCTCTACGCACACGGCCAACGCTCAAACACAAGGCAACGCTGTGCCTACAATTATCCAAAGCACCAACAACCAACACATAACAACCACCGCAACGCTTCCAGCCTCGACTAAGATTGAAATTTGCACAGCTCCGGTACAAACGGCTAGTCAGGCGTCACAGGTACAGCAACAGGCCAATGCCGCTGCCGCACAGAGTATTGCAAACGCGCAGGTTTGCATCGAGCCGCTGACTTTGGGCGATGTTGATGTTCGTACTAACAATGAAGTAGCAATTTCTACAAATACAATTTTTGATGTTGTGCGCTTATGTTCACCTTATTTAATTGATTTCTTCAATATAGTTTTTACAAATGCATATTTTGTTGATTTTTTTTTTGCAAAATTTAACAATTGATTTGTTTGTATGTATATTTCTGACTGCTTACTAAGCATGTTTACGATTTTCAATTATTTTTGGTTGCATTGCTTTGCTTATTACTTTTATTATTTGCATTTAATTTACATATATTTGATGAGATGCAAATAATTATTACAAATAATTAGATATATTTTGTTTTCATCCATATTTTCAGTATACAACACAAACGGTGCTATCGACAATACAAAATGCTGACGGCACAGTGTCTCTGATTCAAGTGGACCCGAATAACCCTATAATAACTTTACCCGACGGCACAACGGCGCAGGTGCAAGGTGTAGCCACCGTAAGTGTAATTTTTTAATTGAAAACTGTTTTTCGACATATTTTTGACTCAATTTTTTGTCATGTAGCTGCATCAAGGCGAGGGCGGTGCTACTATACAGACTGTGCAAAGTTTAGGCGATGTCAATGGTCATGAAAATATGACTGTAGACTTGACAGAGGCGACTGTGGCCCAAGATGGGCAGATTTATATAACTGCTGAAGATGGACAGGGTAAGACACTTATTTAAGATTTATACTCAGAGAGTGCACCACTTAAATCTTTTTATGAAAATATTTACTCAATCTTTTATCTTTCTTCAACATACTAATACTTATATCCTTATTGAAACGCTATATTTTGCAGGTTATCCTGTTTCGGTGAGCAACATGATAACAGTACCGGTCTCAGCATCGATGTACCAGTCCATGATGGCCAACATACAACAGATCCACACGAACGGTGACGGCACAGTGTGCATCACACCGATGCAGGTAGATTCTCGTCCCAATAGTAGTAATAGTAGAAGCAACAGCCACAATACCAACAACATTACCAACAATAGTAGAAACCATTTTCAATGTTATACCTTAACAGCAGCACCAGGTGGGCTGGGCGCCCGACTAATTGCAACAGCGCCAACTTCGGCCTTGCCTTCGACAGCGAATCAAAGCCAAACAAATTTAGCCAATAATAATGCTACGAATTGCCAAATATTTAATCAGTGTAATTTAAGTAATAATACATCTAGTCAAATTAGCCGCGCCGACCACAGCCAGCACCATCAACAGAGGCAACAACAATTGCAAGCCATTCCCAGCGCAGCGAAAATATTCATTAACACCGCTAGCTTCGCAACCATAAACAATAACAACTCATTAAACACTAATAACAACAATAAGTTCGGGAATTTAGCCAGTGGTGCTGCGGTAGTGCCGCTGTCGCTGCCAATTATGGTGGCCACCGCCGGAGTGCCTACGGCCACCAGCAGTGCAAGTTCTAACGGTTCGACTAGCGCTGAAACGGGAGCTGAGGCAAGTGGTGTGAATGCAACTACCACAAGAACGACGGGCAAAAGAGGCGCACATAAACGGCGCAAACAAACTATTGGCAAAGCGCCACCCGTTAAACTGGAGAGGTGTGCTGCCGAAACCCTACTTCAGGGCAATATAAGTTTTGTAGACGATGATGTGGATGGCCAAGCTAACGGTTCGAACGTCAATGATAATGTGATCAATGATGAAGACGATGGTGGTGCTGGTGATGGTAGAGGCTCAGAGGCAAATATAAATATGTTAGGAGTAGACATGCCAGGGAAAATTATAAAAACTGAAAACGTAGAAAACTAAAGGATCGCGTAGAAATTCATAATACAAATTATTATTATATATTTCTATGCACATACATAGGTGCTTATGTATGTGCACATATCTCGTTGATTTAAAACTTAGCCAAAGTAATCCACAATTTACAATCTCACAACGGTGTTTTTGTTTCTAGTCAACATACATACATAATTAACAAATCGCAAACGCTGAGTAGAAGCACATTCAAATAATTTTATGTTTGGGGAGTTGTAAACTCCCAAAATAATACCCAATGATAAATGGGGAATGTGTAGTGAACCACCAAGTGCCTTTAAAGATTTGAACGTAGTGAGAGTTACGCTTTGGAAATGAAGCTTTACTTGGAATCATAAGAGAAAACTCTAGAAGCGCCTTAATTCGTTTCTAATTCGTAAATGTTTGTGAAACATACTTGCCATTGTTGTTTAATTTTATTTGTTAGTTATATTTTTATTTGCTGCATAGTTTAATTCACATTAATTATTTTATTGTTTGTTTACATTTATGCAATCAATTTGCATAATCGATATTTTATCGATTTTTTCACTTTTTAGCTTTATTCTATTATTATGCAATGTATACACACGCATATACACAAAAGCAAAAATATGTATAATATTTTAAGATTTTTTTTTGTACATTTATCGTATGATTTGTAATTGATAACCAAAGTTGATGTAACGAACCCACATTGAAATAAGTAATTAGAAATGTTCCTAGCTTAAATATGTACTAATATTAATTTTAAACCACGAATTGATCGTCAATGAGCCCACTTGCTAATGCGAAACAAAACCAAATATATAAAATCTTTAGTTGATTGTTGTATTTTACATACTTATGTACATATACATAAATATATAAATATAGCATATTTTAAATGTTTTACAGCATCTCATATGTTAGGAAATATTAGGCCGATTAGATTGGCAACAATTTCAAATAGTCAATGATGATATCGAAGTACAGATTGTTTTTAAAATTGTTATAAATTATAAATTTCGAAATGACGTGAATAACTGGAAATTTAAGTCGGATGTCTTGTCGCCAGGGTTGCAAATAATGCCTTAAAAATAATTACCATTTGAATTCATTTTTTTATAATCCCGAAGCTCGTAAATAATTCCAAAAATCTGTTTAAAAACCAAATACCGGGTAGAAAATAAAAATAAAAATCTAAGCGTTAAATTAAAAATTTAAAAAGATCGAATCAAAAATCCCAAAAATAGATTTGAAAATTAAATACCAGATTGAAAATAAAAAAAACCCAAACATGAAATTAAAAATTAAAAAAATGAATTGTGTTAAAATTGACATTTTTCCGCGCTTGTGTGCTTTGAGTTCTACCATTTTGGTTATCTTTTGAAATGGAAAGCTTTTTTAGTAAAATACTAACATAGTTTACTTCTTTTTGTCTTATTTATGTTTGATTTCTTTTAATTGAAGCGATTGAGTTAGAAATATTAACTTTGTTTACTTCTTTTAATTAAAGCTTTTCAGCTAGAAATATGCAAATCTTTCCAGTTTTATCCCTTTTCAGTGCAGCTTTTAATTTAAAAAGCAACAAATATTTGTCACTCCAATTTTTAAAATAAAAAATACTTTTTCCTTTTTCTATTTTTAATTCAATATTTTTGGCAATAAAAACTAAATTTGGGATTAAAAAAAAAATAAATTTTTGGTTCTTGGGATTAAAAATAAAAATTTTTCCAAATTTTTGAATAAAACAAATCGCAACCCTGCTTGTCGCCTAATTGCAATATAAACGGCCTAGAATAAGTGCAATTGTATATATTAATATTTATTTTGTTGCCATCATATGCGACTCTCAATCCATGTACGATTCGAGCACACATAATGACACATTTCTTTAGAATAGCAAATTTGTTCGACTTTTTATTTAATTTACTTATGTGTATTACATGCGATTATTGTTTTGTTTTGAATAAACTTTTGGATATACTTGCAATGTAGCTATAAATACTTTCGGTTGAATATTTACACATACACATATCTACATATTTATATTTAGTTCTTCTTGTTTGTAATTATTGTAACCATATTATTATTATTTTTTTTTTTTGATTTTTGTAAATATATAGTTAATACCAACATATTTGTTTTGAATTGTAAACAGCGACAATTATTTCTTTATTTTTTTGTTGCAAGAGCAGAGTAAGTTTTTTTCATTTCTAGTTTGAATTATTTATTTAAATCTTTTGTTTATTCCAGTCGGTATTCATTTACAGTTTCACAACAAATTTCAAACCTGGAATTGTATGTATTTCTTACTATGTATTTGGGGACCTTTACATAATCTCTACTATAATTTCTTTAAGCTACATTGAAAATTTTCGACTTCTTTTTCAGGTGGAAAATGGCGAGCAATTGGAGACTATAACGGTTTCGCCAGGCATGCAGCAGATGCTGATACAGGGTGCGCCCGGTACAGAGCCGCAAGTGTTGCAAGTTGTCAGTCTCAAAGATGCAACACTCCTTAGCAAAGCAATGGAGGCAATAACCGGGGGAAATGTCAAGGCTGAGGACACAATAATAATGGAGCAATAAGTTATTTACCAACAAAAGTGCTGATAAAATAAGGAGTCCATCTTCAATGGTTAAAATATATGTTTATTACATACGTTTATTTGTATTGTGGTAGATGTTTTCAAGCATTTTATTTTGTTATTTTATGATTTTGAGGCGATTCTTTTTGGTTATATTTGGTATACACATATGTATAGGAGAATTAAATGTACCTGAGCGGTAGTATTAAACTATTTGTACACAACACCATATTTTGTTAATATTTTATGTTTTTTTTTTAATATTTTTTACACAAAAAATGTTGTTACTCACTTTAAAATTTGTAAAACACTATAGCTAAACCAATACCCCAAGAAAAGTTTTCGAAAACGTGGCAATTTTTCTACAAATATTTTATTGAATATATATACTATTGAATGCTCATTATGTTAATAATCATGCATTAAAATTTGTTTTCTTTCCCGACCTGTTGTTTATTTCAGTTTGTTTTTTGATTTCAATATTTATTATAATTAATTTGCATAATTTATAATACCAAAAAAGTAATTATATATATTTGAAAAACTAGTAGCACAAAGAAATCCCGTGAGTTATACTTTACATACATATGTACAAAACACAAATACATACATAGAATTATATATATAGCTACGTAAGTGTGTAGCCATTTGCGGGTTACTTTCTCTATATCAAATTGAAAGTTTTGAAAAAGTTTTTTTTTCAACATAAAATTATCCCAGGCGTTTTAAAAAATATACTTAGATGTATTCATTTCGCAATATTTATTTAAATAGTGAATAATTGAAACATTTATGATATTCCTACTAAGACCTCTTGTAAATAACTTCCTAAAATACTCCAAAAACATATGTAATAAGCGCAAACAAAATATATTTAACATGTAGCATATACTTACATATATACGCTTTGATGTGTAACTAATTACATCAATGTTGGAAAACTGTTTGTTTGACAGTTTAAAAAATTGTGCAAATTTCTATAATCCATTCTAGTCAACAATTTATCGATTGTAATTTAAAACAATTATTTCTTTCTTTATTTTATTGCAATTTAGTCGTAAATAATGAAGTCGAAAATTACATTGCGTAAATCGAAATGGAACTAGTCATTTTATTACATTAATTTGGAACCGATTAACCAAATATGTACGTCTGTAACTAATTGAATATTCTCCCAAAGGAATCAATAAATATTATATTCATTAAGCTTAGTATGTTAGAGGCATAGTTTATGCAGATAATGTGAATAAAAGGAAATAATTTTTATAAAAATAATTCAAATAAAATATACAAACTCTAAATTACTCCCACCAATTGTTTCACTTTTAAATGGTACCTAGTAAACGTTTTATACTTTATTTAAAACTGCTTAGCAGAGTGAAGATGGAGTAAGAAGATTTCACGACCTGAAAAAAGAATATAAATTATTCACATATAATGATTATTACTAACGGTGCTTTGAAAATATGAATAAAAAATTGTTATTTATATTTTATATTATATTCAAAAGCTACTGATAATATTTCCAACGCTGTGATGAATATAAAACCTTTGTTACGGTTTTCAACTCAACTCCATTTTGGTTAAGGTTTTGAAATTCGTAATCCGTAAAAAAAAAATTGGTTGAAGTGCTGTCTAGCACATCCTCTTAATCCGTGCTGACATTGAGTCCAACCTGAACCGGCAGAGTTTTTCTTCTGCGTTCAATTCTTGGACTGGCTGGTTTCACTTTCTGCACCACATGTGAGTAGAGAGTCTTATGTTACCCATTTTGCAGGAGTCTGCCTCCGCAGCACCCGCCAACCAACACCAGAGCACGACAACCGCCCCTGCGGGTTCTACAGCTGCAATAATCACCACCTACACGCCACTCCCTTACTCCCAGGTTCACCCATGGACACCCGCGACTAACGCGAATACTACAATTCAACTGCATGGGGCTGGAATGCGTATCGGTAGCTGCGGTGTAGGTAACCAAGTTAAATGAAATGCCAGGAGACTGCACACCACTTACTTTCACCAATGAGGAGATTCGGAGTGTCATCCACAAGGGTAAATCTTCCAAATCTATTGTCCCACTAAGGCTCGACGGGAATCAATTTTCTAACGAAGGACCTTAACCTGTCGCTCACCACTTTTCATACATCTTGAGTTCTTGCTATTCCCGACGTTCACTCAATACCTGAGTCTAGCAGACAACCAGCAAGGCTCCCGTAAAGTGTAAACGTCTAGATAGTTCATGGCCTAAACCAAAAGCCACTCAGTGAGAGGATGATCCTCAGAGCGTTGAACTTGTCAGAAGCACAATCAATCACTCAACGCTACTTTAGGACATCGAACAATTCACGTTTCGTCCAGGGTTGACGAGGTGAACTATGAGCTACTTTGGCAATCACTGTAGTAAAAACTGAAAATTGAGAAGAATTAAATAGGAGGCTCTGCAGTGTCCTCTCTCCGATACTTTTTAAATTCTACTTTTCGAAACTTCCTCAACCACCAGAGGGAGTTTCCATGCCCTTGTACGCTGATGACTGCATGATATTGATGACGGGCCAAGGAATAGTGGAATGAGCTAAAAAGTAAATGGCTATCCCTTCGACCATTCTGGTTTCCTCTCTGCAAACAAAATTCTCAAGCCGCTAGCCGACAGCTCATTGGAAAAAGACAAAGAAACGTTGTTGACAACTTTCAAGTTGTCCGACATGCACGTTTCCTGGGACGGCTGTTAGATGACTTGGATGACAATCAACCTAAACCTTACAACCCATGCGGGGTTTGCATATCCGTTACAACAACAACACTAGTATGTAAAAGAACTTGGAACTAGAAGTTGAACATTCGTGCGCCTTATTTCTTTGAAACACTGTTTCTCTACAATATGCAGCAGGTAAATAAAGTATTTTAAATAATTAAAAAAAAAGTTGCAACTTGGTTAAATAAGCTAAGCATCCTTCGTATATGTATGTACACCACTCTAAAAGACTACAAACTGGCGCTCCCTGATACCATACTGGAACCACAACTCACAATACGGATTAACACCACAAACTTACAAAAATAAAAGGATCATCGCCCCTCCTCAGTCGATTATCCATTTGCAACAACACGGTTCCATACGCGTACTCGATGAGACGGAGAACCTGGATCTGTTTAACGTATCTCGGTCATCTGAGACCTTACGCGGCAACGTTTAAGATTTATTAAAGCCAAACAATAATCCTCAATTGTGCAAACAGTCATAGGGGCGTTTTCTTTTATATTCCTATTCAGTGCTAATTGTTATTGAAGTAAAAATAAAACTTTGTATGCTCCCCAATAAATTGGCTACCTATTTATTCATTCTTGAGCTAATTGAGAAAATCCCGGAGCTGAATGATCCTACATCGTGTGCAGCGCAGGCACAACGGGAAATTGAATTCCACAGGAAACTGAAATTGAAGATCGGTATCTCGGCGACATTTAGTTTCCACAAAACGGCGTCACACGGCGTGTGGGAAACACATTCCGTCAATAGGTTTATTGAGAGAACACTTCGGTGAGAAGATAATTTGACGTTTTGGGCCGGTCGATTGACCATCAAGACCAAGTGATACTACATCGTTACACTTTTTCCTGTGAGAATATGTAAAGTCTAAAGTCTAAGCGGACAATCTCGCTTCGATTCAGGTCTTGGGGAAAACCTTCACGCGTGTCATTCGACAGTTACCAGTCGAAATACTCGAACGAGTCATCGAAAATTGGACTCAACGGATGGGCCATCTGAGACGAAGCCGCTGCCAACATTCGAAAGAGATAATCGTCAAATAATAAACTTTCCTCATTAAATTTGAAGTTTCTGTGTCTTTTCTTTAAAAGAGAAGGGTCCCACGAAATGGATCACCCTTTATAATCACACTCTCGACGTTTTTTATTATGTCAACTACTAGTGACCTAATCTTAGTTAGGACTATTGGCTGTGCGAAATAATATAAGTAAATAAAACTGAAATCTTTTGTCAAAGTGTATGATCAAGTTCAACTTTTGGCCTATGTATGTTATTAACTTACCATTACAAATGTTGGCAGCCTCACTGGTATCCAATTGCCCGCCATTAAGACATTCACGCGCTGTGAGCGGAAAAGAAAGAAGCACAATACCTTTTTAAATTCACTGCTCTGAATTGTCCAATTGCAATTGTAAATGGCCTTTGAAAGCTCCTCGCACTCCTGACAGAATAGGTCGCCATAATAGCAAAGAATTAGTGTTTCCATTGTGACTGACACGAAGAAGACCGCCATATTCAACATAATGGAAATGTTAAAGCCCACATACAGCATATAAACCCCTATGGTGCACTGGGCCACGCCAGTACAAACAAACTGAGCCATAGATGTGCCAGAGATGGGCTTTTGTATAGTTGAAAATAACCTGTAAAAGAAAAAAGCAGAAACAAATGACAACAACAAATATGTATTTATCTCATTCACAAAAAGAAGTAAAATACGGACTCTATAATCGTTTTGTGATCCTTGATGCATGACACGAGCTCATCATAATTCCGTTTCATTTCGTCTTCTTTTGAGCACATAAGCTCTGAAGAAGCGCCGCTGAAATTTTGACGACCGATTCGTTCGATGCGTAGCGATAGCGCCCGAATGTGGGCGGTAAGAACACGCATATAGGCTTGCGGATAGGTGTCTACCGAGCAGGCTTGTGTGCATTGCACTAAAAACCCGATGGTTTGATAACCATACGCGATCCAGAACTTAGTTCGTGATGCCTGATAATCGAAAGGATACCATGCTGGGTACATGAGTCGTGCCTCCGCTGAGAAAATAACCATTAACTGACTGGTAACGAAAGCGCTATAAAATAGTCGTAAAATGATTAGAAAACATTTCTTGGCCGAATCAATGCCCTCCTGTAAAACATTCATTTCTTCTTCGGTTTTCGCACGTGCGTCCAGGCGCTTAAGTATCGGTCTCAGCTCCAACAATTGCTGACGTACAATAAATAATGTGAGGAACTTGATGTTAAGTGTCATGTCGGCCATGGCGATATAGATCACTTCGCAGAAGTCGTTCAGGTTATCTGCTAAGAAACTTTCCACCGTAAAGCATATAGGGTAGTAGATCGGAAACAATAGTGTTATCGCAATTGTGTACAACTTATATGGAATATACCAAACTGATTGTCTCTGCGGCCCACGAAAGCCGCTCAAGTCCCAGACGCGCCAGTGGTACTTGAAAGCATCCCAGCTATTAATTTTCAATGTCATTGGAAAAATTTTCAAAGAACGGTGTCAATGGTGTCAATGTCTCAACTCACATTGACATCCATGGCACAGAACTTTTTATACTCACGGCTACGTTCGACTGCATTCCGTATGCGAATATATAAGTGAAGTGACCTTGTAATTTGGTGCCAAACATTCAGAGAATTAGTTGTTTGCAAAGTAATTATTATGTTCGATTGCAATTCTATACCCAGCGTTTGTTCTACCACAGGGAAGTGATTTATAGTCAGATATGAGCATAAAATATTAAGATTTTGTAGATAATTTTAAAATGTTTAATTTATTCTTCAAAATCTATGTCGTTCCCTCAAAGTAATCCCCTTTGGCTTTTTGCTAATAGCATCGCGCTAACACTCAAATAGTATTCCTTGTTGACAGTTTGGTCGTTCGGAGTGCACCACACCTTGACAATCGAAAAAAGCTATCAATATAACATAGATTTTTGACCTGCTTTAACGTGGTTTTTTATCTTCGGTTCCTCTTTGCCACAATATTCGGCCGATTGATCGTCTGTTTCCGTGCCATAAGCACAGATCTAAGACTCATCGCTAGTAATAATACGTTTCAAGACATTTTGCTACGTTATTGCGAAGCTGTTTTTCGAAAAAATTGTGATTTTGAACACCTCAACACCCACGCCGCTCGTTCTGATTTCTACAGACTGGACAAGGAAGCAAAACAAATGGGTCTGGCAGTAAACGAGGGCAAGACGAAATATCTCCTGTCATCAAACAAACAGTCGTCGCACTCGCGACTTGGCATTCACGTCACTGTTGACAGTCATAACTTTGAAGTTGTAGATAATTTCGTCCAGTATTAATATCACCAACAATGTCAGCCTGGAAATCCAACGCAGGATTACTCTTGCCAACAGGTGCTACTTTGCAATTGAAAAGTAAAGTCCTCTCTCGACGAACAAAAACCAAACTCTATAAGTCGCTCATAATTCCCGTCCTGCTATACGGTGCAGAGGCTTGGACGATGACAACAACCGATGAGTCGATCTTAAGAGTTTTCGAGAGAAAGGTTCTGCGAAAGATGTATGGTCCTTTGCGCATTGGCCACGGCGAATATGGCATTCGATGGAACGATGAGCTGTACGAGATGTACGACGACTTTGACATAGTTCAGCGAATTAAAAGACAGCGGCTACGCTGGCTAGGTCATGTTGTCCGGATGGACGAAAACATTCCAGCTCTGAAAGTATTCGACGCGGGAAGCAGAGGAAGAGGAAGACCTCCACTCCGTTGGAAGGACCAAGTGGAGAAGGACCTGGCTTCGCTTGGAATATCTAATTGGCGCCACGTAGCGTAAAGAAGAAACGACTGGGGCGCTGTTGTTAACTCGGCTATAATCGCGTAAGCGGTGCCAACGCCAATTAAGAAGAAGAAGAAGTGACTTTGAAACCAAAGGTGTTTTCACTTTTCTTAGGCCCAAATTACTCTTTCAAAATGTTTTCACTGATTCTTCCGATACTCCAACGATGCCAGTAAGATCTGTAATCGTCGATTCTCAAACATCAATTCCTTTATTTTATTGACGTATTGATCATCAGTTGTACTGATGGCCGTCGTGGCCGCGGTTCGTCGTTAACGCCTTCTCGACCCTCTTTGAATATTTTATACCAATCAAAAACACTTACCCGCGACAAAAAAATAATCATCGAACATTCTGAACATTTCGGCACCAGAAATTTGATTTCGCACCACAAAAATCGCCGAATGCACTTTATGCACTTCAGAAAGACTGACGAATACTAAACACTAATGATTATTCTGATGTGATATTTGGCACAGAGGATACTGACAATCATACCAACCTAGGAAAAAATATTTCGTGGAATGGGTTTTCGCGCGAAATTCAAATTATTTAAGTCATATTATTTTTTACCCACAGTAGTAACTATCCCGATATGAATACAAAATATTTAATTCTGGCTTATCAAATTTCAAGATTGTCTTAAGGTAACAAAAATATTTTGAAATTAGTACCTCCTTACTTGCTTTAATGTTGGAAAAAGCCTAAAAGATATATATTAGAGATGTTATAAATGCTAAATTACTTTGTCTTTAATTAGGGTAATTTAAAACTTTCGAATACGTTCTTTAGAACTAGTTTAAAATGAAATATTTATGAAGTATAGTAGACTAAACTTCAAACGCCTAAAAGGAATATTATATTGAACATTCCAACTATGTATGTACAGTGACTCACACGTCTAATCGGATGCGTGCATTACCAATGATGGCACCATCCAATCATAAAGTAAAAATCTTAAGAATGATACATATGATACATTAAATTAAAGGAAAAATCTTCTATTTTATTTTTGGAAACTAAAAAATAGTAATAAATTCATTCACTGCGTAAAATTTAGAGAAATGACTCGCAACATACAAAATTCGTTCCACACAACTGTTCCTAGTAGGTTAAGTTGATGATTATGGAATAAGAAATGATTTTAAATAAGGGATAAGAATAATTTTTAATTAACCGTACGATTCTGTATTGTGATACAGTCTCAAGTCTGTAAATTTGAGATTTTTAGTTAGAGACATTTTTTGAGACTTGAGACGATTTTGCTATTCTGTAACTGACAGTCGCTAAATCTATTACATTTCTTTATTCATAGATGTTTTTAAGCTTGAATGAAAATAAATATTTTGATAACAAATATTAAATTTTCTATAACATAGTCAAATAACATAATTATCAATAAAAATAAAAATATATGTTGACTTTGTTTCATAATATTTACGAAATTTATGTAAAATTGATTTATTTTTAAACTTTTCGTCTTTGAGTTGCTTACAAAATATAAAAAAATTACAATCGATTAATATCTATGATGATCTCTATTCAGTATATTCAAAATGGCAGACAAGAGTTCTTTTTGGTTTTGTGACCTGCTAACTACCAGGTCTCAAATTTTCGGCAATATTTTGAGACTAACGCTAGAAACTGTTTAGTGAATAGTAACTAGTCACAAACTGAGATTTTACCTCAAAATGTCTCAAATAGAGACTAGAGACTGGTTACAGAATCCCGCTATAAGTATGCAAACCAGTCATATTCAGTTAATACTCCACTACTTTTCGAATTAATTACGTCCTGGAATGCTAAGGAAATATGTGCGACAGTAACTATGTAGTTATTTGTGGTGGGGAGAACTACGTCTGTATGTCAAGGAACGTTTGATATAAAATTAATTTCCTATAAGTTTGTCATAAACATTTTTTCTATAGCTCTTGTCATTTACGAGATATATACAAAAAAAAAAATGCGATTTTCGTGGAAAAATCAGGTTTAGAGCCCCGTACTACCTCGCCGGTGTGAGTTACGACTTTGTTGCACTGGGCACTTTTGTAGAGGGAAAAATTCTGAGAAATATACATACATACGTCTAAAGCCAAAGCGATGCCATACCTCTGATCTGTAGGAATTTGAAGATAAGAAATCATGATTCTAGTGTATTTTGTATGGAAAATTTTTATATGCCTTGGTCCAGTTCTTAATGTTAATATTAAGGGCTAAAATTTTCAGGGAATTTTTTTTAGGATACTTCCAAGGAAATTTCGTGACGGGATTGAAAAGAATTAATAATTCAAAAAAAAAAAAAAAAAAAAAACACCCTAATAAATAACCAGGATGACGGGACAAATTTAAATCCGGATGACTTAATGTCTGTCCATCTGTCCATGCAAGCAACAAAGTAAGGAAGATTTCGCACCACCTTCAAAAATCACCATAGATCCAAAACATATAATGTGCCATAATTAAGTCGTAAATGAAGATATAAAACAAATTTGGCGCAACTAATAACGTTAAAAGGAGGATAGAGTCATGTGTAGAAGTTTACGCAAGTGAGGAAAGTTCTCTGATCGCCATTCACTTGGGAGTGGCCAAAACGATTCTTTTACATATGGCTCAAGCAGCTCACAACTTCCGGTCTTTGCCCAAGCATCCTCTGGGCAGCCTAAGAACATCCGTTTGAAGGCTAGCTAAAGTGAGAAGGCAAACCATCCCCTCCACAGGGTTGTGCGCTGGGCTTGGGACCCGCCACGTAAAAAATATTATCAATGAAAACTGAACCACAGCCTTGGATGAGAGACCCCCCTTTAGATGACGATCATGGCAAACAAAATAAGGATTACGATTTGAGGGCATGCACCTGGAATGTCCAGTCCCTTAATTGGGAAAGTGTCGCTGCCGAGTTGGTTGTTGTCCTCGTGAAACTAAAGGCTGACAACAACGCCGTCCAAGAAATGCGATGGACTGGACAACAACTGAGGCGAGTGGGCATATAAAGGAGCGCAAGCTCGGTATGGGATTCGTGATGGGAAAGAGAATCCGTTGCCGAGTACTATCAGTCACCCCGGTGGATGAACGTCACGCAACAAAGCGAGGTTCTTTAACATATCGCTGATTTGAGCTCACGCCCTGACGGAAGAGAAGAACTATGTGACCTGAGATGCCTTTTATGAGCGCTTATAGCGCACCTATGAGAGCTGCCCCCGCCACGTTATCAAAATCGTGCTTGGCGACTTTAACGCCAGGGTGGGCAAATAAGGTATCTTTGGCACTACGGTCGGTAAATTCAGCCTGAAAGATCCCCAAATGGATCGAGGTTGATCGACTCCGTCGGAGCCCGAAATATGGTTATATGTAGTACTAGATTCTAGCATAAGAAAATTCATCCAGCCACTTGGTTGTCTCCGGATCGAAAAACCACCAACCAGATCGGTCATGTTGTGATAGACGGAAGACACGTTTCCAGTGGTCCCAACATCGACTCGGACCACTACCTTGTTGTAGCCAAGATTCGCACCCGCTCTGTGCAGTAAAAAACGCTCGTCAACAAACACAAGGAAGGTTCGACGGCGAGAAGCTGCAATCACAACAGACAGCCGAACGATTTTCTACTTGACTTGCACTCCTGCTCTCTGAGAGCTCTCGTCAACAACTCGGTTCAAAGGAACTGTGGGACGGCATTTCAAACTCCTTACGCACAGCTGCAACCGAAACCATTGGTTTTCGGAAAATGCAAAAGAACAGCTGGTATGATGAGGACTGCCGTGTCGCAGCGGAGAGAAAACAGACTGCCTACCTCGCAACGTTACGATCGACCACAACACGTGCGGGATGGGATAGATACAGAGAGTTGAAGAGGGAAGCGAGACGTCTCTGCAGACAAAAAAGAAAGAGGTCGAAATGCCTGAGTATGAAGAGCTTGACAAGCTGGTCGACAGGGATAGTGCTAGAAAATTCTACGAAAATATGCGACGGCTAACAGAAGGTTTCAAGACCGGAGCATACTCTTGTAGAACGCGCAAAGATGATCTAGTGATCGATGCCCAAAACATACTAAAATTATGAAGGGCACACTGCTCCAGCCTGCTGAATGGCAGTGAAAGTACAACGACAGGAGAAGACGAACCCGATTCCCCAATCTATGACGTTCCATTGCCCGACCATGAAGAAATTCGAATAGCAATTACTGGATTGCTGGCCGAGCTATTCAAATGCGGCGGCGAAGAACTGATAAGAGCATGCATCAGCTTCTTTGTAAAATATAGTCGGGCGAATACATCTCCAACGATTGGAATATAAGTGTGTTCTGCCCAATCCACAAAAAAAGAGATGTCACAACCTGCGCCAACTAACGTGGGATCGGGAAGGACCTCTCCGAGCCATTCGATACCAAACGAGGTTTCAGACAAGGCGGCTCTCTATCGTGCGACTTTTTCAATCTGCTGCTGGAGAAAATAATTCAAGCTGCTGAACTTAATCGAGCACCGTTAGCTCTGCTTTCTTCAGACTGGACAAGGCAAGCAAATGGGTCTGGCAGTAAACGAGGGCAAGACGAAATATCTCCTGTTATCAAACCGCCGTCGGACTCGCCGTCGACTTTGCTCTCACGTCACTGTTGACAATCATAACTGTGAAGTTGTAGATAATTTCGTCTATTTAGGAACCAGTATAAACACCACTAACAATGTTAGCCTGGAAATCCAACGCAGGATAATTCTTGCCAACAGGCGTTACTTCGGACTGAGTATGCAATTGAGAAGTAAAGTCCTCTCTCGACGAACAAAAACCAAACTCTATAAGTCACGCATTATTCCCGTCCTGCTATAGGGTGGAGAGGCTTTGACGATGATAACAACTGATGAGTCGACGTTGCGAGTTTTCGAGAGAAAAGTTCTGTGAAAGATTTATGGTCCTTTGCGTGTTGGCCATGGCGAATATCGCATTCGATGGAACGATGAGCTGTATGAGATATACGCGATGACATTGACATAGTTCAGTGAGTTAAAAGACAGCGGCTATGCTGGCTAAGTCATGACACTCCATCTCTGAAAGTATTCGACGCAGTACCCGCCGGGGTAAGCAGAGGAAGAGGAAGACCTCCACTCCGTTGGAAGGACCAGGTGGAGAAGGACCTGGCTTCGCTTGGAATATCTAATGGGCGCCACGTAGCGAAAAGAAGAAACGACTGGCGCGCTGTTGTTAACTCGGCTATTATCGCGTAAGCGGTGTCTACGCCAGTAAAGAAGAAGAATCACGTTAAAAAGGAGCATCTGTCCATTGTAAATCCCCTTAATAATTTTTAGAATATCCTCAAAACCAATAAGCCACAGGACAAATTCTGTTAACACTTTTTACGACCGTGTGAAAATAGGTGAAATCGGATGGTTACTCCGCCTGCTCCTCATGCAAAGCTTTTGTTAAAGCTATAGTACCAGTACGAAGTGAGCGTTACGATACAAGATGTTGATAGGGAACATTTGTTCTGAACGAGCTTTGATTTTTTTCCTGTTTGGTTGGCATGACATCTGTTAAACATATTCAATAACCTTACAGTCATTGAACAACCAACATCATATATGTATGTATTTTCATTGTGTTGTAAATGTCAAATTTTGTACCGAAAAGTGCTGCAATCTTTGGAAGGCATTAGTTTTTTGTTTCCATTGGAAGAAAAGTGCTATAGAGTTACATCGAATGCTTGTCGTGGCATATGGTGATCACCAGGTATACGAAACAGGCAAAAGATGGTTGGAATGGTTCTGAACCATAATGATTCTGATGTGAGAAATGAAGAGCGTGGAAAACCACTAAAAAAGTTTGAAGACGCCGCAACTGCAAGCAATATTGGATAAAGATTTGAGGCTTTGAGTCAAAAGCAAATGACAGCTATGTTAAATGTTGCACAATTAATCCGGGACATCAATAAATATCGTCAGCAAAACTGATTGATTCGGTGAAAAGGCAATGCTGCGTTTGGTGGTTTGGTAAAGCATGAACTTCTAAAACTTGGTGAAACTGTTAATATTAATCGCTTGGAAGATGGGCGTGGCATTGCTCATTTTTATGTGAATTCCCATGTCTCTGGACCCGCTGGACTGATTTAAATCAAATTCGGTACTTAAGATTCTAAGAATATTTTTTTTTTTTGTTTCAGTGGGAAAATGGCGGACTGTAACCACGCCTTATTTCCATATAACACAAATTTAAATTCCATCTGATTCTTTTACATTCCAGTATACAAATAAAGCATCTTTCAGAGAGGACTTTACTTCTCAATTGCCCTCCTTCACCACCAGACCCATTTGCTGCTTATTTATCGAGTCTGGAGAAAGCAGAACTCACGCCGCGGATTTTAAGGCCAATGATTGATGAGTTGGAAGAACACTTTTTGGCTCTTTCTCATGTTGGACTGGTAACTGGCGAATGACACACGTTATGTTTTGCTCCAAGGCCTGAATCGAAGCGGGATTGTCTGCATAGAGTTTAGACTTTACAATCTCCACAGGAAAACGTTTAATGGTATGATAAACACATTATCTTGATGGTCAATCGACATTGACTATTACATTCTCACCAGCATTATTTTAGAAGAAATATGGATCAATGACTCCACCGGCTTACAAACCACAGCAAAGCATTGTTTTTTCTGGATGAAATGGCGGCTCTTGAATCTCTTTAGGTTGTTCATCGTCTCAAATGCGGCAATTTTGTTTGTTGACATACCCATAGAGCTAGAAATGGATCTCATCGCTGAACAAAATTTTGTGCGAAAATATCGGATCTTCTTGAAACTGTTCAATCGACGTAAAATGCTTCAAGTCGTTCATACGTCAGTATGAGTTGCTGCGAACGGTGCCGAAACGACTCTCCACGGTCTTCGCGTACTATCTCAACAATGGCTGCTATATTTTATATTAATACTGCATTAGAAAAAAAAAATTACTTAAAGAACGACCTATTATTTTTGAATTTTTTGTGGTTTCACCTCGTTCGCCTTCAATCAAAGGCTACTAGATGAGTAACCTGATTTTCTGGATGACAGAGTCATTTTTCAGTATGGTTGTCTGATACAACCTTTAGCTTAATGAGTAACATACAATGTAAACGCTCGCACTTTTAATTCACTTGTTAATATTCTTAAATTCAAATTATTTATTTTTATTTAACAGATGATAGGAAAACGAGAACGATCTAACTGATTTTCTGTTTGTCAATTGCTTTTTTGTTTTTAGCTGTATATTCACTTGGAGCGATAATTAAACCCAAAGACAACAAACGACAAAAAAGAGTTTACACTTCTCTGAGGCACACTGAAAGTGTTTACTGATTTACATTTTATTATCGCTTAGTTAACATCTCTTGTGGCTTAGTAAATAATCAGATAATATCAATTTTGTGTGTCTTGAACCACTGTTAGAAAACCACACTTTATTCTTCAGAGCTACCCTCTTCTACTATTTCAATAATGTATATAAGTTCTGTCTTAGTTTAGCTCTTTTATATAGTTTGGTTAATCAAAGCCATAGAACTAGTGTTATTTTTACTTAAAGGGATAAATTTTCTGTCGAAGATGCTAGGCAGATAAAGAAAATAATTTTGTAGACATATTTTGACTCGCAGAAATGCATAGCTATTATGTGACCCGTTGTATAACCTTAAAGTATCAAAACAAACTAGAGAGTTTAAAACGCTTTGAATTTTTAATTTAGGCTAGCAAATTAGAATTGTAATATTACGATCATCTCATCTTTTTCGTGCACTCTCGAGTGTTCGCTAGTGTATATATTATTTTGATAATTCCTAACTAGTTGTTGGTGAATATGCTGGGTCAGTCGAAATTTGAAAAGCTGAATGAGACGTTTGTTTGCTGCTGCTTATCTTCACAGCGCTAAACATGGAATATTTCAAAATTGTTTTGGTTTTACTGGCGTTATCTGCCTACAGCTCAGCATTTACTCGCTTGCCCAGGAGTCTTGACGAGAGTGACGATGATGTGACGACAAATAAGCCCCTAGGAATCGCTTCAGTTAAGTCACGTGCCATCGCCATGGACCGCGGCCTCTGCCGGGAGCTTTCGCGCTATCACCCACATTATCCACGCTGCCAGGAATATTGCAAGAAGCTCAACCACTGGATGGGAATGTGCCGACATGAGAGCTGTCATTGTTATTCTTAGAGACAAAGAATTTATTGTACCAGTTTGTGCTTCTACTTAATTGAAAGTGTGCTGTAATAAATATTTGATAGTGCAAAGTGCCAAATATGTTCATATGTGAGCAATTACCATATCAAGTTTTCAAGGAGCGTAGACTAACACAACGACGTGCTAATCGGTCACCTGATCAGCTTTCCTAAATCAAAAATAGACGCTAAACTGCAGTCAGTTGCGACCTTGTGCTTAAACGTTCACACCTACGCGCAGGTCCGTACATCCGTCTGCGGCGCGCCGTCTTATGCGCCGTTGAGACTGCCTCAAATTAGGTGTCATTAAACTATTTAAACAAGTGCAATTACAATTAGCACTATCGATGGCGCTTGGCGTGCAACAAAGCGAAGTCGAAGTTATTATCGAATATCCTCGTAGCTGCAGTCTAAGAGAGAAGGAGGTCGCCATAAACACCCACACAAACACCGGCATATGCAATATATATAGTATTTCAGTTCGCTTGCCTGGTATAGACTGCGCTTGGTGTTAACTCAGCGCTCGCTCCTTTCGGCTGTTTCGCGGCTCAACATGGAAATCGCATTTGCACTTCCGAATCGTTCCGGGCACTTTTGGCAACTTTATTTCAAATTAGCCCCCTCTTTTCCCAGCAAAATGCCACTTCCCCTGCAGTGCTAGGGACCGTCGCCATCAAAACAAAATTAAAACAAGTAAGGCGGATTAAGGTTCGGGTGGAACTAAAATTTAAGTTTTTTATATTATATCCAGAACGCAGTGGAGGCATATTTCTAATGATTATCGGAATCATATTATCAATCATAATTCATTGTAGACCGGTGCTAACGTCTTTTGTCGCCTAACATTGTGACACTTCAAGGTACAGAAATTGTTTTCGATTTTCAAGCGAAATAAAAAAAAAATCAATTGTCACAATAGTTACAGCGTTTATAGTTATAAAGAGAACTGTTAGCTATTTGCCTGTTCCTATTCTTCATATATAATTGAAATGTGTATAGGTGCATCCTTCATAATCGGGGATGATGGCAGTATTCCGCAATATTTCTGAATTCAGACTTCTCCCCATAGACTGAATCTTTACGTCCATACCCTTATGATGGTCCAAGAAGCAATTGGTGAACAAAACTATAATATCTTGCGCGTAGTGCTGCGTTCGTATACGGAAGAAAACAACAACAAGTCGGCAACGTTGGCGGGACGCAAGGTAATTGTAGTAGCCAAAGTCAATCGCTTGCAGTGGTAACCAAAACTTTTCCACTTTCACGCCACTTACTTACAAGTTGCTATTCGCTCGCAGCCAACAGCGAACAGCTAACAGGCCGCACTCGTCAATTGGTATACGAAAATTGCCTTCGCTTGAAGTTAGTTGCAACTTTAGTGGCGACGTCAACGTAGCCAGGCGCGGAAGATGAGAAAGCGGCAAGTTCGTTAAAAAGTTGCTTGACTCTATTTAAATGAATTAGTTTCCTCATCCCCAAAATTACTTTGTTGTTGTTGTTTGCATTTTTTTCGCCATTCATTGCGCTATTTACAGGGATAAACAGCAACGGACAGAAGACGAGAGGAGGGCTGCATTTCGCGCGTCTTGCTCTTGAAACCGGTCGCACATTGCGTCGAGGCATTAATGTTGATTTTATTGCTCACACCAAATTGAACTGGACCCACTTCTATACCGAGGCATGTAAGTATGCTTGGCGCGCAGTGTACGCACTAATTTGGTGTATTTGTTGTTGCTTTACACTATCGCTCGGGACGCGCAATCAGCTCAGTTCATCTGAGTTCAGTCGGACTTGTTTGAGTTTCGAGTAAATATTTCATTGGATTCGCCGATAGTCGTTTGTGGCTGGGAATGGTTTAGTTTTTGTTTTCTAACACCGATTCCGCATTTCATGTAAATAGTTGGCAAAAACAAGAAAATAGAGTATGTCGCTGGCAGCTTCGTACATGTTGGTGGCTCATAATAACATATTCGTGTACAGTTATGTGTACGAGTGGGTCTTTGTGTGGAAACTGGCCATCCATTTGACGTCGTCATTGAACCTATTGCGCAACTTGTGTAACAAGCAATAAAAAATACATTTCCTTTACAAAGTAGAGCAGCGATTGGAGCCGGTTTGAACGGAAGTGCGCGCGTTTTGGGGGGTGTCCAGTGACTTTTAAAGTAAGATTTATGCGACAAATAAAAGAATTTACACATGAAAGTTGTTGTTCGGAATCATGAACAGTTATGTCTTCTGCCAGCTCTACTTTGTGGCTAAAGAAACAAATGCTAAGAATAGTGGGCGTCAAGATCCTCTAAAATGGAAAGTATAACGAAAAGAGAAATATTAATTTAATAAAATATGCTGTGGAGTAAATATTTTCTCTCAAATATGTTGCAACTAGTTGGAAAGCATATACAATTACGTGGCTGAATGTTGAAATAAGCCACCTCCAAAAAATTTACTTTTTACGCTCTTGCAATATGTTGCTACAGAGTACCATACTTGTAGGTTTTTATACATACTACTGTGATCAAATTGAAAGGCGAATTTTTAATTTATACTTCCCGTATTTTACGAATCGTTAATTTTTTCTTTAAGTTGGTATTACTGTTAGTGACATCTATGCTAAATTTCGCGAGATACGCGTCGTTCTCTGAGGCTTTAAAATTACTATGTCTGAATTTATTGAAGTAGTGAATTTAAGAAGTACGATAATGCACCATCGCATACTGCATTGGTTATTCGTGACCATTTCGCCACATTTTCAACTAATATCGTGCCGCAATCACCGCATTCGCCTGATTTACTTTCGTGTAGCTTCTGGCTATTCAGCAAATTCACATGACCACTCCGAGGACACCGTTTTGACTCAATTGAGGATATAAAAGCTGAATTGAAGAAGGCTCTGAGGAGGAGAATGAGGAGGATTTTTCCAAGTGCTACGATATGATTACTTTGAAGGAGATGAAATGTACAAAATTCACCTTTCAATTTGACCACAGTGGTAAAAGACGAGTTAAATTCCGAGGGACTGTCTGTCTGCCCGGACAAGAGATAACTTGAGTAGAAATTAAGATATCTTTACAAAAGATGTTCCTTGGCACCCAAGGAGGGTTGTTATTGCTTGGTCGGAATCTGACTATTACCACGCCTACAAAACGCCATTAATCGATAACATATAAAGCGCAATAACTAAACTCAACAATATGATACAATATTGTTATTTCCTAGAACGAATTAGATTAGCAAGTGGAATCTAGGGTTAAAAAACATTTTGCAATATTGGCTGTGTCCTGATATCTAATAAGTTTAATACACCTATTTTCTAAACCATTCAAGTTATAATAATCAAACCCTGTGAAAATGAGTTATTTCGGAGTATAACCCTGCCCCTGCTAAAAACTACAAAAGGTTCGATAAATCTATAAATAAATGCGCCTTTTATAGTCGTGTTGTTTCAGAGAGCTTTACAGGAGCTTTTATCAAATTTGGACAATGGATGTGGCACCACACTGTGGCCGATTTTCTTGAAAAGTTGGCCAAACCCTGAAAGAAAACTGAATGAGTTTTCATTTGTATATTCCGAGTTAGAGTCGGTCGAATAGTCGCGTCAGGGAGTTACGCCGGTCAAGTGTCTCGAGTCCCTAATTTCGCGCAGTTAAAAAAGTGTCTATCCAGTGATTAAGAAAATATGTTTCTATATCCAGTCCAATGAAAGGTGTTATTGAATGTACTATTGTTATACATAGTATGCGAATTATTTCACATCATATCAATCAATTATACGTCAAACAAAAGCATGTATAACCAATTATTTCGTTGGTATTTTACCTTTGCCGACTTTAAAGGTTATGAGATTAATGGAGATGGGTATGATTCATTGATATTTCACAAAATCTCGTGCCCACCACTGCATTTCATTTTTTGTTGCGTTGGAGACCCTACAGCTCGTGCTGAGAGCAAGTTGCAGTCCCATCGAGTTTTTCGTATCTTGAGGACTTTCTAGCATTTAGGAAGTTTCTAAAGAAAAAGACTTTGCATAGTATATTAAATAACTATATAATACACCTTGCCAAGAAAGTATTGGGACTTCTTTGTATGAAGAAGACAGGTAATTTTTCCTAGGTTGGTACAACTGTTCCTAATTATGATGCCAAAAATTAGCGCGATCTGTCAACCAGTGTGTTTACAGAAGCTGTTTATGTCAGTCAACCCCAGTAGTGTTTGCCGTATTTTATACAAATTTTTAACGTTTTTTGTTAAATTTTGGTCAATCACTCCACAAATAGCATTGAGCAAGCACTGTATTCACTTGATTTAGCTCCATGTGACTTCTGGCTATTCTTGAAACACGAAGAACCGCTCCGGGGAAATCGTTTTGAGTTAATTGAAGGCATCAAAACAAATTCAACGCGAGAGCCGAGGTCGACTGACATAAACAGCTGCTGTAAACATACTTGTTGACGGATCGCACTAAGGACGTAGAGTGCCTTTTCTGAATCCGGGGCAAAATAAAATTGTAGAGTGCCTTTAAAAAAACCAATAAAAACTTTAATGTTACATCTGATTCTCATAATACGTATAGGTACTCAAATTTGGTTACATTCTTCTTCATTCTACATTATATTTGTGTAAATATTGAAAGTTTGAGGATTTTTACTCTCTGAGGAAGCTCAGGAATCGCGCAATAAGTACATACATACATTAAAATATATCGAGAGATTTTTTTGCGGAAATATTCCAGAGAAAATAGCATGACAGATATTATTCATTGATTGCTGGTGGCCTCAGACCCACTTATTTCTAGTGTGAGATTAAAGCCGCCGAAAAAAATTAGCAGACGTGAACTCAAATGCAGATGACGATTCTGCATCTGGTAGTGATTATGATTAGGATTTTTTAATATTCTATAGGGTCATTATTTATTAAATATTATTAGATAAATTGTAATAACGGTAACTTACAAATTATTTTGAAAATTAAATTTTTTTACATGAATCACATGATTTTTTTTTCTCCATTTCTTTTTACCACTTACTCATGTAAATAAATTAATTAAATAGCTCCGAGATGTAATAAAAATTCCGAATGTTTCGTTTTATATTTTGCGAAAATATTATTTTCTTCAAATAATCTTACGAAAAAATCACGTACGTGATGTTTAGCTCCAATTGAAACACGTACCTCAATTTTGAAGAGTACACGTCTGCCATTTTGAATTTCGAAAAAAAAAAAATCATACTATACATGAAGTTTCGGTGCGATTGGAGGACTTTTCGAGTTTTGTCCAGCTTTTTTGAAAAATCGGCCACTGTGCACTAACCCAATTTAGGGGAAATCCCTACCTCGGATCTTACTCCACCGATTGCAATCAAATTTGGTAGGAAATATAGTATTGCTGTGACATTCTCATATTACTGTGCAAAAATGGACGAAATTGAAATTTTAGAACCACGCCTACTTCTAATATAACACAATTTTAAATTTCATCTGATTCTTCCAATTCACCGTATACAAGTCAAGCACCTATGAATGTATCGGGAGGGATAAAACTTTGCACGAATAGCATCTTTAAGGTGCCACCTTATGACCAAAAATTTTCCGAATCGGAATAAAAATATTCAATCCACCACATAACGAATTTATGGAACCCACTTAAGTTCCAAAATCACTTACATGCGCTGGAAATCTTTCGGCTTGGTATTTGCTAGAAGTTTATGGGGAAAATATTCTAGATTAGCGAACATGCTAAAAGTGATTTGCACGATTTAAAAGTAGTGATTTTGGCTTAGAAGATGAAGAACATCTTGGACTAAGTAAGTTTGTATATAAGGAATTAGAAACTACAATAAATAGTTGCCGAAGACAAGAATGGATCGGGAAATCAGTGGGAGTCTCTCATCAAACCGTTTTAAAGCGTTTAAAAGTAGTCGGATACATTCAAAAGAAAAGAAATCGGGTGCCATTAACGGTAAAATCGAATATCCCTAATGCATCTGTTTTTGGTGGGAGCTTCTAAACCGATTGAAAGCATTAATTGAGATCGTTACTGACAATAACTTAACATAATTTAAGCGATTGATTGATGAAAACTGTGCGAATTTCGCGAGTAGTCAAGAGGACATAATGTGGCAAAACTAGTAAAAACAGTGTTGGGACAATATGCCAGCACTACACTACTCCTACTCGTATTTGTTCCGGTCGATGCAGAATACTTTACCTGTAATACGGTTCACATCAGAACAAGGTATCAAAAATTGGTTTCATTAATTCTTGGCCGGCCGACGAAGTTTTGAGCTGGAATCAACAAACTGAAACTTAAAAAAAAGAATTCCACGATTATAGGATACGAGTATGGTAGACCTAAAAACTATTATAGTTCATACTGTTATCGGGTGAATTATAGTCGTGGAAAAATTAATAATGGTAATGTGGAGGTTGAGACTTTATAATATGATTCGTACATCTGTTCATGCAAGAGATAACTTAACTAAAAATTGAGACATCACGTAACTACGTAACTATAAAGCATAACATCTTCTTTTGGTTTTCTAAAAGACCACGTTTTCATCATTCTCTACAAGATAAACATAAATAGTAAAGTATAAAATGTGTTCTTGTTATTTCTTCTTGTTGTTTATTATTATTGTATTGGGTTTTTAGTAATACTATTTAACTTTCCGGTCATTTGTAGGGGTTTCCATACTTTTTGCGCGAATTCAAATATTAAGTGATCCACACCCTCAGCCTTCAGTCGTTTCTTCTTTTCGCTACGTGGCGCCAATTGGATATTCCAAGCGTAGCCAGGTCCTTCTCCACTTGATCCATCCAACGGAGTGGAGGTCTTCCTCTTCCTCTGCTTCCCCCGGTGGGTACAGCGTCGAATACTTTCAGAGCTGGAGTGTTTTCGTCCATTTGGACAACATGACCTACCCAGCGTATTCGTTGTCTTTCAATTCGCAGAACTATGTCAATGCCGTCGTATATCTTGTACAGCTCATCGTTCCATCGAATGCGTTATTCGCCGTGGCCAATGCGCAAAGGACCATAAATCTTTCGCAGAACCTTTCTCTCGAAAACTCTTAAGGTCGACTCATCGGTTGTTTTCATTGTCCAAGCCTCTGCAGCTATATTCGAGGACGGGAATTATGAGCGACTTATAGAGTTTGGCTTTTGTTCGTCGAGAGAGAACTTTACTTTTCAATTGCCTACTCAGTCCGAAGTAGCACCTGTTGGCAAGAGTTATCCTGCGTTGGATTTCCAGGCTGAAATTGTTGGTGGTGTTAATACTGGTTCCTAAATAGACGAAATTATCTACAACTTCAAAGTTATGACTGTCAACAGTGACGTGAGAGCCAAGTTGCGAGTGCGACGACTGTTTGTTTGATGACAAGAGTTATTTCGTCTTGCCCTCGTTCACTGCCAGACCCGTTTGTTTTGCTTCCTTGTCCAGTCTGGAGAAAACAGAACTAACGGCGCGGGTGTTGGGGCCGATGATATCAATATCATCGGCATACGCCAGCAGCTGTACTCTCTTATAAAAGATTGTACCTGCTCGATTAAGATCGGCAGCTGGAATTATTTTCTCCAGCAGCAGGTTGGAGAGGTCGCACGATAGGGAGTCGCCTTGTCTGAAACCTCGTTTGGTATCGAACGGCTCGGAGAGGTCCTTCCCGATCCTGACGGAACTTTTGGTGTTGCTCAACGTCAGTTTACAGAGACGTATTAGTTTTGCGGGGATCCCAAATTCAGACATCGCGGGATAGAGGCAGCTCCTTTTCGTGCTGTCGAAAGCAGCTTTTAAATCGACGAAGAGGTGGTGTGTATCGATTCTCCTTTCACGGGTCTTTTCCAAAATTTGGCGCATGGTGAATAACTGGTCGGTTGTTGATTTTCCAGATCTTAAGATTAACGGTGGACTTTAATCTTTCACACAATACGATCGATATAACCTTATATGCGATGTTAAGGAGGCGTTATTTACAGTAACTTAAGATATTCATCTCGGTCAAAAAATGGAATTAAGCGCCACCATTTTCGCGCGTTTCCTATTACAACTTTCGACGTGGATTAATTAGCAACAGCGCATCGATGAAATTAATTAAATTTTTGGGGATAAAGTTTTATCAAAGCCAGTGTTTGGCTGTGATATGGTGAATTCGATTGATGTCCTAGATCACTCCAAGACGGATTTTGTAAAGGTCTTTACTAAATCATTTGTTGTTCTGGAACTATTGATGATTTGCGCAAACTGATATTGCAAATTCGTTGTGTGAACTGTCGTGCGAATAAGACAACTATAGGCATAGTGGGACTTGCAACATTTGATACTGTACGAACATTCGAGAGAAATGTTCAAAAAATACTATAGCGGTTTTTCGAAGCACGTATATGACATCGTGGCATGTGATAAATTGTAGACTTATACGTATGAGTCCGAAAGTAAGTAGTAGTCGACTGTAGGGAGGCGAGCGCTGGACGTGCGAGGTCTCACTCGTCGGCTGAGGCAACCGCACTTTTGAGCACACATCAATTTGATGAATCATCCACCGTATAGTCCTCATTTGGCACCAAATAACTTCCTTTCATACTGTAAAAGATAAAGTAATAGGTCGACTTCTTCAGCAGCGGTTGATGCCTTCAAAACGCATGTTTTGGAGATACCTCAATCAGAGTGACAAAAGTGTTTCAAAAATTGGTTCGATCGCATGCATGCGTGTATAAGTTTTAATGGAGAATATTCAAAAAACAATAAAGTGATTTTCGATGAGTAATATTTGGGTTTGTTTTCTAGTTACGAAATAAAAAAGACAACCCTCGTATTAAAATCAATGTAATTAACTCAAATGATTTGTACATAGAAGTATGTGATTTAAACTCAACCAAATTATCTAAATTTAATATATTGGGCTTATAGTATTAGCAAAATGTCGATAGAGAATCGAAAATCATTTATTAGGGTGTTTAGATTTAGACCGAGGTCTAGACCAATTTCATTCGTAACCAGCGGTGAACTATATTGCGGTTAAGATATCCATAATTAGATTTTAATTTCATTAAATTTCGCACATAAAATTTTTTTAAATTCAGATGATAAGTCGAAGTGGTTGAAAAACACTACATAATGCATTTTGGGGCTAGGAGGAGATCAAGACTGATTGTATTAACTGTAGCTGTTACTCAAGTATGCTCAACAACAGGCTTCCATGCTATAAAGACTGACATACAAGGTGCCACCCCCTGGAGGCGTCATCTATATGAATTAGAATCTGATATTTTTATCGATTGTCCAGTGAGAATTTCATGACATTTCATTGATTGAAAGTGAAGTTATTGCGTTTTTAGTGTTAATATGTTTGCGTTATCAGTGCGAAAATTAGCATCGAACAAAGAGCCGACATTAAATTTCGTTTTAAAATTGGTAAAACTTTTACCTAAACGTTTCAATTGATGAAACCTATCCATGATTGCTTATCCCGTAGCAGAGTGCACGAGTGGTTTCAATGTTTTCAAAGTGGTCGTGAGGACATAAATGACGATCAACAAGTGGGCCAATCAAAATCAGTGATCACCGGAAATTCCATCGAAACTGTGCGTGAATTCAACAAAAATCAGCCGAAATCATCTTTGAAATTTATGGAAATGGAATTGAACATCTCCAAAACATCGATTTATCGCATTTTGACCAAACATTTGGGTTTATAAAAGGGCGACTTCTTCCTTTGCAGAAAAGTGAATTTGCCCATGAAAGGAAAGCGTTATGCTGACGTAGAGGCCATTCAAAAGGTTTGCACCTACATACTGGCGGCCATACCGGCTAACGAGCTAAAACACTCGTTCGACATGCTTTTGGACCGTTGAAAAAGCTGTATTGAAGCAGAAGGTGACTATTTTGAAAAAAATAAATTTCGGCAAAATCGGAAAAAACATTTGTTCTGTTTTTTTTAAGTCGTGTTTACTGGAACGCACCTAGTATTCAGCATAAAGTCTGCCAAAGTAGCGAATATCATTGTAAATATTCGGCATTAAATTATAGTACCATATACGCAATGCTATACAGTACGTTCTCTTTGGTTTGCTAAGATATTTATAGTATGGACCAGAAGTTTGAAATTTTTATAAGATACCACTTACAACATACTGAATACCAGAAAAATATGTGAAAGAAATCTTTATACCATATTAGGTATATAGGAGTTAAGAGAAGTAGATATTCACTCAATTGTCTTTAAAGACAAATTGTCGTTAGAAATATATAGCAGATTTTTCACATTTTTGTCACAAATGCGCACTATTATCAGGAAAAGATTCTATCTGTATGCTGGTTGTAAATTTATCACCGGTTTTTATTAAGATTTTTATCACACGTTGTGAGTATACCATAGGGCGGAGAAATGAGTCCATGTTCTTATGTTTTGTACTAACCTTGCAGTAAGAACACAATGTATACTTCCAAATTTCTGAAAAATTAAGAGGAAGATGTAAGGCTGGTTGAAACTGTTCGCTTTGCTCAAATTGTAACTTTAAATTGTTGTTAGGATGTGAAATAACACCAAAAAGTGAGAGTGTGAAGCTAAAAGTTAATTTTTTATTGGTTTCATATGAAGAACTTGTATATTAATTTCTTTTTCAATATTCTTACGAGTCTATTGTTAGAATCAAAGAATTTGCTTGGCAGTAAATCCATATAAACAGTCGATTAAGAAAATATGTATGTATGTACATAATTGAGTTACTAATTTTTTTATTAAATGTTATTTTGACATTGACTTTATTAATGAGCTTACAGATTTATTAACGATCTCAGCTTAAAAAATGGTTTCCAGGAGAAAGAAAACTGATCGAACAAAAACGATTTATATGTACATATGTTTCCCAAAAATTGTCGGAAAAAGATAATTTGACTGTGGTTAGAACTTCAAAGAGCCCCAGAATGCTAGGTGATTCGGTGTATTAAGAAGAAAGACGGTGGAAGCTCTTTTTAAGCACTTTGTAAGGGAAATTTACTTGTTTACACAGTTCGTAAAGTAAAATGTGCAATTAAAACTAAACAAATATATTAAAAAGTTCGTAATTCGCACACTTCCTTCTTGGAAGCGACAAGGCGGCAAATCGCTGCATTATTTGTGCAAGTGAGCCTAAGGAAAAACGACTTAAACTGTGTTGTAGTTGATTGAACCAAGCGCTCGTGTGCCGCATGTCGTATTTAGCGCACACCGTGCACCCATTAGGTATGTACAAGTTTGGCTGGCGGACCATGCCGGCGCTGCAGTAAAACCACTTGGCAGTGAGTATAAAATCCATACCAGAGGCGGCCTCAGTTTCACTTTCATCGAAGTACTCGGCACGCGAACGCGGCAACTATATAAGTGGCTCTGCAGTTTGTTCAGAAAACGGTTTAGTAATCCGCACGCCTCAGCGCGCAACGCGCAACGCCAAGTTAAACGATTAGCGGGCGTTTAAAAGGTATCGCGTGTGTAAACGCGGAAAAGCTGCCAAAGTCAGCTCATGAAATATATTTGTAAGAGGGCGAAGAGCAGGTGTATATGTACATATGGGCATGAGTATCAGGCACCGGCTAGGAGTGAGCCGAATTGTGCGTTGTGGCGTGTTGAAAGGCAGCGATCGCGATTTTTGCTTCCCGTTGTGTGCCAGTGACATTGAACTTGTGCAGATATGTTGCATGCTTCAGCCATAGGCAGGAAGCAAATTAAGGTGTTGGAATAGTGAAATACTAATAGTGGTTATTGCAGTGTTAAAAATAGTTTCTTTGGTGTTCTAATGACCTGGAATTATGGATCTTATATTAAAATGCCAAGTCACTCAAAGCTTTCGCAATTTCATCTTTCACTCACCTTACCAGCCTTAGCGAGGTGGTGTTCTGCGCTTTTATCTATTTTCAATTTACATTTATAAAGATGTTGGATAGCACCGGTTAGAAACTCGGATCCATTCTGGTTGCGTGCGGCAAACATTGTTTGTTTGGTTTTCTTTTCTTTTGATTTAGAAAAGTTGGAGCTCGGACTAAACAATTTTCAATGAGAATATTTTTTTAACCAATATACATATAACCATTTTTAACTAAAACTCAAATTTTGTTTCAATATGAGTGCTTTCTTTTATATCGTTTTTCCGTCGCCTGTATTTTGTTATGAAAAGTGTTATACGTTGTTTTGCATTTTAGGTGACGATATATAATATATTTTATAAAAACATATTTATTGTAAACGTGCCCAACATAAATCGGGTACTTCTAAGTTCTCCATTGCACCTTTTGGCTTCATTTAAATACTTTTTGTACATAATAATAATAAAGATTTCGCTCCAAGGCTAAAGCAACTCTAAAATAAAAATATCCTCTTAAAAGACGATTATATTCTGTGCAACATGTGGGTAGGGTATCAAATTAATTTGAACTAAATATGTATTTGTATAGGTAAGAAATTGCTTTCGTCGTAATGTTGGAGTTGAGGCCGTTATTAATTTAATAGTCTTCTTAGAGATTTTCGAATTGCTTTTTCTATCACATCTTTCAAATTATTTTGTGTGCTTAAGAAGTTATGATTAGTTGTTTCTTGATGTTATTCATTGATTTAAGAGAGTGTATTGGTCAGCTTGTCGGTTAATCACTAGGACGAAAATGATATGATATGATAATTATGAAATTCTTCTTGGTTTTTATAACACAATTATTGAACATGTATGGTATGCCTCCTATGTAATCAGTTTTTCAAATATTCACATCGCAAAATAATTTAGTTGTGTACACTGTTGGAAGCGTACGTACATATAAATATATAAATATACATACATACCATATATGCCATAATCCTGCGAGCTTACTCTGTCACTGGCCGAGCAATATTTAGAGTTGATTTGTTGCGACCAACACGCTTCGAACATAATAAATGTTCGACTCGGATAATCGATGGTTTTTTCTGCTTATTAGCATGTTTTATTCCCACTCGTTTTCTGTTTTGTGGTTCGTCCTCGTCCTTTATGTGTAGGCATGTACATGTGTTCAATTAACAAGTTTCAACGGGCGTGCGATAATTTAATTTTGTACAGTTAATTGAATTCGACAACATTACAATAAATGAAACAATAATAACAACAACAACTGAATAACCAACAAAATACACGTGTATATGCAAATTAGCGGATGAAGTAAAAATGTTTTAGATACGGCAAAGCCTTCGAAATATTTAATATTCGTATTGCAACAATCGATATATCGAGATAACGGTCCAAATCAACAACAAACGCGACAAGCATACAAATACAAGAATAAATTTTTGTGTAACGAACAAACATGGGAAAAACATATTATTTACAGGTAAATATTTATTAACTGCTTTTGATACTAAAATCAAACATAATTGGGGCTTGTAATCAATTGTCACTGTATCAATGTAAAATAATAATGGGCGTGACCTTTTTTCAAACAATGTTAAAGCAATGGCGACTTTCACTGTCATATTTAGACTTGTAATTATGCAATTAAAAAATGCAAAAGTTTAATTCATTGCAAACGAATTTAGAGAAGACTAATCATTGATAGAGAATATGGGGTTATATGGTTTTCATTGGGAAAACAGCTTTTTTCCAACAATTTTTTTCTCATATAAAAATGAAATATTTTATTACACTTTTTTATTGTTAGAAACATACACTATTAACAAAGAAAATCTGAATTTTTTTGAAAAAAAATATATTCGGTGATTGGGACGCCGTTTCCGGTGACGCCTCGTAAAATGAATGCGTTCTGGTTGGCAGGATAACTTATTATAGGATCATCTAAAGTGAAAAAATGCGCGTTTTAGTTAACACCTTAACTTAGGCTGAAAATTGGATTTTTAAATAATTGTAATCGAAAAAATCCTTCGACCAAGTCTTTAAGAAATCTATCTTAAAGACCTGTCTAAGCTTTTATGAAGATCGGTTGAATAGTTCTTGAGAAATCTTGCCAACCGACTTCAAAAACCAATTCTCGAGAAAAACACGCTTGAACAGACGTGTCCTAGGCTGAAAAAGAGCAATGTTCAATCTTGAATCTAACATAAAATATTCAGCATCTTTAAGAAAACTTTAGAAATCTCGCTTTAAGACATCTAAGTAAAAGAAAGTCTAAGAAGAGCAGTGTTATACATAAGCTTTGTGAAAAACCTGTAAAACACGCTTTCGAAAGTGACTTTCGCAAATGACCAGGGTAAGGATAAATTAAAGGTTGGCAGCACCGACAGTCGAGCTAATAAAGAACGTTAAATATCACAAAAGAATTGTACTTTTAAAGGAAATGAAATAAACACGATGTCAAACATGAGATGAGAATAACGATTACGACGCCGTCAAATTATTTCGAATGAAGATCTGGTAGCCTAAATCGGAGCTATCGGCGCAACTTACTGTTTAACGGGATCAGGTCCCGTCTCTGCATGATACTTAGCACTTTTTCGCATGCTCACTTAAGGATGCTTTTCTAACACATTTTTTCCTATTATCTGACCTCTACGTTTGCTGGGCCTACCATTAGATGGCTTAAGTAACAGTTACATCAACTGGTGGATTGAAGAGGATACGAGGTTTGACAATTAAGTAATGAGACTGATTTTATTGCCGCGCTTGTGGAAAACCTGTGACATTGAAATTTCCTTTCTCTTTTTCGGGCATCCCTCCTCTCTCCATTGCTATATGTACCATCGCTCTAGCTTGTTCAGTCCGCCTGCTGCGTGAAGTTGAGTAGACGTGTGTTTGTAGTGTTCGTCACGAAAATGTAAAAACGAAATCAAGAGCAACGCGTCGCGATAAAATTTTGCGCCAGATTGGGCGAAACAGCTTCGGAAACGTACGCTAAAATTGTAAGAGTGCATGATGATAGTGCTCTTAGTAGTGCCCAGGTGGCGGAAACCAAACGCCAAAGCTCACAATGGTTCTCTCCTCGCGCCCCCGTCGACGGTGAAAACGATGATTACTGCCTTTTTTGATAGCCGTGGAATCGTTTACAAAGAATTCGTTCCACCGGGGAAAACTGTTAATCAAGTCTACTATTGTCAAGTACTCGAAAGATTGCGAAAACGAGTCAACAGGGTGCGCCCAGACACCGGTTTTTATGGAATCAGTCTCATTACTTAATTGTCATACCTCGTATGGTATTCAGATTTCAATACACTGCATGTATGGTTACTTGTGTTTTATTTTAACAATATTGAATACATTTTCTTTGCGATACTTAAAATACATTGTTGTAGTAGTACGCATTGTTGTAGTAGTACGAATAAATCTACACCTAATTTGATTAATGATGATCCGATTCCGCACATTACATTATATTGATTGTCATGTGTTGTTAAATCTAATAACTCAATTGTAAATTCCTCTTCCTTTTCTTTTTCGCAGATACCTTTGCTGCTCCTTGTATGTTCTACGGCCGTTTTCGCCGAAAATGTTGCGAACATAAGTGATAGCCTAGCGGTGGAAACAACAGTCGACACAGTAAAAGTAACGTCAAGCATAGCATCTGCAACAAAGAGCAAAACAGAAAAACGCGACTCTTCAGATCAAGTTGGTGAGTGTGGTGGTAGCTTTGGTTGGCTGACTTGATGTAATTCTCTTGCAACATGTTGTACGGAGTATTAAATGTGTATTCACCTATGGTTTTTTGTATCTTTTAAAACTAATCAAAGTAGAAATAAATGGTCAGGATGATGAGACTAGCTTAAATCCGAGTGACGGTTTGTCTGTTCATCCGCTCCTGCATGTTGTAACTTGGGTCAAAATTGAGATATCTTTAATACAGAGGCTTGCAGTAGCAGGAGACAACAGTAGTTTTAATGTACATTTCTCTCAAACCGTTCTTAATATTAGTCGACGTAAAAAGTGAACGATGGGCGTAGCTCCACACACTTTTAGGTGAAATTACACATCTCGGAACTTGCGCAACCGATTTCAAACCAAATTCGGTACGTGACTTTGTTCTCATATTCCTATGGAACAGTGCGAAAATTGGCGTAATTTAACTACAACCACGACTACTTCCCATATAACATAATTATAAATTCCATCTGATTTTTCCCTTTCCAGTGCAAAAATCAAGAAGAAATCAATATAACGGGATAAAACT
This sequence comes from Bactrocera zonata, assembly GCA_037783105.1. Classification (NCBI taxonomy): domain Eukaryota; kingdom Metazoa; phylum Arthropoda; class Insecta; order Diptera; family Tephritidae; genus Bactrocera; species Bactrocera zonata. The sequence continues at coordinate 419,607 of JBAWJQ010001699.1, forward strand.
TTGTAAGAAAAATACCTTCAGAATTGCCACTAGGTACTGAATATTTTGAGTCCTTGACTTTTTGCCGCAAATATCGGTCAATGTGGTAGATATATAATTGAAATTCAGGGATAGTCCTTCCCTGAAAATGGCATATCTGTGTGTTAGAAATGGATTGAATCTGGTCAATACTTCCCTTAGCTTCCATATATCCAATACAATGAACTTCCAGGTGACATTATTCCGCATATATCGGTCAAGATGTGAATTATCTCCAGGAAAATGAGAGAGCGTGTTTTGCTGTGCATCTTTGTACCTAAAATGGACGAAATTGAGTGAAAACTTGCTCTGGATCCTATATAACTCACAAACCTTATGCACCTTATGATATTTCCGTGGCAAGTTGCAATAGTATGAAATGTTCGGTTAATCCTGAATTAACCTTAGTTGTTATCCTAAGAATACAACTTTCCAACTTTAATTTTGTAATATTTGCAGGGCCAACAGCATTCACAAACAAAGAACCTTTCAGAGCCATAACTAGTGGAACTTATCAACAATTGCCTCCTCAGCCGCAGCCATTCCAATCATCCCCTGCTCCTTCAATTAGTTTTCAACCAACAACCGTTCGTTATATAGGCGAAGAGGCAGCTCCACAGGTAAGTCGATAGTCCGAAATATTTTTTCGGTAATACGATAGATAAAATAGTTATCGCACACTACCTACAAAAAAAAAATCACAACTCCGAAAATGGCAAATGTTCAGAAGAAGCAAAAACCAGTAACTGAATTTTTTTTTGAAATTTTACAGAAAAGTCGTCGACCATAATATATAATATATATGTATATAAAAGTGTCTTACTTAAATATAATTGATTTTTATATATACTATTTCATTATTCATAAATACAGTAGAAAATTTACAATTTATTACGGCAACTACAAATAATACTTTAGTTGATACTGCACAATGGGGTTGGCACCGCCCAATTTTAAAATCCTTTATCTCAGTAACTACGCGACCAATTTAAAACATATTTGAAATGTGGTACTCAGATATCATGCACTGTAAAAAATCGGACAACAATCACAACCGTTTCCCATATAACCCAATTTTAAATTCCATATGATTTTCTTCCGCTTTCAGTATATAAATCAAACACCAATATATAGGGAATAAAACTTTCAAATTTGGACTAACTTGAACGGTATGGGTGTATCAGGTATACTTGGAAACGTATTTTCAAACAATTTTTTAAATATACCCACTAGTACAACTCACACATTGACCGATTTATTCTTGGTAAGGTTTGTTAGAAAAACGGAAATCATTTTATGAAATATGTATTGGAAGGTTGGGGGAAGTCTCGACTCGATTTTGTCTAACCAATAAAATGCTCTCTGGGTTTCACTAAAGTACCTCATATACAATCATCAATTATATGAAGTAAAGCTAGCCGTAAATGTTCGAAAATCCTAATGTTAGTTATAAGCGGCCTAGGTCAATGTTATTCATTTTAGGTACGAAGATACACGGTTATAAGTAAATTTTTAATTTTATTGCGATAACTCACATATTGGCCGATATATGCGCTATAAAGTCGGCTGGAAGTTCGAAAATCTTTTTGTTAGGTATATAAGAGCTAAGGGTAATGTTGTCCGGATTCACATATGCGGTACACTTTAAAGGCACTATTCGTGCAAAGTTATATATCGTTATATTAATTGATTCTTGACTATAGCTAGATTTCACACATTTTCAAGCTGTAACATAGGAATCAGAGAAGTGTTATATACTAGATTTTATTGAAATCAGCCAGGCAGGTCCCAAGCTATCTTATTTTATCTAAATTTGGGCGGTGCCAGACCCATTGTCCAATTTTGGCAACGCTTCCTATAGAGTATTCTCATACAATTTCGAGTGTAAAATTTTATGCCTCTGTCATATTTTGTTATTGGCTTATCGCACTTTTAGTTGTTTTTAAGAGTACCGTTATGTGAGGAGTGTATGGGGCTAATTTCCGATTTCAACAATTTTTCGTCTCATCATCCTGCTCATTTATAAATATATGTACTACTATGAGCATAAAGTAGTAAGACTTTATGCATACTTTTAAAACTCTTAATTTATTTTTCCAAATCTATGTCGTCCTCCTCAAAGTAATTCTCCTTCGTCCCAACACACTTGTGCTGAAGTCAATTTCCGGAATAGCATTCAATACGCATGGCGAGTCACTTTTAATGTCTTCAATCGATTGAAAAACAAGCTTTTGAAAAGCTACACTACTCCCGTAGCAATTCATTTTGCTATTGCTACGCGTAGGAGACGTAGCAGAGCCATAGCAGAACAATGTAAAAGAATGTGCTTTGCTCTGCTCGGAGTTTTGTTAGGTAAAAAACTATAGCTAAAGCAATAGCCAAAAATGAATTGCTGTGCTCTTCTTTGGCGTAGCGTCTGGTTGCTTTAATTACAGAAATCGGACATAACTTGTGCGGATGCGGAACATTTTGTGGAGAGTTTAGAGAGTAATTGGACCTAAAGAATTCAGTAAACATATTAGAAATTGTGTGATTGTCACTGGACATTAGGGTGTCCGTTATTTACCAAATTGATTATTTTTGGTGAAACGCCCCCTCAACTTTTAGTTTTCCATCTAAAAAAAATATCAGACCATAAAAAGCCCTTAATTTTCATAATAAACCTTGCCCCAAACACGATACATTTCCCATTTAAATAATATGGGATTTTGCCACTTTTTACGAATATTTTATTTCTCTGGAACTTTCTCGTTTGTAAGAATAAAAAAGTCATTTTCTTGTACAGAATTGAATCTTCTTCTTTACTGGCGTAGACACCACTTACGCGATTGTAGCCGAATTAACAACAGCGCGCCAGTCGTTTCTTCTTTTCGCGACTTGGCGCCAATTGGATGTTCCAAGCGAAGCCAGGTCCTTCTCCACTTGGTCCTTCCAACGGAGTGGAGGTCTTCCTCTTCCTCTGCTTCCCCCGGCGGGTACTGCATCGAATACTTTCAGAGCTGGAGTGTTTTCGTCCATCCGGGCAACATGACCTAGCCAGCGTAGCCGCTGCCTTCCAATTCGCTAAACTATGTCAATGTCGTCGTACATCTCACACAGTTCATCGTTCCATCGAATGCGATATTCGCCATGGCCAAAGCGCAAAGGACCATAAATCTTTCGCAGAACTTTTCTCTCGAAAACTCACAACGTAGACTCATCAGATGTCGTCATCGTCCATGCCTCGCAACATGTAGCAGGATGGGAGTAATGAGTGGCTTATAGAGATTTGTTTTTATTTGTCGAAAGAGGACTTTACTTCTCAATTGCATACTCAGTCCGAAGTAGCACCTGTTGGCAAGAGTTATCCCGCGTTAGATTTCCATGCTAGCATTGTTGGTGGTGTTTGCACTGGTTCCTAAATAGACGAAATTATCTACGACTTCGAAGTTATGACTGTCAACAGTCACTTGGGAGCCTAGTCGCGAATGCGACGACTGTTTGTTTGATGACAAGAGTTATTTCGTCTTGCCCTCTTTCACCACCAGACCCATTTGCGTCGCTGCTTTATCCATTCTGGAGAAAGCAGAACTAAAGGCGAGGATGTTGAGCCCAATGATATCAATATCATCAGCGTACGCAAGCAGCTGTACACTCTCATAGAAGATGGTAGATGGATGGTCTGTTTAGTTATTCAGGTCGAATTATTTTTTCCAGTAATAGGTTGAGGAAGTCACACGAAAGGGAGTCGCCTTGTTTGGAACTTCGTTTGGTATTGAACGGCTCGGAGAGGTTCTTGCCGATCCTGACAGAGCTTTTGGTGTTGCTCAACGTCAGTGTACATAGCCATTTTAGTTTTGCGGGAATACCAAATCGACGAAGAGATGGTGTGAGTTGATTCCCTTTTCACGTGTCTTTCTCAAAATTTGGCGCATGGTGAATATCTGGTCAGTTTGTTGACGGTGGACTTCACTCTTTCACACAATACCCTCGATAGAACCTTATATGCGATGTTTAGGAGACTTATCCCACAGATTGTGGGGTCTACCTTTTTGTTGATTGGGGAGAGCACACTTATCTTGGACATGCTTTCGTCCGACCAGCGAGCTGATGCATGCTCCTTCTCAGTTCTTCACCGCCGAGTTTGAATAGCTCGGCCAGCAATCCAACGGCCACCGCCGCTTTGTTGCTCTTCAGACGGGTAATTGCTATTCGAACTTCTTCATGGTCAAGTTATGGAACGTCTGCTTCATCACCATCGGCTGTGGAATCGGGTTCGCCTTCTCCTGGCGTTGTACGTCCACTGCCGTTCAGCAGGCTGAAGAAGTGTTCCCTCCATAACTTTAGTATGCTCTGAGCATCGGTTACTAGATCACATCTGGGGGTTTTACAAAAGTATGCTCCGGTCTTGAAATCTTCTGTTATTCGCCGCATTTCTTCATAGAATTTTCGAGCATTCCCTTGTCTGCCAGCTTGTCAAGCTCTTCCTACTCACGCATTTCGGCTTCTCTCTTTTTCTGTCTGCAAATGCGTCTCACTTCCCTCTTCAACTCTCTGTATCTATCCCATTCCGCACGTGTTGTGGTCGATCGTAACGTTGCAAGGTAGACAGCCTGCTTTCTCTCAACTGCGACACGGCGCTCCTCGTCGTACCATCTGTTCCTTTACCTTTTCCGAACACCAATAGTTTCGGTTGCAGCTATACTTAAGGAGTTTAAAATTCCATCCCACAGTTTCCTTATTCTGAGTTGTTGACGAGTGGTCTCAGAGAGCAGGAGTGCAAGTCGAGTAGAAAATCGTTCTTATATCTGTTTTAATTGCAACTTCTCGACGTCGAACCTTCCTTGTGTTTCTTGATACGCACGCACTCCTAAAAGACTGGATACGTGTCTTCCGTTTATCATAACATGATCGATCTTGTTGGTGGCTTTTCGATCCAGAGACAGCCAGGTAGCTCGGTGAATTTTCCTATACTGGAATCTAGTACTACAGATAACGACATTTCGAGCCCTGGCGATGTCGCTCAGCCTCAACCCAAATACCTTCTTTGTCCAATCTTGAGTTGTAATCGCCAAACACGATTTTGACATCGTGCCGGAAGCAGCTCTCATAGGTGCGCTCCAACCGCTCATAGAAGGCATCTCTGGTCACACAGTCCTTCTCTTCCGTCGGGGCGTGGGCGCAAATCATCTTTCGCTCCTCTATACGCCCACTTTAGTAAATGCCACAATGACCCACTCGTCTCAGTCGTTCTCCCGTCCATTGCATTTCTTGGACAGCGGTGATGTCAGTCTTTATTTTCACGAGGACATCAACCAGCTCGACACCGGCACCTTCTCAATTAAGGGACTGAACATTCCAGGTGCATGCCCTCAAATCGTAATCCTTATTTCGTTTGCCATGGTCGTCATCAAAAGGGGGTCTCTCATCCGAGGCTGTTTTTGACTGATCATTGGGGACATTTTTTACGTCGTCGGTCCCAAACCCAGCGCACAACCGAAGGATGCTTCGACTTCTCACTTCAACTTGCCTTTAAAAGGGTGTTCTTAGGCTACCCAGAGGATACTTGGGCAAAGAACGGAAGTCGTGAGCTGCTTGAGCCATTGTAAAATAATCGTTTCTGGCCACTCCCAAGTGAATGGCGATCAGAGAACATGACTCCATCCATAAACTAGATTTTGTTCTTTGAGTTACGACAAATTTCGGAACATATCTTTCAAAAAAATTTAAAATAATATCATTGAAATGGGAGACACTAAATTCAATATTGCCACTGTAATCTGGCCAAGTTACTTTAGAAAGTTCGCAATTAATCTTCTTAAAATTAGGTTTCGCAAAGTTGAACCGAGAACAACGGTTTTCTGTTTTATTACGAACTAAGTTGGCCATCATTTCGATATTAATTTCCAAAGCAGGATGATGTGAGTCCTCTGACAGAACCAAAGGCTTACATCGGGCAACAGAGAATATTGAAGCGTAACCAGATCTAATAACGTATTAAATTTGTTTGACATTAAACTCCTTAAAACATAAGCAAGTACTAACAGTAATGATGTTATCGTCAATAGATTTCCATGATACACACGGAAAATTGAAATCTCCCAAAACAATCATGGAATCAGTATTATTAGCCATAGAGAAAACATAATTTATTAAAGAAGAATGCAGCATATATGCAGATAAGTTCGATTGAGGCGGTATATAAGATAAAGTTAAGTAAATATGGCCACTATTAGCGCAAATTCGAATGCTCTTAAACTCAATGAAGTCTGCATGAGGAACATCGACTCCTTCAGACGCAATTGAAGAATGTACAGCAACCACCTCCTATTCTGCTCAGCAGACACTTTATGTCATCAAATGCGGTATCCGCAGTTTTACTTTTTTCGCGGTATTAGAACTAAATTTTCATTTCCAGGTTTAGAGTTATTTGGAGGTGGTTCTGAGAAGTTTTTCGCTTATCATGTGCAGTTACAGTTTTCTTTGTATTCTGAGCAGACGAAACCTTTTCCACTTGAGGACACGGGGAAGAGAGATAACTATTCAAGAATATGTGTACAAAAGGGTTTTTCAGGATTCAAATTATTTTCGGAGATATAGGCATTTTTCTGACCCGGCATCCAAACTGGTTCGGCCGGAACTAATCGAACCATAGACATTAGGGAAACTTGTAACGCGTTTTTTCTCAAAACTGACTTTTTCGGAACGGTATCCACGATTTCTCAGGTTCTACTGAACCCATTTATTTGAAACTTTTATATAGTCTTCTTTATAGGCGTGTCTATGTTTGGAACTAGCCCCATCCCCAAGTTTTTATTTTTATTATTTTTAAAAAATTCGAAATAGTCAGAAAAAGTGATCCAAAAAAAACTTTTTTTCAGGCAGTCGCCATTTTGCGAAAAAAATTTTTCCCACTTTTCCGTAGTTCCGGCCATTGCGACATTATTCTGGATTAATAATCTTTGTTTTTTTTGGTTTCAGATAACTAGGAGGGTTGAAATAATGGGTATGGTCACGTGGAAATTTTTAGAATCCCCCACTTCGTCAGCTCATAATTTTTGAAATTTTTTACTTTTTTTAGTTTTTAATTTTTTTCTGTACTCTTGTAAAATTAACAAATAACTAATAAAAAAATGTATAGTAAAAATGTTAATTGCCTTTTTTACGACACTTTAAAAATTACCTGAAATTCATGCTTCTAGACCAGAATACCCCCTTAATGAGTTCAGTGTTGGCGAGGGGCATTTTTTTTAAGGAAGTTGCGATGGTCTTTTCATCATACGGACGTTTACGTTTGAATGAAGGTTTTGGATTCTCTTCTTCATAATTTAGGCATTCAAATGATTGAAACAACATTTCATAATGCTTAAATTTCACCGTAAGAGGTTCAAGTTCACAGCCGATTTCCTTGAAATTATTGCGCGCCTGTCTAAAAACTTTAAATAATTCAATTTCTGTCGGTCTGCTTTTTATGCAAGACAAGCGCAAATCCTTACTATCAAGAACAGAATCCAAGATACTGCCTGTCAGTCCAGATGGGCCAGGCCGTCACATAGTCAGCAAGAAACAAAGCGTTCCTACTCAACTTTTACATTACAATTCGGGAAATTGCAAATAATTATGACAAATAACAATAATAAATAAAAATTGAAAAACTTTAAAAATGAAAGTAAAAAGAGCAATGACAAAACTATTTATAAGAAATATATGCAATAGGCATAATTGGTTGTCAAAGGTCACAACCAATGTGGCGAACAGTTTAGAAGTTCAGACATTTTCTACAAATATCACTTAAAATATTCTTCCACGTCCAACGTTAACAATTCGAATCAAATCAATGAGTTAATTTTAAGAAAATAACTTTGATACATATGTTTCAACTTCTTATTCGCTTACATTGGTGGAGTGTACCGAAATCTGGGTATTTGGCGACATTCATAGTTCATACGAATTACTTTTGAAACGAAATTTTCATTGAATAGAACAATAAATTTTATAGTCTGGTATTCTACAAATCCTAAAACTTTCATAATTATGAGTGGAATCCTAAATTCTTATTACCAAGAAGCCGATATTTATCAAAAATCTTAAAAATAAGTTCGAAATCTGTACATGCGAAAGCATACATATTTGTTAAGATATCTAGAGCATTAAAAAAGTTATGTTTTTGTAAAATTGTGTAGTTTTCTACTGTTTGTTATTCTAATACTGCATTGAAATTAATTTAATTTCAGGTATATTATGACAGGCCTCCAAACAGCCGCCCGCACTCTGGACCCTCAAATGGTGGAAAATTTTCTAATTTTGTTGATGACAACATTCATTATGGCACACCTATACACTCCTTCCGAGGGCCTTATCAGCAGCACCTTGAGCAACCACAACCGCAGTCACTGCATCAACAACAACAACAGTACCAGCTTAAGCACCAGCATTACCAACAGGCGGCGAAGCTACCGCCGAATCTGAGTTATGCCGAAGGAGGTTTTATACCGTCGGAACGGCAATTGCAGCAGGAGCAGCCACCACAACATTACAGGCAACAACACACGCACGCACAACAGCAACAACCAAATGAACACTATAATCAACAAATTCAACAACAACAACCAGTGATTCAAAAACATCCACAACAACAACAACCATATGTTGCTATAGAAAAACAACCGCAGCCGAAACAGTCTCAGCAGCAACAACAACAACAACCCCAACAGCAACAACAACAACAATATCAGCAACCTTCACGCCAACAGATCCATTACATCATTGCCATTCCGTTATCGTATGTGCGACAGCTGCAATATCAATTAGCAGCACAGCATGGAGCAACGCCCCTGTCGCAGCACCAACAACAAGCACCGCCGTCAGCGCCAGTGCCCTTAGCGGCACCGCGTGCCCCCTTATCCCCACTCATTGTTTTGCAGCCAGTTGGAGGCGGAGGCGGCGGCAGTGGCAGTTCATTAAGTCGCGAACTCTATCGCACACAGCAGCCCATTCATTATGTGTCACATGCGCCGGCGCCGGCTAACCCTGCAGCCGGTCCACATGTTCAAACGCCGCCGGCATTGACGCCACAACAATTGCCTTATCCGATGAATTTGGTCTTTTCAGCATTGGCGCGACCTCGACCGGCAGTGTACCCGGCTTCGCAGTTGTTGTACGTGCAGCCGCAACTTATTCGCCATGCACCACAGCAGCAGCAGCCGCTGCAACTTCAGGTCAAACAACCTCATCACTTGCCACATTACGGTAATTAAAATGCATTGCCGCTCAAATATTCGCCTTCCGTCATTATCATAATATCCGAAAGAGATGGAAGCGCGGCATTGACATTCCGCGATAGTAAACTTAATTACACATTCATATGCACATAATTATGGGGGAAATCTTTTTCGCATTGACCACAAATACTTGTCGGAAACCATATTTGAAATTAGCTATTTTAGATAGTCCGGAAAGATCAAGTTAAGCCCCATCAGTGGATGTTCCAGTTTCATGTCTTCGTTTTTACTTTGCCTCCTTTATAGCAATATTTTACGTAGTATAATAAGATTGAGGACTTATATTGGTATTTTTATCAAGTGCTTTTGACTTGAGCACTATAAACTGGAAATTATTGAAAAGAATGTTTTCTAACAATGTTTTCAGCTGGAAATATCAAGCCAGAAAGAGTATTTCCGACGTTATAATGTCCTGCGTCACCAGCACGCAACTAAAATTACTACTCACGGCGGCCGTCGGACCAAAATACATTTACATAAATTCCAAATTGTAATTCTAATATTGAAAATTGGTAAAAGATTTAAGACAAGTTACTTCAAAGCAAACCTTTGCTTTACTAAGAAGCTTTATTAAGTACTACCTCTATATGTAGAGTTTGTTTATGTGTACTATATTCAGCGAAGACTATGTGTTCACGAACATATATATTTTTTTAAGTCAAGGAACTGAAATTTAAACTCATTAATTATCAATTGCAGGTCATGCATCGGATCAACAGCAGCCGCATGCCATCGAGGAGCGCAACACGCAGCTATCAAAACCTTCGCAACCACAACAACATCCACATGCAGGGACGCCTCGTGGCGGTCCGAAATCAAAAGTGAGTCAGGCGTCATCACCTCCACCCCCCGCAGTAACTTCTCCACCTACACCACATTCTGCTCCACCGCAACTGACGACTGCATTGCCGATACAATCGCCATTGCCCATAGCACCACCGGTATTGTTCTATGGCCCCACCTTTGTGCAACCACCGCAGCCCGAGCAGCATTCACTACCACCATCTCCCTATGCCAGTTACTTTCAAGGACAACTCGGACCAGCGCAACATGCAGCAACATTAGTCAAATTGTCATCACCGAGTGCAGTGCTTGCACCACAGACTGCTCTTGCACCTCCCTACTACCACATTCAGCCACCACCCAGTGGACCGTCACCGTTTGCAGCAGCATTAAGCCCACAAAGCCTCTTAGTTGCAAAAGCACCTCTTCAGTTGCAGCAGTCTTCGCTTCAACATCCACCACCAGCATTGTCGGCATTCAGTGGCCGGCCTGCAGTCTATGTTGCACCGCAGGATGCCGTCGACAGCATCGGCGGGGCGCCTTGGTCAGGAGAGGGATTGCCTTACTTTATACATCCGGCGGGTGTGCACTATGGAACGCACTTATATAACCCCGGCACACCCTTGGTAACACAAAAGCTGCTGGAAAATGTGGCAAACTCTGATGTCGATAATCAGCTGCAGCAACAGCAACAACATTTGCGACCGGAACCGGATCGGAAGCAACAGCAACAACAATTAGGTTCAACAGCGACAAGTGGTGGTAATGACGACAATAATGCCATTGTTAAGTACCCTTAAGGTAGTAGTGAGGTTAGGGTGTTGAGATCATAAAAAATGGGGCGAGAACAGAGAAACGTTGCCACGGTGACGCTGCCTTCAATTCCATCGCAGTTCGATCGTAACGGGACTATTCAAATTATGTTTTTCCACTCACCTCTCATCCTTTCAGTACAACATTCATACAGTTATTTATTTCCTCATACAACTCTATAAACTATATGTAAATGACCCAGTGTTTTAGAGATCGCCCAAGTTATATTATTTTGACAATAAAGTTTCGAAAATAAAGTAAGTAATTGTATTCATCTGAAAAAACTGAATTATTTATATTATATACGTCTTATTTGGACCACTGAAGATAATTTTGGGAAAGCTTTTTCGAAACTATGGGAGGATTCTTGCAGCTTTTGGATTTTGTTCAACCTTGTACAATAAAATGTCACTTAATATGTAAATAAAGTGCGTAAATAAAACTAAAGGTATTTTAGGGATATATGTAGCAACAATGAAAGAATCAGATGGAACTTAAAATTATGGGAAGTAAGTGTTGGTTAAGTCCTACTGAGACCATTTTCATAACGTATTGTAAGATCCTCAAGATAGTGTTATGTACAAAATTTGGTTAAAATTGGTCAACCAGGTCGCTGATTTGCGCTCACGCACAGACGGAAGGGAAGGACGATGTGACGAAAGATGTCTTCTATGAGCATTTGGAGCGCACTTATGAGAGCTGCCCCCGTCACGATGTCAAAATCGTTCTTGCCGACTTTAACGCCAGGGTAGTCAGAGAAGGTATCTGGGTTGAGCTTGATCGACAGCGCCGGGCCCGAAAGATGGTTATTTATAGTACTAGATTTTAGTATAGAAAATTCATCAAGCTATACGGCTGCCTCCGGATCGAAAAGCTACCAACCAGAGCGATCATGTTGTGATATGTAGACACCTGTGACCCTTTCTCTTTTTCCGGCATCCCTCCCCTCTCAATTGATATATGTATGTACCATCGCTCTAGCTTGTTAAGTTTACCTGCTGCGTCAAGTTGAGTAGACAGGTGTTTGTAGTGCTCGTCACGAAAATAGAAAAACTTTTGCGCCAGATTGGGCGAAACAGCTTCGGAAACGTACGTCGTGCTCAGGTGTTTCGATGGCACAAAGAGTTTAAGGAGGGCCGTGAAAGCTCACATTGGTTGTCTCCGCGCGCCCCTCACCGGAAAAAAGCTCGCATGAGCAAGTTGAAGGTGAAAACGATGATTATTGCCTTTTTTGATAGCCGTGGAATCGTCGTCAAATAATTCGTTCCACCGGGGAAAACTGTGAATCAAGTCTACTATTGCCAAGTACTCGAAAGATTGCAAAACGCGTTAACAGGGTGCGCCCAAACATCGCCCGTAACTGGATCCTTCATCACGACAACGCGCCGTGCCACACCGCCCTCAGCGTGCTCCAGTATTTGGATCGCCGTGTTGCAACAGCCGCCTTATTCGCCCGACATGTCACCCTGTGACGTGTTTTGCTTCCTACGGTGGTGAAAAGTACCCATTTTGAGTCGATTACGGACATCCAGGCGGCCGTGACGAGGTACTCGCGGACATCCAGTCGAAGCGTTCCAGAAATGTTACGAAGCATGGAAAACGCGCCGGAATCGCTGTATAGCTGCCCAAGGGGACTACTTTGAAGGGGATGGCAGAGTTGTAGAATAATTTTCAAATATATGGTTTTTATGGAATCAGTCTCATTACTTAATTGCCATACCTCGTACATATATAAATATGAAATTTGGCTGAAAATGGTTGAGTTATAGGATTTCACTTAAAAACGGGCGTGTTTGCTATCTGATTTTGTCTATTTTCAGACTGTGCCAAACATTTTTTTTAATGTTTCTGTAAGGTTTGATTGATATGGCTTTGATAGTTAAGCGCTTAGCCTTATTGACTTTACAACGGTATTTTAACCACAACTCCTTACTGTGATCATCACAACCAAATTTTTGCAGCTTGTCTAGTTGGTTACTACATAAATATTTTCGGTTAGTGGTCTGGACAGACATCTAGAAATAAATTCACTGAACATTTTGATTTTTATCTCGGTAAGTTAAAATCGGTCAGATAGTTGCAGGGTGTATAAAGTTTCGTCTGTTCTACGATGACAATATTGTTATCTTGGAGCATGGATAAGCAAGTTAGCGAAGTTTATAAAACACATACCTTTCATCTAATAGTTCGCAGCAATAGACTGACTTTTACACCGAAAGTTTATCTATGCCACGCTAATTTTTTTGACATCCATACAAAAAGTAAATAAATCTCGATAATTACAAGTTCAGATTATGTGTATGCCAAAAATGTTCTCACTCCAACTTTTTAGTGAGGGTAGTATTTGCGTCATTGCAATCATTTTCCATGTATGTATGTATGTATGTGCATGAATTAAAAATTAAGGGGACATAAATTTATGTAAATATCCCGGTGCGATGTGTTTCCATGTATGCTCTCTGTGCGAGATGCCCACAACTCACCATGCATATCTAATGACACGCGTTTAGCGGGTGTAAACAACAATTAATATCCATAGACTCAACAACTTTAAGAGCGACCTTTGAGGTTGGAAAAACTTTTTCAATTACCGCATTTAGAAAATTTCATCCACACACCATGTACAAGGTTTATACATTTATAGAAATTATATTTATTCTATTTTTTGCGAAAGTTAAGCATTTTTAAGTGCTAAAACTTTTTAATGCGTCTACTAGATATGTATATGAGTACATATGTATATGTGCATATAATTACATATGTAAATGTACTTTGTGTGGGTGTACATCAGCAGCCGAGTCACCTGGCGATGTTCCCAAGTTTATGAAAAAGCCGTTTATTGAAGGAACGGTGACTGGAGCTGCTCAACAGGCTCTATGATGGTTTTATGAATGATGGTAAACCGTGAAAAATGAATGCATGCGAATCACAAACAGTGTGGCTGTAATAAATGCAAAGCTTCCTGACTTAAGTGTGAGCTTAAAATTGGTCATCAGGCTGTATTCATTTTGGTAAAAATGGAAGAAAATATCGGAGGGAAACTGAGTAACATTCACAATTTATTCGTTAACTTTTAAGGCATATCTCGACAAGATATAAAGCAAAGCAAAGCTTATATGGCTTTTTAATTTTACACTAAATAGCACATCTATTTCCACACTTTGACATACTCATATGATATCTCTAATCTAATTTTGGGCGATAATTCGTGCAGAGAACTGAAAGGTTCGAGTGAAGTTCTTTACAGAAGGGTAGCACTATGGAACTATGCTGATAGAGTCGACCTCATTAGTTCGACTTTTTTCGCTCTTTCCGAATTGGCTAAAGAAAACATTGGAATGATTCTTGGCGTACGAGGTGTGTTAATTAAATTAACGAGAATTTTGGTTGTTTAAATTTATTAATTTATTCATTATTATTAAAAAAAGTTTTAAGGAGTATGTTTGTGTTATCGGTGCGAAAATTAGCTTCGAACAAAGAGCCAACATTAAATTTCGTTTTAAAATTGGTAAAACTTTTACCGAAACGTTTCAATTGATGAAACAAGTTTATGGCGATGATTGAATATCCAGTATCAGAGTTCACGAGTGGTTTCAACGTTTTTAAAGTGGTCGTGAGGACATAAATGACGATCGACATTCAAAAATTGCTCAGAATCTAACATTCGAAGGACATGATTAAAGAGTTCAAAAAAGACAAAAACGTCCTTTACAATATGGTGACTGGTGACGAAACGTAGTGTTTCCAATATGATCCCGAAACGAACGCGAATATCACGAAGATGAAAGTTGGCGGGTGTTGCAAAATAATGCATCGTCTCATCGATCGACGCTTGTGACCGATTATTTGACCAAAAATTACATTTTAACCATGAGCCACTCCCCGTATTCACCTGATATGGCACCGTGTGACTTCTTCCTTTTCGGAAAAATTAACTTACTTATGAAAGGAAAGCGTTATGCGGACGTGGAGGCCATTCAAAAGGCTTGCATCGGCATACTGGCGGCCATACCGGCCAACGAGCTACACATGCTTTTGGACAGGGCAAAAAGCTGTATTGAAGCAGAAGGAGACTATTTTGAATAAAATAAATTGATTTTGCTGAAAAAACCATTCTTTCTGTTTTTTTTTTAAGTCCTGTTTACTTTGGAACGCACCTTGTAGTTGTATATTATAAAACGGCGGTACTTTGAGGGAGTCATGCTAGGCGAATATGAAAGGCAGGGCATCATTACAGTATTGTTTCTGGTCAAGAAAGCACGAAGTTATTATTGTCACGAAGTTATTTTTAACAAACGAACGTGGCCACGCTCATAACAAAGCGTATTGAATTGAGGAATAGAAGGTATTTAGAGCAAATATTTGAAATGTTAATATCTTTCAGATTCACTTGGTTTATGGTTTAGTAGACGTTTTCTTTTTAAAATTTGAAATAAGACTCAAGCAGTAAATAAAGCCAATAATGAAAGATACAAATTGAAATGAAAACGAAGTCATCTGCCAAACCTGTTTAGTAATTGTAGTCAACGCTTTTCCCTTCTTTCGCTAACGAAGTCTTCTGATCTACTTTTTTATCGGCATAGGCACCGCTTACGCGGTTATAGCCGAGTTTACAACGGCGTGTCAGTCGTTTTCGCTATTTGGCTCCATTGGAGATTCCGAGTGTAGCTAGGACCTTCTCCACCTGGTCTCTCCAACGCTTCCTCCAGTAGGGTACTGTGTCGACTATACGTCAAGATGGAGTGTTCTCATCCATACGGACGACATGACCTAGCCATCATAGCTATTGTCTCTTATCTCTCTGAACTATGTGAATATCGTCATTCGCTTCTTTGTCCAACCTAGAGAAAGCAGAACTAACGGCGCGGTTGTGATGGCCAATGATATCGATGTCATCGCTTACGAAGTCACGAACCGATTTTAATTTATGCCAGAATTCGGTAGCAGTTGTACGTTCATAGTGCTTCCTTATTCTAAATTTTGTAAATTTAATCAAATAATACTGTCTTTCATAGGTCATATTTATTCACCGTGTACTGTTCAAGTATTTACATACAGTGAATGAAAAACAAAATAAATAAACCAAAAATGTATTCACTGTGGCAACGAACAAACTGCAAAAACTTTTGCTTCACTCTCACTTTTTTCCAGAACTTAATTTCTCCTTGCAGTATTTGTTGCTGTCGTTGGTGATGTAACCTTTGCTTTATTGAGTAAAGTTGTAAAAAAATATTTGCGTTAGAGAATTATTTAAAAAATACGAGCAGGCGGGGGCAACCCTATGGTAAATATGAAGGTAATCTCAAATAAAGACTGCTCATAAATAATGTTATTACCAGAAATTCGTTAATGCTAGATTTCATTTACTCAGAAATCTGTCTAAAAATATTTCTCTTATTCCACAGGAGTAATTTGGATTAATTTTATTACAACTTGCGAGGGTATATGTTAAAACTTAAACATTAAATTCAGTATTACGAAAATTGAATTTCGTAAATTGAAGAACACGCCAGAGACAAATTAACATTTCTTTGGGATTTTGATTTCCAAAAATCAATAAAATTTAGTGTTGCCCTGTTCTTAAAAAAAACACAGAACTTCATAATATCATTAAAAAGACTGTTGGCTTTGACTTTCTTACGAACTTTTAAGTAAGCGAGGCGGCTCAGCAGCAATCCTTCGGGCGTAAAATTATTCGTCGAAGCGGAACAAATTTTCTTGAAGTAGATTTGTAAGTGTTGAAAGCTAGCCGGTACTTCGCTGCACTAGAGAATCGCTAATTTTTCTGGTGGGAAATAAGTAGTAATGTCTCATACATACATATGGTATATGTACATACTTGTACATACTGGATATACACAAGACCTACGCATGTACATGTGTATGTATATTTATACAAATCAAAGGTCTCGTTGCCGGTGCGAGCGCGTTATTGCCTTTGTAATTTTATTTCGGGCAGGAAAAATAAATACAATCAAACCTAAATAAACAAACGCACTTGTTGAGGTATTTACTTAAACAAATATATATATTTACATTTACCTATGTGTGGGCTTGTGTCCAAATTAAGGTAGTACAATTCTTGCTGGCCTTTGAATCTATAGGCACATATACTACTCTCTATATTTAACATACTCTTCACTCAAGTTTATTTCAAGTCTTCAGGTGATTTATAGAATATAAATACATATAATGTGGGTTTTAGTGATCAAATATTACTGAAAGTGTCAGAATCCAATATTCCATTAAACGGTTCTGGGGAGTATTAACCCTCTCGTCAATAGTTCTATCACACAGAATCTGTTATTTCAGTAAGTCAGTTTAGCCGAATGCTGTGGTAGCCGAATGCTGTGATAGCCGAATACTTTAACGCACCGGATTCCAAGTGGTAGCATTATTATATGTATATTTCAAATCCGCTATATTTTTAACTCATCACTTGCTAAATACACAATTACTAATTTCGCTTATTTCCGTAGCTTTTTACTTTTTCGACGGTCTTTCATTGAGTACAAATGTTAAAATACTTTCTGATTTGCAGCAATAATTTGATTGAAATATATATTTCCGTAATTTCTTCCTATAAATTTTTTGGGTTGAGATTTCTTCGTAAGGAAGGAAGGCTTTGTTTGCAATGACTGTGAAAGTTTGACAGTTCCTTTTTATCATCTCTAGAAAGTGATCTGATGAGTGAATATCGATCTTTTTCCTTTGTCTGTTATTTTATTTGCTATTTCGGCCTAAATACATATATATGTACATTGTTAATTTGTTAGGGCCGAGATATTTAATCAAACTTCTAACAAATGTTAAAAAGTCTATCACTGAGCATATGGTTCTTGTATTGGCTAGGATTGAGGATTGAAATTTGGTTTTTACGTAGCTCGAACTACGAAAAAACGGCCAAGAATTTGTTAGGTTAGCGAATATACTTTACAGTTTAAAAGCGAACGGGAAGAGTGCCCCAAAATTACGAGGAGCAAACATTTAAAAATAAAATCTTACCAGATTAATGCCACACATTGGGAACAATCATTCCAAAGAAGTGGTGGGGTCGATATATTATACATATGTTAATATTAATGTTGATAAAACCACTCAGATTTGTACTGCATACCACACTACGCTACAATACGTAACGTAACCACGCACGAATGTGAGAGAGCAACGAAATATAAAATTTACATATGTACTTTTATGCACTCATATGTAAACATCTATATGTAGTTTCATATAATTGGCTCTTGCACCTTCAATATTCAGATTATTTCTACTTATACTAACATATATAGTATAGTATAAAGATGTATATATAGGGGGTTTTTTCAGTGATACAGAACTTACTAAAGGTATAACTGTCCAACCAGCTGTCTAAAATATTTCATATATATGACTTATGACAACTCTTTTTGGTTTTCTATGTCAATATCTGTGGCAGATATAAAGAGATGTCCAACTCCTCTCACTTCCAGTGAGAGAACAATTGCTAAACGTCAAAACCTCCTGAACTTTGACAGTTGATCGAGTTCAGGAGGTTTTGACGTTTAGCAATTAGAAACGAGCGATGGCCAGATTGAAATCTTACCAAAAAAATATGTAAACGGAGAGATATGTTGTATCGTTCAAGACCACTTATAAAAAATATTAAACAATTAAAATTAAATAAATTTGTCAAACTTAAAGGTATTTGATGAAACGTTTTGTAATTTGAAGCATCATAGTATTATTTCCAATGGAAAATGATTAAAAACATTTATTAATTGAGAACTAACAGGCCTAATTCACCTTATTAAGCATTGAAAGATCGAAAGTCAGTTGGTTTAATAAACCATAAAATCATAAAAATGGATTTAAGTAGTTTCGCCATATATTAAAAGTCCAATATATAATAATTTGCAATCGTAATAAAATGTCCAAAAATTCTTATTTTTTCTGATCTGGCCATAATGGAAAATGTTATAAAAAACGCTTATCTTGAAGCGCTCTCACACTGGAATAAGTTGGACATCCCTTTATTCCTGTCTGTAGTTTAAGTCCTCAATAGTTCCAGTGGAACGTTACATCGTTACATCAAGTTCCTGCGGTCATTACTTTATGGAGATACTCTCGATAGAGAATCATATCAATAGTTGGGAATATCAATTGGCCATCGATGACATGTTATTTGATTTCGTTAGACTAATGTTTTTACGTTACGTTAAACCCATGGTTCATGTTGATAAATGTGCTAAGAGTGCTTGAAAAGCAACACTGGGGATATGTGGTAAAAACTGGTGTGTGTGTAGATACTCGAAATTCTATTTTATCATTCCATATATTATATCATTCATAACATGGGAACCAATAACAACAATTTACCTCTAAAGAAACCCTTTATTGGCATATGTGTAATATTCCTGGCTTTAACCCTATTATTTCAGGTACAACGGAATAAAAATACTGCGGAACAAACAAAACTAAATGAATGAAGTGACAGCGCAGGATATTTTTATAAACAAATGTGCACACATACCGAGATAAAACACTCATATTAATACATATTGTATTTAAAGAGGTATGTAAGTGACATCTTCCGACCTGTGTCAAGTGTCAGGGCCTGTCGTCCTGGCCCTCAACCCCTCCTGCGTGTCGTGTGCGTCTCTTCATTTGGTTGGTTGCCTGCTTGACTGGCTGTCCGCCAGCTCATTTCTATGCACGTCCGTGTGTTACGTGTCAAATAAAATTAGTAAAATTATTGTGATCAAACAACAAGTAGGGAATAATGGGTGCGTAAGAGCATATTGATGAGGTTGAGGCGGTGGGGAAAGGAAGGTTAGCCCTTAGATTAGCATTTGGCTTGGACACTCAGGCTTTTTTCTCATGGTAATGATTCGCCCGCAGGCACTTGTGAACGTGTCACAACAGTTGAGAATGGTTCTTGTGCGCATCTACAAATATACAATTCTACAGCGAAGAGTGGAAATGCCCTCAGCTGCTTTGAGCTTCAAGTCCCCGCATGCATAACGAGTGTACATATAGTACATGTGGATTTGTAAGGAGAAGCTCCCATCCGGTTTTGTATTTACTTTCCTTTTCCTTGTCACGCATGAGCTTCGAGATGTGTGACATGTTGCATTCGCAGCAGTGGCGGCAGCAAGCAAAGTGGCTTTTGATATGTTGCTGCCATACAATCTATTCTCACTTTGGGCGGGCGACAGTCTGTTGTTAGAATCCGACCAAACTCTCTTTTCACTGTCAGGATTAGGCACTTGACTCGGGCGAAGCGTATGTTCAGCAAACCCTACGGCAGTTAAAGAAATTTTGGTATTCTTGGTTAAGGCTGTGGCATGCATTTGTAAATAAAAAACTTAAATTACAGTTGTAGAGAGATTACGTGCCATAAAGCGATTGTGGGAATCTGGTACTAACAAAGGATACTACTACAAAGAACACATCCTCGTATTGGGCATATTTGTCATATTATAAAGGTTTTATAGATATATACTTATGCATGGCCACTGTCCTACTACAGCAGCGATTATAGGAGTGTATAAAAGTGATCTTATCGGCCGCTGAACTACACACACTATGCTGTTTACTGCTTAGACTCGATAATAGAAAAATTAAATTTTAAATGGGTATAATCCGGCAGATAGAATGATATGATGCAATTAGAAATCATCTTCAGTTAAAATTGAAAATACTTTTTTTCATCCTTGTAAAATGTTCAAGTAACTGTTGTTTGTATCACTTAAAAACTCACGAAACGCTATTAATTGAAAAGCTATAAAACGTCAAAACTAGGGATGAAATCAGATTATAAACCCGCTCTCTCCCCATTTAACTGTTTTGTTAAAAACTACCAAAAAAGCGATAAACAATAAATAAATTCGTCAGAAACCTAAAATTTTACCCCGCTGTCAAAATATACCGAAAAATGTAGCACCGCCCATATTTAGGTAAGAACCCATATTTAGGGACCTCCTCGATGGATTTCAACCAAATTCGGTATATACATACATACAATTTTTCTGACGATTATGTGTTACGTTGAGAAAGAGGGCACAATGGCACTAAAACCGCGCCAACTTCTCATTTAGCATAATTTTAAATTCCATATGATTATTTCACTTTACAGTGTACAAATCAAGCACCAATGAATATACTGCCTTTAAAATGTGCCACCTTATGATCAAAAATTTCCAAATCCAACCAACACTGTCCAAGCCCCTAGGTACCAAATATGTGGAACCTAGGATCTATAGTTTACAACAGTAATAATAGAAATAAGCTGGATTTTGATAAATAAAATTTAAATCGCCTACTAGCATGGAGTGACTCAGCCAACATTTTGTTGCATCTTAAAATATGTATTATCAAAATCGTTTAATGTTCGTACAGGTGCTGATGGATCATGGTTAATGACACCATTCCGTACACCTCTCTCAGGAAACCCAGAAGTAAAGTATAATAAAATACATGCAAAAGCAAGAAATATTGTAGAAAGAACAATAAGTGTTTATAAGAATCGATTTATGTAGATGTCTTCTAATAGTTAATGTTGCAGCAGTGTTACAAACGTTTTTATTCATTAACGCGTAAATGATGAAATTTTAGAAAATATTTCAGAACCAAATGTTTTTACAGAAATTAATGAATTTTTTCATCAGCTTATAATGATGCAGCTTCACAATTCAGAGAAGTAAAAGTTGTTCTATTACTAATTGGGCTGTGTATATGTCGGGTGGCCTAGGAGTACGTCTTGGCAGTGCTGGACAGCAGGTCACTGATGGCATTTATATGTCGGCATCGGTCTGATTGTCAAAGTCGGCCGCCTCCAGTAGCTGACTGCTTCTTTTTATTCTACACCAATTTTCTTTTTAGCCATACCTAATAAAAAATAAGTTAAACAAGCTTTAAATGATCCATTTACAACAATAAAAACTACAACTTTAATATGTTACCTTTTTCCAGCTGGAAATATCTTTGATAGATGGAACAACACGATTCAGTTCCTTGGCCTATTTTTCCCAAAAGCTGCTTCTTCTTCTTTAGGGCACTTGGTAAAACCCTGCAGCTCAACCATTACTGCATATTTCTGTTTGGTAGTAATTAATTTAGCGGAATCGCATTAAAATTTATCGTAACAAATTAAAAATTTAAAAAAATTTTCAAAATTTAATGTTCCGTGAATGCCACTCTACGAATTTCGAACTTACTTTAGGAATTGTTCTTATTGTAGATAGCAATTTCGTATTCTTTCCGGAAAAAACAGTACACGATGGACGTCGTGATAGGCCTGAATATAAAGATGTTCGAACTTTTAGATGACTTTATGCTGGATATATCGGCCAATATTTGAGTTGTCTTAATGGAAATTACAGAACATGTTTCACTCATAACAGTTTATCTTTGTGTCTAAAATAGACACAATTGGGCGAAAACTTGACCTAGCCTTCATATAATTAATATCAGAATTTTCGAACATCCGGCTGACTTTGCTCCTTAATGAATGCCAGGTAATTATACCCTGAACAGGGTATATTAAGTTTGTTACGAAGTTTGTAACACCCAGAAGGAAGCGTCAGAGACCCTACAAAGTATATATTTAAATGATCAGAATGCTGAACTGAGTAGATTTAGACTTGCCTCTCTGTCTGTCCGTCTGTCCGTCCGTCTGTCGGTCTGTCGGTCTATATATATACGAACTAGTCCCTCAGTTTTTAAGATATCGTTTTGAAATTTAACAAACTTCATTTTGCCTTCAAGAAGCTGTTAATTTGTCGGAACTGCCGACTTGCCATGGTTATTAAATACTCGTAGAAGTGTACATTTTGTAATACCAAAGTCATCCCAATGTCGACATAACCGACTTGGAATCTTACAAAATAGTGATATTTAGACTGGGATTTTCCGGTGGTGGATTACCCATACGAAAGGTGGCTTTACTGTGTAGCGTGGGCGATGGATGCACTACTCAAAATGTAAGTAGGCTTTATTGATGTTAAAGAGAAGTTTCTTTATATTTTTTTCAAACATGTATATTCACATTTTATTGGTTTAATGTTAAAATGTTTTTCAATTAAAAGTTAATAGAAAAAGTAATTACACCGGTCAACACATTTTGTGACATGAACTTTGTTATAACTTTTGTTTATGCTTTTGTAGCCTCAATAGTATATAATTAGGGTATTCACAAGGTGTCATATTGTGTCATATCGTCATATTGTCATATTTTTTTATGACTGTCATATTAGCACTGTTGTTGTTTCACATGCAAAATTAAAATATGACTGATACAACACTGCGCGGTATGTTTATTGAGTTCGCTATTCTATCGGCTGTATTTGTTTACAAATACAGCACTGCGTGGTATGTTTCTTGAGTTCGTTATTCTATCAGCTGTATTTGTTTACTTTCTTATTACTCGTATTGGCAAAATATGACATACAAAATATGACATACAACAGTTAAGGGTGCTCACAAGTGTCGTATTTTTTAAGAATATTAAAATATGACATAAGACATACAACAAAGCTTGTGAATTGCCTAAATATTTTTGTTTCATTGACGTTAAGGTCTTTGTGAGAACTATATATTAAATTCTGACCTCTTTTTTATGGAACAACTTTTTATGACTCTTAACTATTGCATTTGACTAACTTACATCATATATAAAAATGTATGTATAAAAATTCATTTGAATGGCTTTGTTAATAAGCAGAACTGTAGGTTCTGGGGTTCTCAAGAATGAAGATGGAAGTGCTGTAACCATAAAAGAAGAGCGGTATCGGTTTATGATAGAAAATTTTTTACGTCCTGCTCTTGAAAACAGACCTGGTATGTGGTTTCAGCAGGACGGAGCTACTGCCCATACTGCCCGAGACTCAATGGCACTTTTAAGTCAAATTTTTTTTACACCCCTTGCTTTCTTTTGGCCCACCCTGTATCTCCGTATTTATTTTGTAATCAAAGTTCTTCAGTGGAATATCAAAGGCTGTTGGAACAATTACAATAATTCAGAGATATTAATAGCGGAGTTCCAACCTCATATCATAGAATTACAGAGAAACGCATATCAATGCGGCATTGACAACAATGTCCAAAAGGATATAATATTATATTTATCTTCACCATACGAACATGACAAAAAACATATCTACATTGCAAATGGCAATAATTCCAATTCTCAAATAGCTTCAATCCGAGTGAAAACTATTCTGCAAATTAAAATACAAAATATTTATCCACCAAACATAAATATTTCTTCCAATGAATTGAATTTAATTTTGAGAACAATATGGGGCTCTCACAATACCAACTCCAGAGGAATAATGTGTGATCATAGTCCAACAATGCTCAATTGTAGGGAAAATTATGCAAACTGGCCTCTCTTTTCTAAGAGATTAGAAATAGAAGTAGACCGATACCCGAATACTGATAACATTAATAAAGAAAGAGACGGCCAACATAACGAAAGCTATTAGGCAGGCAACCAATGTACGAGTAAGTATTCCGCAATCGCAACCATATAAGAAGAGAAGTAATACCTGTTGGTGGACAAAAGAGCTGCAAGAAGTTAGAAACGCGAAAATGATATACTGGCATATTCTAAAAAACAACTTAACCTTACATAACCTGCTCAATTATAAAAAAATGTAATGCTATTTTTTGCAAGAAAGTAAAAGAGACAAGAACTAGCTCTTTTGAACAATTTACGGCTCATATCAGCCCTAACACTCCAACACTAAAAGTCTGGCGAATAGTAACAGCTTTTTTTTAGGAGAATTACAACAGATATGCTCCAAATTGTAGATTGTAGAACTTGCCACTTATAGTATTTTGCACCGGCTTCTTCAGATGAACAATCTTCATGAAGAAACTACACTGTTTGAATTGGAAACTGGAAGAGAATTCTCCTGGCCCGGACAGATTAATTAATTTATATAATTTAATAGTCAAAACTGGTGTGTTTCCACACTCTTGGAAAAAATCAAACATCATTTGTATTCCAAAAAAAAAAAACAAGAATAAGAAAGAGATCGCTTTTATAATGTTTAAGCAAATTGTTGGAAAAAATAATATCAAATAAGTAGAAAACAAACTGCTTTTAAAACTAGGGCAGGCACGGTAGAGGCAACAATTTACCTAGACCACTTCCTAGGTAGCAATTTATCAACTCGAAATCACTGCTCTCTTATAAGTGTTGATTTTATAAAAGCTTTCGATCGTATAGGTGTCCAATCTATACTCAATCAACTTGATCAGTGAAAATTTGGTCCGAAAATCTACAACTATACAAAAGCATTTTTATTAAATGGAATGTTTGCGGTCAACATAAGCGGACATAAATTAAATTTAAAGAAATTGGAGAATGGAATACCACAGGGTTCTCTCCTATCGGTGATATTATATATATAAGCAAACATCTACCTCCTATACTATTAACATTAATTTAGAGTTGAAATGTACACATTGGTAAATTAAGATGTATCTATACAAAACTAGCTGACCCCGCAGCCGTTGTCCTGCGTAAAATTATGTATTTTGAAATGAGGAGAAAGTTAAATTCATCATTTAATTTTTGATGTTTTTTTTTTGTTTTCAATGTAACGCAGCTTTATAAACAACATTTTTGAGTTTCTGTTCCGGTGTACAGAAAAGATGGTTTTCCAACTTGTGAGCACGCCACGGCCTCACACTATGCGACTATCTTTAGGTCCTGTTGATTTTCATTTCAAATGCAATTTTCACTGGAAACGGAATACGTTTGAACTGAAATGGGAAATCGTTAGAGCTCATAGGAACTCGTAGAATCAAGCATTCCCCCCTTGTATTCGATAGGTGCGTCACAATCAGTCGGGTTTCATTACACAGTTTCGGCGCATGAAGATTGCGAATCATAATAACGACGGATCCAAATTTGAGACGCAAATGATGCGGTTCACGGCACCGTCTTCATTGTCAAGACGATCGATCGATTTGTATGAGCGCAAGTCTCCCGGAATTTAACTTTGAAACTTCCAGTTTAAGTCAACAACATCGGTATTTTTGGCAGCTAACATTGCGCGTGCACTTAAGGAATCGTAGTTACGATAATTTGGCTAATGTCCGAATATTTGTGATGAGTTCATCTTTCGTGAATTGATAAAGGGAAGATGGAATTGATATCGAACCACCGGAAGTATCAACCGAAATTGTACCATTTCCAATTTTTAGCGAAGACGATGTAAACTGTCTTCGGCAATTTCATTTTTGTTCGTATCGCATAATAAACGCGGATTTGAAGGCTGATATGTCGAAATGATTATCGTGAAAAGTGTGCGAACTTCATTTTCATTCCAGTGATTAACGTGTTCCAGGAATTGTAAATGCTGGCTTACTTCTCCAAAACTTGCACACATCGAACCATTCACAGTACGTAATGACTCAAATAAAGTTGAACCGCGTACATTAATCAATAGTAACCAAAGGTAGAAACAATCGTCGTTTTTCGGGTGGATTGTATAAATTCGTCCTAATCCATTAGTTGATGAGACACCTGGATGTCAATCTACTGGTTAGCCTTGCTTTTTGCGTAACTATTTCTTCGACGATGCATTCCATGCATCATATCAAGGTATTTCCGAATCGAGCAATGTTCTCACAAACAGATGACTGACGAGAGTTGAGAAAAAACTCGTCAATGTTAATTTTGTTGCTGGCGATGTTTCCACTGGCTGTACTGTATTCTCTGGGTTGAAATACACTCTTCATGAATTGCAAAAGTAAATATCCTACAAAGCGCTTTATTGCAGTTCACGTGTCGACCGTATCGTTCAAGACCAATAATCGCAATGTTGCTTCCTTTGGTGACGTACTTTCATACGTATTTTATCGACTTCATCAAACTACAATACTAAACACTGATATGAGTTTTGAATATGAATTAAACAATAATGGTGAATAATGGTGATCCATGTGTTGTCAACTTCGATATTCACTTTTCTAAGTTGAATGCTGAATGTTCTGTAATTGCCGTCTGGTGAGCGACGCCGATAAAGTTGATATCCATCATTTCCAGTTTGTGTTTCCGAAAGAAAAGCACATGGATAGTGTTTCGTGCACTTATTGTCAGACATATAAACCGAAAAGGGATTGTAGTGTCCGCAAGGTCCATGCACCATGTTGGTTTCCACCACTTCATATAATCCTGGATCTTTCTCTACATCAGGAATATCCGGAGAAATGATTTCATCAATTTGATCTGGTGTAACCATCATCCAAAGAAGAATGTGTGCGTGCAGAAAACCTCTATCTTGCTACTCAACAGAGTACATCTGGCATCCAACAGCACCACATATACGTTGCTTCAAGATAAAGTCAATTAAACATCGTAACTGTTGTTTGAAAAGCCGTGCTGTGACATCGTGACGATCGTTTCCTGATTAACCGCGATCCATGATTCCGCACGTATGTCGCCGCAACTTGGGAGAACTTCTTGCCTTGCCTTGTCTTGGGCTGCCATACTTTGATGGCAAAAAGAAGACCGACCGATATTAGGGCGACCTCTTGGTGGCTTCGTAAAAAATTTCAATCTGCAATTGACCTCTTTGTGTGAAACACACGTAAAGTTTTCACTGAATAATTTTCAATAATATTTCGACCGAAATTGAACTATTCAAATAATTTACAAATCAAAATATTGAAAAACAAAACAAACAAAAATTGAAAAAAAAATGTTTATGGAAAAAAGTTACTTTTTGGAATTATCCAATTTGCTGACTTTTCATGAAAAGTATAAGATATTTTTATTTCTAAGCCTTCCTTGATCCACAACAAACAACCTCTTAAAATTTCATCAATATTGGTTCAGCCGTTCTCTTAGCGTTACTAATGAACAAACATTTATTCGTTTGCATGAGGAAAAGAAAAGGACTGTTTTTATGGGTTTTCCGGCAATTATTCGGAATTCTCCGCAGAAACCATCTTTGAACCTCAAAGAACATTTTAAAAAAAGAATTATCAAATTTGGTTCAGTCGTATGAAAGTTATGAGAGTACATACATTTTGACGATTCATTTTTATTTATATAGAGAACTGAACTGAAAGAGAAATTCCCAAACTCAGCGAAGCTAAAATTAAATATGGTATATTTGTATATACACAAATTCGGCAACTGTTAAAGAATATGAGCCTTGAAGAAAAACTGAATAATCAGGAAAAACTCAACTAAAAATGTTTTGTGAATGTTGTAAAAAATTACCTAGGAAACCATAAATCGAAAAATTACATTTTACATTAGTTTATAATATCATATAAAGCTTTGGTGTGTAATATGTCTCTAAAGTGCATATGATGGACTCCCATCTAGATTTGTTTTTCGCCTTTGGGTGTTGGGGTATCTCTTATCAATTCTAAGTTCCATGTATCCCACCTAAAGCCGCTTGAGGATTTTCTTGAACTTTTCGGTAGTAATTCCAGGCTTCGGATTCAAAATTATTTTAGTACATTTCCATTGAGAAGAACCATAACAGAAACTGATCATACCATTAAAGAGCTTGACGATCATATTGATTACATTTTCTGGAAGCTTCTACCGCTTCTATTTCAGCGATTGGTGGCTCCTATCTGACAAGCAATATCTAAAAACTTGCTGACCTCTTCATTGCTAGAATCGTTACTCGGTAGAAGTCAGGTTTGACTAACTCGTTAGCTTTTTCTGCATTAACTATGGTGACCTCTGCTATTGTTAATTGGTGAGCTTTTGGATATATGTATGCTTATCCTTTTGTCTGGTCTCAATGATTGTTTTCTGGATCTCCTTGTATTGCGGCAAACGGCGTATCTGGACAGGGACTTGTTGGACAGTTTCGTGAGAACTTCCTCCCGTTACTTCGTGGCACGGTTCAGCTGTGTTTTGTTATAGGGAGTTCTGCTCAATTGCTATGTATGTTGAAGACGTCTCTCTTTTCACAGGGGCCAAGGTTGTCTGTCCTGCTTGTGCATGATGTCTGTGTGAACCTAGCACCAGGCGTGCTAATATGAACAATATTGTGTATGCTTATGGTCAGGGTTTCCGCAGTTTAGCCATTATCGGCCTCAGGTACTGTGTTTTAAACACTTTGCTCCTTTGCCAAGAACACTTGTAGGTTTTTTCATTGCGAGAACCGACGCATTAACCTCGAGATAAAATGCGCTGTGGTCATGTTGGAGGTCCAAACAGGTGGAAGTGCGTATGTGTCTTGAGCTAAAACTCTTAAACTTCTTTATCGATGATTAGTGAGGGTTTCCTGGCTGAACTTTAGGTTCACAGGCACAAAAAACTGACAAAAGTTGCACTAGGAATAAGTTGATTTATTGGAGCAGACCGAGATTCATTTTGGTTACCTGGATGGTGATTTCTGCAATTTAAACAATCTTTGGGAGATTTGCTTGTAGATTCCTCCCTTGCTTTGGTACAGTCAGATGTTTTGGTGGTTTCGTGTACGTTTAATACATTTAAAGGGTTTGTTCTGCATTCGAACTCTTGGCATCTACGACACTGGACTAAGACATCAAATTTCCTTGGCGTTTCGAAACTTTCAACTGACACAGCTTTTTTTGATATCGAATATATTATTGTTGTTTGTGCTGGGCTCAAGATCAGTGAAAAATATTGACATTGGTGGGATTCCGAACTATGTGTTCCAGTTTTGCAAGCTCGCACTTGTAATATTCCTGAGGAGTTGTGAATTGATAACACGCCCATGATGCTATTGATGTTTTCCATAAAAATAGGCGGCGCTGAAGACTGCTGCAGTATACATTTAAATATTTTGGAAAATTACCTGGAGACATATCTGCCAGTAAAGTGTAACGATTTAAAATACTTACAGATTGAGAAATGGCCTTATATGCATCTGTTTAAGCTTTCTGATAAGCCTGATAGCCTGCAGTAATATTTTCCAATTCAGAGCTCTTTGCGGCTCTTTTTTATGATAACAGCTTTGAAGGATTTCTTTTTCTCTTGATAGGTGCACACAATCCTTTCGTAGATGTCTGCCAAGCGATAAAGCTCGACGATTCCGCACGTTGCTCTTCAATTTAGGGTTCGACATTATACGTTTGCTAAACTAAGAATTTGATGATCAGTTACCTGTATATTATTAGTAAGCAATTTAAATTGAATTTACATTTCTTCACAATAATACTTTTTCACAAAATTATAGATTTTTTTTTTTAATTTTTTATGAGATTGAGAAAAAATGCAGTCGTTTTCAAAGCTTGCTTGTTTTTTTGCATTCGCAAACTGATGTGAACAGAAATCATCAATCCAACAATACATTTTTTAAACCGGTATTTTTATGATTTTATAATTTTAAGATGCATTATGAAAACTTTTGAATTCCCCAATTATTTAGCGTTTTAGCTTTCGGTAACAAAAGTTATAGATATCGATGTGTAACTTCCTCCAGCACAAATATGATACATAGTAGCTAATTAGACCGAGTCGAATATAAATACATATAGTATATCAGACTAAGTGGTTATGTGACAGGGATGATAGGTTAGATACCAACATGATTGTGATCCCTTTATAATTTCGTCGCATAATGAATATTGATTGCTTTCGCAACATTTTTAATAACTATAATATTTTGCAAACACCCGAAAATATGTCCCGGCTTTAGTCTTTGAAAGTTACAAAAGTGGTTTTGTATTTATAAATACGTTTACGCTAATGTTCTTAATAATTGGTAGTTAATTAAGCTCTCGGACATGTTATAATTATTTCGGCCGTTTTCAAACTTTCAATTTTCATTTAAGGCATTAAAATTTAATCAAATATACCTCATTACTATGTAGTGGAAAAATAAGCTGTTACAATTTATATGCTTAGTCAACTTGTATGGTATGTGGGTAAAATTTTGGGCGTATAATTTTGTGCGATAGAAAGGGAGCTTCCTTGATTGCAGTGTAAATATAAAAATAATGTAAATAAGAAATAAGCATTTAATTGTGCTCATAATGCAATGTAACCAAGCTTTTGTTACAAAATTTTAACACATTAATGGAAAATTATATACGTAGTTGAATGTAGGGAGAAGCGTTGAAATCTGCAGCATGCATATACCTATCCCACTCTCATTACAAAAATATAGAATTACCACTTGTAGCCTATTTTCCATCCAACTGTGACTGGCTGGTATAAGGTTCCTTTGCTTAGTTAAGATAGGTCTAACTTAAGGGTGATCCATTTCAAGATTCCATACTTTTTGAAAGAAAAAA
This sequence comes from Bactrocera zonata, assembly GCA_037783105.1. Taxonomy (NCBI): domain Eukaryota; kingdom Metazoa; phylum Arthropoda; class Insecta; order Diptera; family Tephritidae; genus Bactrocera; species Bactrocera zonata. The sequence continues at coordinate 450,710 of JBAWJQ010001699.1, forward strand.
CTCAGAATATTCAAATTTAATGGGGAATGTTTGTTATCATTCCAAAGAACGTCCTTTGGCATTTATTTTTTGAAGGTTATCTTTTTTAAATGTTGGTAGCGGCTAAGTCTCAGATGGTCTATGTGTTGAGTCCAATTTTCTATAATTCTGTTGAGCATTTCGACTGGTAAGTGGTGAATGACACGCGTGAGGTTTTGCTCTAAGGTCTAAAGCGAGATTGTCCGCATAAGCTTTAGACTTTATATATCCCCACAAGAAAAAGTCAAACGATCTTGGTGGCCAATCGATCTGCCCAAAACGAGAAATTATCTGCTCACCGAAGCCAGTTGGAGATTCCAAATGAGTTCAAACCCTTCTCCACCTGGTCCTTCCAACGGAGTGGAGGACTTCCATAAATCTTTCGCAGATCTTTTCTCTCAAAAACTCGCAACGTCGACTCATCAGATGTTGTCATCGTCCGTGCCTCTGCACCATATAGCGGAACGGGAATAATGAGTGACATATACAGTTTTGTTTTTTTTTGTCGAGAGAGGATTTTACTTCTCAATTCCCTACTCAGTCCGAAGGAGCACCTGTTCCAAGAGATATCCTGCGTTGGATTTCGAGGCTGACATTGTTGTTTGTGTTAATGCTGGTTCCAAGGTAGACGAAATTATCTACGATTTCGAAGTTAGGACTGTCAACAGTATCTCGTCTTGCCCTCGTTCACCACCCGACCCATTTGCTTCGCTGCCTTACCCATTCTGGAGAAAGCAGAACTAAGGGCGCGGGTTTTAAGGCCAATGACATCAATATCTTCAGCATACGCCAGCAGCTGTACACTTTTATAAAAGATTGTACATGCTCGATTAAATTCTGCAGCTCGAATTATTTTCTCCAGAAGTAGGTTGAATAAGTCAGACGAAAGAGAGTCAGCTTGTCGGAAACCTCGTTTGGTATCGAACGGCTCAGAAAGGCCTTTTCCATTCCTGTCGGAGCTTTTGGTTTTGCTCAAAGTCAGCTTACGTAGCCATTTAAGTTTTGCGGGGATACCAAATTCAGACACAGCGACATAAAGGCAGCTCCTTTTCGTGCAGTCCAAGGTAGCTTCGAAATCAACGAATAGATGGTGTGTGTTGATTCTCTTTTACGGGCTTTTTCCATAATTTTACTCTTGGTGAATATCTGGTCAGTTGTTGATTTTCCAGGTCTAAAGACACACTGATAAGGTCCAATCAGTTTGTTAACGGTGGGCTTTAATCTTTTACACAATACGCTCGATAGAACCTTATATGCGATGTTGAGGAGGCTTATCTTACGGTAGTTGCCGCAGATTGTGGGGTCTTCATTTTAGTGGATTGAGCAGAGCACACTTAAATTCCAATCGTTGGGCATGCCTTCGTCCGACCATATTTTATAAACAAGCTGAAGCATGCTCTGTACGAGTTTTTAGCCGCCATGTTGGAATCGTCAATCGCCATCGATTGGGGACTCGGATTCACCTTCTCCTGGCGTTGTACTTTCACTGCCATTCAGCAGGCTGGAGAAGTGATCCCTCCATTACTTTAGTATGCTTTGAGCATCGATCATTACATCATCTTTGGGGGTTCTACAAGAGTATGCTTCGGTCTTGAAACCTTCTGTTAGCCGCCGCACTTTTTCGTAGAATTCTCGAGCATTACCCCCTGTCGGCCAGTTTGTCAATTTCTTCATACTCACGCATTTCGGCCTCTTTCTTTGTTTCTCTACAAATGCGTCTCGCTTCCCTCTTCAACTCTCGGTATCTATCCCATCCCGAAAGTGTTGTGGTCGATCGTAACGTTGCGAGGTAGGCAGTCTGTTTTCTCTCCGCTGCGACACGGCACTCCTCTTCGTACCAGCTATTCTTTTGCTTTTTCCGAAATCCAATGGTTTCGGCTGCATCTGAACGTAAGGAGTTTTAAATGCCGTTCCGAGTTGTTGACGAGTGCTCTCAGAGAGCAGGAGTGCATGTCAAGTAGAAAATCGTTCGGCTGTCAGACAGCCAGGTAGCTTGAAGTATTGTCACATCGTCCTTCTCTGCCGTCGGTGCGTGGGCACAAATCAGCGATATGTTGAAGAACCTCGCTTTGATGCGGATTGTAGCTAGAAATTTATTCACCGGAGTGAATGATATTACTCGGCGATGGAGTCTTTCTCCCACCACGAATCCCACACCAAACTTGCGCTCCTTTATATGGCCAATGTAGTAAATGCCACAAGGACCTACTCGCCTTAGTCCTTGTCACGTCCATCGCATTTCTTGAACGGCGGTGATGCCAGCCCTTACTTTCACGAAGACATCAACCAGCTGGGCAGTGGCACCTTCCTAATTAATTGACCGGGCAATCTAGGTACATGCCCTCAAATCGTAATCCTTATTTTGTTTGCAATGGTCCTCATCAGAAGGGGGGCTCTCATCCGAGGCTGTTAATGATTTTTCATTGGGGGCCTTTGTTACGTGCCGAGCCCCAAACCCAGCGCACATCCCTGTGTAGGGGTTGTTTCAACTTCAAACGGATGTTCTTAGGCTACCCAGAGGATACTTAGTGCTTGAGCTATATGTAAAATACTCGATTCTGGCCACTTACAAGTGAATGGCGATCAGAGAACTTTCCTCATTTGCGTGACCTTCTACACATAACTCAATCCTCCTCAACGAAGTAATCTCTCAATAAATCCATTAATTCATGCGATGCGTAGGAAGTGGTGCCGCCTTGTTGACACCTAGTCGACTCTTCACGGTATTCGTGCACACTCTCGGCTCGGCTGCTATATTTTCTTCACTGGATGCTGGACGTGGTCTATTCTTTCGAATATTATCCAATAATGAATTCTTGGTTTAAGAATGGGTGTTTCCCATGACAAAATATTAACTTCCATAAGATTTTTTAGGTCACAACACCACCTTTGAAAATATCGGAATAGGAAATAAAATAATTCCCACAACAGATGGTTCTACCGGGAATGACCCAGCCAAAATACCAGGTAAGTTATAGATTAAAATTGTCATAATGTCATAACAATGGAAGGACCGACAAATCACAGTATGATTTGCCCTCGAGGCTAGCTAGGCTAAGTGCGCCGTCTTTGAACGCATTTTTCTCGAAACTGTGTTTTTGAAGTCGGTTGGCAAGACCTCTCGAGAACTACTAAACCGATCTTCATGAAATTTTACACGAGGTTTTGAGATACAACTCTTCAAGACTTGGACAAAGGATTTCTTCGATTAAATTAAATTTAACTGAATTTTTAATTTTTTTTTGTAAAAATGTCTGACAAAAATCAAATTTTCAGGTTCTTTTTCCTTCGTCCTTCGTCAAGTTTTAACTAAAACTCGTCAACCTTTTCTCTTTAGATGATACTGTAGGGAGTTATCTTGCCAATGCGGACGAGTCTTTTTTCGGAAGGGTCACCGGAAAAGGCCAAAGGAAAGGAAAAATTTCAGAATTTCTTTGTTAATAGTGTATGTTTGTAACAATAAAAAATTCTAATAAAATATTTAATTTTTTATATGAGAAAGAAATTTTTGAAAAAAGCCATTTTTTACGCGAGGAAACCCATGTAACCCCTTAATAAAATTTGGTTGGCGCCTTTGACTGTTGACATTTCACCTGGTACTAAAAAGGAAAAAGTTGATTTAGTATTTTTCAGCAATCGAAATCAGTTGATGAATTGCCTCACCGTCCATGTACTACATATAAAGATTTTCGTTATTCTGGCTTAAATTTGGCTATGAAACTGTTCTAGACTTTATTCTAGCTTCATTATACTGTTTTGTAAGATTTTCATTCCTCCTTTATATTATCGCCCAATTTATGATATATTTTTAAGACATTAAGTGTGTGCAATCCTTAAACATAATGTGGTTTAAAGCAATCAGTCCATGGTTCCCTAAATATCCATTGCATTCGATTCACAAGTTCCTCTAATAAAAATTGTTGAATGCATACGACTGATTTCTGATTATAAAATGTCTTAAGACCTAGAAATACATTAACACCTTTGTTTGATGCAAAACTTTCCAAGCAAAACTCCGTTAGCAGTTATTTTCTGACAAGCAAAGGGCTTGTTTTCCATATGCATGCAAATAAATTTGTTGTTGTGTAGTCAGCAAAGGACGATTATTACTCTAGTCTTCATTCCCTAAGGCGATTTCTGCAGATTAGTCGCTCCCACTTTTCCATTTACACTGCGTTGCCAATTAAATAGTCTAAGCAGAATATTGCTTAAGCCAAGTGGCCAAGGTGTAAGCTCCGATTTGTGTTTTACCATTTCGGTGCAGTTGAAAACTGAGAAGTCTTTCAGATGTGCAATGCCATCATTTATGCCTTGCTCCAAATCAAAAATACGGTTATAAATCGATATACTGAATATATCCATTTACTAAAAGGATATACTATGTTTATGTGTGTGAGATCAAACTTGAACTTGTCGGAACAACTGAAAACTAACCAATCCGTTATTATTCAATAAAGGCATTCTCAAGCAATATTCCTACATTTCATCTTTCCATTTTATTGCTTGCATACGTACTAACACACATACATACACCCACTCGTAACAAATAGTTGTTTTCAACTGGGTAGAAATCGAAAAAGTGCTGAGCCAGAAATATGAAAAATCTGAATGCGGACTTGAATGCCAAGAGGTGGCTGCCAAGCCACACACATGTGAACACTCATGTGCATATGGTGCATGTGTGAATGTGTGTAGTAGACTGGCTATTTCGGTTTGGCCGGATGTCGATGTCGATGCAAATAACTCCCAGTTATGCCATGTAGTATAAAATACAAATCCATTGTGCGAATAGGTAGGCGTTCACACTGCCCGAGCATCTACGCACACCCGCACGTGCGTGTTTGAGGGAGCATGGCTTTATTCGCATGCATTTTATAGAGTTCTATTGTGACTGCGCTGGTTTGTTTACCTGCGCGCTTACGGGAGCATTCGAATTGAAGTGGCGTGTTTTTTCTGAAATCGCTGCTGTATTTGATTCATAGTTGAGTAGTGAGTGCGGCCATCGGCTGGGGACGTGTGTGTGACTGGGCGTGTGCGGCCATGAAGCGACGATGTGAGGGCAGCTGGGGGCGTTGCAGCTTCTCAAATCGAAATCGAGTGGATGAACAATATTTATTGGTTTTAGCTATTTGTAACTGAGAAACATTTTTCACCTGAATGGAAACTTGCGTCCAATATGGGCGAGTGCCGAAGTGCTGTCTGGCGTTTAGAAGGGTCGGGCTAAGCAGCGTCAGCGTAGGTGTGTTTCGAGCAGGAGGGTGAGTGTATGTGTGTTGGTTCCGTTTACACAAATATTTTTGGAATTGCTTTTGATGTTGATTACACCTTATGGCATTCAAACATATTGACGCAGTCATCCCAACTCAAAGCATGGATGTTTGACTTAGGTCTTTCTTCAACTGAGGGTTAAATTTATTTGCTTTCGAGGCATTTTTTACAACTCTCATTCAGCACAATTTCGTCCAAATGTGGTAATATATACATATGTACATATGTAGGTCTTAATGTATAAATGTTTCTAACAAAAGAATGCGTACTTACACATACATACAAACCATGAATTGAAACACTAACATATACATCCATATGCACATATCTGTGTTGTCTTAGGGCAGATATGATAGTGTTATCATCTGCTTTATGTGCATTTGTGCTCTTATTCAATATGCATAAACCAAATGGGTTTTGTGAGTTTAATATAAGTGTAAGCAGAAAACCCTAAAATACTGTTATGTGCAATGCAAAGATGGCTGCAGAGAGTTTTGCTACTTAACAACTTTCTGATTGCTACGATTTACGACATATAAAAGCTAAACCCCCACAATCTGCGCCCACTACCGTAAGATAAGGCTCCTCAACATCGAAAAATCTTGGAAAAGACTCGTGAAAATACGATCGACACACACCTCCTTTTCGTCGAAGTTGCTTTGACAACACGAAAAGGAGCTGCTTTAATGCTGCTATTTCTAAATTTGGTATAACCTCAAAATTAATACGGCTGTGTTAACTGTAGTTGAGCAATAGACAATGTACAATCTTCTACGAGAGTGTAAGCCGATTACATCGATAACATTGGTCATAACCACCGCGCTGTTAGTTCTGCTTTCTCCAGGTTGGACAAAGAAGCGAAGCAAATGGGTCTAATAGTAAACGAGGGCAAGACGAAATATTTCTGTCATCAAACAAACAACCGTCGCATTCGCGGCTAGGCTCCCATGTCACTGTTGACAGTCATAACTTCGATGTCGTAGATAATATCACCAGTTAATCCAATGCAGAATAACTCTTGCTCATAAGTGCTATTTTGGACTGAGTAGGCAATTGAGAAGTAAAGTTCTCTTCTGCGGAAGATTTATTATTATTTGTGCCTCGGCACCGGCGAATACGACAGTCTGTGGAACGATGGGCTGAATGAGATATACGTCGACATTGACTAAAACAAATATTCCTAGTTTCTAGGCTGACCATCTGGAAGTCCACTTTGTGGAGATATTTGAAGGAATTAGCTTGTCGAATACCACACAGAAATTTGTAGAGCTTCAAAAATCTTTGGTTCGAGCTGCGTCAAAAATACAAATATTTACAATTTCGAGTACATTTTTGTATTGCACATCCTTATTAAATTAAATTATTTTATTAAAAAGTTTATTATTTTTTAATTTTTATAGCGGCCAGAATTTATGGCAGGATGTATGGATATGTGTCCACATGATTGCTGCTTACACCTTTACCGGATGTTTCTGCGAATTTTTTCTTATGTTAGTTATGTGTGTCTTAGGGTGTATGCAGAGCTGACGAATGCGGGGAACAAACGTACGTTTGTACGAATATAAGGCAAAATGCGCTTGGAACTCAGCGCTGAATCTCGCATCCACCCTACGGTACCTAAAATCGGTCAATGCTGTTCGAAATCAGCATTGCACTTTGCTCGGTATTTAGCGTTCACTCTGCAGGCGCCTTTGTTTCTGTCAAGCTGTGATCCACTCCGAATGGCTGACGAATTTTATGTGCAACTTTTCCAATGAAAACGCATCTTTATATACTATATAGGTCCATATGTAGTTGCACATATGATAGAAACTATATTATATATTCATGTGTGAATGAAGATTGATTAAATCATTTAAAAGGTAGAAATAAAAAATTGTTTGTATCCTCGAAATATGTTGCATCGATGGAAATATTTTTGTTTAATGAATGGTTGTTTGTAAAATAATGTTATGATATCGTAACCTCCTTACAGAGCCGGTTTTGAGGCTCTTCGTAGTTGTGTTTGATATTATATTGTACTTTCCAAGAAGATGCATAACTTGATTTAGACTGGTGCGCTCTGTTTCCGAAGACAAATGCGATCTGTTCTCCAGTTCTCGTATCCTTCAAAATTACTAACACAATGATTCCGTTAGCAAGTTTAAAACACCTTCAAAATTTTTATAACATCTGCGTTATCAAGTAAGATGAATAAATATGAAAGATCTCAGCATGTGGTACAAAAAATAAGGGTATTCAGTTCGCAATCAGGTCATGGTTTCTGTATTATCGAATATTTAATTCACAACTTGTAAACTTTAGCAGACGCTTGACAATTTTCGATGAGCTTTATTCTTACAAATTCACTGATGTTTAACATTAAGAGGCTTTTCTTACTTATTATATGAAGAATTAATGTAGATATGGACTTAAAGATCAGTCTGTTCGCCAGTCCGTACTACCGATAACTTGAGTAAAATTGGTACTCGGACCAACACCGTGACATTACGAGTATATTATAATCAGAAAGAAACACGTTAGAAAAAAACTTACCGTAAGGATGATACTTTAAGGGATGAATAGACGTGCAACAGCCAACTTGCAATGATGAAATCCTATATCTAGACTAATTGCAAAACAACTTGATGTATAACTTTAACCCGACATCCTTATGTTGCAGTGTAAAATCGGACTACAACCACGCCTACTTCCTATATAACTTAATCTTAAATTCCAAATGATTCTTTGATGTCGCACCCGAACTTTGAGCTTCCTTACCTGTTCACTGTGAAATTAATTTGCAAATATGACCTCATATAAAAATGAAGCTGTGCACAGTGTGCGAAGAATTTCACGTTTCTCGTGTTTTCCCGCTACTTTTATCTGTAATTAACTGTTCAACGGCAACAACTTTGTAATTCGATTATTTACATCTTTGTGAAGGTGTGGAAAATAGTGGAAAACCTGTCGCGACATCATTCAAAATATTCGAAGTGTAAAATCGACAATCCAGATATATGTATACGTACATACATACTTACGTGTATGTACAAACGTGCTTGTAGCGTATTGCAGTATATTAAATTGTTTTCAGACGACAGGAGCGGACATAGCTTACAGCAAGCTTTTCATTTAAATTAAATATGGTTATATTATATACATATGGTATGTGTATGTATGCGGTTTTTATTTTATTGCATATTTTAAGTGATGTTTTCATACTCTTGCATCACCGCCACAGAGTCAGAGAAAATACCAGTTTACAGCTAGAAATAATTGGAAATGCGTCAATCCCTTTAAGTGGCTATACCAGTGTAACCCAACAAAATTTAAGCGATTTTCGTGAATTTGCTTAAAAGAAATTACTCGATTGAATGTTAATAAGGTATATTTTCAGCTATATTTTAAGATTTTTTTTCACAAAACTATTGAAAAATAACGGAAATATGTGCTGTCTTCGGAGGTGCCAAAAAAATTGCCCCAACTGCTGACAGGATTTCGGCCGAATGAGGAGCAGAAATAAAAATATTATTTAAGTGCGACTGTCTATTCTATACAGTCTTAAGTGGTTTGATTTAAAAAAAGTAAAAAAACCTATATTCTTTAGTCGCGCGCTTACAGCAGTTCACTTGTTCGCCGTTCATTTATTTGTTACATCAAATTTTACAGTTGGAACCGGAATATTTACTGTAAGAAGTATTTTTCATATATATTTGATGCTTGTAGCTTAGCTTATAACTGTAATTAGTACTTATTACTTGTCTTAAGTTATCTGTTTCTCACTTACAATATACATATAATACATGAATTGAAGCCTGATAAAACAACAAAGGAGCCATCAGTTTAGCGGGTGAAGTTCTAAAAATATGGCAAAAGTCTTCACTGCCAACGGTAAGTGTAAAAAGAATTTTACAATTGATTCGTCCCTACCACGACAAATACAGGAGCTTAATGAAACCATTATCAAGTCCGTCAAACTAACATAAAATACCTACAAAAGATTAGAACATTTATAATAGAGTCCCATAGATTATTTAATATCTGAAGCTGCAAGTGCAAAGATATCGAGAATTGTTGCTGTTTAAAAGGGGTCTTATTGCTAAGGAAGAACAACGTTTCTTACACGATCGAAGTTCAACCAGAAAAATGATGATAGGAGGTGTCGATATAGTTTCAACTGTGAAGAATAAGAAAAGACAAGATAGAAAAGAAAAAAAGTTTATCGCGTAACACAGAGGAACATTATTTTTCCAAACCGTGTTGTTCCCGTTCTTTGGCTGATGATTTTTCAATTGTGATAGTTTTTTCGTACAATCTAACCAAAATGATCCACAATAAGGCAACGGAAGAATATCACCACCTCTGAAAAAAAAGAGATTAAAGGAAGGAAAGAAGGAGGAATTCAACAGGCCATTACAGTGGTTTATCTGTCAATTGCATTCAAATGAGTTACCACTACGTCATCTTTTATTACATTTAGACGGAATAACTATAGTCGAATTTACCGTTATACTTCCAATATTACCTGAAATAACTAGGGAAGAGCTTAGTACCGACCAAAAGTATTTATACGATATAATGATCACTATTAGTACTGGTTTATCGTCTTCTGATTTAGCTAATGTGGAAGCTGGAGTTCTTAACCATTCCCGATGGCTAGCAACAGCTAATCAAATTCTAAGATTGTATGCCACTAAAACTGATCCAGAAGAAAAGGTAGTTGTATTAGCCACGTACGTTATGAAAGTTTATGAACCAATGCGGTTTACAATAAAATGTAATTTTTCATACATTAACGAAGCTAAAAACATATGGTAAACCATTAACCTAAGTCGTTATTTGAATTCCGTTGTGAATACAATCGTTGACAATGTAATCCAACGAAATGGAAACTTTGGTCATTTAGAAAATCTTTTCATTGCCATGCTTGGTGATGACAGAGAGATTATAAGAGATCTTGTATATCGAAGAATTGTAAAAGCAAGATTAGATATGCTCGAAGCCTTACATTGAGATTATTATGTGGCAAGACTGTGATATAACTGAGCATAATATTACGTCTTAAATGTTGTTGAAATCCATTTTCGCACTGTTGTAAGGAGTTTATAAAGGATTCGGCTTAAGTAAACTTGATAGTATTAGCTTTGGTCATTTATGAGCAATGTATGTACATCACACCTCTTAGAGCGCTATGCCTACCCTTTTAAAAAATTATTGCCCACAAATGCTCTTGCTACTGCGATTCCTTGGGGCAAATTAAGGCTTTATATCCTAATTTAGTACTTATTTAGGACTTAGTATGGAATTTCGTTTATTGCATTTTGTGGGCGTGGCATTGGTCCAATTACGTCCATCTGCGAATTCGTCCTTTCTTTTTGCCAAAGAACATGTCTATCTTGTTTCATCAAGATGTCTAAATTTTTACTAAAGTTGGAGCAGATGGACCGCCGGACAGACAGTCACTCGGATTTCAACTTTGCTCATTATCCTGATCTTTCATATCCTATATATTTGAATACTAGTGGACCCATCAACGGTTTACTGTGGCTGACACATAGATAAAACTACCACTACCATCTTCATGATTTCTATTACTTATAATATAACTATTAATTAATGAGATATACCGTTTTGGGTGAAGAAACTTGTGTTAGTTTACAAAAAAAATGGATCAAAAAGCATTTCGTGTGTTAATAAATCATGGCTTTTTGAGGGAATAAATTGTTGATATTATCCTCTGCATCAGGGAAATCAAACGTTGGAAAAAGATTTACTAAGTTGGAAAAAAGCGAAATGACCACCGAGGACAATGACGCCCTAAAGACGTGAAAGCTATCTGAAAAGTGGGTGCCTCGCAAGCTCAGGATCTAACAAAAACAACGAATTACTGATTCTGTGAAGTGTTTGAGTGCTCTTTAATCGTAATAAAACCGAATTTTCGCGTCGGTGTATGACAATAGAAACATGGCTCCATCATTTCACACTGGAGTCCAAGTGACTGCACATGATTAACCGGTTCTCAAGCATGGAAAGACGAAAAAGTCGGCTGGCATTCATCGACTGATTACTGAGCCTGTTGTAATCCATTGCTCTGCGTATTTGGTTGCAGTTCTATTCTACTATTCCTAATATTTAGCAATTACATTATTTTTGAGGAAGGATTAGTTTGAAATTGTGCACATATACTTCATCATTTCCGTCTAAATATTTCTCGTTAGAGAGCTCCGATAATAAACGGGTCCGATCGCTGCTAAATTCAAAGCGTTATAAGGAGTACCCCGGTATCCGACGCGAAATTTATAGGCACTCTCCCGCCTCTCCGACCGCCCTGTACCGCCACAAACGCTATGTCTCGAAATTTTTTAATACTTAATATCTTCGAAAATATACATTTAAATCATATGCAGTAAAGGGCCATACATATCCATATTACATTAACAATATATTTAAGGTATTTAATTGAAAATTAGCCATTATTTGTCGTAAAAAGTAAATCACAAAAACGACTTTGTTTTATGCTACAAGTATGCTACTCGATTAGTTTTAGGTGATACATACAACCGTTAGGTGAACAAAACTATTATACTCTGTGGCAACTGGTTGCAAGAGTATAAAAATATTAAATGAATGATTTCGAAATGGGCTTTTGTTGTTGTCACACTCATAGCATTTTAAATTTTACTAAATTCTTAAATTTCACTTGCATGAAATCAGCTGTGATCCATTGTATGTAATGCTTTTATTCAAACGAAATTACGATCGATTCAAACTTAAGGTCAGGCATCTCCAAGCTCATTTGCTAACGCTTTTACCGTAAAGCGAGTCCAAACTTTTAACTCTATTGTAGATCCACTAATTATGAGTATTCTATAGGATCGTATAAACTTTATTAGGCTTACTCACCTCCAGGGATATAAGCATTGCAGGACTCATATAAGCAGCAATAATGTGATGACAATAAGCATTAAACTAACGCCTGTCTCAATGAAGCTTTTATAATCATTCCGTCAAGCTAACATGTCACGCAAATAGCACACTTAGTCGTAAGAAGCAATAAGCGCTTATACAATTGACAAAACTTTTTTTAAGAGTAAAAAGGGCCTCAAATATGATTACTTGATTATTAATTTACCTATTTAAGTAAAAAACAGCAAATATAAATTCACGAATAATTAGTATTAATTGAAAAACTTGAACTCCCTCAAAAATGGCTTGACCACCCAAATAGCACATTTTTTAGAAAGTGAAAATTTGTTTGCAAAAAAATTATAAGGAGTGAATTTTTATTACTAATTATGGTTGTCTGCGATAAAGTGATTTAATTCAAGTGGAAATGGGCCGTGGTAAGCACTGTAGTCCTGGAAGAAACGCATCTTGCACAATATGAAGAAATCCGGGAAAACTGTTCAAAAATTGCGGTTTTATTGAATTGTTCCCGGAAAATAGTTTATAATGATCTTAAACTCATTAAATTTAACGAGATCTAGTTGATCAAAACCAAAAAAAAAAAATTACTGAAGATAGAGCCATAGTCTGGAGAAGCTAGGCCGACCCTTTTAAGTCTTCATGACAAATAATGCAGAAAATCAATGAAGAATATAGATTAAATATAGTATATCGCGGAAGACACTTGGAAAACATTTTAATGAGGTACAATTTTCTGGCTGCCCGAGTCAAAAAAAGTCACTTCTGTCAAAGTGGCTCATCCAAAATCCGCTACGTTTCGAAAAAACACCTAGGAATAAAGACCTTATTTTTGGGAAAAATTTACTATGAATGGATGAAACGAAAATTAATAGAATGGTCCTGATAGGAAAAGTAGTGTTCATCATCTTAAAGGTCAATCGCTGAATTCCAGGTACACAAAAAGGACGATGAAATACACAGGCGGAAATATGATGATATGGGGTGACTTTTCCTGGCATGGCGTGGGCCCAATTATTCCAATTTAGGGAAAAATAGAACGGTCTCAATATTAAGACATACTAAGGAACGAAATGGAACCATTTGCTTTTAATTACATGCCCCTTTGCTGTACTTTTATGCAGGATAACGACCCTAAGCACACAGCCAAAATCACAAAGGATTGACTTAAGAAAGAAAAAATAAATGTTTTGGATTAGCCAGCGTTAACCCCTGACCTTAATCCAATAGAAAACTTATGTAACGATATTAAACTTAAAATTGCTGCTAAAATTTTTTACAAATTTTGAGGATTTATGGGAAGGTATTAAGGAAGCTTGGTACACCATCCCAAAGAAGAGATGCGAGAAGCTTGTAGAAAATATGGTATGCGGAATCTAGAACCAAGTATTGGAAACGTAAGCATATTGTGGCACCAAATTGTTGATTAATTTTCACTAATTTCACATGAATTTTGCAGGTTTGGTGAAATGTGCTATTTGAGTGAACAAGGCATTTTAGGGGGAGTTCAAGTTTTACAATTAATACTAATAATTCGTGAGTTGCTATTTGGCTTTTTTACTTAAATGGAAAAACTAATAAACAAGTAATCATATTTTAAGCTCGTTTTACTCTCTTAAAGATCTTTGTTAATTATATTCGCGCTTATTGCTTCCTATGACTAAATGTGCTATTTGTGTGACCACGGCTTTCCGAGATGGATCTAAACTAGACGGTTTCCTACCATTAGTTTGGCTTGTTATTCTTTATTTTATGCGAAATGAATGCCAAAATGTGTGAGTGGTTCACCCATTCAAAGGGGGATATGAAATATACAATCAAAAAATCTCTCAAGTTCTACCTTTCTAATTGTTTCTGATAGAGGTTTTCCTCTGCTTTCGAGATAATATATTACACCTTTACACTAGTTGATCTGTATGTTCTTTCAATTACCCTGGACGATCGAATCCTAGTAATAAGGTGCATTATATGGTGATGGTTATGGATATAAGGTGATTCCTTCGAACTTATTGATGATACAAACTTTAACAGGAAGTTCTTCTCAGTCAGAATTCCTGATTATGAAAAGAGAATATAATATATATATGAATATCATGAACGCATGTCTTAAACGCAATTCTTTCTTATTTCTCTTTTAGTGCATTTTGTGCTAATATTTAAGCATTTCTATTGCTTTTCCATGCAAAAATAAGAAGAGACTGTAATTATTGAATTTTTACAGTAAGCTATTAAAGAGTATGTCCATAAAAAATTGAATTGTTTTAATAGCTTGACGAAAAATACGCGAACAATCTGTGCCGCACTGACGCTCTCACGCCGGTCGTTCGGAGAGCTGATGCGGATGGTTGTGACGCCTGCAACAACGGCACATTGGAGTAGCTGTTTGAGTGAGGGGTGTGCTTTATTGGTCAAATACTTAAATGCACATTAAATCACTTAAATTATGGCGGAAACAAAAATAAAGATTAAACGAAATGGCAACACTCGACGGCAGCGCCGCTCAGCTGCAATAAAAAATATGTACTCGTATTGTAACAAAAACACAAGCAACCCGAAGTGTGGCAAGTGTTTTAAGAGCGGAAATCAAGAATAAGCTTGGCTGGAAAAGCACGTGTACGTTATACCCAATCAACGTTGGAAGGAATATGTATTGTGATTCTGTAAATTTTGAAATTGGTAGACAGCTGACTATTGACCGAAAATCAGTGTGATGGACCAAATTGCCCCATGCCTAAACGAAATGTGTTTGGAATGGATTTCAAATCTATGTGGAGCCAGAGTTAATTTATTTCCAAAAGAATTTTTTTTTTTAACCGCAAGATAATCTGTTATCTCTCTATGTGTTAACGGACTGGAAAAAGTTATATTTTCTCTTGCGAGCAGAATTTAGTAAAACATTGATGCAAACGCTTCAAAGTCTTTTCGCCAGGGGATTCAAACTTACCGCTCATAAACCTAAGTTATGTTCCTGTTAGTTATGATTCCAGGAATACTTGAATGCCAGATATTTCGGTCTAGAAGTAAATGTAGCGAAGTTTAACGAGAATTATTTATAAATTATCAAAGTAGATTAGTTATACCAAAAGAAATGTAATCTTTAATTTTAATAATTGGAAACAATTTTATAGCTGATAGATCTTTTAGACTGTCACCCCATATCCACGTAGCGGTCATGGCTTCGCTAGCGGCCTCACTTTATTTTACAATTTCAATTTATTAGGTCTAGCTACTAAACATGCCTAACTAGTATTAACTTCAAAAAGTGTGATTACCCACGGCCGCCTTTTACGTTGGGCACAACCAATTAAATGCTGCGAGCAACATAAAAAACGTGTACGCGGCCATCAAACGCATCCATGGACATGAAGTTGTGGGGCTTTCGCGTTACTTCGTGATACCATGAAGTCTAATATCTTCCTACATCTTCTAATTAACGTTCGAGAACGCAAAACTGGCAGCAGCTGCGGCACTAACACCAACAAATCGTGCGACGGACCCTTGTGACCGCAAGCCAAACTTTTTTCGCGTGGTTTGTAACGTGCAAACTTGTTCTCGCGCCTGTGCCTCTCGTTGCGCCAGCAAACTTTTTGCTCATCAATTTGTCAGCGTAAGGCGAAAAGCGAAAAAGAAAAATCGCAGACATTTTCCCTTCAAAGCAACCCTTTAACATCAGTGGACTACACCATTTACGTATCCAACGCCGGAAGGGCGCGGGTGGCCAAACAGTGTTCATACAGTAATTATAAATCTGGCATAGTTGGACTGCACTACTAAAGAGTGGCGTTGGCGAACTTGTTTACATCGAGCTTGTTGTTGATTTTCTTATAATCCTCTTCGCTGTTTCCCACAAATTAAAGCAAAATGTTACTTTTAAATCAGACGATAGATGTGCTGCAAAGAGGGTACAACCGCGCAAACCGGCGCCGGCATGTTGGTGGGGCACAAACACCTCGGCGTGATCAAACACACTTATATCCATATGCATTTGCATTTAAGGGGTTAGGGGTAGTTAGAATTTTCAAAAAATATTTTTTTTACATTTTCGTTAAGTGTAATATCTTAAAAATATTCTCTGAAAATTTCACATTGATCCGATGATTAGTTTTTGAGTTATTCGACAAATAACAAAGAGAGCTCGGGCACTTCAAAGCGCTAGTGTGAAACTTTAAACGCGTTTTTCTCAAAATTATGTTTTTTGAAACGGTGCAACTGTAACTGGAAAACCGCTTAGTAAATTTTAATGAAATTTATACAGCTTTTAGAATACATAATAAACTCGATCCTGATCGAAGAATTTTTTTTTCAAAAATTTCGATTAAGACCAATTAACTGTTGATTTTTTCCCAAACATTTAGAAAAAAATTTCCTGAGGCCATCATTTTGTTAATTTTTGAAAAAAAAAAAACAAATCCTCCGATCAGGCCAGAGTTTATTTATCCATGAAACTAATTTTTTTGTCCGATTGATTTTAGATGAATCTCCAAAGACTTATAGATGACACCACAAGTACCTTTTTTTGGAACTGGGTCAACACAAACAACTATAAATTTAGAAATAAAATTTTTTTTTTGAAATTTTCGTGACTTCAAGTCAACACATTATATAATAATGCCATATTACTACTTTTGTAAAATAACACGATTTAATAGAAAAAAAAATACTGAAAATTCTCAATTCGCAGGCATGTGATTAGCATATTCCGCTTCTCTCTGCATTCCCACGCAACTCATTTTACACCTCATTCGGCCAATATAGACTTTAGCTCTGCCCTGAAACTTGCATCGCAAGTAAGCCCGCCGCGTGTAGCGAAAATGAACCCATCAATATGCATTAACTGGTGCAGCGCCGCATTTATCAATTTTCGGAAACTTTTTGAATGTCCAAATTATTTTCGACCGGACTGGGCCGGGGGGTGGGTGAGGTGCAACGGCCACATAACATTTCGCCTTTGCCGTCGGTCTGTAATTAAATCAAGCGCGAACAATGATTTGACATTTATTGGAGGCGATGTCATTTGACGTTAAATACAGTTAACCCAGCGAGATTTGGTTCATGACTAATTGCCGGTATAGCTAACTAGATTAAAGGCGTAATTACTATTATCGTGAACTGTGTGCACTGAGTTTGTGCAACTAATTAAACCGTCAAACAAACATATCAACATGCAAGTAATTGTACGCACTAAGATATTTTTAAAAATGTACATGTTTAACATATGATGTGGCTTCGTTAGGTCTTACTTAGAGCTTTACAACTATTGAAGACATGCGCCTTCCAAGCTGGTCGAGATTTCGTTGAAGACATGCCTCGTTCTGAACGACCTTCGACCTCTTCAGTTCATGAGAATTTAAAAAAGGTGAGGGAAAGTGCTAGAAAATCGTAAGGCAAGTGGTAGAGAGATGGCAAGAGAGCTCGATATACTTACCTCGCGAGTGCGTTCAAATAATTACGATGGATATTTTGTGTATGAAACGCGTTCTTGCTCGACTCGTCTCGATAAAGCTGATTTTTTTCCAAACAGAATACCGTAAACAGGACTTTTTGGACATGATTGACAGTGCAAGTTCCGATACCACATTCATAGAGAGCAGTATAACTGCCTATGAGACACGGGTTTAAGAGCTTGACATGCAAACAAGTCAACAATCATCGGAATGGAGGGAATAAAACTGGCCGAAACCAAAAAACAAACCACGCCAATGCCGTAGGGACAGACGATCGATAAGGAGCGAAAACGGCCGGAATTGTGGAAGAACAATTCATGGATTTTACAATGTATACTATCGATCAACTAATGTATTCATCAGATTTGGCTCTTTGTGATTTTTTCTTGTTGGCCAAACTGATATTGCTGATCCATGGAACGTAAATTAAGAAATGGGGTTGCTGTCTTCATCTAAGGGATTTTTATGTCATGGAATCGATAATATTGTTCATTAATATAACAGTTGTGTTCCAAATTAATAAAAGAAGTATTAAATATGATGCCGAAGTTTTAAAAAAGTGAGAGGAAGCCGTTCTTCCGTTTCATTTTTTACAGAACATTTTGGTTCATAAGGGATCTTCTTCTTCTTTACTTATGTAAACACCGTTACGCGATTTTAGCCGAGATAACAACAGCGCACTAGTCGTTTTCTATTTTCGCAACGTGGTGGCAATTGGAAATTCCAAGCAAAGACAGGTTCTTCTCTACCTGGTTTTTCCTTTCAGAGCTGGAGTGTTTTCGACCATACGTATGACATGACCTAGCCAGCGCAGCCGCTGTCTCCTAATTCGCTGAACTATATCGACATCGTCGTATATCTCATACAGCTCATCGTTCAATCGAATGCGATATTCGCCGTCGCCAACGCGCAAAGGACCATAAAACTTTTGCAGAACCTCTCGAAAACTGTTAACGTCGACTCATCAGATGTTGTCATCGTCTATGCCTCTGCACCATATAGTAGGACGGGATTAATGAGTGACTTATAGAGTTTGGGTTTTGTTCGTCGAGAGAGGACTTTACTTCTCAATTGCCTATTTAGTGAGGCCAATGATATCAATATCATCGGCATACGCCAGCAGCTGTACACTTTTATAGAAGATTGTACCTGCTCGATTAAGATCTGCTCGAATTATTTTCTCCAGCTCGGACAGACCCTTCCCTATCCTGACAGAGCTTTGGGTGTTGCTCAACGTCAGTTTACTCAGCCATATTATTTTTGCGGGGATACCAAATTCAGACATCGCAGCATAAAGGCAGTTCCTTTTCGTGCTGTCAAAAGCAGCTTTGAAATCGACGAAGAGGAGGTGTGTGTCGATTCTCTTCTCACAAGTCTTTTCGATTGATTTTGTAGGCCTTAAGCCACACTGATGAGGTCTAATCAATTTGGTGATGGTGGGGTTTAATCTTTCACACAATCACTCGATAAACCTTATATGCGATGTTGAGGAGACCCATCCCTTGGTAGTTGGCGTAGAATGTGGGGGCTCCCTTTTTGTGGACTGGACAGAGCACAATTAAATTCCAATTGTTGGGTATGCTTTGATCCGCCCATATTTTTGACAAGGAAGCTGATGCATACTTCTTATCAGTTCTTCGCCGCCGTATTTGAATGTCACGACCATCACATTTCTTGGAAGGCGGTGATGTCAGCCTTCACTCCAACTAGGACATCAACCAGCTGGGCAGCGGCACCTTCCCAATTAAGGGATTGGACATTCCAGGTGCATGCCCTCAAATCGTAGTCCTTATTTCGTTTGCCAGTGTCGTCATCAAAAGAGGGTCGCTCATCCGATGCTGTGGTTTAGTTTTCATTGGTACTGTTTTTGACATGGCGGGTCCCAGACCAAGCGCACAACCCTGAGGAGATGTTTCGCCTTGTTACTTTAGCTTGCCTTCACGCGGATGTTTTCTGGCTACCCAGAGGATACTTCGTCAAAGACCGGAAGTCGTAACCTGCTTGAGCCATATGTAAAAAAATCGTTTCTGGCCACTCTCAAGTGAATGGGGACTTTCCTAACATGACTCAATCCCCTTTATCTGACTTTCAAAGAGTTATCTCACATAAGTAGGTAAGCAAGTTTACCACAAATGACAGGCTTATGACATGTTGACAGTTCTTAATACAAGTATTATAAATCTTGATACTCTGCAAAAGCGGCTAGTAGTTTTATTGCCGTAAAGGTTGCTTGTGTGTTATCATATGAAACTGGCGCATAATTTTAATGTTCAAACTGTCGTATGAGAATTTCGCTGCAGAGTATCGAATTCCTTAAACGCGAAATTTTAAACGCGTTTTTCCCAAAATGGTGTTTTCAGTCGGTGACCAACATTACTCGAAAACGGCATAACCGATTAAAAAAAATTGTATTTTGCTTATTCCTTCAATGAATTACAAGATTTAACATTACCTTACGAAATATGTGTGGTTTTTAAATTTCAGAGAAACCAGTTCATGGATAAAGTGGTCACAACAAAGGAGGAGGAGCTCCCGGATATCAGCTGCAGTTTCTTTCCAAATATATATTTTTACTAATGCTAAGTCTTAATATACAGTTAAAAGATACCACAATATAAGAACAAATATTTGGATTAATAAATTTAAGAGTTTCCTCCTTCTAATTGTATATGACCCCTGAATGAAGACGCTCGGCTCTATACGCATATACAATTTTCACTTGCGATCGCAGGAAGTCCTCTCTGTTAACTCGGTTCATGCAGATTAAAATTGTCAAAATATAATTAATACATTTTGGTTTTTAAAAATGTGATAAATTTATTCGTATTTGTATTAATAAAAAATTTGCTAGTCGTATGCAAACAACTTCCATTTAAAGGAAATAATAGCAAATTACGTGAAAACTATTTAATCTATGATTTCCCGCATTGATAAAATATTTGTAGTTTATATTATGTATTGCGTTTTTACGATTTTACGCTCTCACCACATTTTCACATACTTTGGTAGGTACTTACATATGTATAAGTAAACGTGCTGGGAAGCAATTCAGAGAATAAAGCAGTGCCACAAAGTCAAAGTTCTAATGGAAAATATGAGAAGGTCAGGAAAGCTGCAAAGACATACCTCTGGGGGTTTCCAGTTATTTCCACTTTGCTGGACAAGCAGCCTCACCAACATACCCAGATATGCGGACTATTATGAGCTACATTTATTTTTCATGTTGTTGCCGCAATATCTGTATAATCCACCGCATCTCACTCCTTCGCCAACAATTGAAATGTTGAATGGAGACGCTGGCCTCGCCAGGCTTTCCGAACTGGAGTCTTATTGTATTTCGCTTTTGTACGAAGCCGCTGGTGAAGCAAATAAATGTGAGTACGATTTTCTGTGGAATTGTTACCGTTATTCATACGCACGTGCATTTCGTGCTGCTTCATATGTGTGACTGTGAGGCACACTCTCACAATAGCAGCAGGCACTTAAAAATGTCAGGATATACTCGTAACTGCATTTTTCATTGAGTCATGTAGTCATTCATTCGCAACAACTCGCTCAAGTTAATCTGCAGCAAGCGCAAATGTTTCAAAAAGGTTTTTTTTATTTTCCCGAATGGCACACATTCTCCACAGTAAAACTTAACTTTTATTAAAAGGGGCTGATAATAAAAAAATTTAAACTTTTTAATGTGAGAAATCGCCTATTAATAACTTATTCAATTTCTTAACCATCAGTTTTCTGCCCTGCAACTGGAGAACTTCGATATTATTCAACCCGTAGAAAGTGACAAATCGTACTATTGGTCAAAGAAATGCCGAATGAAAAGGAACTATCCCTGATAGTAATCCGCAGCTATTCGCATAGTGAATATGAAATTCTTACGCAACCTTTTAACACTTTCGCAAAATATTGCTAATGTAACATATATTTTTTTTTCGAAGGGGGATTTTTCCATAGATACTGATACTAAGTGGTATGCAGTATGCACAATTCATGATTTGTATTGCTCGCTAAAGGTGCACCTCATTCGGGATCCCGCCTAATAAGTATTATCTTAATATATTGGACTTGCGAAGTACGCCCACTTACTAAACCCTTAACTCCGTCATCTGTAGCTTTGTGGAAGGCCTTGCGTGACCGTCGCTAAGCATTACATCGCAGGGCCAGCTTAGCTTATTGGCTTACGTCAATTAGCTTGCTATTCGCGGTTCTACTTCGCTACTTTTTTGTTGTTCTACTCTTCTTAGCCCTTGTAGTATCAGAGCTGTCGTCTTCTCCAAGGTATACCATACTTGTCTAGTTTGCAACATATAGTATAAGGCACTATATTATATTATCAGGTGTTATTCGGCCTGTCACTTCCATCTCCAGATCCTGCCGCTCTGTTGTAAATCTCGGGCAGTAGAAGAATATACGCTTCGCATTTTCGCTACTGCTCCCACAGAAAGAGCATGTAATTCCATTGTAATGATAATCTCTGAAACATCCGTGTTCTGTTAGAAACTGCATTACGTGAAAGCCTATCTCGCCATGCTTTCTCTCCACCCATGCTTGTACATTCCCGATTAATCGGTGCGTCCATCTTCTCTTCGCTGATGAGTCCCAACGATTT
Organism: Bactrocera zonata; assembly: GCA_037783105.1. Lineage (NCBI taxonomy): Eukaryota > Metazoa > Arthropoda > Insecta > Diptera > Tephritidae > Bactrocera > Bactrocera zonata. Next base: position 472,958 of record JBAWJQ010001699.1, read on the forward strand.
TGCCATTCCTGTAAGCAGACTTGTCTTTTCTCTTTAAGCTTTCTCCCATAATTTTACTCTTGTCATAGATCCGCTTTATTTCTCGAGCCATTATGTCTGGCGGCATTATCCCAGATATAAGTGGCTTCGTGAGACACCGTGCGGAATGCGCTAATGGTTCTAATTGCACTTGGCCGGAACACTGATTTTGCCATTCTCGCATATGTTTTTTGCATTAATGCTGGCCTTTATACAGGCGCGGTGTACATACATTAAAATCGATTGGCTAACCTTGGCCAAGAGCGCTCTACTGCTTTGTTTTGGTTCACCTATGTTGGCCATGATTCTGGCTAAGGCTGCATTTACACGGTCAGCTTTTTCGCACACTTTCTCAATGTGGACTTTGTAACTGAGTCTCACGTCTATCATTACACCAAAGTACTTTAGTGCTAATTGTGTTATAATGCTGTGTCCGTCAATATTTAGGGAGATATTCTCGAGTTTTTTTCTGCTTGTTATAAGCACTGCTTCTGTCTTTTGTGTCATAGAGGAGCAGTATTTCGGACAAATAGCTCTGTATGATGCTCAGCAGGTAGTTTGGTATTTTTTCGCCTCCAATACATCGAGCGCTATTACCGCGCAATATTTTTTTTGAAGTACTCTTACATCCATCTATCTCCTTCTAAGGCATTTTCCGCAATACTTGTGAGCTTCTTAATTGCGTCAACCGTTGAGCATTTTTTGCGGAAGTCGTGTTGGTTGTTGGACAGGCTGCAGACCTCACCTCCTAGTTGACTTTCTAGAAGGGCACAGATAATGCACTTTTGCCCATTGTGTCAATCATGCAGAGTGGACGGTAAGGATTCGATTCAACTGATTGTTTGTTTTCTTTCTGTAATAGCACTAGGCGTTGCCTTTTCCATATTTTGGGGAAAATCAATTCCCATAGACATCGTGTAAATAGCTCCACAAATGGTTTTGCGTCGTATTTAAGTGCGAGCTTCAGGGCCTTGTTCGGAATTCCATCCAGACCTGCTGCTTTAGAATTACCGAACCCTTCAGCAGCCTGCAGCACTTCGAGATCCTTTACTTGTGTTGCATCTGTGGGCTCTGCTTTTTTAAATAGTAAATTTCCGCCTTGTTAGCTTTGCTTAGGAAATAGCGTTTCTTTCACATTCCTAAGCAACGAAGAACCGGTCGGTGCTTGTCCTTTGTCCCCTCCTATCTTTCCCATTACGATTTCTTCACCCCAGGGGTTTTCGTCTCCTTTGTCGCATTGCATTTAGAAGCAAGAAGTTTTGCTCGTCTTTATCGCTTTTTTGAGGTCACTGCACTTTTTCTCGTGGATTTTCCTCAGTCTCATATACTCGCCGCTGCGTATGCTACGTTAAAATTGTCGCCTTGCTTTGTGACAATCGCTTCTCACTAAATCGATTTCATTGCTCCACTAGTATACCGGCTTTGTTTGGCCTGTTTGCTTTCTTCTGGCCATGGCCGCATCGCAGGCTTTGGAAATATGTTCCACCAGCAGTTTGGCCTGATGATCTACATCAATATCCTCCTTCAGGTTTTTGTCCAACGTAAATTGGAAAAGTTCCTCGTCAAGTGTTTCAATCTTCCACACTTTGGACTGGACTCTTTGGCGACTGGCAAAGCCCCGGAGTGTGTTTTCTTATTTTTATCAATATAGCCAGATGGTCACTCTGGGTATATATATTACACACCCGCCAGTCTGTTGATCAAATCAGGGTTATACTGGCGACAGATACGTCAACAATGGAGCAACGCCCATTCTTTTCTAAAGTGTTTTTTGTTCCTGTGTTCAACAGGACAGCCTCTAGCCTACAGCGAAGGCTTTAAGCAGTGCACAACATGTCGGGTTTGTTGCTTTTTTTCCCCATTCTATCGCCCAGGCATTGAACTCCCCCGCTATTATATTTGGTGCAGTTGGCGTTGTATTTTTCACCAGTTCGTCTAAAATTTTTTTCCTTCAGCGGAATACTTGGCGGTATGTAGCAGCTGTAGAAGTAGATCCCATATATTTTCACTCTGGCGTAATAAACCTTTCCAACTAGTGGTTTTTCTTGGAACCTTTTTTGTGGTATCTAAGATCCACTTGTCAATGCTTTTATTTTTATATTGTTCAAAAATTATTGCTACGTCAATATTATTATCGTATACCGTTTGGGTTAGTAACTAAGTCCTGAGCTGCCCCACAGTGTTTCAGATTTATTTGCAAGATTTTCACTTTATGTTCTTACTGCACGCTGCTATATAAATGGGGCATCTTCGGCTTCCTGTTTCATGTCCGGTGGTTGTCTTCCCACTCTTTTTGCACGCAATGCAAAGGGGTTTATTAATACAGGGTTTCACAAAGTGACCCTCCTCTCCACATCTAATACAGCACTTGCTCCTGTCCTCCAAATTGCTGCACGCCTTCGCCACATGCTCATATTCCAGGCCTCTAAAACACTTACATATTCAATTAAGCATTCTCTCTTATTCTGCAGATTGTCCAGCCGATCTTAATCTTTTGGACCTGCAGTAAATATTTTGCTTCTTGCGCAAGAAGACTTAGCACTTAGCGTAGGCCGCTCTGATGGTTTTTACCGAAGTTACCTTAAAGAAGGTATTTTGTGTTAATTCTGGATAAGTAGGAGTTTAAAGTATGCAGTATCCAGAACTGAGGGTCAATCTAGATTAGGTGGGGCAATTCGAACTCTTCGTTTTCTATGAGTGGTGGTTTGAATCCAACAACGGTTTCTGCGAAATTATCCCAGCAGGAGAGGAGTGTACTGTGTATTCTGATACGTCTAAAGCTTCTTCGTCTGCGTTTTACTACATCCAGGCGACCACATCGGTGCAGCCTAGTTGATGACCGGACGTCAGATTACATTGTACGATACCAACGACGTTTATTTCAACAGGAGCTGCTGGTTTGCGGCATGAGAAGGTGAAAGAGCACAGGCTGTCAGATGTAACGCTCAAAACACGTTGTTAAAAGTCGGTAATTTAATGCTATTAAGATCCAGTGTTTATTCCTTCGTACATTTCGTTAATATAGTCGATATGGATTTAGTGGAGGAGAGTATCATAGCTGAGATAGCTGTTTACTTTCGATCTCAACGCATTGATTCCATTGCCTAATGACAATATCGTACAATCACTAGCAAATCAGGTGATAAAAACTATCTCTAGTGGGAGTCTCAAAATAGCGGGATGAGGACATTTCCCTGCGGAACTCTCTGTTTTATTATTTTTAACATATTTTTACCACGAAACATTACGGATGAATGCCGACAACTCGGATAGTTCTTAACCACTTCATAATCTTGAATGCTCGTCTGACATTCTGTATGGAGTGGTTAATAATATTTGACTGGTTTGAAGAAAGGAAAGGGTGTGTTTTTTGTTTATTCACATGTTTTGTTGATAGGGAAATTTTGTAGTTTTGGAACCGATTAGGTAGCCATTTTGGTACCTAAAGATTTTCTCCACTGGCAACACTGCTAAGTGGGCTTCTACTCTAACCAAATAAATAAATGTTCCCGTGGATAGCCAGCAGCAATTAATGCTATCCAATTCTTATTGCGTTAGGTTAAACAGGCAATAGCCAGACTTTTAGTCTCATAGGTAATTCGGTTAATATCATCTGGGTATACTGTCATAAAGGAATAGAAGGAAATGAAACGACAATCAACCTGGTCTCTCGAGAGCGTGGAGACAAAACTCTCCTAAGCTGCCCCACTTCATTGACGTACTTCAAGGGTTGTTTGAAGCATTAGACCGTGTATGAACACCTCATATCTGGGAACACAGGGCAAACCACAATGTTAATTTTTTGTAGTGCTGACGGTGGGCCTAATAAAAAAACTCCTACTTTTAGCAAAAGAGAGTTTAGTAGTGTAGGAGTTTTCATAGGTCACCCTTAAGATCCCACCATCAGAAAATGGAATTTTGATAAGATGTCTAACATTTTTATTAATACTTGGAGTACGGTTAATATCTTCAGTTTCTATTTTTGACAGGCGAAAATGTTAATACTGAACATTTTAAGCATTTGCTCTGATGCTTGAAAGTTTGTGCACGAAATGCTCCTTTCGTTGCAACGTGAACCGAGCCATCGGTCATGGTTGGTAGACAAAAGTAGATTTAACTGAGTTATATTTGCTTATTCATTAAGAAAAACCTTATGAGGTAGTTGGTCCATGATATCTTGAAGTTGTTCCGCACGCATGTAACAGGTGTAGCAATGGAAGTGAGCAACTTTATGCCATTTCACTGTTATAATGAAGTGCAAATATAATGCAAGCAAAGCGTGCAAGCCAATAAATTTCGATTTTTTTCGGATCTGTATTATTTTTAATACTATCGTCCATTTGAGACTGTATCTGACAAAAAAAAAAACAACCTTTCAGGGCTATTACACATAAAATCATTCGCCTCTTATAATCCTTTGTAGTTATAACACGATTTCCATATTTCCATAGCGGTACAATGTTTGTCCTGCTGGTTGTGCTGAGACAGTTATTTTATTTATGTCATTTCTGAGTTAATACAAGGTGGTAAAACTGAGCAAAAATACTATATCTCCACTCCGTGCCAAATTAAAATTTTGATGTTTGGAGAATTGAAAATATTTCTTTCCAGCAGGAAACCCCAAATCTTTAAGACCTGAAGCAAATATGAGGACATTCATATACAGAAGTAATATAAACATAATACTGTGTACATGAAGGTATAGTATATATAATATAGGTATATACAACGTAAGTAGTTAGGAAATGGAAGATTTCTTAAGCTCACACCCTGCCTACATGTGATTGTGTGCCTTCATGTGCTGCGAGTGAAACAACACCAATTTGTGCCCGCAACGGTACGTGCTTTGGGCGCATAAAACGCTTCGTGCTCTCCTTGGTATTCTAGGCAGTGTAGTTGGATGGCCGTTTGGTTGCTTAGTTTCGACATCGTTTTTTACTATTCACGCACATTGCTGCCATCTTTCAATGTGGTGCCGCAGCATTCCCACTCCCTCCGCCTCGAAACTGTTTTAGGATATTTCAGCTTTTCTAGAGCGCACCGAGAAAGCTCAGCGCTGGTTTTTATATTCATGTAGAGAAACTCTGTAGGAAAAGCTGCAGCTACAATAAAATATCGTGTACATGGTGCAATATATTTTCATTATTTTGTACTAAATATTACGCCTGATGAACAACAAAGTAGCAGGAGCCGATGGATTACCAGCCGAGCTATTCAAATACGGTGGCGAAGAACTGACAAGGGCACACATCAGCTTCTTTGCAATATTTGGGCGACTTTAAGTGTGCTCTGCCCAATCCACTAAAAGACCCCATAAGCCTCTTTAAAATCGCATGAGAAGTCTTATCGAGCGTAGTGTGCGAAAGACTGGATACCGCCGTCAACAAACTGATTGAATCTTATCAATGTTGCCTTAGACCTAGAAAATCTACTAGCAAACCCGCTTTTCACCTTGTGCTAAATCTTGGAAAAGACCCGTGGAAGAAAGATCGAGTGCGAAAAGGAACTGCCTATATGCCGCTTGTTTGAATTTGGTATCCCCGCAAAGCTAATATGACTGTGTAAGCTGACGTTGAGCATCAACAAAAGTTCCGTCAGTATCGGGGAAGACCTCTTCGAACCGTTTGATACCTCACTGTGTGACTTCTTCAATCTAATGCTGGAGAAAACAATACGAGCTGCAGAGCTAAAGCGAGAAGGTGCAATCTTCTCTAAGTGTATACAGCTGTTGGCGTACGCCGCTGATAATGATATCATTGGTCTCAATAACTGGTTGTGAACGGGGACAAGACGAAATATCTCCTGACAACAAACAAACCGTCATCGCATTCGCGACTTGGCTCACCCGACACTGTTGGCGATCATAACTTTGAAGTCGTCTATCTTGGAACCAGCATGGACAATGACATCATCTGATGAGTCGGCATTAGGAGTGTTCGACAGAAAGGTTTTCGGGAAGCTTTATGGAAAAGAAAGACCTCCACTTGGTATCTCGAGTTGGAGCCAAATGGCGAAAAGAAGAAACGACTGGTGCGCTTTCGTTTACTCGGCTATATTATAATTAATAATTTCGGTACCTTCCCAGTTGCTGGTTTTTTATTTCTCTAAACTTTTATCCATTTGCTTTTATAGCAATAAAGGCCTACAGGGTACTCATTTACCTACATTCGTGAACGTATTTGCCAGAAACCCAAAAATGAAGACAAACAAACACCTGCTTGTAGCAACTGTTACTTGTGCAACGTACACTCTTTAAAGGAATTTAGAAGAAGAAGAGGAAGGAGACGAAGTATTTAAGTGGACAGAAATAGAGAGAACGCAATTGTGTGGGGTTGGGCGCTGCTCAAGTTGGATCAATTGGTACTTGGTCTGCTGTTATTTAGGCTTAAGTGCCGAAACGCAATGGCGAACTATTTTAAAATTGAATGGGCAAAGCAAATTTTGTATTTAATTTACAGGCCATTCTGGTGGTCTCATTTAGGTGAAATGTCCATTTACAACTAGGTTTTACAGCATTCTGCCGAGTGAATTAATGCTAACAGGACTTGAACGTTGGAATGAATTCAAGAACCTATTTCCTTTTCATTTTGAATACGTCCTCAACTTAATAAGTTCGCGTGTATGTGCTTTGTACATTACCTATTCTTTCTCAGTATTGCTTCTTACTTGAATACTTTTAGCTCCTGTCCATGGAAACAAGAAGAAGTAGAGTCCTGTGATTTTCGTTAATATGGGCTCAAGCAACGCATTCTTCTCCTACAAAGATGTGAGAATTGTGAGCTCTTAAATGCAGTAGTAAGTAATAAACAACTGTTACACTTCATTAGAAAAAAACAAATATCCCCCAGTCAACATTTTTGCTAGTCAATAAGTCTCATAGAGAATACATTGGTAACTGTATTCAATAATTTAAAGCAAAAGATTTTAACATACTTTGTGACAAATTGTAACCAAATGTTCCAGGCACATCTCTTATATTGATCAATCTAAAAAACAAAGTAAAATATAAGGTGTGTTACAGGGCAAAGAATACACCGATTTTGCCAGTTTTAAATCTGAGTTGTCGTACCTAATTTACGTCAAACTACTATTTATGTCAAATCTTTTTTTTATTGAAAATAGACAATTGTTGAAAGCCATGATAATTTTCAAATCCATCTTCAAATTCTCCTAAATAAATTCAACTTTTCGGGGGTTGTATTTCAGAGAGTTTTTAAAAAATAACCAAAAAATGAGCTCACACCAGATTAAGTTTTCTTTTAGGTTATTACGTGAAATGTCAAATCTAATGTTCTTACCGAGTTTAGTTGACATAGTTTCAATAGTAATGAGCATATACAGAGCTCCTGTTTTTAAATATATATATCCTCCTCACTGTGACCATCCGTGTCAAATTAGCGTATTATAGATTAGTGATAATTAATTTAAATGACTTAGTGTATTTCTTTTAATTAACTCTAAATTTCACCGGCTCAACAAGTTGAGAGAGGGATAGTTTTCCTGTTCCGTGTGCTCTGCCATGCCTACCAACAGATCGAGTCACAGTCGACTTGTTAAGGGGTCAGTAGGGTAATCTGGCCTTTTTTTTGAAATTTTGTTTTCATAAAAATTTGTGTTCTACAATAGAACTTCACATATCATGAGGTAAGTATATCGTGGAATGTATAAACAATTTTTTTTCGGAATTTTTTGATGACATCTGTCAGGGAAATGGCTGGGTGAATGAGATGCGTTTGGTTTGCTTATCGTCCCTACTATGTAGAATCATGAAAAAATGTTGATAAATAAAAACGGAATTAACGTTTACTTCTTTAATTTGTCCCCATGTTTTTATACCCTGAACAGGGTATATTAAGTTTGCCACGAAGTTTGTAACCCCCAGAAGGAAGCGTAGGAGACCTTATAATGTACATATTTAAATGGTTAGTATATTAAACTGAGACGATTTAGCCATGTTCGTCTGTCTCTCTGTCTGTCTGACCGCCCGAAATTTGGTATGAGTTATTGTTCATAGAAATAATGTAATATCAGAAGAAATTGATTCAGATCGGCTCCCTATAGCATATACATAGCTGCCATACAAACCGAACGATCGGAATCAAGGACTTGTATGGAAAACTTTGACATTTGACGTGGTATCTTCTCGAAATTTGACAAGGATTACAGCTTAAGGTAATAATATAATCTTCAAAAAAATTGTTAACGTTTTTTCTTGTTTTACATCAATTTTGCCATAAAAATGTCAATAAAATATAAAAAAAAAATGGGGACGATAGCCAGGCGTTTTATGAACATTAAAAAAAATTAGGCAAATTGGTTGAGTAGTTCGACCGGAATCATGTCCGCCAGGTTTAAAAAAATGTTTTAAGAAAAACATGTTTAAAGTTTGAGGTGTGCACTCCGAGTACTCCGAACGTCGAGCGGTATTATTAGTTTTGGGCCTTTTTCGAAACCTTCCAATTGTAAAGTGGGTTTCTCCATTAATTCTAAGGGTATAAGGGAACATAAAATGCAAAAAAAAAAAAATAAATCATATTTATGGTGCAATTTTACTCATATTCGAGATATATGTTAGAAAATTACAAATTTGACCAACACAAGCTCTTTACAAAATATGGGGGAAAAAAATATGTTCATAATTCGCACTTCTTTAAGAACGTGTATTTCCGATACGCTCCAACAATTGAGAATGCAATCCGTTAAGCCGTGGTTGTCTAAATTAATTCCTAGAAATATCATGAGGAATCGTGAAAACTAAATTGGCTTGCTTAAAAAAGAATTTAATTAAATTTTCGCCGAAACCGGGAGTGAGTTCAGGTCCAGCGCAATGATTTCACTGCCCTCTCACCACTACTCGATGATCGGCTAATAGCAGAACCAGTGAAAAACGCTAAACGCCTTCCTCATCGGAAAAATGAGTGCACAGTGAAAAACGTGGTAAAAACGCAGAAATCAGCCATCTTTGTTTGTTTTCATTTGAACAATGTTGCCATTGCCCAATACGCATATATAGTTTTGAGCACATCTATGTTTTCAATTACAATTTTTTACAATATAAAATATTAAAACTGAAAACAAACTATTAAAAATATTTTATATATTTATAAATAATAAGATTCGACTCTGATTTTGAGTTATTTTAAGAAAATTTCAAACATATTGAACGGATTGAATTATAAAAGTTGATAATTAATGCAGTATATCGATATTGGCAACCCTGCGTTGTGAGAGAGCAATCAGTTGTGCCGTTTCTGCGGCAAAAATCCAAATGTCGTGAGTTCTCACGTCATCCCATGTCAAAGAGAGAAGGGAGTAGCGTTTTTCACTGTTCAGTTACATTGCGCGCCCATAAGATAGGTTGTGCCAGCTGATTCGGGCCACAATTTTACGTTTTTCACTGGTTCGGCTATAAAATGCGGCTGAGGTCTTTTCGGCTTCTGTTTTTGAATCGAGCAAAACATATATTATATTAAAATTGTTGCTGATGCAATATTACATATTTTAAGCAAAGATAAAAATTATTTTCGTAGCCATGGTTGCGAGCACTAATGGACATGTACCGTTTATTTTCTCGTTGCTTGGCTTTCACCACCGTAATTGACACTTGTATGACATCTATTAAGAATACATATCACTCAGGTGCAACTTTTTGAAATGTGTAAACTGTCGCAACTGTTGAGTGCGCTATGTGTATAAATCATCGTTATTAAAAAATACACATCAAATTGGGGTTCTGTATGTACACATATATGTATGTACATATTGCCCACCGTAAAATATCAAACAAATATGTCAGTGTCAGACAAGTCAATTTGAGTGGTATTTTTTAATGCTAAAAAACGATTTGATATGAAAACAATGTACATATGTTTTTACCTCGGAGCACTAAATGTCAACTGAAATAACAAAAAAATGTCAATTACGGTACATATACGCAATATGTATGCATAAATCAGTTTTTTTATACAAATGTATGTATGCATGTACAAACGCGCTGAAAAACTTTCCTAAATAAGCAACAATTTGTTCAAGACCCAGTACAATTCAATTAAATGACGTGGAAATTAGTCTTACAGAGTTTTTAAGAGTTGTAGCCCTTAACGTTTGCATTTATTCGCTTCTCTGTGCTCCTAATCTAATTTATGTATATATATATATATTTCACATGGTGTTGACAGTGATAAAACGGTTTTAAAGAATAATTTAAAAAACGGTACAAAAACTCTACAACCGAAACTATAATTCGCTTTAAAGATTTTTGAAAATCATTTTGAAAAGAACGATGGGAACCAGAAGATAAGAGAAGACGATCTCCTTCAATTAATGGGAGTACGTGCGACTTCAACTTTCCACAGAGCGTTCACACACCCTCATATTATATTAATGAACGATAATTCAAAACGCTCGGTTGTTATCTTAAGAAGGTCACCTCATTTTTTAGACATATAAAATTATTTGTGTATTTTTTGATGTTTTGAAGCCTTAGTATCAATTTCCCTACTTTTTTTAAGAAAAAACACAGAAATTTCAAGTTTAATGGGGAGAGTTTATTCACTCGAAAGACGTTTTTCGGCATTTATTTTTTTATCTCTTTCAAATGTCGTCCACCCGTTGAGACCAGTTTTCGGTGATAGACTTTAGAATTTATGTACATATCCTCACATGGAAAAGTCTAACGGTGTGATATCACATGATCTTGGTGGCTAAAAATTGAAATTATCTGATCACCAAAGTGTTCTCTCAATAAATCCATTGATTGATGCGATGTGTGGACCGAGATCACGATCATCGATTTCAGGCATCGTTACGTTCTGACCGGCATTAATTTGGCAGAAATATGAACCGATGATTCCGCCGGTCTACAAACCACACGAAAGCGTCGTTTTTTCTGAATAAAGTAACTGTTCTTGAATCTCATTAGGTTGTTCGTCCCAAATGCGGCAATTTTGCTTGCATGGCCTCCATCGCTGGGCAAAATTTGGCTCGAAAACGTTGGATGTTCAATGTCGATTGGGATCGAGCGGCTTCAGTTCTTGTACAAGCTTTTTTTGTACGCTTTAAGGCCTCGCCAAGTCCTTCCATACGTCAGTCCGAGTTGCTACGAACGACGACAATTCGACCCTCCACGGTCTTCGTGTACTCTCTGCTACGACTGCTGTATTTTCTTCACTGCGTGCTTTCTATGATGATATGCCAGACTACACTGAATGAAAATAACATGCCTGCTCGACACGACTCATGCGTGATCAATCAAAGAGAGGCTATTGAAAATGTACCTCTACTGGGATCTCCCGTTATATACATACGTATATAAATATATATTTTAGAGTGTCTCCAACGAAAAACATAGTTGCAAGCTTAGCATACCCTGTTCGGGGTATAAAAAGGGATCAAACAACCGACAATTGCAGGGATATTCAAATACAATATTTTTGAGTAAAACAATTCTCCACCTTCAAAAACTTCACTCGCATTTAAGTCGAGCCATTGCAAACGTATGTACTTACATATGGTAATATTTGCCTCCGGTTAAATGTATTCATATCTTACTTCTTCTTGTATTATATTTATTTCCTTCTAGGTATACGTTTTATTTAATTGCATTCTTCCCAAAGAATAATTTTTTATTTGTATTACAAAGTAAACAGGACTTTTTGAATATAGCGCCCCCTGGTGGCGCCATCTATGTATATGTCGAGTGTTAGAATATGCTATCTTTACTGTCCAGTGAGAATTTCATAGACTGGAAGGGCAGTTATTGCGTTTTAAGTATCAGTATGTTTGTGTTATCGGTGCGAAAACGAGCTTCGAACAAAGAGCCAACATTAAATTTTATTTTAAAACTGGTAAAACTTTTACCGAAGCGTTTCAATTGATGAAACGAGTTCATGGCGATGATTGATCCCGTAGCAGAGTGCACGAGTGGTTTCAACGCTTTCAAAGTGGTTGTGAGGCCATAGCACATGAGGAATCAACATGTGGGCCAATCAAAATCCGTAATCACTGGAAATTGCATCGAAACTGTGCGTGAATTCATCAAAACTCAGCCGAAACCATCATGGAAATTCAAGGAAATGGAATCGAACATCTCCAAAATATCGATTTATCGCATTTTGACCGAACATTTGGACTTACGAAAGGTGTGTGCACGGTTTGTTCCGCACAAATTGACTGACAATCAAAAATTGCTCTCATCGATCGACGCTTGTGTCCGATTATTTGACCAAAAATCAAGATACGGGGAGTGGGTATTCACCTGATATGGCACCGTGCGACTTCTTCCATTTCGGAGAAACGCATTTGCCCGTGAAAGGAAAGCGTTATGCAGACGTAGAGGCCATTCAAAAGGCTTACACCGACATACCGGCGGCCATACCGGCCAAGGAGCTGAAACACTCGTTCGATATGCTTTTGGACCGTGAAAAAGCTGTATTGAAGCAGAAGGAGACTATTTTCAATAGAGTAAATAGATTTTGCCGAAAATACGGTTTGTTCTGTTTTTTTTTAAGTCCTGTTTACTTTGGAATTCACCTTGTAGTTTAGTAATTTCTAAGCCCATATAAATATGTACATTTGCGTTTTCTAGCTCCCTGTAAATTGACCCACTGTGATTTACAGGGAGCTAGAAAACGCAAAAAACGTGTATGAGGGAAATGTTCTACGAATCATTCCTTGCAACTTTGTTCAATGAAGTATAGGTCTTAAATCTGTTTCGAGCCGATGATTTGGGAGGCGAACAATTTTTGGAATCATCACAATTTGTTCGCCTGGTTACAGTGTTATTCTACAGTGTTATTACCGATAACCGTTTGATGTGTGTTGGATGACTATTTGAAATGCACTCTGCTTTGGAACACGTGTTTTTAGCATTACTTGCGACAATGTTTGTCATATTCCAGCCATGTGTTCAACCTTTTGTATTCTACGAAGCCGACTGACCACTTCTTTTGTATTTTACTTTGTTACTTTATTCGTTTGAGTTTAAAATTGCAAAAGTTATTTTATCGGAAAAAAATAAAGAATTTTATGGTAGAACCCAATTTCAGTTTTGCTTCTAGTCTTTTGCAGCAATGTACATACTTGTATGTATCTTCTTCAGTTGTAGTACACATATAGGAGAAAATTAGAAAGGTTAGTGATTAATAGTTTCCGTAAGTATTGTGGTTTTGGATGCTCTACTTAGCTCCGAATAAGATTGCGGTATAATCTATTAGCAACTTCGAAGGCTATTGAACTGGGAAGATGATAATGATAATATTTTCAAGTAGATATGGCTGGATTCAATAAACACGAATTTAGCGTATAGGCATTTCAACGTCGTTAGGTTCATGGGGTTGCTTAATATTTGCGAAGAAGCGTCAGTTTTTTAACTTCAGCCGTCGCAACATCTATTCCGAGGTGCTCTGAACCGAATGATTTGGTTTTTCAATAACATTGTGTGGATGAATTATATTCCGTTGTGAGTGATTGGCATTTACAGTAGTGACATAGTGATCTCTGAGCTCATAACCGTTATTTGTTAATCATTTTCTGTTCAATAACATTGTTTCGTCTCTTTTTCTGATTGAACGGAAATCAGAGTAAAATAACCTCAGGAAAGGATAAATAATTTCTTACAATTGTTTCTACAGCAGACAGGGAAGGTACAAGATGTTTTAAGTATTGAAATCTATTTCACACTTACAACACCGAAATAATTTAATTTTGATTACATTATGAAATGTGTATTCCATTCTACAGCCAATTTATTATACCGGGTTCTTCTCGTGTGTCGTGAGATGAAATTAATTGGTATTTAAATACTCCTATTTGTGTTTTGAATTAAGTGCTGTGGAGACACATGTGTGTGTGCGTGTGAATGCCACTAAAGCCTCACTCATACACAGCCAAATTTATCTTCGGTCTTCAACATGTTTCACAAGCTCAAAATGTCCTCAGCATCTGACGCGAGTTTGTCCAACTCTTGACCATGCAACGGCCGGCCTGTGGGCGGCGTTCGACGATTGCAACAACATTTATTCGACATAAAATGAGGTTGACATTGTCATTTTTAGTGTTGTTGTTGGTCAACCGCTTGGCATTGTTTGATATGATGCATGACATATTCCAGCTAATGAATAGGAAAAGCGTATAAATTTTAAATGTCAACACAGGTTGTTGCTCGGTCTGTTGTCTTTTGTAGCTATTTCTGTATTGCGACAAGAGAGAGGCAAGAGCGGCCGACGGTGTCTAATGAATAAGATACATGATACAGATTTGACATCCAAGATTTCTCTTATGACTGCACATTGTGCACACACATACACATGCATCGGTGTATGTATGTCTTAGTGCTTTGCATATAAATGAAATTTGGTCAACCAGTGTTGCCACTCATATGGTTTGCTTTCTACATAATAAATTTTGAAATGCCAAAAAGTGCGGTTATGGAGCAAATGGAACGGTTTCCCGTATTTGCGGAATGTTTTGTTCTAGAATTAGGCACGTATCGCATGTCCATATTACTTAAATTGAATTTATGCGTTTTATAACTTCATTAACGTTTGGAGACAAAAATATAGATGTCAATCGAATGGTAATTGATTGATATGGACGTATTTCGCTTATTTTTGGAGGTGATATTTTAGAATGCAGTGGTTTTTTTGCCCTAGTTTAAGATCGATTTTGGATATATTTGAGTGCACAGTTCACGAAACTATCAATGGTTTTGTAAGATTTACTCTCTCTTTTCAATTTTGTCAAGTTTGTTTAAGGATGCATCGAAGTAAATAGAGAGACAAACGTGAAAAGCTTTTATTTTATAATTTCTCAGACGACAATCTTTCTATAGGAACAAACAGTAATCTTCCATAATTTGACAATCCCATCGATATTGATACCTTTCCTCGATCACTTTTAGATCCTGTTTGAATCGATTTCCATGTTGTTCACTATAATTATCTAAATTATTCGAAAATTTATCCAAATTATTACGGAGATAGGGGGTGTCTCATCCGAGGCGATTTTGTTCTTTTCATTGGGGGTGTTTTTTGCGTGTTGTGTCCCAAATTCTGCGCACGTGGAGGGATGTTTCTCCTATGCCAATAAAAAAGAAAGAAAGATTATGGAGGTAGTCTAACTTGTTACTGAAATTTGCTCCTACAATCTGACAGTTTGCCAGCATATTTGCGCATTTTTTTAATAATTTGATACTTAGTGGTTGCCTGGAAATTTTTCGACTTCAAACAAATCTTTTTCAAGCTTCAATTTCGGGAACAGTTATAACCTAAATATAATCTGTGTCCTTCATTAATTCATATTAAATTCGGATTTTTTTAATGAAATGACCCTTAAAAAAATTCTTTCACGTTTAACGCTTTGACAAATTGTTTTATTTTTTCTAATTCGATCACTTGGGTTCATTTTGAGAACAAAACTTTAGTGTAGATTCTTCACAGCCATTGGTAGACTGAGCCGATATCTGGTATTTTTCGACTTCACTGTTTCTGAGTAGACTATGGGAATCTTTTTTTGAAACAATAGCGAGATTTCCATTGGAAAACAAGAGCACAAAAAATTATTTTCCTGAATAAGGTCGAAAGCATCAAAATTTGCTAAAATATCCAGGGCAGCAAAAAATTTTGTTTTTGGATAAGAAGAATTCCACATAGCGTCTCATGGGGAAGAGAGGAAGTTGCATTCCGATTTTGATTTGATATGACGACTTGTGCCCTTGATTCAAGTACCTTTGGTTGATCCTCACATATGTACTTACATAACTTCATCCATACGCTTGGACAATCGGATGTATTTGTGCACGAAGTGTGAGCGATAAATTACGTCACTTGTGGTTTACACAAGGACCGGTCGGTTTGATGAGCAGGCTCAATAAATAAACGAAGACAGAAGGTACACATTCACGTTGCTAGTGATTTACACCATTTCCCTTCTTTTTAAGTACAAGTTTGTTTGCGTGCTTATCTATTCTTGTTCGTTGCTTACTGTTGATTGTGGATTAACGAATTGAAGTGCCGTCTCCATTTTCATTGCTGTCATATCAAGGATTCCTCTTCAGTTCGCTTACTTTCAGTATGCGTAAATGAATGAGCGTGTGATTAGCTGTGTGCTCTATATTTACGAGCTTGCACGTATAAGGTCTTTTTCCAGAGGTATCGAATTTGTAGTCCAAAGCAACCACATCCGATTGACAGCTATGCTCGATATACTTCGATATATAGTAATTCCATGCGAAGATTTAGAGCGAAATATTTTCAAAACTCATGTTCTCTGCGGAAAAATTTCAGAAAACCTCGTAAGCATTAATACTAATGCACATTTCTAACTCGTACTTAAATAAAAAAAAGTCTCCATTTTTGGAGACCACACATAGAACTTACTGCTCGATATGATTTACATCTGATTGACCATTTGGGTCGATAAGATAGGGCCGACTGTGCTGGATAATGTGGTGCAGGATTGGAGTAACAGTTTGATCTTCATTAGTCGCAGTCAAGGTGACAAATGCGCAAAGTTCTTATCAAAAAATTAATAATGTTAAAATTCATTAACTTATTTTGATTTTATATCTAATAAATATATTTGTCTCTAAAGACACCCTCTATGTGTGTTCATACAGTCTCCATTAAGGTGGTCCTAATTTATGTAGTCGGAGTTAACAATTTTTTGAGGTGAATGGTGAGCTTATTGAAGCCCTTTTGACGAACTTCCTTAGAAATGCTTCAACTTTAGTCACGGCAAAAAGTTAAATGACTTTCAACAGATTCCACAATCCATTTCAACACTCTCACAACATGTTGGTACATAGTGTAATAGTAAGATAGATATAAGGGGTATTCAGGCCGAACTTGTTAATCTGGTAGTCCGTTAGTTGATACTTCGTTAAAACACTTAACTGTGAACATACTTTTTGCTGTACATCAGTAGTGAGTGTAAATTTTGTTTCAAACCAGCTGAGTGATGTTACCAAGTAACGAAAAAACTATTATGCTTGCTTGTCTGGTACTTCGTTACTCGGTAATCTGTTAATTTTACAAAAACAAAACCCACGTGAAAAACTACCGAGAAACGACTAACAAATTAACAAAGCTGGTCTGAATACCCCTTATAAAGACATATATATAAATGATCAGGTTAACGAGACGAACTGAAATCTGGGTGAATGTTGGTTCGTCCATCTGTCTGTTTGTTTACATGATAACTTGGATACAATTTGCGATATCTTGATTAAACCTGTTACATATATTTTGACAAAAAAGCACCCGGAAATTGTAATTAAATTCCCTTGGTTCAAAGACGGTCGAGAGATCGTTGCAGCCATGCCCCGTTCTGGACGACATTCGACCGCTTCAACTGATGAAAATATTAAAAAAGTGAAGGATATGGTGCTTGAAAATCGTCAGGAAAATGTTAGAAAGATGGCAAGATTGCCAAGATTTTGGTGAATATTTTGGGTACGAAACGCATTCTTGCTTAACTCGTCTCGATAAAGCTGAATTTTTTTCAAAAAATTGCCGTAAACAGGTCTTTTTGGACAAGCGTGATCGTGCCAATTCCGATCCCAAATTCATGGAAGGCATTATTATTGCAGATGAGACATAGATTTATGCAAACAAGTCCACAATCATCGGAATGGAATCCGTTTTCCGTCGGCCGAAAAGACAAAACTAAATTCGCTGACGGATCTGAAGGCCATTCCAAAGAGTGCTTATGAAAATTGTTTCGAGGACTGGAAAAATCGTTGGCAGAAATGTAGTTCATCTGGTGGAGATTGCTTTGAAGGCAAAAAAAATAAAATTGATGAATAATAAAATATTTTGCGTTTTTTACATTACCGGGTCCTTTTTGTCACAATGTATATTCGTTGGCACCCAAGAGCGGCTGGTATTGCATTTGAATCATTGCTACGCTCACAAGACGCCACTAAATGCATTCTTTTTGTGCTGAAAATGGGCGAATCAAGTCAATACTTCCCTTAGTTCCCATTCACCTTACATAAATATTTTCAAACTCCCCATTGCCTTTATACCGCATGCCTCAATCAATACGTAAGAACACTTAATGAAATCCAGAGTGAGTCTCTCTCATATATAATAACAGTGTATCCTTTTTTCTAAAATGTATGAAGTCAGGGCAACTCCTCCCCTAGTTCCTAATACCTAATACACGAATGTTCAATCATCTGCTTGAATTTGTACCTTATATGTTATATAATCGGCTTCGTTAAACAATGAATGTTGAATTGTTTTTAAATTTTCAATTTTTGAGAGTATCAAATGCGGAATGCAGCTATAGTAAGCGTTTTCCCCTACGCACTTATACTCTAAACATCAAAAATACCAAATCGAAGAATTCAAACAGTTCATTCATTACAAACATGTTTCTTTACCGAAACACATTCTTACTTTGTTATTCTTTAAGAGATTTTTTCAATTCTATGAGAGCATTTAAAACTAATTTTGGACCTTGGGCCCTTTCATACAAAATAAACTTTACATTTAGTAGTTTTCCCTAATATATCTTCAGGGTTTCAAAACATTGTGGCCTTAATGCACATATGTACACTATATATAATATTTACCAAAATGCATGTATAGACATCTGTGTCCGAAAGAAAGTCCATCGCTCATTTGTCATTTGCCACTTAAGTTGACTTTATGCTCTGTCAGTTTGTAATTGATGTAATAATAAATACACAACATATTTTGCGGTTTTCGGCTTTGTATAAGAACAATGCTTGCTTCCGATTTATGTTTAATTTATTCAAATATGTCAAACATGAATCTCTTCACCCTGTTCATGTAATTCTCTTAAATTAAATACACATGTTCCAAGCTGTTAGGTTATACATTTATGTATGTACAAACTTCTTCCGAATATGTCAAGTGAGTACTGTATGAGTAAAAAATAGTAAGATTTTGTTCAAATTTTAAAATCCAGTTTCCGGAACAGCTTCAAAGTGCGTAGCAATTCACGTTTAATAGCATCGATTGACTAAAAACGGTTACCCCGAAATGGTCGGTTGAGTTTGCTAAATAGCCAGAAGTCAGACGGAGCGAAATCAAGCGAATACGGTTGTTGCGCGCGCTATTTGTCGAATATTTGGCGAAAAGCTCGCAAAAATCAGTGCACTATGCGACGGTGCAATATCGTGGTGCGAAAACCAAGAGTTGTCGGCGCATGATTCCCGTCCTCTTTTTATACTCTTGCAACCAGTTGCTACAGAGTATTATAGTTTTGTTCACCTAATGTGTGCCACCTTTAACCAAAATGGTTTAAATCCAACAAGAAGTGTTGAAGCCCCTAGGTATCTAATATTTAATGTGTGTGTAGCATATGCGTATAACCGAAATTAAAGGACAATCCTTCTCTTATAATGGTATATCTGCATGTCAAAAATGGGTTGAATCGGACCAATACTACCCTTAGCCCCATACTCGTATACTTAATATAAAGATTTTCGAACTTACGGGTGACTATGTGCCATCGGCCAATATGTGAGTTATCCCCATGCTTTATTCATAACAGTGTAACTTTGTGCCTAAAATAGATAAATATGAGCGAAAACTTGGCCCAGCCTCTATATAACTAATATTAGGATTTTCGAACATCCGGCTGACTTTACCTTATATGATTGGTTTTACATCCTAAAGTATTTCCTTGGCTTTGATTCTTGCAAGTTGCAAGAGTATAAAATGTTCGGTTGCACCAGAACTTAGCCCTTCCTTACTTGCTACGTGCAAACGATGCATAAAACTCAAATAGTACTCCTTGTTGACAGTTTGACCGGTCAAAAGGAATATAGAGTGCACCACACCTCGATTATCGAAGAAAACTGTCAACATAACCATGCTTTTTGACTTGCTTTGACGTGGTTTTTTCGGCTTCGGCCAACCTTTTCCATGATATTCGGTCTATTGAGCGTAAGCATAGATCCAAGACTGATCGCCAGTAAGTCAGATATTATTATTTCTCAGAAGTTAATGCTACGCTGTTTTTCTAAAAAATTGAGTGATTTTGGAATCAATCATGGCTTCACTTTTCTCAGGCCCAAATGATCTTTCAAAATGGTTTTCATTGATCCTTCCGATATCCTTACGATGTCAGTAAGAATTCTGACTGTTAATCGTCGATTCTTAAGCACCAATTCATTTATTTTATTGAAGTGTTGATCATCACTTGATATTGACGACCGTCAGGACATGGTTCATCATCAATGCGTTCTCGACCCACTTTGTTCATATAGTTTTGCTGAAATCACATTTATTAGCCCACATAAACGCTTTGAAGTCAAATAAAAAGTCAAAATAGATGGAAATCACCACATTTCGTATATTGGGGCTAGAAGAGTTTTGTACTGATGGCATTAGAATTTAGAACTACTCAAGTATTTTGGGGAATATGTTTCCATACAATTTTGTGCAGATAAATCAAACATCCAATATTTTCATTTTGATTTTCTATATATAATACATATATTTATATTTGTCACACCCAAATCAAATTCTTATGACTTGAAAGAGTATTTAAAATGGAGATCCATTCGTCCTACTCCTTCTTCTCACTGCTATTTGATGTTAGGATTATAAGAAAGGATACAAATCAGGTGAGTCTTTTCCACAAAACTAAACTAATGTGCTTTAAATTGTTTCGGATTATGTTGTTTATATAATATTATCCTTTGTACTGCGTGGCAAACCAAATTTTTAAATGTTGTTTCCCACATCAAAGCTATAATTTGTTTCGATATGATTGTTATTCCTAAAAGTCAGCAAATTTATAGAAATTTTGTTTTACCATATAGGTATATTTTAATTATATTATGTATACAGTCTGTCAAGTAAGAGCGTGGTGGACTTTACTAACAGTTAATGAAAGATTTCGCTCTAATTCCTTCGCGAGCCGATAGAGGGAAGCTTTGTCCTTGATGCATTGTCAACAAAGGTTCAGTTGTCGTTGATCTTTTGAAAGAGAATCTCGTTAAACGCCATGAGTGCTAAGTACGCGTCGCGCTACGAAGCTGTGTTCCTTTGCATCCACCCGAAAGGTCCCAATATGTCGCAATCGGCGACTGCTAAATATATGAGAAAGTCGAAGGAATTTGTACAGCGACATATAGTGGCTGAAAATGTCGATGATTTACCAGAACGTGGTTCGATAGGAAAAGTGAACAAAAAAGGTGAAAAAAGAATAGTGAATCTGTTTTCGCGGAATCCTGCTTTAACACTGCGGCAAGGACAAGCAAAATTAATGGCCAAAGGTTTAGATATATCCTACGAAACTATCCGAACCCTTCTTCATACTCATGATCTGAAATGGCGCAACATAATGAAGAAGTCTCTGCTGATTGAAAAACTTGTGATAAAGCGACTCGCTTGGGCGCATAATAATATTGATAGAGATTTTGAAAATGTAATTTTTACTGATAAATGTTATATATGGGCACGTTCTGTCCTCACGCGAGCCTGGTCAACTTCCACCAACAAGCCTATTGGTGGAACTTGTTCTGCAGAGCGTAAAACATGGAATAAAGGTGCATCTTTGGGGCTGCTTCTAAAAGCAGGGATTCGGCACTTTTTATTTCTTTACTGACAACCTAAATGCCAAGAAAATTATAAAAATCTACAAAAAGACTTTACTGCTTTCTGCCAGACGATGGTTCATTAGAAAAAATTAAGCAAGGTATACATTAAACAGAAGCTTCGTGAAAGACGCACATACACTTTGAAGCAATTGTCTTACGAAATTCGTCGGATCTGGAGATCCTTGCCACTAGAGTATGCCGTCAAATTAGTAGAAAGCATGCCTCGGAGATGTCAGGACATTATCGACGCCGGTTGTGACTCGACATATTATTCATCAAATTCCATCATTGTTTGTAATGTGTACAATGTATATATATATGTAAATATGAAGGTTTCATAAAATAATTTTTTTTTTATAAATTAATACGACCACGCTCTTACTTGACAGACTGTATATATCTTCAAAGTGGGCTTCAGGCGAACTTAGTTGAGAAATAATTGTCGTTTTATAGTTTCGTAATATATTAATAGTTTGTAATATAGAGATAGCAGCTCTTTATTTTTTGCTAATTGCCTACAAAGCCTACTAGAAGAAGATCATTTGAAATATAGCTTAGGGCTGATAAAACGTGTGAGAACTAAATATCTATACAGAATTTAGTCCACACAACCCATAAAGGCACACCCTATTGTTCATAACACAACGGGAAAACCACGCCACTTCTAGAAATACAAGAAGGTGAAATGACAACAAGAATGCCTACGCAGCGGTAAAAACACGCCACGCAAACAGTTCAGCGGAATAACCACGGAGGCGGAGAAATCAGACAAGCAGACGAAACAACAACAAGCATGCATACGCAGCGGTAAAACCACGCCACTGCCAGCAACATACGCAGTCCCAGCAACACACGCCATCCCAACGCAACATGTTGCGAATGTGTTAGCACGCAGTACAGGCTTGGTGGGTAGTTAGATGGCAGATGATCGGAGAGTCAGCACGGAACTGTGACAGCGTACACACGTTCAGAATCAGACTACGGAGTGAGTTTATCCTCTGGCTAGTCTTGGTGTCCTGACTTGTGAACGCCGTCTGTTAAGGGTGAGCTTGGTAGTGAGTTTATCCTCTGATCAACTCAACCTTTAGCATCGCGGTCGCTAACGCAGTCTTCCGTGATCCGGGATCTTTACGCGGCAAAAGTGGTTAAAAGGACCTCTCCAGCGTAGCGGAGGACAGCAGAACAGCGTTAGTGAAGTCTACACGAGCGTCGGCAGAAGTAGCTGAGCGTAGTCGTCGTAGCACGCGAGTGTCAACGTGTACATCAGGACAGCGTCATTGAAGCCTACACGAGCGCCGGCAGAAATAGTCGAGCGTGGTCGTCGTAGCACGGGAGCGTCAACGCACGCCGAAGGATATTGTCAGCGAAACCTACGCGGCAGAAGTAGCAGAGCGTGATCGAGCAGCAAGTCGTCTAGCACCCAGGAGCACAGCAGAGCGGGAAACGGTATTGTCCTAACGGACCACACCGAACCGTTACCCTAACAGCACTTCCCTCGGGCGACGATAGTACAAAGCGGGAAACAATTTTGTATCTTTAACTAAAATATATGTAAGTTTAATTAAATAAAGTACGATTCGCAGAAGAGCCCCAATATTTACAAATTTATTGTAACGAACCCTGGACACGGCGAGTATACCTCAGCACTTTATACTTGTAAGAAGCAGAGGCAGCAAAAAGCTTCGTTACCAACGCTTGAAAAGCTGGATTGTTGCTTATGTAGTTACTGATCCAAATTTATGAACTGTATATATAGTATACTCAGCGAGGAATTAAAGTGGTACCTAACGCAATTAACATGGTTTCCTCGAACAGTCATCTCATCATTGTTTGAAATTTTTTTGGAGTCGTAAATTTGTAAACGCGTTTAAACACATGAGTGTACTTAGTTGGACATGGAGGAAACATCCGAGTTGTTTTAATTAGGCAAGCAATGAAAACAGGCTGTTCTCGAGAAAATAATGTGGAAAATTACGCACTCAAACAAGTTCACAAACTTTGTTCTCATGCGGCACGGTTTTCTGTGCAGTGACAAACTCATCTCTGGATCTTTTGTTGTGGTGTTTGTTGCACATCCGGTTGTGTAGAGAAGCGAATGTGTCGGCAACAGACACATGCGATGGTGCCGACAGCAAATGCATTGTTTTTGTACAAATGCAAACAAATAAAGAGCAGATTGTGCTTAGTACTCGGGCGGTAAACTTTTCTCATTTCCTTTCTTTGAAAAGCAAGTCAAATTGAACGATTGGACTCATACTTTTATATGTCAGTATGTCTTGTTGAGACAACACAACAGAACGAACGGCCTGATACTCGTGCACCAGTGAGCTTCAAATGTAAAGTGATGGTCAAAAATATAATTATTCGCATGAAAGGAAGCAACTTCCTAAATCCAGTCTAGAACTCTAGTTTATCGACCAGTGATCAAATCAAATGTTCGCAAAGCAAACATGTTAAAGTAAAACACGTTGTTTTCTCCAAAGTCTACACTTATGAAAGCAATTACAGTCTAAGGACACCATACTTGGTCCCGGGTATTACATAAATAGATGTATTCTTTGATTTGGTCACAGCCTCATTTAACCGGCTTAAGCAATTAGTTAAGCTTTACTGGGTTATCTAGCTTTACGAATTGGTAATATAGTGTCGTTCTGCACCTGATCTTTTCAATGGAGTGGATGTCTTCCCCTTCCTCTGCTTCCCTTGCGGGTACTGTGTCGAATACTCTAAGGGCTGGAGCGTTTTCATCCATACCAACGACATGATCTATCCAGCGTGACCGATTTCGTCGTATATCTTGTACAGCTCACCGTTCCATCAACTGCGGTATTCGCCGCTGCAAATGCACAAAGGGCCTTACATCTTTCGCATAACATTTCTCTCCAAAACTCGTAACGCCGACTTGTCATCGTCCATGCCTCTGCAGTATATAGCAGGAGGACGACGATGAGGGACTTGTAGAATTTGGTCTTTGTTCGTCGAGAAAGAACTTTACTTCTCCATTGCCTACTCAGTCCGAAGTAGCATCGGTTGGCAAGAGTTGGATTTCGAAACTGACGTTGTTGTTGGTGTTAATAAGAGTTCCAACACAGACGAAATTATTTACGACTTCAAAGTTATGACTGTCAACAATGACGTGGGAGCCTAGTCGCGAGTGCGATGACTGTTGGTTTGATGACAGGAGATATTTCGTCTTGTCTTCATTCACAACTATAACCATACGCTGTCTGGAGAAAGCAGAACTAATAGCACGGTAGTTGATATGATATCAATATCATCGACTTACACCAACAGATTAAAGAAGTTGCAGTCGTTTAGTAGCAAACGACTCGGAGATGCCCTTCTCGATTCTGACGGAGCTTTTGGTATTGATCAATGACAGTTTAGTTTTTCAGGGATACCAAATTCAGACATATCGGCATTAAGGCAACTCCTTTCGTGCTGTCAAATGCAGCTTTGAAATCAACGAAGAGGTGGTGTGTGCCGATCCTCTTTACACAGCTGTTTTCCAAGATTTGGCGCATGATGAGTATTTGATCAGTTGTTGATTTTTCAGGTCTAAAGACACATTGATAAGGTCCAATCAGTTTGCTGACGGTGGCTTTGACCTTTCACACCATAAGCTCGAGAGAACCATATGTGCGATGTTGAGGAGACACTGTAGTTGGCACAGATTGTGCGGTCTCCATTTTTGTGGATTGGGCAAAGCACACTTAAATTCTAGTTGTCGTCCGAACATATTCTACAAAGAAGCTGATGCATGCTCCTTATCATTTCTTCGTAACGTAAATTAGTCTTCAAATGAGTTTGAAGAAATATGGACCAATGACTCTTTTTGCTGATAGAGCACACCAAACTTTTAGACAGCGAAGTTGCAGATATGTCAAGCTTACTTACCGAATATTGTTCTTCCGAACTAAGTTTCTATATCTAATTATAATTTAGCGCAAATTGCGGTTTTAATGTGTGACAACTTTAATTTCGTCTACTTTTGTAAATTTATAGTTACACCCTGATTAGTGTATATAAAGTTCGTCCGAAGTTTGTATGTGTGTGTGTTTTTGAGATAAAGGGTGATTTTTTAAGAGCTTGATAACTTTTTTTTTAAAAAAAACGCATAAAATTTGCAAAATCTCATCGGTTCTTTATTTGAAACGTTAGATTGGTTCATGACATTTACTTTTTGAAGATAATTTCATTTAAATGTTGACCGCGGCTGCGTCTTAGGTGGTCCATTCGGAAAGTCCAATTTTGGGCAACTTTTTCGAGCATTTCGGCCGGAATAGCCCGAATTTCTTCGGAAATGTTGTCTTCCAAAGCTGGAATAGTTGCTGGCTTATTTCTGTAGACTTTAGACTTGACGTAGCCCCACAAAAAATAGTCTAAAGGCGTTAAATCGCATGATCTTGGTGGCCAACTTACGGGTCCATTTCTTGAGATGAATTGTTGTCCGAAGTTTTCCCTCAAAATGGCCATAGAATCGCGAGCTGTGTGGCATGTAGCGCCATCTTGTTGAAACCACATGTCAACCAAGTTCAGTTCTTCCATTTTTGGCAACAAAAAGTTTGTTAGCATCGAACGATAGCGATCGCCATTCACCGTAACGTTGCGTCCAACAGCATCTTTGAAAAAATACGGTCCAATGATTCCACCAGCGTACAAACCACACCAAACAGTGCATTTTTCGGGATGCATGGGCAGTTCTTGAACGGCTTCTGGTTGCTCTTCACCCCAAATGCGGCAATTTTGCTTATTTACGTAGCCATTCAACCAGAAATGAGCCTCATCGCTCATCGGACGTAAAGCGCGAAACACATTTCGAACCGAACACTGATTTTGGTAATAAAATTCAATGATTTGCAAGCGTTGCTCGTTAGCAAGTCTATTCATGATGAAATGTCAAAGCATACTGAGCATCTTTCTCTTTGACACCATGTCTGAAATCCCACGTGATCTGTCAAATACTAATGCATGAAAATCCTAACCTCAAAAAAATCACCCGTTATCTATCAGAATCCCCATTTGTCGAAGCCGCCGATTTCGGACCACTTTAGCAGTTAGCTCCCATACAAACTGATCGATCGAATTCATATGGGAAACTTTTTTATTTGATAAGATATCTTCACCTAATTTGGAACAGATTATTAGTTCAGGCAACGTCAATCTCCGATTGGACCACTATAGCTATAGCTGTCTTACAATCTGACTGATCAGAATCAAGTTCTTGAATGGCATTTTTGCGAAATGAGTTACAGCTTGAGTAATTCTGTTTTATTCTTGTTATTCCTGTCAGCACTCGGCTATAGAAATAACTTTCGTACTAAGTACATCGAACCTTCGGAGCTAGAAACATGAATTTATCGCGCCAGTACTCAACTTTTCGATCAGAATCAACTTTTCACTGCACGCAGTAAGTATACTTACTTATGTTACATATGCGATGGCTCTAATTATTCAATAATTGAAAGACGAAATTTAAATAATATTTTATTTGGCTTTTATTGATACTTATGTGACTCCTCTTTTGATAATGAATTTTAATTTATTAATGGGATTACAATATTTCATACCACCGTTACTCAATATATATATTTCAAAATCCTTAACATAGCATTGCAACATGTTGTTTGTGTTTTTGTTTTTGTTTTGGTTTTTTTAACAAATTCAAATTTCTTTATAAACAATAATATTACTAATACCCTGCGCTCATTTTGCTTAATGCATACTTGATTTTTCAACGATTCTACTATAATGAATATACATATGTGTGTGGATGTGTTTGTGTATGTGTGTGTAGGCCAGATAAAAATGGCGTGCCAAACCGTTATATTTGTTAAGTGAATAAGGAAAAAACGCGCATGGCTGCGTGTGTATATGTGTGTTATGGAATCTTGTTTTTTATATGTATGTGTATGTGTGTGTGTATGTGGGTGTAATTCTAGTAAAACCACACTTAATTATTTGAAAAAGTTGCTCACCAACACAACTCAACTACATACACACGTTAAATGAGTTATATTTGTGTTGAACATACATAATTTAGTAATTAATTACAATCAATTAACATATTTAAATTTAATAAGCGTCTCTTTTGGAAGAATTTATGCTACTCACCGCAATGCACACATCATTTATCTATGTACATATGTAACTATATACTCACTTATATATATGTAAATATGTATGAATAAGTGCATGTGCACTTGTACCGTTTGCTCAGCTGTATTTACATGCACATACACAGTGCTTGTATGTGTGTGTGGGGAGCTAAGTTTGTCGCCATGTCTTCGCTAGGTACGTAACTGAGGGCCTTAAGTCTATTTAGAGTCAATCGCTTAACTATTTGTCACTTAAATGCTTACATTTGCATATGCTCTAACAACTCTGTACGCCTAAGTACTATGAATAGTTTAAGTCTAAACACAAATATCGTAAATTGATTTTTTCAATTGCGTAACAAAATTATAGGAAAGTACAAAAGTGTTGAGCATTTACCGCTATTCTCGCTCGCTACTTTCTTTGCAGTTATTGTTTCATTTTTTTTTTTACATTTTCTCCAGCGAGATTTCTTGCTTACTTACAGTTAAACATCTTTATTTAGTATTTAATTGTAAGAGTATATATATATTTATATACATACATACATATATGTAATTATGTATTTGTTGTTTTGTGTATAATTAATTATTTGTCGCATAGAAACAATTGAGAGGACGGTCATTAAAACTGAACAAATTCTATGTTTGCCTCTGCAGCGGCATTGGAATTAGCTACATTTATATACTATACATACACTTAACAGCTAACTGTACATACAGGCTACGTTACTTAATTACGCCTATATACACTTACATTTGCTATAACTGTTAATTTGTTAATTATGATTATTTATTTGATTTACTTGAGTACCCTGATATTTCTTACGAGTTTTGATTATTCATTTAGATTAATTGTTCCATAATTAACTCAACTAATTTCATGCCATCTGGTAAACTATAATGTACTTTGCACTTAGTAGGTCTTATTTAGTAACTAAGTTCTTCAAATTGCTTTCATTTCGCGTTTTACTAGTTTTTTTTTACTTACTTACGCTATTTTTTCCGTAACTGCACAAAGAAATCGCCGCAAAAGTCTCGCAGTGGGGCTCATTTTGTTTTGCCATTTTTAAACTCCGAAAGAGAAACCGATTTTCGGTGATTTTTTGAAAATCTGGCAATGTCTTTCAGAGGCATGAGGCAGTATTTTCTCTAATTTGAGATGCGGGACGCTTTGCTGGGGCTTCTTTTTGCAGCATCGTATCTGAGAAATCAGTTTCATTTGAATAAATTTATTAGACTTAACTAATGCTGTTGTGACAACCAGCGCTTTCATGCTTCAAGTAAGAATTATAGCCTACGAGTATTTATTTATGTATAAAGTTTACAAGCCATTTGGTAAACCGATTTTACAAAATTTCGTTTTGATAATTGTTTTTTATTGTTCAAGTATTCGCCCGTTCTCTAGATATGTGAAACTATCGTTGGTTTGTGTTCGAGTTTATACGAAATTCATTGTAAGTTGGTTTGGTGATATGTTCGACTTGAATAAAAATTGAGAAATGAGGCTAGAAATCTGGCGCGATGATATTCAAAATTTTTTTATTAACGTGAGAAATTTGATTACCTAATTACTTAAGAAGTTCTATGCTTATGCCCTCTTGGTGTATTACTCTTTTGGAAAATAATTTATCTTCTTAACATTATAGCACTATACTGGGGAAGCACTTTAATTTCCCTCATATGCTTGGTAATGTATGTATATACATATGCGTGTACAATATGGTGGATAGTTCTGGGCTAAAGAGCTGCGAGAATGCTAAATAAGGAACAAAACCTGAATAAGTTTCTACTTTTAGTCCAGTCATTATAGTAAGTTCACCTCGGAATTCGATATACCCATTGGGTTTTCTTACCTAATTTAAGCTTAAATGACTGGACTATGTACATATCTTTGATTCGTCAGGCATTTCACCGAAGAAACTATACCGATTGTTCAAATTGGTGCGGCGGTTCTTTATTTGTTAGAGAAAGATTTCTAGGCTTAAGTTTTCTATAAATAACTGTATTCTATTTCATGTCTTAAGTTTTCAAAAATCAATACAAAAAATTATTATTTTTTAATTAGATGGAAAAACTGGTCTGAAATATGTCAAAGAAAATTTGCTAGGATTGAGCAAGGTAGGTTATACTATTTCATCTATTTCATTGAGGTATCCGGATACTCATTTACATGTAAATTTCTTTTGACCGTTATCGAAAGCGGCCCTTTTGCTCTATCTCGTTCTTACACATTCGTCCACCATATTGTACACGGGCCAAAATGGAGTATAAAGCCAATTTGTTAGCATTTAGGTATATATATTTACAAACTGTTTCCGTTAAGCTTAGATGTGAGATTATTTTATGTACATGCAAATGTGGACCTGATCCACCATTACTCAGCTAGAGGCACTACACTGACTAAGTTCTCCGCTGTATGTATGAATATTTTCCACCTCCATATTTATTCAGTATGTAAATATATGGTAAATAGTATTTAGAAAATGTAGGCGGCAATTAAGATCGACCAAAAGTCTTCAATTTCATTTGGATATCTTAATTTTTACCTGGAGCTACTCTAAAGTTATTGTAATTAGTATATGTGTCTATATTTATAAGTTGTTGTTGTTGTTGTTGTTGAGTTTTTTGCATGTGCGGGTTGTCGTCTATAAAATCGCGAAGTAATGCTTATGACTCTTGTCGCTGCGACGGGCAATGCGTGTGTTAGTATAGTTATAGTTTTTGTTATTGCTATTATTCCACCGTTATCATTATAAAAATGTATTTGCGCTCATTACTTTGCGCGTTCGCGTTTACTTTAGCGCAGACTGGTCCGATCAGCGATGATGTTAATCACCCTAGGTGCATGATCTTTTTGAATGCTTTGCGGAACTCTGGGTTGAAGATCGTGTAGATGATGGGATTGACGAAGCTGTTGATGTAGCCCAGCCAGGTGGTGAATATGAAGAGGGTGACGCCTGGCCGCCAGGTTATGCTCAACATAGCACAGATAGCATCCGACACATTGCACGTAAAGAATGGCAACCAGCAAACCAGGAAGACACCTGTGAGAAGCGAATTAAGCAAGTACTTTTTTATAATTTGTGTTGAAAATTAAACTTTTTTAACGAAATATTGACTAATCCAATCTTTTATATTTAATATATTTAAGACGGTTGAAGGTTGCTAGAACTGAGGTTAAGATGTTTCCTAAATAGCGCATGGAGATGGTTTATGCCTTAACGCACTTCCTGAACAGGGTATATTAAATGCTTACATGGGTTTACGAGTTTCAAAAAATCGCTTTTTTATTGTTTTATAAAATTCTACAACAGTTCTAGAATATTGTCCTAAATTTTCAACTGATCCGAATAATAGTTTTGGAGATACAGCTTTGAGAACTTGTGCGCTTAAGGCTAGCCATGCTAAGTGCGCCGTTTTCAAACGCGTTTTTCTAGAAACAGCGTTTTTGAAGTCGGTTGGCAAGATTTTTCGAAAAATGCTCAACCGATCTTCAGGAAATTTTACATAGGTCTTTGAGATTTGGACGAAGGATTTTTTTTCGATTACCACTATTCGAACAAAAAACTAATGTCGCGAAATTTTAAGTTTTTTTCCTTTAACCTTGTTTTTGATTTTCACTTTGAATGAACCTGTAAGAGTTATCCTGCTAACACGGGCGAAACTTTTTTCAGAGGGGTCACCGGAAATGGCGTCGCAATAACCGAATATAAAATATTTCTTTTCCGAAAATTTCAGAATTTCTTTGTTAATAGTGTATATTTGCAAGAATAAAAAGTTCTAGTAAAATTTTTAATTTTTTATATGAGAAAACATTGTTGAAAAAAGACTGTTTTTACTTGAGAAAACCCATGTAACCCAATTAGTTTTCAACGAAGTATGTAATACTCTGAAGGAAACGTCAGAGGTCCTATAAAATATATAAATGATCAGCATGACTTGTGTCTTTATATAGTTAGTCCCTTAGTGTTTGCGATATCTGAAATTTTGCCACATTTTTTTCTCCACAAGAAATTTAACATTTAAAATCGTGCCCTTGTATGGAAACCTGTTTTGTTTTACAAAATTTGTTTTACGAAATTTGATAGATAAAAATCAGATTCATATGTGGAATATGTGGTTTTTTTTGTGAAGGCTATTATTGTTGCTTCGAAACACAAAACGTTTTTTAGTTTTAATAAAAAGGATTGATATTTCAGTTCAACGAGCACTTTACTGGAAGGGGTCGAAGTTGTAAGAAAGCGTAGCTATCTAAAAAAAAATTTTAAATCTTAATTAAACCTCGTTTTCGATCCTTTCATGCAATAGACTAAGCGAACGAAAACATGGCTGAAGTTGTTACCTCGCGGCTTAAAGGGTTAACATTTTTTCTTTATAGTTTTTCGAAGGTTGATTGATAAATAATGTCAGCAGGCAATTAGAATAAGAAAACATTATCTTTCGAAGTAGTAAAAATGTAGAGTTTATGTTTCTGACTGGTCTTTACATATTGTTGTTATTGCTAACATACATGTAACGGTTTAAACAGTGGATGTATTTGTCTGAACCTGGTTAATGAAGGTAGTGTCAGAATTTATATAATAATGCTATGACATACAAATTTCAATTTGCCGGCGTTAATTAATCTCTATAAGGATGCCGCCACGAAAAACGTAATTTAACGCGGAAATCCTGGAAATAAATTATTGAATAGATTATACAATTGTAATTAGAATCTCAAAAATGGCATAAACATTTTCAACAATTAGCGCTCATTAGAGATTTGTCACAGTTGGTTGACAATGATGAATCTCGGCAACTAGAAAGAGAAAGAAAATAACACGACTATGCATAAAATCCACCACTTAGGTCACGAGTTGTCAAACCGCATAACAACTGCAAGCCATTCTAAAAAAGAATTGGAATATTTTTGAATAAAAGCCAACGTTAATCCTGACCAACTCGTGAAACGGACAATAACATTTATTCCAATGTAACTATACGGGATGTAACTGTTTCATTTTAAACATTCCTTGTGATCCCTTCCATAGCAACCTTCAATTAATTACGCAGACTACAACAATACAGCCGCATAACTAAGTCTAGCTGAACATCAACTTTGGGCATTATTCGGTTAAAAATTTGCTTGGCTAGTTTTGACTTATTTGTCTGCGTGCTCAACTTATCGGTACTTACCCAGAACGATGGCGAGAGTTTTGGTAGCTTTCTGCTCTTTCTTCGCCGACGACTTTTCGCGCTTCTTCTTCGAAGCTTTGTGTACTTTGTATATTGTGAACCTGCCGCCAGCCAATTTCCGTACCCGGACATACAGTGAGCAGCGACCATCGAGTGCGGACAGAAACAGCCGAAAATGTCAGTTGACAGTGGGAAGCAGCCGTAGGCGACAGAGACCGCAGTGCATTGAAATGAGGGAAAAAAAAAGAGTGTTGCAAATTAAATATTATACAGAGCCAAATTGAAAAGAGCTATGAGGAACAGCAGGATCCGAGATACCCGCCGTGTGTATGGAAGAGAAATGCGGTAAATTGGAGATTTATGCAAAAAGGTGTTAAAACAGCTTGTGTGCTTGCTAAACTTTTAATTGAGCAGTGCTTAGTAGCCAGCGGCTATGCCAGATACTCAACGGCAAGCACAAGTTGCAGCCATGGTGTGTTGGGTATAACCGCTGGCTACCGTGTTTTACCAGCGTATGTTTTATCGTCACTTCACTGAACTAAGTGACTACGACTTACCTCGAGGCCTGCGAGTTTTTCTTGTCCTTACGCGAAGAGCTCTTCGACGCTGCTGAAAGTGTGGAGTCGTTGCGTGCCAGTGTAATTGCTTCTTGGACCCCGCAGTGGACGAAGGACAGCGGCTTCATCGCAACACTGTCGACACGCAGTTATCGGCGTAGAGTTTATACATATGTACATATATACAGGGCCGGCATCGAAAAAATATTGGGAAAATGTTGGGAGAAAATGCAAATGTAAACTTAATCGCTAATAAATTTAAGAAACTTTCAATGCAACTCAATTCAAACCATACAAAATTTATACCATTAATTTATACTTTAACAAGAATCTATTAGTTGCGGATTGAACGCATGAGGAACCACTACGGGCAGGGTTATGGGGTGGATGTATAACACTAACTACGGTGGTGGAGAGGTCAGCGGTGCGGCTTACCTGAGAGAGGGCTCCCGTTTGATGGGTGAATCACCAGTAGCGGTGTTGCGTCTACTGCTGCTCACACTGGACCGTTTGTATGTCCCACTAGGCTCCGGGCTATCCGGCGGCGACGAATCGGCGGCTGCGCCTGCAAGGACATCGTCAACGTTTGAGGGTGCATAACCAGAATCATGATTACCATTTGGATCGGCCACCACAAGTTGTGGTGGACTGCTGATCTGCGCAACAACACTGCGCCGTGACAACGCACATGGATGACCGTGAAGCGCGGCGTGGTGATGCGATTTCGATTGGATTTTTACGATTTTTCATTTTAATATTTTTCCAGCGCATTTTTAATTTATGTTGACATTGTGGATGTGGCGACGATGCGTGTTTGTGGTATTTCCAGATGGATGGCGGTGTGCAAAATGAAAAACAGGAAAATAACAAAAAATATTTAAAAGATGTATTCAGAGGGCAGTGTAATTGGAGGGTTGTAGCGGTATGATATTTTTTTGGACTAAATATACACCTTACACATTACCTAATACCACCACAGTGAATGAGATTTGTCAAAAGGTATGGGAGTTTTGAGGTCTATTGTTTTGTGAGGATTTCTCGAAGGCAACATGTTGGATCATATTTGAGAAAACATTAGCTCTTGTTCTTTAGTTTTTTTCTCAATATTAAGTAATATACGTTCGGTAGCGCAAGGACTTAACAAGACTACTCTAACTAATTGAGACAACACTACTAAATACTAAGTTGTAAACAAAAGGAGATGTGAATAATGATAATTGGAGCAAAGCCTTCACTTTTACGGATCGAATTTATCATTATCGCGTTTTTCGTTATTTTCGTATACAATATTTAACACAACAATGCAAAATTCCAAATTTAAACATATTTTTTGTTGAGTTTTCAGACACTTTTTTCTCACAGAAAATTGTATAAAAGCAAGTGACAAACTCTTAATATCTTTTGAATTTTTTAGTAATCACGATTGGCCTCAGGAAGCAGTCGAGTTTTTCATTTATCCACTACTAATTATCCCGCTTTTGTCTCTCCATCGCATTGTAATTTATTTTACATTTTGAAGGATTTTTTTTGTAGCTCTCTTTCATTACTTATTACTGCTATTTGTGTGTGTTTGTAATTAACTAGTGTTTGTTGAAGTGTTATTGTTGTTGGCGCTTTGTCACTTACATGCCAGTCTCCTCCACTACGGTAGCTAGCATAAATTCTGTGGATTTGTCATTGACGATGACATGGCAATCGTCGATGTCCGGCGATATGGCACCACCGCCGGGATCCTCCTCTTCCTCGTTTGACCCCGACGCTGTGTTCGTCGCCGGCTCGTCAGGAATTATGCGGACCGCGTGCCTGTCGCTGCCCAGCGCCGTTTCGGCCAGCCGGCGCGTTTGTGCTACATTCTCAATGACGCTGCCACCCGTCAGCTCTGATAGGTGCGGCCTTCGCGCGGCACGTTGCTTCTTGGCGCGCATATTCAGTGCCTATTGTTTGATGAAGAGAAAATGTGAAAGTCGTAAATTAATCCGGAATGGGTTTTAGATACAAATAGAAAAACTATGTGAGGAAAGTATTGTTGTTTTAAAAATTAATAGAAATTAAGTAATTTAATTTAGTCTCAATTACCTTGAAAATATTCCAGTATAGGAAAACCATAATTGTACAGGGAATGTAGAAACTGCTTAACGAAGAGCAAAGAATGAACAAACTGTTATAGAATAGACAAAGTTGCGGAACGCGATCAGGTGTGTTGTTGAGGCCCAAAACTATTGGTAAACCGATAGCCGCCGAAATTGCCCAGGCGAATACGATAGTCATGCAAACACGTTGACTGTTCCGGTGTTTCGCATATTCTATGGGTCTCGTCACAGCAATATACCTGAAATAAAGAGACATGCACAAAATAAATAAAGAGATATGACAAGACTGCTATATAAGATTGATGAAAGCGGACACATTTTATTTAATGTTTTCATAAGCTTCACATTGCGGAATTATTTTTATCTAGTGCTATATGCTATTTGTACATCTATAGTCGCAAAGTTATGGTGTTTCTGTACAAGATGGTCATTAGGGAGCGATAGGTGAAATTGGTGCCCCTGGTAAAATTATTTAAATTGTTGAGAAAAAACTTTGAAAGCGGAAATTCAACAAAGGTAACAAGGTGTGTTCGCGTGGGAGAGTGAAAGGTCGTAGGGTGTGAAGAATACACAAGATTGCTAATATTGATCTATGCTTGGTATTCAGACCACTGATAAGAAAGTATGCTGCAGAAAGTAAAATTTATACTGATTTTGTAAGGCTTTTTTTAACTTCATTGCCATTGTTTGTTATTTTCCCCACGGAAATATAGTTAAGCATTATATCGTGAGGCTAAGCTTAGCAATTCGGCTTGTCAGTCACGAAATTTTGGTCTACTCCTTATTCATTCTTCTGTTTTTGCTGCGTTGCCACTCTTTTCTTCTCAGCTCTCTCAGAACTATAGCGCGCTACGCTCTCACGGTATTTCACACTAGTTTTGGTGTCACACTAGAAGTGATTGGCTCACCTTGGCCAATATCGCTCTTTTATTTTGGCTTGGTCCACTGATGTTGGTCATTATTCTTGTTAGTGCGGCCGTTACACGTGCGGCCTTGCAAAGTCTATTGTCAATCATTACATCTGGTACTTAGCGACTACTGGGTCTTAATACTATGACTATCGATATTTAGTTTGATGTCTTCAACCTTCTCCACAGCTTCTTGCCGTCAGCCCTACTTTGATCGTTGATGCTGCATAATTGCCCAGTTCCTTTGCCACTACAGTTAATGCAATATCATCTACGTACGCGATGATCTGCACCTGCTTCGGGAGTGAGAGATACAGCAATTCGTCGTACAATACGTTCCACAACAATGGGCCAAGAACACAACCTTGCAGAACTCCGTCCGTTACGGCATATTTTCTTTATCCGTCATCCGTTTCATACAGTAACAACCGATCATACAGGTATCTGGATATAATCTTAACCAAGTAAACCGGGATTTTGTTATGTTCTAGAGCACCTATTATATGGGGCCAGTATGCCGAATTAAACGGCGACGATAAACGTGACTACTGCGCAGTATTCCCTGTACCATACAGACATATGTTTTGTTAGTTTTATCAATAAGCTTCGTAGTTGCATCAATCATTGGCGTGTGTTTGCGGAATCCATATTGGCTGTCGGATAGACTCTTCTTTTTTTCTTTTTCTAAATGCAGCTTTAATCGTACACAGATTATCCGCTCCAGTATCTTGCCAATCGTATCCAGCACATAGAGCGGTCAATATGAGCTGTGCCAGTTGGTTCCTTTGGCTTCTGCAGCAAGACCAGTCTCTGCTTTTTCCAAGTTTTCGGGAGTACCGCTAAACAATTCAGTAAATGGTCTCGCATTGTACTTGAAGGCAATCTTTAAAGCCTTATTTGAAATACCATGGCACCAGACGTAGGCTTTCGCCAAATTTCTTTTCCGTCTCTATTACCTCTACGTTAGTAACTATTTTGTCTTTCGTTTCAATAGATTCTTCCGCTAGAGCCGTTCGATTCTCTAGTGGTTGTGCAGGGAATAGACAACGGTCTGCAATAGCGCTGGGCATGTCGGTGCTTGTCCTTTGCCTCCTCTGATTTTCGTCATTACCAGCTTGTCAGCATCACAGATCAACGATTTTTTTCGGAAAGTTCTTTAAAGCAGCAGGTTTTACTTTTTGTAATTTCGTTATTGAGATCTTTGACCGACTTCCTTTGACATCTCCTCCTCATTTTGTGTCATTACCTTATAAATATGTCGATCTTCTCATTTTACCAGTATATAGGTTTTCTCTGGGCACCATTTCCTATACATAGAAGCATCGCGTGCTTTTTTAACATGCCTCACTAGGATCTCCGCATGTCGATCTATGTCTTCCTCAAATGTTAGACTACCATCTAACAAAAGTTTGAGAAGTTGGTCCAAGTCCAAGACCTGATGGTCACTGTGTGTATATTGTTGTCCTCGACAGAGAGCTACAGCGAAGATTATATCGATAACGGAGATCCGGCCGTGCATATTGAACATATTTTGGTTTATGGTGTTTAGCAACAACGAGAATGCCTTAGCAAGGCATTTTTACGCCCATTTGTGTGAATGGGGTGGCATCCATCGCTCACGCATTGAAATAGCCTGCGATTATGTTCCTCGTAGTAGATAAAAATTTTCTAATTAGTTCCACCAGAATTTTTCTTAAATCTCTCTGCTATATGCTTGGCGGTATAACACAACTAAAGAAGTTAGTCCCACACATTTTCGCTCGAGTGTAAAACGATTTTCCTCATAGCGTTTTTTTTTTTGAAACGTTTAAAATCCCCCCATGTCCATGTGGCAGTTTTGTTCATGTTGTCAGAAATGCATGTAGCTACGCTTATATTTTTATATTGCCTACCGAGTATACATAATCTATTTTTTTGTCATAAAACGTGTGCATAAGAAGCTCTTGTGCAGGGATAAAAAGATCCGCAACTCTCCTGTCGCTGGAAATGTGAGAGCTGCTCACCTACCGAACTTTGACAGTTGACTGGATTGGGTAGGTTTTGACGTTTTGCAATTGGAATAACTGGAACGGCCGGATTGAAATTATACCAAAAATATATGTGAACGGAGGAATTTGTTGCGGCGGTTCAAGATCGCTAATAAAAATTTAAAACAATGAAAATCAAAGAAAATGCGAAATTTAAATATATTTCATGAAACGTTTTGTAATTTGATGCATAATAGAAATTATTTTCAATTACAAATGATTAAAAACGTTTACTAATTGAGAACTAACAGGCTTAATTCACCTTATTAAGTATTGAAAGATCGGAAGTCGGTTGTTTTAATATACCATAAAATCATAAAAAAGGATTTAAGTAGTTTCGCCATATATTAAAAGTCCAATATATTTAATAATTTGCAATCGTAATAAATGTTGGATGTTTTAATTTAAAATGCCCAAAATTTTTTATTTTGTTCGATCTGGCCATAATGGAAAATGTTATAAAAAACGCTTATTTTGAGGCGCTCTCCATCTGGAATAAGTTGGGCATCCCATTATCCCTGCTCTTGTGCAGCCTGATAGTGGTTCAGGTTGAGTTGCATGACTCTCATTTTTTGGTGCTTTTATATGTTTTTTGGTAAAGGGAACACTTTTTTCACCTACACAACGAGTTTTTATCGCACGACTTCGCAAAGTGTCCAGTTTTCCCTAGTTTTTGAAAATATCATTTTTCTGTCAGTCTTTAGGATGTCCCCATTTTTTTCTATGGTAATAGCATCGGGTGGAGATAGCGGCTGTACGATGGGCGTGGCACCGCCCACTTTTTGGTAAAATCGCTTATCTCGGGACCCGTCCAACCGATTTCGACAAATTTTGGTACGTAGCTTTCTTCTTATATTCTTTGTCCTATTGTGAAAATAGACAAAATCAGACCACACTTCATTTACTTAACATCAAGATTTTCGAACTTCCGGGTGACTTTTGGTTGCACCCGAACTTAGTTGTTTTTATCTATCTATATGATAAATGGTAATATATCAATGATTATGAAGAAAGTGTAATTTAATGTGGTTAACATAAGTATAATGTCGCAAACTTGTGGTTTTATTGCAAACTTCGCAAAAGGACAATATCACAAAACAGCTGTTGATTTTTACATGTAATGTTTTGCGACTGCGCTAGACTACTTTCAGTGGCATTCATGGCAATTTGTAGCAAATCACAACCAGATTTGGTTTCTTCGTTGCGAATTGTAAAATATAAGTACACTTAAATATAAAATTGCATTATTTGACATTTTAACACTGCTGTACTGAAACCCAGATTGCTCCTATATTGGATATATCTTTGTGGTAAACGTTCTATCTACATACCGATCATATGAAAACGTATTTTTAGTTGGCTAGACTTTTTTAGTCAATACCCTTTAAAATAGCATGTTAGTCTTTGGATCCATTCCAAATGGTGATAGATGGTATATAAAATACATTGGGACAAAAAGTACCCCGAAATTGTAATTTATATTCTCCGGGTAAATGATATTTCAAACAAATGTATTTTGTTAAATATGTAGGACTGTCCTTGATTACTATGTCAAATATGAGCACAATCAGTGCGTTGCGATTTGTAACATGGGTAAAAATATTGAAAAATGAATTTGTCTCAAATTTTCTATTTTTAACCAAATTTCGTTGCAAATGTTGGAAAAGGCTTCCGGTGATTCAAAATCATAAGTCTATAAGTGGTATAAATTCTTCAAAGAATTTTGAGAGATCGTTGAAGACTGATGAAAATAGTACTTGAAAACCGTTTGACTAGGGTAAAGAAATAGCAAGAGAGTTCGACATCTCTTGAGATTCCATTCGAATGTTTTTAGTGAATATTTTGGGTGTGAAACGCATTCTTACTTGACTCGTCCAGATAAAGCCGATTTTTTTTTCAAAATGAGTATTGTCTCTTCGATCGTACTCGTACGAATTCCGATTTCACATCCATGGAGAACATTATAACTGCCAATGAGAAAAAACAACCACGCCGTAGCCGCTCGAGGTCAAGTCGATGCTTTTTTTTCCGATATTCGTGGTTTGATGCATTATGAATTTGTTCGTTCAAATTGGCCGTATTGAGGTGTTTGCGTGAGAACATCCGCCATCCACCGATCAACCACCGTATTCACCAGATTGGTTCCGTGTGATTTTTTCCCAAACTGAATTGCCGCTCCGTAGGTCTCGTTTTAGTCGATGAAGAAATAAAACAAACTTCGCGGAAGGAGTTGAAGGCCATCCCAAAAAGTGCTTATGAAAAGTGTTTCGAGGCCTGGAAAAATTACATCTGGTGGCGACTACTTTGAAAGTGACAAAATATGTATTGATGGAATGTTTTGCGGAAACTTTGTGGGGCAACAATTTTTTTAGGTTTCGAAGTTTTTAGTTATCGTTTATTCTTCGGAAAGTGATATTTTATTTACCAATTATTTGCTTTTCGGGTTTATAATTTGTAATTCTAATACCTTTGGGCATTGCTACAACAATTAAATGCAAAGAAACCGCACGAAATTAAACCGACTTCGTATTGACTTACAAGGTATAATATATTTAGCTCTTAAGGCAATTCGTCATGCGAAAATACGAAAATGCAAATAAAAAGGAGCAAAAATTATGTGCCTGCGTATGCGGTTTTCGAGTGAAAAATTACAAAATGCGTGAATTTTTGCTTAATTCCAGCGTGTATATCTTGTACATGCGTAACTACTTGTATATCCTAAGGGTCAGGCTGACGTCGAGTAGAATGTGAAAAAATGGAGAATATATTTAATTTCCTTTTCAGCTTTTTTCGTCTTCTTTTTTGTGATTTGAAATATATGAATATATTCGTCACTTTGTTTCTCTTTCGTCGGATTTAATTAAATTTTGATTGATTACAATTTGCTAGAAGGCATTTAAGCTTGCAAGCGTTCGCTGATGCGAAAGTGCGTACTGTCGGAGCGGAATATTTGAAATAAAGTGCTCTTCTGTCACAATTCTGTAGCAGTTGTGCCGAACTGAAAAGCCAAGGGTGGAGACGTGGAA
This sequence comes from Bactrocera zonata, assembly GCA_037783105.1. NCBI lineage: Eukaryota > Metazoa > Arthropoda > Insecta > Diptera > Tephritidae > Bactrocera > Bactrocera zonata. The sequence goes on from JBAWJQ010001699.1 coordinate 514,437, forward strand.
TGCTCTACTGACGTGTATACGCCGGGCTCCTTTATTTCAGCAATGCGTAAGCCTGCCTTCAGAGTCACCGTTATTGTCATCTTTACGCAAAGCTCTCGAGTCCCTTGTAGATGCCGCCGACTGAAGCGTTCACGGTTCGGCTTTCGTAACGCTGCAAGCGGCTTTTCCACGCAGTACAACTACATTTGCATGCTGCCTTTGAGTGACGATGGAATAATGAAATACAAATTTAATTTGTGTACCCTGAGTTGTGAAAAGTGAATGCTGCGCAGCTAAAATCACACAATTGCAAAGGGGGGAAGAAACGCCCCACACTCGACACTAGGGTGCCGGCACCTTTGTTGTAACTACTCACTGACGGGACTAGGGCTTAATGACATTTATTTGTAAGAGTGCAGGCGATTTCTCGTTATATAATATGTGTAGTAAAGGGAAAAATCAGAGTAAAATGTGCTCACCTATATAAAAGAAACTATCAGATATTTATGGATCAGAATTTCTTAAATCCACTTATTTCTGGTTGAAAGTCAGTTATTGTACAATCAGGTCAAACATTTATGTAGGTCACTATAACCACTTTCATCAATAATGAGCAGGGTGAGCTGACTTGTGTGTTTGACAGCTATGAATTTCTCGACAACTCGAAAGCTCATCTGGTACTTGTGTAATTTGCCTGACTAGTCATGCATTAGAAGGAAAGCAGAATAATCTTTCTTATAGACCTAAAAAACGCTTTGTTGCTCGGTTATGACTCGGGACTTACTCGATCGATATGCGACTTCCGCGTTCATTGCATGATTTGCAGCCAGGAGGTAAATTCAGCTGTATTATAACGCAGCCTTAGGAAGTAACGTTAAAGGGTTTTACAGTGTCAAGGTGCTCTGGCGCGGCAAACTCTTGTGTTTCCCAGTGAAGAAATAGACCAGGAGGCCCATTTATATAGGCTGACGGTCGTACGAAACAGAGGAGCAACTTAAATACAACAAAAACTACACCTACGACAACAACAGCTGGATGCAACTTGCAAACTGCAGGTAAAAGCGGCTCAGGGGTTAAACGCAAGTTCAGCTTCCTGGACGCTCTTTCGACGGAAGACGCAGGAATCGTAGGCGCCGCCTAGTCAACGCAACCTCATCGGAGAGGAGGGACAGCGATAGGGCGGCACCTCAAGATACTACGATTCGGTCCGCAAAGAGGAAAAACGGTCAGATAACCCCACAGGAGGCGCCAAGATCGAAGAGGGTTAAGGGCAACCAGCCACAGGCGGCCGGAGGAAAACGCTCCACCCCAAAACTACCGCCGGTGGGAGTGATACAGCACAAGTATTCGGAGGCTTTAAAAGGCATTCGGATGGCGGTGCTATTCCGTAACTATCCAGCGGATGTCTTGGGGTCTGAAGAGCAAGCAGCTCTTCAGGAGTGTATAGTAAATGCAATTTTCACGGTGGAGGTCTACTACTAGTCGATTGTCAGGACGAGAAGACGGCCATCAGGCTAGCGGGGATCGCTCCGAAGTTGGAGGGTTGGTAAGGTCCAGTTCCGTACGCGAAGAGGGATGAAGAGATATCGCCATTGCACAGCATTACGGTATTTCTTCCACAGAGCGTAGGCAAACCTTACGATTTCGTGCTTAGTTTAGTCAAAAACCAGGGTTTAAGTACTTCGGCGTGGAAGGTGGTCGCGAGCAGCGTGGATAAAGCTGGATGGAAGCTCAACATTACGGTTGAAGATGAATTCTACAAATTCATCCGGCACAAAGGATTCCGACAGAACTTCAGATTCAGCAAGGTGGTAATGCGACCTGCAGGACGGAACCAGCAACGCAGATGGAAGTGGTATCGTAGTGCTCCGACGTCCTCATTAAAGGAGAGCGGAACGAATCTCCCAACGAGCAGAAAGGGGCGCTACTCTCCACACAGGAGCTCCTGAACTGGTTAGACGGGCAGATTGGTGAAGACAGTGGAGAACCGTCTCTCATTGGGCAAATCCTATGCCGCCGACATAGAAGTTGCTCATGTGAACCTGCACCACGCGACGGGCGCCAAGGAAGGTTCTGACTTCCTCCTTGAATCAGCCTATTTTCCAGGGGAGACGGCCACAGTATTATCCATTAAAAGACAGGACTGGACCTATACGACCATTGCGGAGGAGCATGGCGTTTTTCCAGAAAGATGGAGAATAGCGAAAGTAATCTTCATCCTTAAGGTAGGTAGGATTGACTATTTGTTGGCCAAATCATTCCGGTCAATTAGTCTCACATCCTTTATGCTAAAAGGGATGAAAAAGATACAACCACATAATATCCTAAGCGCTGAAAATCGAGCCCTTATTCCAGCCAGCACGCGTACGGAGCAGATAGATCTACTAACACTGCTTTGAAGTTGCGATTTGCGCCATCTTTGACAATGAAGGTGCTTTTGAGAAAGCGTCTCACGCAAGCGTGATCAAGGCACTGGAGAAAAGGAACGTGACGGCTCCAGTATGCAGATGCATAGAGGCCTTGCTGCGTACTAGGATAACTGAAAGAACTGTTGGGTAGAGCGAAAGCATTGTCATAATGGCGACAGACAAATTAGAGAAGACTCTCTACGACATTGTTCAAAGGGACTTAAGTCTAGGGAAGGGATGATGTAATACGGTACGAATAAGTATAAACCCGACAAAAGCTACAGTGATCCCTTTCACTAAGCGAATATCTCTTCAGGGCTTGAGGCCCCTAATAATTGGGGGCAGCGAGTTGAATACGTCGAAAGAGGTCATATTCCTTAGCTTCACATTAGACTCATCCTTACGGTGTAGTAGGCATGTGGATCTAACGCTGTTCACAGCCACCAAGGCGCTCATGCAGACGCCTTTCCGGCAGATCCTGGGGATGCAAGCCAAATATCATTACATAACGGTGTACCATGATTGCAGGGCCTGTTTAGGCAGCCAAGGCAACGCAGTCTTCTGCAGGCCTTAAATATCGAAGCTGCAAAGACTCGCCCGTGTCTGTCTTCAGGGGCAATGCTTACCCACTGCAGCACTTGAAGTCATACTGGAGCTCACACAGCTGCATCTGGTGATTAAACAAGTAGCGAAACATACCTTGCTGCTAATGTCAGCAAAGGGAAGATAATGTCGTCTCAACAGATGAAAGCTCTAGAGGAAAGTGCACCACTGGCATTTATTCCAAGGGACGGCGTTAGAAAGGGGATTAACTTCACAAAGAATTTTGGGGTTACTCTCGACAACAAGATAGAGTGGATTGACTCCACGCTTGATAACTGCTGAGAGGCAGTACTATCCATTGGTGCACTGACGGATCGAAAACATCGGAAGGCATTGGAGCAGGCATTGCGGGACCGCATACCCAACTATTCACACCAATGGGACGATTTCCAAGCATTCTTCGAGGAGAAGTTTTTGGTATAAGTAGTGCGTAGAACTCAATCAAATCAGGAAATCGCATGCTTAACGACAGTCTATCGGCTCTAAAAGCGATTCTAGCTATGAGGTTAAATTGCTTTTAGTAGAGGAGTGCTTAGGAAAGTACACCTATATATACGACGAAGTAGCCCGCTCTGCGGCAGCGTCCAAATGACGGGACCAGAACCATGTATCGCAGTGGGGTCCCACACTCTTAAGGAGTCGCCGCACGGAAGAGAGAGTGGAGAGAGAACAGCACTGGCAGCAAGCAGCAGGAAAGCGCCATTCCAAGCTGCTTCTAGGAGGGTATAACCAATCAAGGTTTAAGGAAATATTCAACATCCCTCGTGACAAACTCCGTCTCCTTGTCGCGTTCTACACAGGACACTGCAGGCTCAGCAAGCACTCGTCCAACATGGAGATAGTCTCTTGCGCAAACTGCCGGTTGAGCGAAATGAACAGGAAACCCCAGTACACTGGATTCTGGATTTTCCAGCAATTTGCAAAAGCAGGCTTTAGGCCCTAGGTTCCATCTACGTGGACAGGGATCACATCACCTTAGTAACGCCCAGCAGTCTCCTGAATTATTCAAGATGGTGACCATACGTGACATAGGGAGGGCACAATAGACCCCAGATTGCTCGTAGTATTTGAATGAATAAATATTCGAACTGGAAAAATGTTTCTCTAGTTCTGCGAACAAATTACTACATCATGCCAAATATTAAAGAATCTACCGCAGAATATTATTTATGTAGTAATGCCAAAAATATATAAAATCGGATTAATACTACCTTATCTTCCAGATGATGTTGAATTTCGAGTGACTGTCAGTCCGTCCGCTGTAACTTGAGTAAAAATTGAGATATCCTCTTTCATTGGCATTAAAGTGAGGGTAAAAGTGAGATAAATCAATAACTTAATGCTTCAGAGATATTAATTTTACTCTCATGATGGTAAAAGAAGGCTTACTTGAGCCGGTGTCATAATAAGGCAATGGGCGTGACCCCGTCCACATTTATGTAAAAATCCATATCTCAGGATCTACTCGACCGATATCTACCAAATTTGGTATGTTATATTGTTGTTATTTCTTGATATTCTTATGTTTCATTGCGAAAATGGACGAAATTTGATAAAAACTACACTTACTCGCGTTATAGTGTGCAACCTCCGGTCTTAAAAATGTCAAATGTGTGATATATGTAGTTGAAATTAGGAGACCATCCTTTCCTGATAATATATGTCTTTATGTTAAAAATTGGTTGAAGAGCGTCAATATTACCCTTCGCCCCCATATACCTAATAAAAAGATTGCCGAGTTTCCGGCTGACTTTATCGGCCAATATGTTATCTTACTTAAGTTGAGTGATCGTATTTTTTCCTAAATCTGACCTCTATATTACCAATATGAGGAATTCAAAACATCCGGTTGAGTCTATTTCTTAGTCCTATATGAGGTAGCATAGTAAAACTCAGAAAGCATCTTCTTCTGTTAATTAGATGCGATAATGTCAAAAATAAGTTTTGTCGTTTGAAAAGAAAAACACAACTTATACAAAATACACTTTATTATTCAATATAATCTCCCTGAACATTAATATACTTGCTCCAACGATCCTCCAATCTGTAGATCCCATCCTTGAAGTGATAGTCCGGAAGGTCTGCAAAACACGCTGCAACAGTTGTTATTTTCTCTTAATTTGATGAAAAACGTTTGCCGCGCATAAATTTTTTCAGTTCTGGAAACAAATGGAAGTCGCTGTGGGCCAAATCTTGTATATCCGGTGGATGCTCCAACAATTAGAACTTTAATTCATGGATTTTAGCCATTTTCAAAATGTTCTTGTGCCACGGGGCATTATCCTGATGAAAAAGGATTTTTTCTCAAGTCCGTTTTTAAGATTTTTTTTCCTTCAACTGGTCCAAAAGGCTGTAATAATATTCAGAATTAATTATTTAACCAGTTTGCAAGTAATCCACAAACAAAATTTGTCTCGCATCCCCCAAAAACTGATGATATAACCTTCTTGGCCGATTTCCGGACACGAACATGCTTCGAAGCCGAAAAACCAGGTTCAGACAACTCTTTAGCCTTTTGTTTTGATTCAGAATTATGGTAATAGACACAAGTCTCATCCATAGTGATGAATCGACGCACAAAATCCACGTTATCATTTTTAAAAAGTTCCAAATGTTGCTGAGGAAGTCGCATTTGAATATGTTTTTGTTCCATTGTTAGCGAATGCGGCATCCATTGTGCACACAGCTTTCTAAAACCCAAAATTTTACTTAAAGTATGGCTCACACTGCCAATGAGATGTGTAAAGCTTCTACTGAATCTCTCTCAGTCAATCGACGGTCTTCCAAAACCTGTATTTTGGCTATGATTTCCGCTTTTCATATGCGCTTTTTTGACGTCCTTCACGTGGATCGTCTTCAAGACTCGTACGATCACGTGTAAATTCAGCAACTCATCTTTCTAATGTTATAATTGTAGGTAAATAACCATTATACACTTTTAACAGTCCAAAAATTAGAATTTTATCACGATATTTAATTTTTCCATTGTAAAAAATACTGTGACACGGCGACACTAAATGGCTTGTAAACAAAGAATGAATCGACAGATTGAAATGAAACTCAAATACGTTCATACAAGTATGAAGAGTGTACCAACAAAACGAAAAAAATTTGGGCTCTCTTATCGAACGATAAAACTTATTGAACAACCTGGTAGATGAAATCGGGTCAATACTACGCCTATCTGTCATATAGCTAATAAAAGATTTTCAAACTTCCGGTTGACCTTATACTGTATAAAATGGTCAATATGTAAGATATCGTTGCAAAATTGACTGAACTTCTAATAATGTATATACTTCAGTTTAGTGCCATAAATATGTGAAAATGTATCATGCTACATATATTAATTACCGTTTCTCTAACAAATCTTATTATATTATACTCATACCCCTAATATCATCAATTGCAATCTTCTGGTTAACCTTTTGCTTATCAACTCAACATATGAAAATTAGATTCTTCGGTTAAGTCTATGTCAACCTTAAATGAGTTGTATTTAAGGATGATTTTAATACAAATTTCGCCTACGGGAAGTAAAATAAAGTTATGAGAACTAATTCTATAACCTAAAATTTATCTTAATAAAATATAAAATTTAATTTTAATTAACTCACGATTTCGTCAAATGGTTAGTTCTTTCGCAATATTTTTCAAGTTGAAGTTTTGCTAGCACTTGAACGTATTTTAGCATCTTTGATTCTTGCAAGTTGCACCATGACATAACTTTCTTATAATAGTTTCTTTAATAATGGCATTCGACTTTAATGTCTCAAGATATTCGGACCAATTTAAATAACACATATGGTCAATCAATATGGTTCCAAATAAAATAATTTAAGGCTAAGGCTTTAAAGTCCAGTTTTAGATGAACTATATCAAATGGATGAGCTAATAAAGTTTGTGAAATTCTGTCAGTATTAACGGATAAAGTTGGTATTTATGTTAACGACGATTTTGTGGAAACATCTCCATACCTAAACCATATAAAATCAATTAACAGCTAAAGTGCAGTTTTAAAACTTCAGCTGAAACCATTTTTGCGTAAAGAAAACCCTCGAATGTCAATACTTTGTTAGGTATAAAAAAACTAGTCTGATAAATCGGTTAATTTTCATTGGACGTTGAACTGGAGTGATCTTTGCTTCTAAAACTCTTCAAATATCGCACAACATTTATAAATATATAGTAAACCTTTTTAACACTTACTGCTACGCTTTCACTTACCGATCTATCGATATCGCCACTAGATTGAAGATCGATGATGTTGAACATATCACATCCATAGCTATATAAAAATCACATAAGAACCCCGAGAGATCCCAACGTCCTCTATTCACCTATAAGAAGATAAATTATTGTATAAGTAAATATGCAAGATTTTGATACAAGTAAATGAATAATAATCTAATAGTCCTTTTTCATACGAATTAAATTTCTTATATTTCTAGTACAAGAATATTAAATATCAATTAATTTAGCAGAGTAATATTATTATATGTATGTACATATGTACTCGTATACTTGCATATACCTCTTTAACATATTAACACATAATTACAAAAACTCCTATGTATTTACTTAGCCATAAAGTTATAATATATGGTGGAATAACTAACACTGTGTCCATTAAGTATACCCAGATATGTTCGAAACCTTCAAACGTGCGTTTCATTGGAGTGGACCAAAACAACTGGCAATTTTACTTATATAAGATACTCCAGTTAGGAATTTACACAATTAGGGTAATTACTTCAAAGAAATCCACTCTGGCACTAAATGGAGTCAGCTTGTGACGCTTGTCAGTTATATACACATCTTATAGGGTCTCCCACGTTTTCTCCTGGACGTTCCAAATCTTCTCGTATATCTTTGAAACACATCATAATGCATGAAACACATAGTCTGAATAATTCGACAGCCCAGTAAAGTAGTATTTAATTTACAGAGCGCCGCTTAAACGCAATTGTCCAATTTATGAGGCGCACTAAATTTTGGAGCACAGTGCGGCGATGCGGTTTGAAATATTGTCGGTTTTCTTGTGAAACACACTGTCGTCAATTTATGCATAACCAAATGACCTCTCATATTTGTCTGATAACAGCGTAATTATATTATTGTTGCAAGCGTTTATTTGCGTGTCCGCGCGTGTTTAAATGTAATGACGTGTATTTAGCTGTACAAATAATACTAAATGGAAGATTTATTGCCTCATTCGAGACTGCTCAACAAAGTATGGCGTTCATTTTGGGGGACGTGTGTACAAGTATGTGTAAATGATGTTAGTTTAATTTTCTTATCATTGTCTTGCAAACAGTGCAAATTGAACCCGCTTATGAGAAGCAATGCCCTGAGGAACCTCTTAAAAAAGAGATAGAGAGCTAGAAAAAATAACAAAATACGTGGTGAGCCTTAAGCTCAGTATTGAAAGGACTCATATCTTGTTTGTTCCGGAAAAATTCTTAATCCTTAAAAGTATTTTCTTTGCATTTCTTATGAGTTTTTTAGATAAGGTTGGGTTATGAAGGCTGACTGTCACGCTATACATAGACCTACAGGTCCTTTGTAATGTCAGCTGAAGGTTTTGACGATCCTGCCACCACTTATGTCATTCCGGCTCACTCCGTCCCTTTCGTCTCTCTGTCTTTTCAAAATTTTCCATTTATATTGTTTTTAGCGATTTTCGTAATTTCTGCACTGTTCCTGGAACACAGGCTGCCACTTTCAGCCTCCCCACTTCTAAGGGTATTGCTTGACACAATGCTTTGTAAGATTATTTCTTTAATTGCAGCTTGGCTATCGACGTACATTTACATATATTAATGTTCTTTATTTCGTTTTTTGCGTTAATAACAATCTAAGTAGCTTTTTTCAAGTTTGCTGATGTAATTTATGCGATTAGGCCAGTCTAGGTTTTTCTTGACAAAAGGTGATATGAGGCTGAAAATGTAGGCTAGCTATTTTTATGTGAATTGAATCTTTTATTTTGTTCTAAATATTAGAAATTCCTTAAATACGTAGTTTGATCCGTCCACCTTCATTTTGTGTCAATTTTGATAAAAGTATTCTGACTGTCAATACCTTAATAACAAGGCCGTTAAGAGACAAATTGGAGTACTTTTTCCTTACTTCCAGAATGAATTTTCAAACTTAGGCTTTTCTTAAGGGCTCTGGGCAGGACAAATACCAATAAATGAATGCTTAACCTGCTACATTAATTTCATTCCTCACCATTTGCGATTACTTCGACTCTGGTAACGAACTCCACGGGTCGCATAGTAAAAACAGTAAAATATAATTTTATTCTCTTCATTATGCATTGGATGCTTAACTCATTTGAGAAAATTACGAGAGCTTTAGCGAAATTCATTTCTCCTGAACAAATAATGCAGTGCTTTGTCATTGAGGGTCCGTTTGCGAATCACATTTTTATTGTTAATGTCCGTCTATTATTGTGCGCTGACAAACTGACTGTCAGGCTATGGAAAGCTGAGGAAAGCTGAATGCTGCAGAACTTTTATCACATAACAATTGCTCGCACAGCTTGCCTACGCCGATTCCCACTAGGAAATGCTTGAACAGTGTGAAATAGATTCAAAAACGAAATACAGTGACCACCAACCGCATTGATGGATTGGCATTTTACATGAGTAGAGAGCATTCCTTCCTTCCTTTGACATAGAAACACTATCGGAGTTACGGTTTTATTTAATTTATAGTTTCTAGACCCCAATGTTAAGCGGTGCTAAATGTGACTGTATATTAGCTCGCAGAAATATCTAGTTTACCTTACTGGACTATTCAATGTTCTTAGCACTCTTGTTGTTATTGTATATTTTAATGTTACTCTGACGAAATGGCAGTCATAAACTCATTGCTTCGTGCTGTACTTGAAAGCTTTTTACGTACCATCAACGCTGAAATATCGTCTGCTGAGTGCGGTGGCTATAGATTCGGGGTTTACTATGGAGTTGTAGGAGATCAAAAATGCATCAATTTTCTATCATAATGGTTAACTTAACTCTTCTACACTTAAGCGTTTACAGTTGAGTTTTTGTGCATTTGAGTTTTTTCGGCAGATTTTTTGATACTCAAATAAATTGAATTGAACTTAAAGGAAACTTGCGTTGGCTTTGGCAGAGTACGATGCAGTACAGTGAGACGTTCTCTAACAGAGACATAACAGTAATATGTGAAGGCAAAAGCCGAAGTTGTCTAATCAACTAATATATTTACTGTTATAACCAGTGTCAGTGTGATCCAAGGACAGTTGGGTTGGTTGGGTATACTGAAGGGCCAAAGAACAGGTGTAAAAATTGGACAATTATTCCCCAGATGCCGAATATGTGACCCTCAGTGACCATAGCTGATTATTTTAAAATAATTCATTCTTGATAATAGCGTTCTCTTGTATTATGGATAACGATGCCCAAAAGATCTTTTAGACTCCATACAAGTATAACTTATATAGAAAGAGCTTGGTCGGAAACATGAGTAATAGGATAAGTTATGCAGTTTGACCAGCTCTTCCCCTAGGACCAATATATGCGATATAGTAATTTCCGACCATGCTTTGTACAATTGTTAAAGGCCAGCCAGTCAAAAACGCTACTTCCTTTTCTTTCCTTATCGGAAAAATGTATGCACAGTGAAAAACGTGGTAAAAACGCAGAAATCAGCCATCTTTGTTTGTTTTCATTTGAACAATGTTGCCATTGCCCAATACGCATACATAGTTTTGAGCACATCTATGTTTTCAATTACAAGTTTTTACAATATAAAATATCAAAACTGAAATCAAACTATTAAAAATAGTTTATATATTTATAAATAATAGCATTCGACTCGGATTTTGAGTTATTTTAAGAAAATTTCAAACATATTGAACAGTATACAGCAGTATATCGATATTGACAACCCTTCGTTGTGAGAGAGCAATCAGCTGCCACATTAGCTTCGACAAAATCTAAATGTCGTGGATTCTCACGTCATCCCACGTCAAAGAGAGAAGGGAGTAGCGTTTTTCACTGTGCAGTTACATTGCGCGCCCATAAGATAGGTCGTGCCAGCTGACTCGGGCCACGATTTTGCGTTTTTCACTGGCTGTGCTATTACACTTTGAACAATGAATGACGAGGAGGGCAACATCGTTGAATCTAAATATATTTTGGAGGTGTTGTTATTGTAGTGCCCGAAAATATTATCTACATTGCCGCATTTACGAGTACGTAATCGTTAACGATCGTTTGTTTTAAAAGATCTTAAGCGTGCACCGAGTTTCAACGTTTATGAACAAATGATAGAAGAAATATTCTGTAATTAATGTGTTGCGCGAACTTTGCTCTTGAGACCCAGCCTTCATTGTTGGATAATATTTGACTGAATAGACCACTTCCAGCATGCAGTGAAAAAAATATAGTAGCCGTGGCTGAGAGTGTACACGAAGACCGCGGAGAGTCGATTCGGCGCCGTTCGCGCCAACTCGGACTAATGTATGCCGCTTTTTACGTCAAGATCTTAAACCGAAAGCGTAAAAAATACAGCTTGTGCAAAAACTGAAGCGCTCGACCTTCCCAAATGGCATTACTTTGCCCTGTGGACTCTTGAAAAGTTCCAAGATGATCCGATGTTTTCGAGCTAAATTTTGTTCAGCGATGGGCTCATATCTGACGCAATGGGTATGTCAACTAAAAAAATTGCAGCAAACATTCAAGAGCTGCCAGAAAAAGCAACGTTTGGTGTGGTTTGTGGGCGGTGGAATTATCGGCGGTGCCTAAAGAAAACTAAATCTTATTTCATAATAACGAATATGACTTAGGTTAGTATATTGATTCGATAAAAGTAACTGCGACGGTTATTACAACTTGCGATTGCTGAGTAACTGGAATATGATACCACATATACATACACACATGTATACATAAATATGTAATGGCGAACTAAGCGGCCAGTGAACGGTCGCTTATTTTGTCTTCCGCTGCTTTTTCCGCTAAGGAAAGATGTAAAATAATAAAATGGGAACAATAACGTCGTTAAAAGATGGTTGTAAAATCTGCTTTAAGCATTTTATTATTTAGTATTCGTCCTTTGTTACAACCTTTCTTTGTTACAGCAAGCATATACCATGAATATGAATGAATATGCTCATATACATATGAACAAGCATATACTATGTATATGAGCTAGGTATACTGGTTAGCCTATTTACCAGGGCGCCGCGGCTCGCGATCTCGCTGTGCTGAAGCAGCCTCATTTCATATGGAAAATAAATCTGACCCCAGTGTAATATTAAAGCGATTCTTACATTAAAAATACAGCACATAATGTGATTTTAAGCGCCATAAGAATTGTAATCGCTGCAATAACATTACCAGCATTAAACGTGCATATCAATGTGCTCTATGAATATTCACGCTGTTATTCGTTTGAGGCAAAAATGAGGTGATTTGCAAATAATGCCTGTTTTAACGTAATTCGCAACAACTACTAATCAAATATGCTATATAATTTATATATGTATAGTATAAAGTAGTTTTATCGATTCTGAGTTCTCAATTCGTTAATAGTTACTTCAATGTTTTAGCACTTAAGCTAGGTTATCACCAAATCATTTTCACTCTGCTTAACTTATTATACAAGTAATATATAACCACCGGCCTGGAATTCAATGAAATTAAGTGGCAAACATTTCCTGATATACATGTGATCTGGTGCTAGAAATGGATGATATCAGATCAGTACTTGCCTCAAAACCCTTTATATAATACAATTAAACATAATAAACATTTGTGTGGATTCTATATTGTATATATCGGTCAGTATGTAAGTTATTTTAACAAATTACGAACTTGTATTATTTTCAATATATGGCAGTGTGAAGTCGAAATTGCTGAAAGTGTTCCCGACATAGCTTTCATATACTTTATAAAGCTCCTCTGCTAGTCTTTTGACAATTTCGTCTAGAAACGAATGTTGAATTCATAGTCGACATTCTTGAAGGGGGTTACTAATTTTAAAGAGATGTCTAAGATTTGGGTTCATACAAATTGCAAGAATATATAATATTCGGTTATAGCCGAATTTAATGCTTTCTTACTTGTTTACTTGGTCCATCAGCCTCTCCTCCTTTTTGCCATGTTTGAACTGACGAAAATCCCCAAACTCTGGTGGTTCTTTTTCAATATGCCGGCGAGGGAGTTATGGGCGGGAAGAAGCCGTTGGAGGAGAGGGGCAGTGAGCTTCTATACGGATTGGTCAAAGCTTGGGACAGGGATTTACTGTCAGCAGTCTTCCAAGCCGGGTTAGAGCTATTAACGTAGCAGCAGATTTACCGCTACGGAACGGGTCGGTGCTCCCTTATCCCCTTGGGTTCTACTACTAGATGACTGGGTCATTATCGGTAAATGCGCTGTGGCAAAATATTTTCGCCCAAGATCGATCGCAAGGAATCTGGTGATCTCTCCAGTTGTGGGGGTTTATATAAGCCATTGCTCTATTGACGTCCATGCTGTAAGCTGGGAATCTTACCAGTCGCCCTCTGTAGAAGTTGCATGGAAGAAGACGAGGTGGAAACAACTCAACATTTCCTTTTTGACAGTCCCGCGTTTGGGAGTTCAAGGTTTAAATACTTGGGAGCACATACCTTCAGATTTCACATCGAACCGGCGGAAATGGAAATCAAACCTGTGCAAAATTTGTATTAGTTACTTAGCGTTTTGCTTATTTATACGTTCCAACACAGGAGTTCATCGTTTGTATGGCTTCACAAAGGTTAACTTATAGCAGTCCACGTGCGATCTCTCTAGATTCTCCTTCATATTTGGCCCATGGGTTTTATGAAAAGCTTTCTTATTAAAAAGTTGCATAAGTCGGTCTCAAATAAAATGGCTGAATCATTAGAGTACATTTCAAGCTCTCAACCGATAACGATCAAAAATATTACTCAACTTTCTTTCCAATAATCATATTCTGAATAATAAAATATTAATTGTAATCAGAAAGGAAATCGTAGGTAGGCGTGGCAATAGCATGATATTCACTATTTTCTAACTGTGTTTGCAAATATTAACAAAATATTACGCCCAATATATATTATGTTGCATGCCACAAACAACTAGTCAATACAATTCGTTGAACGTGTTAGACATATTTATATGTATGTATATATTAGTACACTATTACAAATAGTACATACAACACATAATATTTTTAAGTGTGAGTTATCTTGCAGCCTGAACGCATGCCAATATGTAAGTTACAACCTCATACTTCCGGCAGTCATGTCCATATGCTCGTATATTACAAGCATGAAATATATAATATGTATGTAAGTGTACAGGAGTATGGGCATGCGAAGCAATAGCCTCACATGCTTGAATGTATCATAAAAATGTTTTTTTTTTTACACACTATTTCCAAGCCAAAGTAGCCATACTCCTACAAAAATATGAATCTTTGGAGACGTAGTGTGTATGCGTGTGTGTGTCGAAATGTCGGTCATGCAAGGCAACACTATGTAAATGCAAATATTAAATATGAATATGATGTAGCGGCGAACAACTCGCCAAGTGGCTTATTCAATCCCAGCTGTCATCAGGTGTTAAACAAGGAGAAGCTAAGTGTCGGTGTCGAATGTCAAGATTCTCGATGAACGACGAAACGATTTCGTCTGAGTGTTGTTCCATCTAGCGTTGAAGAGTACTCTGGCTAACTGACGAGAGCGCATATGTAAACATACATAAGTTCGATAGGCACCACATACATACATATGTAAATACCAATATATACGGAATACGAGTATATGCCGAAGTTATGGAAATAAACCTGAGCGCCATACCGGGTAAAAGGGAAGTACATAGGTGTGAAATGAGTCCTCTTATTCGCAGTTTTCATCAATTTGGTTAGCTTGTAAAAGCCAGTGCTTGGTTTTGAAGTGTGAAAGGAAGGATACGTTTAGCATAAAATAACTTTACTCTTATCAATTTTTATAAAATACATGAAAATTTTGCCTCTCATTCAAAGAAAATACTCCATTTAGATTGGACAATAACGTGAAAGTGATAGAGTTTATAACGTTTGGAAAGGTTTCTAAATCGAAAAAAATTTCGGTAGATTTAAATTCTAACCGTAACCGCATTTAAATGAAAAGAAAACAGGAAATAACGTTAGATCTATAATGCCCTTTGAAAATTAATAAAAAAATAACACTGGCCTACAAAAAAAAGTCCTACCTACTACGCACAGAGGTGCGCATCAGTAGCCGGTATAGTAGGCAGGATGAACCACATTCCCGCTACTAGATGTTATTTTCTTCTTTCTTATGAACCAGAGTTGATATGGAAAATGTTACTTGTTTTCTCATATCAACTCACAAAATACATCCAAAATGAGGTATAAAATCTTAGGCACCAAAATGAGTGTAGGCCAGTGTAAATTGTATCATTGCCTCGGATACCACGACAGATTTTGTGAAGTTATCTTGTTAAATAAAAAAGTTTTTCATAAAGAACTTGATTTGGATCGTCAAGCATGTACGTATATGGATATGGCACTTCATACTATTATGAGTAAGAAATATATATAAATACTTTGTTCATAATATCAAAATTCTTAATTTTTTCTTCAAAATCTATGGCGTCCCTAATCTCTCTCTAAGTAATCTCCCTTGACCCCAACACACTTGTGCCAACGTTTTTCCAATCCTCGAAAGAGTTGTTAAAGTTAATTTTCGGAATAGCCCTCAATGGTTTTCAATTGACTCAAAACGGTCAAGACAGCGTCTTTTTACGAATATCTTCACGATGCATAGCGGTCAAATAGTACCTTGTTCACAATTCCGCCAGTCGGAAGGAATTCGGAGTGCATCAAACTTCGATAATCGAGAAAATTGTTAACATAGCCTTAAGTTCGGTTCACCTCTACCACGATATTCGGTCGATTGATCGTCTGTTTCTGGGTCGTAAGCATAGATCCCAAACTCATCGCCAATTATAATACATTTCGTAATATCCTGGTAGTCGGAAAGCATTGCCTTACAGGCGTTAATGCGATGTTGTTTTTCGACAAAATTTAGTGACTTGGAACCAATCAGGCTTTCACTTTTCTTAGGACCAAATGATATGTATTGTGAGCTTTGTAGCAGAATTTATGCTAAGACTCGCATCCTGGCTTATTGGTTTTATGACTAGTTTTATAATCGACATTTCTGAAGTTGCACTTTGAACTGTATAATTAGAATTAAAGCTAAAAAATTTACATATAATTTTGAGTTTTTTGTTTTTTGTGTAATAAACCCATAGTCTTATGGATATGGCAAACCTATTTAGCGCTTTTAAACAGAGTATGAAATAATTTTTTTCGTTTAGAAACTTTTTTAAATACTTTTTTTTACATCAAAGGTATTACTAAATAACTTTTCTTTTTTGAAAATTGTAGCTCTGGTCAAATTCGTTTTGAAACTATTTGTTTTTTAAGTAAATTAACTTTTTCAAACAGATTGATACAGTTTCTGATATCTCCAAACTTTGGGGAGCTTTTCTTGAAATTTTCTCAAAATCGGTTAAGTACTTGCAGTTTCGGAAACTTTACACACAAATTGATAGAGAATTTGCTATTGGCATACAGATGCGACTATCGTTTGAATCTGGTTTTTGGGCTTGATCTTTAGTGAGGTGTTATGCGTAAAAGTAAAGTTAATGCAATCGTGTTCTCTATATTTTTAGTTTACTAACGTATGTGGCATATGTACATATATAGGCCGTTCCATTAATTGGCGACATGGTTTTGTACCCGTGGTTCTCCGATTTCGACCAAACTTTAGAATATCATAATATAGACCAAAATAAGAATATCTATTAACTTTTTAGTGGTCAAAGTTGCTCCGTTGTTTTTTGACGCGCACTTTAAATTGAGATCAAACAAAAAAATTACTTTTTCTTTTATTTTTTAACGACCTCAAAATTGAGTGAAAAAAATTTTTAAGTTATCCAATTTTATGTAAAAAAATTTCAGCTTTCTGATAAAAATATTTTCAAAATCCAAAAAAATTTTCAAAATCAAAATAAATAATTTTGTTTTCAAAAATACCGTTTTTTGTGCTTTTCCCCCAATTTTTTTCAAAATTGACTTTTCCATTCGATTCCTCGTCCAATTTTACATAAGAATCAGTGTTCAAAAATAAGGGACTCTGCTCCCATGAACAGCAAAAAAATGCAAAGTTGTCGCTATATATAAGATCATATGCTTAGAGCATGTAATAGTCTTCCGCAATGAAGCAGATAAAACATGAGCTTTGATTTTTAGAACTCATTGTGGTAACAGTAAACAAGTCATGCCACCATTCGCAAATGAAAGCTATGTAATATATGTGAAATGCTACAAATGAATAATTTCTGGTGGCATGACTTGCATGCAACAGAGAACCTGAGTAGCCGAAATGACGGGCGTCTAGGTAAGTAATGTGAGCGCATGTATGTATGTGGTTCCACACACATATACACAAGCATAGGTGCATGCGTGGAGCACCGCTATTGTGTGCCGTGTCTGTGACTTTGTGATTCCACTGCAATTCGCTCAAATTGTTGCGGTTGTCAGGCGCCAATGTGTATGAGCACGATAGCGCATCTGTGTGTGTGCTTTCTTTTTGGCGTGGAAATTTAGTGCGTTTTGTGATTTTTAGTGGCGGAGAGTACTAGTTTTCATTGCACCTGCCTGGTGTCGCGCTGAAAGTCTTCAATTACTGAAAGTGTGGCAGCAAACCTGTGGCGGAAAACGCACTGCGACGTGTTGCCACTTTAAGACTGCTGCTGCCGCTGCAACGTAACTTCATACGTGCAATTACTTTACAGTGCAAAGGCAATCACAAAATGCCCGATTATGTGCAGAGTAATGCTCTCGGTGTGACAACGCTATATATTTATATCTGTTTACATACACACTCTACTCAATCGTTGTCAGGAACTGCTTGCTTTGATTATACTTCACAGCGGGACTAGAATTAATATTAGAAGTGGAAAGTGAAAATGTCATAATTAATCAATGCGAGATTTCTTCAGCACCTTGCTCCCTTCCTTAAATGCCTGCAGTCAGATTTTTCCATTTTAATTATGCCCTTTGGTGGGCAAAAAAAATTTAAAACATAGCAACAAAAGGAATATTCTTAAGAAAAGTCAGTGGAATGAAATAAGCTGGAATAATAAAGAAGTATTATGGATGTGAGAAGCATTATAGATAAAATTCTAATTGGTTTGGCGCCTCTGTCATCCATTTACATTTATATATAGATATATTTAATTAATAGATTTATAAAGGAAAGTCTGTTCTTTTTGAGTTCAAAATTAATGGAGAAAATCCTTTGATTTTTAGCGAAGGATTTTTAAAGAAATAAGTTTTTATAAAACACTGGTCTAAAGTACCAAAGTAGATTTCGTACTGAAAATATTAATTTCGTACCGTGATTGCTTGACTCATTCCATGTGAACGCGTGCTAAAGTTGGGAAATAGAAAATACATTTATACTTTTTCTTCGATAAAGGCGAAAATATAAGCAAAGCGGCTGAAATTTTGATTTCGTTTATTTCGTTCCGGAAAGCTTGGTGTTGAAGATGCACTTCAGAGTGTAGGTCAAAAAGTAATGAAAATCGTCGAGTCTGATCTTCACGTAAACTCTGTTTTGACTGCTTAGTAGCTAAATATGGTAAAAAAGAACTTTTCATACGGTTCAGACAAGAGTTGATTTAAAATTCATTTAGGTGTTTGGACGCCAAACGAGTTGACGTAAAAAACGACCAAAAAAACACAGCACTTGTGTATTAGATGTGTTTAAGTAGATCACTTAAAAGTAATCTGTGTATTGCTATTTATGTTGACGAAAATGGCAGAAGACAGATGAGCTTTAAAGCCTCGTATGTGGGTAGTCATTTTGGGGTAGGTAGTAGTTTTCGTATAAAAAAGGGAAGAATGCCACACAAGCCACCAATGGAATTTGTGAAGTTTACAGAGATGATGCTGTATCAGTTCGCGTAGCACAACAATGGTTCGCTCGTTGCGTTCCGGAAATTTCGATGTGAAAGACTTACACGGATGGAATAATGTCTCCAGCGGGAAAATGGCAAAAAGTGGTCGACCATAAAGTTACTTTCTTTGTTCATTATTGTTTTATTATTAAATAATAAAATTATTAAAGTTTAGTTAGAAATACGAAAGGACTTTTAAAACTATAGTACCGCAGTTTTTAAGATATCGCACCAAAACTTTTCGCACTTTTTTTTCTCCCTAAGAAGCTTGTTATTTCTCGGTGCTGCCGATTTGGAACCACTGTAGCATAAGCTGTCATACAAATCGATCGACCAAAATAAGATTCTTATATAAAAAACTTTTTATATTAGGTTGTCAAAAAAGTTTTGCGGTATTTTCGCTAGTTGGCGCTGAAAGCGCGTAGTTCTAGTTTTATTCGTCGCATCGGATCATGCTATACCTTTTTGGAAACTCATTTCACGCTCTAACACATATTTGATTGATTGTCGTTTCTTTTAAGTCGTTCGTGAGTTATAGCGTCGCAAATATGGAGCAATATAAAGAGAAAATACGGCATATTTTACAGTACTACTACGATAAAGGCAAAAATGCATCTCAAGCCACCAATAAAATTTGTGCAGTTTATGGACCCAATACAGTTTCCATTTCCAACGCACAACGATGGTATCAACGTTTTCGTTCTCGTGTAGAGGTGGTCGAAGATGCGCCACGCTCCGGAAGGCCTGTCGTCGAAAATTGCGATAAAATCGCTGAATTGGTCGAAAGAGACCGCATAGTAGCAGCCGTAGCATCGGTCAAGAGCTGGGCATGAGTCATCGAAAATTCATTTCAATTTCAATAAAAAATTTAATAAAAATACCGCAAGACTTCTTTGACAACCCATTATTTGTGAAGGGTATTCAGGATTTTTTCCTACAAGTTTCTTAATTTAGATGATTTAAATCCACACTTTTTCGAACATATCAGAATCATTACGTAACTTTCACTTTTAATATAAAATTGGAAGAAGTCATGTACTTCTTCAATGGAATGTGCTCGTTTGAAGACAATCTTCCACTAATTTATTGGTAATGGCATACACATAAAAGCGGTTTGGTTCAATACATTCTAGTATCGATGTATTCAATTCTTCGCTTAAGTGTGCTGTAATTAAAGCTGATTACATATAATGCCACACTTAATTACATGTTACTCATACGCACTGTCGTACCAGAAAGCTATGTACGTAATCAGCCGAAACGTCGCCGCCAATCGGCGGAGGCCTGTCAATGGCTGTTATCGAAGCTGTGCACACATGCACATAGCACCTGGAGGTGTTTGTGTGAAGGCGTGTATTTTTCTGATATTTTCAACAGATATGCCTACAATACAAGAGTCAGCACTTAAACCGTTCAGGTCTCGCATTGGATTGCAATATGTTTCCCATCTCGGTTTATTTGCACAATTTTCTCGCCACTGTATCAGGTTGTGCGTCTTAAGAGTTAAGTGCGCTCAGAAGCAGCAAGTGTTCGCAAAGAAAAGGAAGCCTGATTGAATTTCTTAATTGAAGGTACGAAAGCCCATCAACCCCTTATATTTGTGTGCGGATCGGTGTGTCCTCGAAAGCGTTTGCACACACTTGAAGTTGGTCAAATTTTCCATTAATGTGGCAGCATGTTCCCACACAGCTTGGGTTACTTAGTTTACTTTCTTCCAAGCGCCCTGCCTTTGGGGCTTGGAAGGCAGTTAACCTTTTCTTCTGCGTCCTTCTTACTTGGAGGCATTTTTGCACTTTGCCAAATTGCTCCGAAACACCACGGCTGTGCGCCCTGGCACACATATACACATGTATATATGAAGGAGTAAGCACATCGTATGGATGTTAAAGAAAACTGTAAATAATAAAGTAATAATAATAACATTGAAAATGTTACGAGCATTTGTGGTGGCGGCCGAGGGTGTTAAAGCGAACGAATTCACTTATTATGCTGCCAGTCAAACACATAACATAAAGCTGCTTTTTATACTCTTCATGAGGCGCATAAAGAAATCATAAAAATATTGAATTTTTTAATTTTGCAAGGTGTTGGCTTCCTTTGTGCAAGGATTATTAAAAGTATGTACAAAAGCGGCAGGGGATGTGTATGTGTGCGTCTACAAAAAAATGTCTGTAAGTAAATATGCACATGAATGTAGGTAAACATGTGGCTTGTTTTTACCAAAAATGTCATAACTCAAAAATACCAAACATTTAGTGAAGACCCCTCTAGCTCCATTATTGTGTCATTCCTAATTCTAAAATATTTGCTAAATTAGTAATTGTTTACTGTAAACGAGTGACATATTTGTGCTTGAAGCTTAAGTCGATTCATTTCAGTAGTTCTCTGGAGAGACTCCAACTTATGTTTTATTGTAAATAATATGAAATTGGTCGTTTAAATTTCTATAAAGGGGGTATTCTGGTCTAGGATTTTGAAAAAAAAATCGATTTTTTTTGCATATTTTGAAAGTTTAGACTTTCAAAAATATGACCTTGGAAGGATTTTTCAAAATTCGACTTATTTTCGGAGACACAGCCGATTTTGTGACGTGGCGTCCGTGTTCACTAGAATTGTCTCATAAACTTTAAACGCGTTTTTCTCGAAACTACTTTTTTGAGGTGTTTGACATGATATCTCAAGTTCTATTGAACCGATTCCTTTGAAATTCGGTATATTTCTTCTTTACAAAATGCTCTGTCGTGTCTGCCTAGGCTTTCCGAAAATTTTGATTTGATGTATTTTTAAAAATTCGAAAAGTCGAAAAAATCGGGTAAAAAAAATTTTTTTTTTTTGAAAGTGGTCAACCCGTTAACGACATCCTTACTAATGAAGAATCTTCTTATTTTTTGTATTTTAGATCTCTACAAGGGTTGAAATCACGTCAACCAGGAAGCACCGTTTTTTTTTTTTTGAAGCCCGCACTCCGCCGGCCCGTATCTCGACGAACTTTGGTTTTTTTTCCTTGCAATTTTCTTTATGCTATTAAAATGTCAATAAAAAACATATGTATACAAAATGGCTGCTAAAAATGATTTTCATTTTTATACCCTGAATAGGGTATATTAAGTTTATCACGAAGTTATAAAATATTTATATAAATGATCAGTATGTTGAGCTGAGCCGATTTAGCCATGTCCGTCTGTCTGTCAGTCTGTCTGTCTGTATATATACGAACTAGTCCCTCAGCTTTTAAGATATCGTTTTGAAATTTTGCAGACGTCATTTTCTCTTCAAGAAGCTGCTCATTTGTCGGAACTGCCGATATCGGACCACTATAACATATAGCTGTCATACAAACTGAACGATCGGAATCAATGGCTTGTATGGAAAACTTTCGCATTTGACGTGGTGTTTTCACGAAATTTGACATGGATTACTCCAAAAAAATTATTCAGATCGGATTACTGTGGCATATAGCTTCCACATAAGCTGAACACATAGTTACAAAAAGAAATGCACTTGTGAAGGGTATATTAGCTTCGGTGCAGCCGAAGTTAACGTTTTTTCTTGTTTTTTTTTATCTTAGTTTACAAAATGCCTAAAATTCATGCGTCTAGACAAGAATACCCCCTTAAAAAGGTTTTAAAGATTTTACCATTAAAAACCAAAATAGCAAACTTTGATAAGTCGACTGAAGCTGCTGAAGCATAATGCCACTCATATATGCATATGTCATTATTCTTATGTGCGTATTCACACATTCACATCTAGGTATTTACCTGAATATATAAGCCTGAAAAGTGCTGATTATGAGTTGTTGAATAAATTTTGCATTCAATGAAGTTATTGGCCATGTTTCATAAAGGCTTTTAATGACGCATTACAGCAATAACGGAAGTAATTTGACAAATCACTAAAAAGGTTGTGTATTAATTTATCACTTTGGGCGAAAACCAAAAAAATAATGCTTATTATATGTATTCCAGCCTTACGAAGGTTACTTTACATATGTATGAAAATGAAAGTATTCAGAATTGCGAGTTTAAGCCAAGTATGTATATTTACGTAATTCCAAGAGATGTTGAGGTGAGTGAGTTCCATTGAAAGGAACGGAAAGGACAACTAATGTGTTTTCTGCGTATGAAAGAATATTTATTTCACCTGCCAATACAATTCGTTTCAGAGTATATAGAGTTTTTCAGAAAGAGCGCAACAAAAGTAAAGTTCTTGAAATTCTTTATTCTTGTGAAAGTACATTCGATGCCATTATGTATGGAATTCGATTGTTTTTTGCATGGCCACCACGGGCACGCTTGTTGAAGTCCAGACGCCGATCCCAATTTTTGACGGTTTTTAACGTGCCGGTTTTGATCATCATGGGAAAAGTACGGCACAATGCCGACGCCGGCCCATAAACTGCACCAAAACGTAATTTTTCAGAATGCAAACATGACTTATGGAGTATATGGGGATCGTGCCTGACCAATAACGAATATTTGCTTATTGCGGAAGCCATTCAACCAGAAATAACGACGATTCTGGAGGTCAATCGACTTCAGTTCGTACGTCGATTTGATCTTGAAAGGATGTAGGCCAAGATATTTTCGCAAAATTTGCCACAACGACGTCACAAAGATGACCAATGCTTGAGAACGACGTGTGGGAAACTTACGTGGATCTTCCTTAATTGATCCGCTAGCGACAACAAAATTCTCGACACTACGGGCACTTCTTAGTCTCACTGGCACGGGAACATTTTGTACTGTGACTCTGGAGTCTAATTTTTTGATTAGACGCTCAATTGTTGATACAACAGGACGATTGTAACGACTTAAAACTGAGGCCTCTGACTCCGAATATCGGTAGTAAATTTTACTAATTTCGACTCGTAGTTGGATCGTATATCTTTCCATGATCAAACGGCAAACTTTACTGAACAGAAATGTCAAAAGAGTGGGGAAAATATGCCGTCATTTGCTGTTCCTGTTTATCTACAAGGAGCTTTCAAAAGTGAACAGGACTTTTTGTATCTAGCGCCCCCTGGTGGCGCCATCTATATGTCGACTGATGCGCTAGAGTCTGCAATCTTCATCGATTATCCAGTGAGAATTTCGTGACATTTCATTAATTGGAAGTGAAGTTATTGCGTTTTAAGTGTCAGTATGTTTGTGTTATCGGGAAGAAAATGAGCCAACATTAAATTTTGTTTAAAAAAAACTTTTACCGAAACGTTTCAATTGATGAAACAAGTTTTCAGCGATGATTGCCTATCCCGTAGCAGAGTGCACGAGTGGTTTCAATGTTTTCAAAGTAGTCTTGAGGACATAAATGACGAGCAACATGTGGATCAAAAAATCCGTGTTCATCAAAACTCAGCCGAAATTATTATTGAAATTCATGGAAATGGAATTGAACATCTCCAAAACATCGAATTATCGCATTTGAACCGAATATTTGGGCTTACGAAAGGTGTGTGCACGGTTTGATCCGTACAAATTGACTGATAATCAAAAATTGCTCAGATCGATCGACGCTTGTGAGCGATTATTTGACTCAAATCACATTTTAACTATTAACCACCCCTCGTATTCACCTGATATGGCATCGTGCGACTTCTTCTTTTTCGGAAAAATACATTTGTCAATGAAAGAAAAGCGTTATGCAGACGTAGAGGCCATTCAAAATGAAAAAACCATTTGCTCCGCTTTTTTTGTAAATCCTGTTTACTTAGGAACACTCCTTTTACTTTTGTAGCTCCCTGTTAAAAACCCTGTAGATTATCTATCTCGGACTGAAGATCGACTGAAACCTCTAAAATTTGATTTTAATTGTAAATTTTTTGGTCATCCAGAATAAAGGAAATTTTTACTTAAGAAAAAATTATTAAATTTTAAATAACACAGTGCTTTTTCATTATTTAAGGTAGTTTTTATATGAATCAAATATGGAAGGTCAAAGTTTGGTGTAACGGAACATTTTATAATTTTGCAATTTGCAAATATAAGAGTCGGTATAACACTGATACACAGGTTTTGGCAAAACTTTATGTTAAACCAGCTTATCGGCCAAGCTGTGACATAAAATCCTTTGGAAGTTCGAAAATTTTTATATTAGTTACTCGTATATGGGGGCTATAATTTTACAAATTGATCCAATTCAACCCATTTTTGACATAAGTGTAAATTATTACCAAATAAACATATTTCCCGTATTTCAATAATATACTATGTTGCGGATCGGCCGATATTTTCGGCATAGCGCCAGCTATACGTACTGAGCTCTACATATTTGGCGTCAGGGATTTTGAATTTTCGGGCGTAAGATGAAATACCTTGAAGACAGTAAAGTGTTGCCGTATACATTAATTGGTTGTTGATTTGCATACTGTAAAGTTAAAGGATCAGATGGAACTTAAAATTGTGTTATATGGGAAGTAGGCGCGGTTTTTGTGTGATTTCTCCCATTTTCATACAGTAATGTGAGAATCTAAGGATAATATTACGGACCGAATTCGGTTGAAATGTATGTGATTTCACCTAAAAGTGGGCGGTGCCATGCTCTTCGTCCAATTTTGACTCCGGCTCCCTCTCGTGTCAACTTAAATGTAAAATTTAATGCTTCTGGTGCATTCATGATACAATAGTTATTGATTTATCACATTTTTAGTTCATCGATAAGTTGTATGAGTTAAGTATAGTTCGATTTGCTCGAGCTGATACAGACTCTCCAATAAATATGTGTGAGCAAGTATAAACCAATATTTGCTGACATGGGTTAGTTTTTGGTCGTCAAACGTCTCTAAAACAATAGTTGAGTAAATTTGTCTGTGAGCTTATGTGCAGCTATACAATTTTACATTAGTTGCCACTTGGGACTTCACTGCGTAGTTTACCGCCGTCAAGCATTTTACACATATGCATAAATTGACTTATAGGTTTCACGTTACGCTGTTTAATCTATGCTAAACTACAAGCATCTTGCTGTGGGATTCCTGATTTATTGCGTCTAGGTATAAAACTGACTGTTACATAATTTATGATTCTCTGCGAATTAAATTTATCGTCGGCACTGCACTGCCGTTGTCCGCAGCAACCGTCAAAAGGGAACACCACAGCAGAGACTTCCTCTCAGCGAAATGGTTAGAGTATGGGTTTATGACATATGAATATACCTAATACAGTTTATTTTGATTTGATGAAATTTGAACGGTTATTAAAAAAAACATAAACAATAGTATTAATAAAGGTGTTTTCCAACTGAAGCTGTAACTTTCTCCCATCTTTCTAGCAATTTGTAAATTCCATCTCAGAAGAACTGCGGCGGCTTGGCGACCAAGAATGAATCAAGTCAGCTTTTGATGCTCTGTTCTGGTGTGAACCACATTCCAGTGAGGGCGTCTGCATAGATAAGGACAAATGGTGGTCAGAGGGTAAGGTTTGATTGTAAGTTGGGTGAGGCAAAACTTCTCTTGAATGTATATTCACCATAAAAAAATCCAACAAAGTACGATGCTAAAGTAAAGAAATAGATCTTCCCGCGAAAAACTTTGCAAACACAAAATTCGACATACATTAGGACAAAAAAGCACCCAGAAATTGTAGTTAAATTCTTAAATTTCGTGTGCGGAATCGTTGCGGGCGTTGGCAAAGGCTTACCGTGATGCAGTTTTATCAAAAACACATGCCTACGAGTGGTACAAAGCCTTCAAAGGCGGTCGAGAGATTGTTAAAGACATGCCCCGTCTCTTCAACTGATGAAAATCTTAAAAGTTTGAAAGTCGTCAGACAAGTGTTTGACAGATGGCAAGAGAGCTCGAAATCTTCCGCGAGTCTGTCGAATGATTTTGGTGGATATTTTGGGTAAGAAACGCTATCTTGCTCGACTCGTTCTGATAAAGTTGAATTTTTTTCAAAAATAACGCCGTAAATAGGTCTCTTTGGACTTTCTTCATGGTGAGAATTCTGTTCCTACATTCATGGAGAGCATTATAACTGCCGATGAAACATGAGTTTATGAGGTTAACATGCAAACAAGTTAACAATCATCGGAATGGAGAGGCAAAATGTGCCGAAACTAAAATAAAAACACACCAAAGCCGCTCAAAAATCATTGTTTTTTTCGAAATCGTAGTTTGGTGCAACTTCAATTCGTTCTGGAGGGAAAGACGGTCAATACGTTTGCGTGAGAACATCCGTCGAAAACGGCCGGAATTGTGGCTCGGATTTAAGCAATAAATCACATCGATCAACCACGGTATTCACCAGATTTGGCTTCGTGTGACTTTGCTTGTTTCATAAACTGCAATTGCCACCCCGTGGAACTCGTTTTCAGTCGATTGAAGAGATAAAACAAAATTCGCAAAACAAATTATTGTTGTTTACGCTTCAAATGGTTGACATAGTACGCTGAAAACACGCAGTTTGCTTTATTGGAACAATGAAATAATAATCAGGTTACCCCGTTTCAAACCTCAGGACTGGGAGTTATGTTGTTCAGTATAAAATGCTGACCTGAAGAAGCGACAAATATTATCTGAGCGTTATGCAGGCGACATGTAACAGATATTCTTGTTGTTGTATGCATGAACATCCTAATTACTAGCCATATGATGCCCTAAAGCATCCCCAAATATGTCAACAAACCAACAAGCTTCAGGGTACTCTTAATCGTCAAAACCACAGCAATTAAGCGATTCACTTCGGCCACAATTAAGGCGGTAAGTAAGAAAAAATGTTGTTACACACACCCAGACTTACCGACCTTAGTATGTGTGCTGTCGTGTGTGCATAGTTGAAAAGTATTCCGGCCAATAGTGGGAATGTCGTTGTAAACGTCACATTTCGTTTTGGCTCATTTTTAATTCCAAGCGAATTGCCATTAGTGAAGCCATGCACCAGTGAGTCCACAGATGTCACCCGGCTATGGCTCCATACCCAAATACTTAAACCGATAAAACACGGATTTACTGGTCATGTAGACACACATACATGTATATATGTCGCATGATAGTACACACATATCTACACATGTTTATATTCGAATTCATAGAAAAGATCGGTTGTATGTGAATGTGTAAATGTTTGCACTGCTATAAAGTGAACTCAGCTGTTTGTGTGTGTGTGTGTGGTATATCCTTTGGCGAGTTTGCAGAAGTATTCATGTGTGATTGCCGTTGGTGTCAAAACGATTTCAAGCAGTGCCAAATACACTCAGGCGGAGCACCACAGAGCACATAGCAAGCGCACAGGCAGAAGCAATTGCTATAAAAACCAAATATTTGAATACAAACACAAAATCAGCCTCAAAGCCTGCCCGCCGATTGCAGGCAAACTAGCCACCGAGCCGCTTGACTCTTCTGCATAGATTACGCCGGTGTGTTTATACTCCATTCAAATGAAAGTAGCCAACAAATATGCACAAATATGCACTGCAGAGGAGCGGTTGGTTGCAAATTGGCTTTGGATGATATGATACCGTTGTTTGTTTATAATACAGTTTCTATTATACCAACAAGGTTGTTTATTGCCATCGTCAACATGTCAATATTTGTGTGTTGCTAATTGTGTAGAATCGTATGCAGTACGGATCCACCGACCTATGCAGAGAAACGTATGTGGGCGCCCCTAAAAGCAAACCTTTTGAAATCATCTATGACAGAACTCGCTGCCTGTCGCGCTGCCTGCTTTCCAGCGCAGCCTGGATTAAATGGATTAATTTTAAATCTCGCAATCAGAGAACCAGTGACAGAGGCGAACGCAAACAAAAGCTGGCGGTGTGTATAACAGTAAAAACAAAATAATAAGCTCGAGCAAAGAGTGGCAAAACACAGCGCCCGGATAATTGGGGCAAATATTCAAAGCATTAACGGTAACAAGCGCAAATGTGGAAACGGATTAGCATCACACGAACATCACACAGCCGCAGCTGCCAACTCTCGCCACACTCGAACGCCATGCAGCATTCTCATGTACTGCGCATTTGAAAAGCTAATGTGCATAAATAATATTTTTTCGCAATAATAATGACAGTGTGTGTGCAATTGTATCTAACAGCGCGTATGTGGTGATAAGCGCCTTTGCGCATGATTGCGCGCCCGATGACAGGCGGGTAATTGCATTTTAACACAACGCGGCCGACCATCACCTGTACAGTTGGTAGTTGCCAGGTACCAGCTGCGAACGGTGATGGCGCTGTCACGTTTAAGCTCGCCTACGCCCGCATTCGTTGGGCAGTCACTCGCGCTTCATGTATTGCCCGCACTGAACCGTTATAGTCTGTGGTCATATCTGTTATGCAGCCATCAACCGCAGCATAATATCAATACAATCTCCGGTAAATAGAGAACACAATTTAAATTCAATCCGCCGTATTCGGAATACTTTTTAAATTTTTGGAGTAACTTTTTAGTAACTCTAGCATCGGTGTAAACGTTTTAACTCCATCTCGTGTCGATGCTAAAAATTGTGAGGGGCAAAGATAACGGCCGACTAGAACCCAATCAAATTATTGTTCAGTGGCTCTGTCCATATTCAGACACACATATGTATAAAGTTGTTATTTTCAGCCTCTGTAAAGTTAAGTACCGATGTCCATACGCCAGGATTTGCTATTATTCCCCTAATACTTTCAAGGGAATTTGGAAATATATTATAAAGTGCAGTAAAAATCTTCACAGAATCGTGTATGATATTATGGCGTATTCAAGGGTATTCTTTTTTCAAATATGAATATTTAATTCAAGTCGAACTCGTTATAACAAATCAAATTACTTTTGATTTTTCTGAGAGATTCTCTCATTTATAATTTTGTTAGCTGTTACAAACTTTTGCTTATCCAAAACAATTTTCCAAAAACATGTTTTGTTCTTTTATAATGCTAAAAAAATAATTGAATTTAATTAGAAAAGATACTATGAGTTTCTCGCATATATTTGGGGTACTCACAACGAGTCATAAAGCATTGTAAAATCATAAATTTTTATACTACTTTAAAAATTTTGTTGTTGTATTGCATAATAAAATAAAATACAACTCTGAATGCTATGTTTTCGGATCGTTAAAGGTTATAACTTTATGAGACTATGTGAACCCCTAACTGTTTTTTGTTACGAGATATTTGATCAAAAATTCAGACACATTGTGACAAAAAAGAACCCGGTAATTGCAATTTAAAAATAAAATATGGTGGTACGTTATCATCCTGTAAAACCCATGAATTGTTCTCTCAGAATTCCGGCTAATTTCAATCTAATGTTCTCACGTAAACACCTTAAACCCCCAAAATCATTCGAATGGATATGCGAGAGATATCGAGCTCTTTTGCCATCCCTCTAACACTTGCCTGACGATTTTCAAGCACCATATCTTTTACTTTTTTAATATCTACATCAGTTGTAGAGGTCAAAGGTCGTCCAGAACGAGTTATGTCTTCAACGATTTCTCGAACGTCTTTGAAAGTTTTATAACAAATAAGAATCTTTGACTGTAATTAAACCTGGAAAAAAGTTGTGAGCCATATAAGATGGGATCATGGAAATTTTGGTTTTTTGGTTTTCGGACTAATGTAATTGGAAAATCAAAAATATGCTAGAAGTTTAAAGCAGATTTTGAAGTTGAATTTAAAAGAAAAACTATGAAGTGGAAGTGCCGTACTACTAAAACAAATACGCGAAGGACAATATTTTCAGCACTAATAATTACGTTGGGAAGATGCAATTAAAACAGGAACACGGGAAATGAACTCCAAATGTATCATTTCCTGACATTCTCAATTTTTCAAGATGAAGTTATAAATAACTCGAAAACGAAAAATCTCAAAGTTTGTCTTTTACAATATAAAAGTATGATTAAAATATATAAAAAAAAACATTATTGAAAATGAAAGTTATTTAATTTTACTTTACGACTTACACGAATGTCACGTTTTAGGTCATGGAGTATAATCATTTTTAAACCAGAAAAAAAAAATACTCTAATGTTGACTCATTTATTTTCTTTCACAATTTCAATGCGTCTCATTCTTATGCAAGTAAATTCCAACATGTAATTCATGCTGAGCAATAGAACGTGCCATTAGCAAATATATGAAGCGATCGCATAGAACTTGTTTCCGGACGGATTCATAGAACCAAAGTTCACACAAACTATCTGGTAATGTTACATTTTGATTTTTTTGTTTCGAGGGCTATATATGTGCATATGTATATAATTTATAATATATCTGTCATGTGCAGAGATACTTTTCCTCTTTTAAAGAGAGATGTGAATGGGCTTATATGCTAAAAAATATTACTAGCCAGTCACATCTCATTAACGAGAGCCGAGTTCTTTCTCTTCATATTTGACTTATCTTTAAGGTGGCGGATGTCAAATATAATTTATTCGAATTTGTACTTCTAGAAAATTCTATTGCTTGGGTTTCGATGAACACTGCGACATTCATGTACCAACTGCTTGGTACTGACATACTTTTTCCATCGACTAATTTGGTTTTTGAACTCGAAATCTCTTTTTTCTATTATTATACCCTGAACGGGGTTTGTTCCGAAGTGTGTAAAACCCAGAGGAAAGCCTCGGAGACCCTATAAAGTATATATATAAATGATCAGTATGTTGAACCGAGTCGATTTAGCCATGTCCGTCTGTCTGTCTGTCTGTCCGTCTGTATATATACAAACTAGTCTCTCAGTTTTTAAGATATCGTTTTGAAATTTTGTCATTTTTTCTTCAAAAGCTGCTCATTTGTCGGAACTGCCGATATCGGACCACTATATCATATAGCTGCCATACAAACTGAACGATCGGAATCCAATTCTTGTATAGAAAACTTTCACATTTGACTATGTATCTTCACAAAAGTGTAGTATCGAATGAAATTGTTCAGATCGGCTCAACATAGCATAAAGCTGCCATACAAACCAAACGATGGTATCTTCACGAAATTTGACATGGATTACTGCTTAAGGTAATAACATAATCACCGAAAAAATTGTTCAAATCGGATTACTATAGTATATAGCTTCCATAAAAACTGGACACATAGTTACTAAAAGAAATGCACCTGTGAAAGGTATATTAGCTTCGGTGCAGCCGAAGTTAACGTTTTTTGTTGTTTTTTTTTTTATTTAAATTGTGATTCATAATTGAAATCTGTTGAAGGATGGATGTAGCCTTAGTACTTCCACTGACAGCCTCCCACAGTAACGATCTGAACATATGTAAGTGTCAGTGTGCCTTACATATGTATTATATATACTATACTTATTGCTTTGTGTGATCGTGATAGAGCTTAGATAAGCTTTTTATGAAAGAAAACTAAAAAGATGTTTTACATATTCCAGCAGCTTTCGCTACATCTTAGAGAGTATACAGGTGCAATAAAATTACAGTTTTTTAACGTTTACTTACGTAACATAATAGTATACAAAATATTTCTTTTAATGTTTGAATTTCCGTTTCATATTTTCATGGATTTCCTCTTATTGTTGATTTAAAATAAGATTTGGCTGTCAATCCATAAAATTGCACAAAGCCACGGAGAAGAAGGAATGGCTGTCGCTAAAATTGCGGTAAATATCATTCCGTCATTCCTTTACAGTTAGTATACATATATATTCGCATTATTCGTTTGTCCTTCTGCGTTGCAGTATCTTTCGTATAGCAAATCGGCGTGTTTTTGCTGGTAAATCGCTGCACAAGAGAATGAACTAAACATTTTATTCATTCTTTGACTTTCCTTTTCAGCGGTTTCTTTCAGTCTCTAACTTTATAACTTCTCAGCTGAATAGTGTCTTTTTAATTTAAGCAGCTTGGAATTTCAATAGCCGCAACTGATGTTATTCATTTCCATCCCAGCTGAGGTATGCGCACAATGCGGGAAAAAGTTGCGTTTATTCTAAGCAATATACATTTTCTCGTTTTTATATGCTCTGGCTTTATAATGGTGGATTGGCGACAAAAGAAAATCATTTATGAGGTTGTAATAATATCGTTGGATTGTTCAATCAGTCCTTTTTTGTTGGTCCATCGCTTCCATTAGAAAAATAAAATAATATCGGTGAAATCTCAAGGAATTTGCATAATGAAAAACAACCGTTTTATTGCAACTGTTCCACAAATAATAAATTTAGTGAAAAATCTTTTATTATCCACAAACAGGAACAGTTATCGCTTGGCTTGAATTTGAGACCATAAGATGGATGAATAAGAAACTTCCAATGTAATATTGTTGACAGGATAGGTCCAAATTAAGCCTTTGGCCGTAGGGAAGCTGCTTATTGTAGATGATTTACTGCCAATTCCACCAAACATACGGCAAAACCATTCTGACTATCAATCTTGACTTGGCAACATTTTTTACCGGTTAAACGCGATGGTATAACGACTGTTTTAGTTTGACGTCGACGCAAGTCGCTCACTTTTCTTCCCCAGAAATCAACGATTTCATAATGAATCAATTTTATTGCGCTTCAGCAGCTGCTCCTATTCCTATTAGACATTTTAAATGTTGCACATTTTGCCCTTTTTAAAGATCGGAAATTATCTACTTATTATTTTTTGTTCATTATCGACGAATATCTTTCTAAATGTAACTCGCGAGCTCTCAAACTTTGGTGAATGTTGATGGGGAGGAAATTATTGATCTAAAATACACCTGAAAGTGGAATCGAATGTATTCATTGAAAACTCAGGGTAATATCCCATCGGAAGATACAGCTTCCAGTTGATGATCGTTTAAAGAATCCTATTCAAGTGAGATAATTGACATTGTATAGCTTGAACTATGTAAATCTGAGATTATGAGAATTGATTAGGTAAAATTTAAAAAGCTTTGGGAGCTTTATCGAAAGAATCCTTACTTCTTTCGAGTACCAGGAAATTGGTCTTCCGGAAGTGAGAACCGGCTTAAATATCTTCTGCATGGATTGTACGCTCTTTATTCCTATATATCATGTAAGAGCTAACTCCATTGCATCTAAACGTGGTAGTTAATTAGGCTGATAGGGGCCTAATTACCTGACTGAATTAGTTCTGGTTACCGGAAAATAAAAAATTCTAAAGACGAATCGCCCTTAAAGGGTGATATTCATTTTATCTTAAACCGACTGATACTTTTGAAGAGGCAAATACCGATAAGAGACAGCTGAAGATTACTGTTGCTTCATACCACTTTAGACAACTCACCGGGGATGGTATATTGGCTTTATGAAATCATTTTCAATTTTTGCATAGTCGAAAAGCAAGGATCATTTTTGTATGGTCGGACACGAGCTCAGGGTAGCGATTTGGGAAGGAGTCAATTGTTGGAAACTTCCTATCACCTCTGATTTACGTTTCCACACTCCGAAATCAAAATTCTACGAATACTAGATTTCGAATGAATGAAATCTTTAGGAGCTGCAAAGTTGTTGAGCTTGCAAGGAAAGAAACTCTTGTCTTAATACAGTCACATGAGTTACTACTAGTTGTTTGAAACTCGCGTGCCGTTTGTGTGTGCTTATCAATTCATATTACTTGTGTTTCCGCCTGGTCCTCCTGTCAAAAGTGGTGTCCATGCAGCAAACACTTCTCTGGCGTTCAATTTTGAAATAAAGCGAAATAGAATAATATCCACATTTCGTCCTTTACTGTCGTATATTTACGAGACTAATGTTTAAATTCCTTAGGCGTAGACGATTTATCTGGTGTGGAAAACAAGGCGCTTTTTAATACAAAAGATGTTAGTTTCAACTTCAGGCGTTTTTTGTTTCAGGCGTGATCTTCGCCTCGGCGAGCAGGCTTACGGTCTAAGTACCTCCAATAACTATGATATCATGACCGGTTGCAAATTTATATAATTTTATAGAAATTTAAAAAGCTGCGAATGCGCGTGTTGATGAGAATGAAAATGAAAATATGCTGAGTGCAATGCAAAGTGTTTTCGCTTTGTTTCCAGTTGCATTTATTCTGCAACGGAATTATCTCGGTTGACGAGTAAGCAAATTCGTGCAAAATATGAGAGTGCCTGCGCATGTTAAGTAAGCATGTGTGCACTTAATTGTTCGGAAACATTCTGGCCACCTGCTGACAAGCTCGTGCATTTATAAATTTACATGCATTCATTGTATTTTTTACGCTTTGCAACATGTAAGTGGATAAAAGCTCGTTTGATGTGGTGAGTGAATTCTTTAAATTTACCGCTACACAAAAGCTTCGCCTACAATGGACACAATTGCCAACCACACACACAAACACACATAGATGCATACCTACATATGTATGTAGTAGTGCGAAAGTGTCCTTGCAAAAACTTTGGAACCAAATCATACAAACACGACGAACGAAGGTGCACACGAAGGCGTGAGAGTATTCGTTGCAAACGGTGCTAATGTGACATGTCGAGTCGAGCTATCATCTGCTCGCCGGCTTGCGGAGCGCTGATCGAGGTAAGTGTACGCATCCTTTAGTAAACACTTTCACACTGCTGGCACCCTTCAAACGGCACGGCACAAAACAAATCGCTCTAAGTAAATGTTGCAACGCCTCTGCCTACCCAGTCTGCTCTGGCTTTGTGACGATGTGCTAGTTTGCATGGAATTATATGCATATATGCACCAGTAGCAACCACCCACACACGCATATATTATATATTAGCCCTACAGGAACAGTCAGAACTTGTGCAATGAGATCGGTACTATTTCAGCGACCTCCCCCATAAACAAACTGCAATTATTGGAATTGTGGAAAATGCATCTAAAGAGAAGGAATATTTTGGTATTTTCATTGAAGAAGAGAGCAGGGAGATTGGGAACTAAACCGTGTCGGGAGTACTCAGACAGCCCAATGGTCTGCAACAATATTTTACAGATCTCTCTTTGGACTTGGGTTTATTACCTTGATACTATAAGTATGAGGGCACGCTCTAAAAGATGATTTTATTAATTTTTATTTTCCCTATTTTTGGAACGACAAGGTAATTC
Organism: Bactrocera zonata; assembly: GCA_037783105.1. Taxonomy (NCBI): domain Eukaryota; kingdom Metazoa; phylum Arthropoda; class Insecta; order Diptera; family Tephritidae; genus Bactrocera; species Bactrocera zonata. The sequence goes on from JBAWJQ010001699.1 coordinate 550,379, forward strand.
GCATCTTTACCATGGTGGTACAGTAAAACTATGTAGGGTATTTTTACTTATTATAAAAGTACATTAAAATATAAACATTTACTGAACTTACGAACATGATTTCATGCTAGGTCTGCACCTGCCGCGTTAATCCTGAGAATACGATTGTGGAAATCTCCACTGCTAATTCGACGAAAACTCAAATACTTACAACCAGTTGCCAAAAAAATTTAAGAGAATAATGAATTTAAGTATTTCTTTAGTTACATTTTAGTAATAAAGACCAGTATGATTTGATATAAATTTAATACAAAACTCGTTGAGCTTGATGAGTATATATTCTTGAAGGCTTGAGAGAATATTTTAAGTAAATTTTAAGGCGGAAAATGTATTTTGCTATAGAAATTCAATCGATTTAAAAATTATGTATTTAGTAGTTATTCCAAGAAACTAAATTATTGACACTATTTTAGGAGAGTTTTCAATACGCTTTTTTCTATTGGTAAAATTGCCATTGATGCATTGTCTGAAATTCTATCACAAATTCTTTCCCGCCAGTATACGTACAAAGAAGAACCGGTTCAGTGAATGTGGTTCCTACTGGGATGTTCATTCTTTTTTGCGCAATGAGTGGGTATGAGCAAGTTAGTTAGTTTGCGAACTAAACTAAAGGGGAATTTGATAGATGCGCTGACAAACATGGTAAATGTGTTGACAAAGCTGTTGCTCTTGCTTTGCCATTGCTGTTGCCGTTGGTGTTGCTGCAGCTGATATACGAGTGCAGCGACAATGTCTCATCTCAACTTTGTTGCTGCTTAGTAGTTGTTGTCGTGCCGTGCAGTTGTGGCTTCCGCTGTGCGAACGTAAAATATTGTCTGTAAACATTTCTTTATAGAGTTAATAAAGGAAATCCAACAACACATCATGCATATGCACATACAAAACTACAACAATGAGTCACAATATCCATCAATTCAACCGAAAGTACAAAGACAACAAATCTGACAAAATGAACGCTCGAAGGATGAACTAGAGCTTGTGTGGGTTGAACAAAACAAATTCCAGTGTCAGCACAGAGAAGTGCATGACTTAACTGTATTGAATGCAAGAAGGTAATTGCTAAGTGTGGGACCAATTTCACTAATTTGATTTTTCATATTGACCGATATATACGGCTACCGGAAATTTGAAATCCTTATATTATGAATATGGTGGCTGAGATTAGTATTTTCCCCACTTTATATATATTATTTTTGGTATTCGATAACCAGAAAAATATATTCTATGAAATTCGTTGGGAAACCTTTCAAATTAACCGAATATACAAAGCGTATCGAAAGTTTCGAATTCTTTAATGTAGCTAAGAGTAATGTTTCGATTATTTCCATACTATTACCAGAAGACGATGCGCTCTGCATTGAGATATGTCCCGTATTAAGCGATATCCATATGTAAGTTTGAAAGTCTCTATATTAGGTATGGATAATAAAGTGTTAGACATTTTTAATATAAGAGCACATTATTATCAGCAAAATAATCAAAAAATAACTGATAAAGTAACCAATATTTTTGGTGAAAGGATTGCCATATGCGCTGGGAATAATGATTGGATTGGAGTTGCAATAATACCGGAGCAATATTTAGCTTGGTTTTAGTCGTTATAGTGAAGACTTCACTTGTTTTATTAAAAGCTCAGATTCCATTGCATAGAATTCCCCAGTGCACAGTGATCCGTATCATGGTGTGGTCGGTCTACATTTCGGTTATAGCCACTATTTAGGAGGAGGGCGTTGTTATAATTCGACTTCCCAAAACTGCAATATTTTTACATAAAAATCATATTTCATATATTATAAGATAATTATACGAGTATATGTCAAACTACTTTTAACTACACCCATACAAATTTACAAATTAGTTCTCAGCATATGTTGTTGGTGTACATACATATAGAGCGTTTTGCTCTATTTTCTCTATTCACACTGGCAAGCACTTTCATTTTCCATTTTATTATATTTATTATTGCGATTTTATTATCGCTTCTAAGTAAGCAGTCGCAAAAGTGTCTGCATTAACTTTCCTTTGAATGCATTCGTTTAGCAGCGAAATTAACTTCGCTCATTTTTGAAATTGAAATATCCTTTCGCTGAAGAGGATGTGATTGTAATGCAGGCGCGCTGGTTAAACTTGAAAGGCGTCATCCAATCAGCTCATCATCGCCTTTTACGGCTTCTTCGCAAATCTGCTTAGAGCGATCCTTACAAAGATTGCTTACAACTAACATATGCTTGAGCAACGACAGCCTTATGTGTATATGCGTACCTAGTTATTTACATATATGTATATATATATAAATGTAACTAAGTGCACCTAATTTGTCGTACTTTCATCTTGCGAGGGAACACAGCCCAACAAGTTGAAAGCCAATATTCCTTTTGAAGTCTTCCGACACCTTTTTCAGCAATTTGTGCGCACTTTTAAGGAGTTAATATGTGAACCTCTTGCCAGTTTAAAAGGATGTAAATATATATCATATATGAACTATTCACTGCTGGTTATAGAGTATACTTATATACATGTATAGTAAATATTTTTCATATCCTTTTTTATGTTTGCCAAGAAATTTGTGATACTCAGAAGGAATCGTCGCAAATCCTATTAAATATATACATACCAGTGTATAAATGATCAAAAACATATCCTTGCGTGAAAATACTTTATTATTTGACAAGACATCTTTCCTAAATTATATAGATTAGTTAAAGCTTATAACTGCATTATAAACTCTTCAACCAAACACAAGTTTTTTATATTTTGTTTTTTGGTGCAATCGAAGTTAACGTTTCTAGTTTTTTAATTTTCATGTTTATTTTGTTTGCATATAAATTTTCGGCATTCAACAAAGCAATGATGATATGATCAACACAAAAATAGTAAATACCTCATTAAAGGGGTGTTATAGTTTAGTGGCCAGCATTTGCTTCTTTTGTAAACTCTTGCAACCAGTTCCTACAGAGTATTATAGCTTTGTTCACCTAACGGTTGTACGCATCACCTAAGCGAGATAGATATGGGATTATACATATATATGGATATAAATGATCAGGATGACGTGAAAAGTTGAGATCCGGTTGACTGCCTCTTTGTAAGCTGTAACTTGAGTAAAAATTGAGATATCTCGAAGAAACTTAGTATGTAGGTTTCTTAGTACAAAAAATGGTTGGAATTCGTAGATGGGAGTAATCGGACAAAACCTATAAAGTGCCATTACTTGGCACAAAATTAATATACAAAACTCATATTGGGCACAAGGAATCGCACTAGCTAGGGATATCTGTGGCAAAAATATTTTGATAAAGTGGGCGTGGCCACGAACTCTAATAACTTTAATGTATATATCTCCTAAGCCACTTAAGCTACAACAAGAAAATTTGCTGAGTTATACCGGCAGCGTGAAAATGGATGAAATCGGAAGATAACCTGCTGACTCTCCACCTAACGGTACTGTTCAAAACTATGAAAAGTGCGATAAATCAATAACTAAATGCGCCAGAAACGTATAAATTTGCCGCCCCACCGCCCACTTTTTGGTGAAATCCCATACGTCGGGACCTGACCAACCGATTTCAACAAATTTTAATATACGAAAATTAACGAAATCGAAAAATAACTACACCTACTTCGCAAATAGCACAATTTTAAATTCCACTTGATTCTTTTACTTTCCTACTTTAGTATAACGGTATAAAGCTTTGCCCGAGTAATGCCTTAGTGTATGTCATGTTCTGACCAAAAAACGCTGAAATCCCATAACAAATTTTCAAGCCCCTAAGTACCGAACGTGTGGACCCGAGTACCAATAGTTGACGTTTGATCGAAAATATTAGTCACTGTGTGATATAAATATATAACTGGAATCAAGGGATAATCCTTCTCTTATAATGGTATGTCTGTATACCAAAAATGGGTGGAATCGGATCAATACTTTCCTTAGCCCCATACATTTAATTTAACGATATTCCAACTTCTGTGTGACTTTGAACCGCATATATCGGCCAATATGTGAACTAACTCAACAAAAATGAGAGAGCATGTTTTGCTCATAACAGTGTAACTTTGTGCCCAAAATAGATAAATTTGAGCGAAAGCTTGGCCTAGCCCCTATATAGTAACTAACATCAGGATTTTCGAATTTTCGAACATCCGGCTGACTTTACTTAATATGATTGGATTTACATCTTAAAGTTTTTCCCTGGCTTCGATTCTTGCAGGTTGCAAGAGTATAAAATGTTCGCCCTTTCTTACTTGTTGACCGATGATTTTGTTCGATAAAAAGAAATTATATTTTTAACTCCTTTTCAGTTATTTATTAAAGCGAAAAGAATGTAAACTGTAGAGAACGTAGAAACCAAAATCTTCATAGGAACGAATATCGATTTTAGTAATTTTTTGACTTTTCCGAATTTTTGAAAACTTATACTAATGAAGATTTTTATTGCTTCCAGACTTTAAAAGATTTAATGAAAAGAAAATTCTTGCCAATTTTCATATAAATCGGTTGTTTAAAATTTGTGTTTTTTTTTTTGTTTGAAGTTGCTTAAACATTATGTTAATTTATTTATTTTAAATTTTGTGTTAAGCATAAATCAGTCTTAATAAATTTAAATTTCTTTCCCATATGTTATGTTTTGTATATATGGTACATATATACATTTGATCTCCTTTTTGCGGGGTTAACTTGTACAGTGAATTACTCGTAGAAAAAAATCGTGCAAAAAAAAAATCAGATTTTCATATAAAACACTATTAGGACCAATTTAAAAAATAATCTGCCCAAAAACTCTCGTTTTACATGTAGATCTGTCTATTCATACTATGACAATTTTATGGTATTATATACGTACATATGTACTACTGTTAAAATGAAGAAACAGAAAATATTCTGGGAATGGTAAATTAACAAAATTTGTATCCAATTTTGGCACGTTTACTGCATATGTACTCCAAACCCTGATTCTGATTTCTAGAGATTCCAATTTGTGAGGGTCGACTGTGCAATTATAATAACAAGTTTAAAAATAATTAAATAAATAAATTTGAAATAAATACTTTGACGTATGCCCTTCAGGTAAATACAACGTATTTTAAAGTTACGTATACGCCCTGTGGGTGATTGAAGGGAGTAAATTCTTAGAGCGTAAATTACAGACATATTCGATTAGGTATACATACATCCATATGAATATGAATAAGCGTCTGGTTAAGGTTTCATGCACATAATAAAAGCACACATATTTCACATCAAACAACAATCACTTACATACATGCGTAGATACTCACTAAATTTAGTCATGAAAACATACGAAAACACTGCTCTACTTCTACAAAATAATGGAGTTTCTCATTTAATAAAGATGCACAGAGATGTGCGCCTTGCAAGCACAAACCACATGCCTATACAAACTTTTTAAAAGTTACGAGCTGTAAACCTCTGGTGGGTGATGAACGACGCGCGCACGCACACGCGCACATATCACACAACATGTCTTCCAAATGCTGGACTTGATTTATATTGTTGACAAAGACATGTAAATTTATTCATGTTTGTGCTTACACACGTCGTCACGGGTGCTAAACTTATGTAAATAATGGTGTGTATGTCTAGGCCCTCCTTTCATGACCAGAAAGGCTTATACATTCCTGCCACTGTGTCTGTCTTATTTTTACACACACAGCATTAACACATACATGCATAATTATGGAGATAAGTTGTTATTTCTTATTTTAGGGTGGCTCGTTATATCATTAGTAAACGAATTCTGTAAAAATTGAAAAGACACTTAATGAAGAAGTTAGAAACAGAAAAGCTTCGGCAGATTTTGGAAATACAAATCAGTTGTAGTAATATTTTGTTGTACGTAAAGAAATATTTAAATTAGGCAGGTTGGTTAATTGATGTCGAAAACCTCGCTTTCTGCTTCCAATCTTACCACCTTTTTTTTACAAAGTGAGTTTCCACACACACACACCTAGGAATCGGCACAGTAATAAGTATTATCACCTTAATGCTGGCCTCTGCATATGTAAATAAGAACATGTGTGGGTGTGTGGTTCTTATAGCCATAATTTTCATATATACCTGCTTGTAAATATACACTAAAATAGGTGAATATATGCTTTGCCTGGCTTGCAGGTGTCAGTGAGCGCCTTGACATCATCGTGTAGTCACAATTACCAGGGCTACATTGCATACGAAATATGAATGCGGCCATCAGTGTCTATATACACGCATTTGTGTGAATGTGTATGTGCACAAGTGCGCAATGCATATACGTATGAGAAAGCGTCTGGCTGGCGTTATAAATTCGAGAAATGAAATCATATTTCTGTGCAGGTTAGGCACACATCCCATATGCGCTCGCCTCGCTTCCTGCGGAGCATAAGGTACCTTCTTTCGCTTGATGTCACCGTGACTTCGCCTCTTACGCCAGCACGCATGTCTATACGCGCACTAAGGTGACCCTATTCGTATTATCTAAATTCTCAAACGGACTTGTTGCGATACTTTCCTTCCTGGACATTTTGCTTAAGGTCTGTGCTCAAGCTGATCTTTTAAGTTTTGTGCGCATACAAAGTGCTTTTTGAGGCGTTCCGTTTGAATAGAGCTTAAAATAAATCCGAAAAAGGGGTGTGAGAGCTTTCATATAATTAAACAAAATTGAAACTAATATTTTCTTGATAAATATTTCGGCTCTCATGAAAATACAATTATTTCTTATTTGTACCATTATCCTAGCTAAAATGAAAGTAATTAAAAAGTAATGTCGCCACCACACACACACCTTAATACAAATACGCTTACGTATGCATGTGTGTTTCCACACTTTTTACGCTCGGAAATGTAATCATTTCACGCTATTGCTGTTTTCTTGTTTTCTCCTGCCTGCTGATTTTTAACGCTTCTGCTATTTATACTTTTCTGCTGAACACGTATTCAGGTTGTAATGTGAGAGTGTGTGTGGCAAGTTGTAGGTTGCGGGCTGTAACTGGTGTGGTATTATGAATATTTCATTTGAAACATGACATTATTTACTTAATTTGTTTAGCTCTGAATTATTGCTTTGATTTCTGTGGTACGTGTAAAATTTATTAACGAAATGACGTGAGAAAAATTGCGAACTGAAAAACACCTGCCCGCTTGGCGGATACGACTTGGGGAAACTTTAGGCAAATTTATGTAAGTGAGATAATTCTTTGAATACACAATTATTGATCCCAATAAATTATGTTTTTGTTAAGAAGCATATGTCAGAGACTTACGCGACTCAAATAAAACAAGAGTTATGTGATTAATAATTATTATTTGTAGTATAAAAAATATCTGGGCCGAAAAAAAGGATATATGCCGATTAGTTCCGCGAACACGATTAAATTATGAAGAAACCCGTTTTTCAGTCTGTTGAACACTGACAACAGTGAAGTTCATGAACTCGAGCTGCCAAACGTAGACGATGGAATGGCCGTTTCATTAATCGTTCGTGAGAACGTCCGGGCACCAATAACTCTATTCAAATGAGACGACTGGGAACCATTAATGTGAATGAATCATACATTCTATCAAGAAAGTATCGGGAATTCATAAATAAAACGAACATTTTTCAATCATCATCCAAATTTATTTTATCGCCTTCAAAGTAACATCAATTTGAAGCGATGCACATGTGCTAACAGTTTTGATGTATTCAATTGAGTCGAAGCGTGATCCCCGAAGAGGATATTTCAGTGTGAAGAAAGGTACATGAAGCTAGATCAGGGAAATTCGGTACTTGTTCAATGATATTTGTAAAATTTTGTAAAATTCGACAAACACTACTGAGGTCGACTGACATAAACTGCTGCTGTAAACATACTGGTTGACAGATCGCGCTAATTTTTAGCTTCATAAATAAGGACATTTATACCAACCCAGAAAAAAATTTACTTATCTTCCATATAAGCGGGGGATGAGAGGGGAAAATGAAGAATCCCCGATATTTTCTTGACAGAATGAATATGCATTTCTTTAGATAAAGGTGTGCCTGTTGATTGAAACTCATCACTTTTGTATTCCGTCTAACTAAAAAAAATCTCATTTACAATGTACCAGATATTGCAGAACAAGCCTACCTAATAGCAAACAAGATTCAATTGAATCGTCTATTTGTCGGCCTTTAAACCCCAGAAATTCACATTTTATTAGAAATGCATTGTGCGCCGAATAATAAGGACACAAAAATTATTTGTGGATACTTAATTCACCTTCGAAAACCCAAATTTGATTAGCATTTCAAAAATAACACTGAAAAATGTCACTTCACGATAAAGGTTAAATAAAATCCATAAAAAGGAATTACGTCACAGGAATATTTTCGACACCTTTTGTTTTGCCTTCTCTAAAGTTATTAAAGGAGCACAATGAATGAATCTTCTACTCATATTACAGTGGCAAGCAAAACTGAGTGCATGTTTGAAAATTCTATGTTTCAATATCTGTAACTTCCTCAATATTAAATCAAATTCAACCAAATTTTCAGCATTAATTATTTATTATGTACTTAAAAAAAATGACATTTGTAAAAAAGTTAAACTAAAACAAAAAAAATTTACTTACGGTCAAAAACGTAAAATATAAGCAATGCACTCAGTTTAGCACAATATGAAATCGTCGAATAAAATATCTCCATAAGTAGTCTAATTAACCGTTACCTTTTGACATATTGAGTGCTTATAAGTAAATTTAACAGTTCTGCTTATCAGTTTAGTGGGCTTTGTTTATTTCTGAAGACAAGTTTATTAAAAATGCGCAAAATTTCAGAATCAGTTGAAGATAGTGTAGTGGTAATGCTAAAAAACAATTTATCTTCACGCACTATTGCAAAAAACTTAAAAATAAGTCAAAAAACTGTAATGGCTGTAAAAAAAAGAAGATTAGTTGTTGTTGAATCCAATTTCGGTGGCCGCCCAAAACTGCTTACAGATGCGGATGCTCGTGCAATGGCACAAAATTTAAAAAAAGATAAGCGGGTAACACCCAAAAAAGCGGCTGAAATGCTGGACAAGAACGTTAGTGCCTCTACTGCTCAGAGAGCATTACACAGAATTGGTTTTATATCCGCAATAAAAAAAAAAGAAACCAGCACTGTCTGATAAAAATATAAAAGCGCGTTTGGCATTCTGCAGAAAGTATCAGGATTGGACAGAGGATGACTGGAAAAGGGTTATCTGGTCTGATGAAAGTAAAATTAATAGATTTCAGTCCGACGGCAAACAATATTATTGGCGCAGACGATATGAACGCATTCAAAAACACCACGTCAAGCAAACCGTGAAACATGGTGGTGGAAGATTAATGATATGGGGGTGTTTCACGTGGTGGCATATGGGACCACTCGTAAAAATTTAAGGCATCATGAAGAAGGAAGACTATCTTCAAATATTACAAACAAATTTGCCGGATTTTTTGGACGAGTGCACATATCCAGAGGAAGAAATGGTTTTTCAGCAGGATGGGGACCCGAAACACACGGCCAAGATAGTGAAAAAATGGTTGGACGAACAGAAATTCCAGAAGCTCATGTGGCCTGCGCAAAGCCCAGATTTAAACCCAATCGAAAATTTGTGGTCCTTGGTAAAAAGACGATTGGGTTTACACGAAAGGGCCCCAAAAAATATGGCAGAACTTATGGAACGCGTTCGGGACGAATGGACAAACATTCCTCGGGAAACCCAGACGCATCGCAAGTGTGAAAAAAAACAAAGGTCTTTGGACAAAATATTAAATTTCTTGTGTATATGCTCAATTTATTCGAAGATTTCATATTGTGCAAAACTGAGTGTATTGCTCATATTTTACGTTTTTGACCGTAAGTCAATTTTTTTGTTTTAGTTTAACTTTTTTACAAATGTCATTTTTTTAAGTACATAATAAATAATTAATGCTGAAAATTTGGTTGAATTTGATTTAGTATTGAGGAAGTTACAGATACTGAGACATAGAATTTTCAAACATGCACTCACTTTTGCTTGCCACTGTATATATTGCATCAAAGTGTAACATCGATAATGTCAAAAGTTTTCTGTATTGTATTGAATTGAATAGGAATTCCCGGTTTAAATATGGAAAATAGTTTTCAATGTTTCTATAATATTTAGAGCTTATTTGAAAAAATTGTTACGTATTTTTTCGGGCTCCGGTAATATTTTTAAAAAGCTTGTCAGTCTTGCATTAGTAATTAAATGATATTTTAAATCGTTTTAGCTGAACACTTTAATTTTTCACATAAGTATATACATAGAATTGAATTGAAAAGCGCATTGAAATTAATTGCAAAATTTATTTAAGATTAAATACAAGATATTAAGCACTCTAATCTCTGCTCATTTACAGTTACTTAATATAAATATAAATAATTATTCACAATTTTGCTCAATCAAACTATTGTGCCCTGCTATTCGGTGTGTAAATATATAAATATATACACATACATATATTTAATATATATGTATTTATATATGTATACCAAACCCAAAAATACACACGAAATCAAATTAAATGATGATTTGACCACAAACAATTAAAACAAAATTTATCAAGAGAGGGAGGGTTAAATATTCTAGCTAAAGAAATATATGAAAGAACTGCGCTTATAGAAACACAGTGTACACCTTCATTCATTTGGAATACCTGTAAGATATCCACACGATACAACAAAAAAGAAATTAACTGTCAAATTTCCACAGTAATTGAAAACAAAATTGTTTCTTTCTTGAATTTATGTTTTATTTATGGGAACGAACATCGTTTAGAGCAGACAGCCTTCTAAGTATTCCATATATCCACTATTCTCCTAATATTGCCGTTAAGATTTAGCCCAATAGTATATAAAATGAATAACTGTTACATAATCCAGTCGAATTTCGAATACATATTATTATTTAAATGTTCCCCATTTCTGATGAAACACGTCAGGAAGAGCTGAGCTCGGGTATAGCCGAGCATTTCATACTCTTGCAACATGCAAAAATTAACCCTTCTGCACAAATTGGGTCAAAATGACCCAAATTTGAGAAACAAACGCGTATTACTATGCCTTAGGATGGCTAATTTCTCATAAAACCATTTTGATATCCTCAGTCTGAGTCTTATGATGAGTTTTTTTACATAATTTTTTAAAAACTTTTCGTACGCGTATACAATTTGTGGGTCATTTTGACCACCAAGAAAATTTATGCTCAAATGTGACTAAACAGAAAAAGCGTGCTAGTGCTCATTTGTGAATTTTGCGGTGCCTAGTGATAACGGTATTCAACCTCATTTTCTGATTTTTTTTGATCAGAAAAAGAAACCAGAAATAATACATCACTATAATGCGACTAAAGCAGGTGTTGATGCGCTGGACCAATTAGTAGCAACGTACACATGTAAACGCCAAACGAAACGATGGCCAGTTGCACTCTTTTCCAATATAGTCGATGCTTCGGGATATAACGCATATGTTATATGGACCGAACTTAATCCCGAATGGAACAGAACTAAAAACTTTAAGCGGCGATTATTTTTAGAAGACTTGGCCACATCTTTGGTAACCCCGCACATTACACGCCGAAAGCGAATGCCCTATGGTCCTTCTGCAAAAAGAGTTGTGGAAAACATCCAGGAAGCAGTCGCAGCAGACACTCCCAGTTTATCCACGGTCGTGCAGCCTCAAGATTCTCCTTTATGCTTCTTGAGTAAGAGACAAAGGTGTTTTTATTGTTCACATACTAAAAACTCCAACAAGCATTCAGTTCGTTGCGATAAATGCTTGAAATATATATGCAAACAACATAGTGTAAAGGCAGTTGTATGTATAAATTGTCAGAATTGATGTATTTTTACTGACTCCTATTGAAAATAATTTTGAATTTGTTAATTTTATGTTTGAATAATAAAAAAATGAGTTTGCCATTATAATTTTACCATACTGACGTCTTTTTGCTATTGGGTCATATTGACCCACAAATTGTTTATGAGGGGTACAATCTCAATTTGTGCAGAAGGGTTAAAGCCGAGGTACTATCTTCAGATACACAAAGTTTCTTAGTTAAATGGGATCTACGGGAGTTTTCACCCGATTTTAATCATTCTAAATACAAAGATGCACCGTTTTATATAAAAATATGTATTAGAGTATTAGATATTTTATAAAATTTCTTGCCCTTTGATGCCTCTTGCTAACGCGATTCCCTGTGCCAAATTACAGTTTTATATCTTAAGTGTGACAATTTATAGATTTTCGATTAATGGCGCTTTGTGGGTGTAACAGTAGACCGATTACGCCCACCTACCAAACCTTCTTTCGTTTCAAATCCCTCAAATATTTATGAAGACCCTCCGTGAAGTTCGTCCAAATTAAATTTATTTTTTTATAAAGTTAAATTCTTTCGTTTTAATTACGTTGATTTTGACATGGCTGAGTGCGTATTTTCGTATTTAAGGCATAACTATTTTTCTTACTTAATGCATTGTTTAGTCACACTCAGATCAAGTTCCGCTTTTAAAGGATGATTCGTTTCGATCTTCCCAATTTTTCATTTGAAAGAAAAAATACAGAAATTTCAAATTTAATGAAGAATGTTTAATATCATTTGAAAGATAATTCTTGGCATTTATTTTTTGAATATTATCTTTTTCACATGTTCACCGCGGCTACGTTTCCAATGGTCCATCCGTTGAGTCCAATTTTCGATGACTTGTTCGAGCATTTCGACTGGTAGCTGGCGAATGACATGCGTGATGTTTTACTCTAAGGCTTGAATCGTATACACTCTCAGCTACGGCTACTACATTTTCTTCACCGCGTGCTGGCCGTGGTCTATTCGGTCGAATATTAACCAATAATGCATGCTGGGTCTCAAGATGGGTGATGGTGTTGTAATTAGTAGGCCGATTATGTCGACCATAAGTTCAGCGAATCGCGCGAAACACATTTTTTACAGAACGTTAATTTTCGTAATAAACTTGAACAACTTGTAAACGTTGTTCAGGCGTAAGTATTTTCATATGTCATATGTCATATGTGATGTGCCAAACAATATTGAACATAACTAACTTGGCAGCTTAACAAAATTCACCTCTACTTGGATCACCCGTTACAATAAAATATGGATACTAAAATGTTTGTTGTGCCGTTGGCAAAATACTAGTTATAGACAAAAACAATTTTGCACATATAATTATGTGACTGAGGTACTCTGTATCACCACGTCGTAAAAGTAAAAAAATTGGTTTGAGTGCTGTTATATGTTCAAATTTAATCGGACTTTTCAAAAGTCATTAGAATGGATATGGAAATAGTTATTTACAACTTACTAAAGAAGAAGAAGCCTTGAAGTTTGAGAAAGCAACTGGAAAACTCCGTTTTATATATTTGTTCAAAATTAGTTTAAAAGCGTCTTCAAAACGCTTACCGAAGAATACTGCTTGCAGTAAAATGACTTCTGTATTTTGGAGTTTTTTTAATTATTTATTTATAAAACAAAAGTAACTTTTGTTCTCAGCAACCGACGATAGCTGTAGAATTCCTACACTCCTCCGTTTTCGCTGAGCGATTAAGCTTTTTTCATTTTGGCAGCCGTCCGGGGTAATCAAGCGCGAAATTGGAAATGAAAACAAAACGGAATGGCAACGTTTGTAAATGAGCCGGCTATATTTGTGTGTTTGTGGGCGTATAGAGTAGCGGTATATGCAAATTGAATGGCTGCCCTTGAGATACTCAAAATATTTAAGGCCAAAAACTAACACTAATTTACGGCAACGGCATCAGGGAGGGCCGGAATTAGTGGTTTACACTTTGCCATGCAACATGTGGTGCGGCTCTAATTGCAGCGAATATGCATTACAATGTAGCAACAGCATACATTTTAACCACAACAACAAATTGAAATTGCCGAAGCCTGCAAATCCTTTACGAAGCGCCATTGAAAACAATAACAAATATGTAAACAGCTAATCACCTAATTGGAGGCAACAACATGAGCAGATTTTCTATGGAAACATGAAGTAGGCGTTTATTTTGCAACAGCAAACCGGCGCTGACTAAGAGCCCAACAATAACCGCGTGAATTTGTGAGCGGCTTCTTTATAATTGCTTGGTTCGGCTTAATCTCGATGAAGTTCAAATTATTGCAACTGGAATTCCGTTTTTTTGGAAGAACCGGATGAATTTTATTAGAACTTGAGTATATACATATGAGTATGTAGTTAAAGTTGCCTTTCATCGTGGGACAAAATTTATGGTTTCGGGTATCCAGATAAGTTGACTCATAAATAATCGAATATCAGCAATGTCTGGTTTGAATGACAAATCTTTATTTTCCAGCTATTCTCCCAAGGGTTTATTTTTAAGGAACTTTCGCTTTCAAAACACATTTCGTTGCAACCTCAATTTGGAATTGAATTAGCATTACAAACGGCTCTCAGGGTCTTCGGAACTATATCAAACCTATATTTTCCATTTTATTTCATACAGTTCTTTTTTCAATTGATTAAGATGATATTAGTTTATTATTACTTGGGAGTGGCCAGAAACGATTCTTTTACATATGACTCAAGCAGCTCACGACTTCCGGTCTCTGACCAAGTATCCTCTGGGTAGCTTAAGAACATCCGTTTGAAGGCGAGCTAAAGTGAGAAGGCGAAATATCCCCTACTTAGGGTTGTGCGCTGGGTTTGGGACCCGCCACGTAAAAAAACGCACCAATGAAAACCAACAATCAGCCTCGGATGAGAGACCCCCCTTTTGATGACGACCATGGCAAACGAAATAAGGACTACGAATTGAGAACATGCACCTGGAATGTCCGGTCCCTTAATTGGGAAGGTGCCGCTGCCCAGCTGGTTGATGTCCTCGTGAAAATAAAGGCTGACATCACCGCCGTCCAAGAAATACGATGGACGGGACAAGGACAGAGACGAGTAGGTCCTTGTGACATCTACTACAGTGGCCATATAAAGGAGCGCAAGTTTGGTGTTGGATTCGTGGTGGGAGAGAGACTCCGTCGCCGAGTACTATCATTCACTCCTATGAATGAACGTCTAGCCACAATCCGCATCAAAGCGAAGTTTTTCAACATATCGCTGATTTGCGCCCACGCCGCGACAGAAGAGAAGGACGATGTGACCAAAGATGCCTTTTATGAGTGCTTGGAGCGCACTTATGAGAGATGCCCCCGCCACGATGTCAAAATCGTGCTTGGCGACTTCAACGCCAGGGTGGGCAAAGAAGGTATCTTTGGCACTACGGTCGGTAAATTCAGCCTCCACGAGGAAACATCCCCAAATGGGTTGAGGCTGATCGACTTCGCCGGGGCCCGAAATATGGTTATCTGTAGTACTAAATTCCAGCATAAGAAGATACATCAAGCTACCTGGCTGTCTCCGGATCGAAAAACCACCAACCAGATCGATCATGTTGTGATAGACGGAAGACACGTCTCTAGTGTTTTAGATGTGCGTGCGCTCCGAGGTCCTAACATCGACTCGGATCACTATATTGTTGCAGCCAAAATTCGCACCCGCCTCTGTGCAGCAAAAAACGCACGCCAACAAACACAAGGAAGGTTCGATGTCGAGAAGCTGCAATCACAACGGACAGCCGAATGATTTTCTACTCGGCTTGCACTCCTGCTCTCTGAGAGCACTCGTCAACAACTCGGTATAAGGGAACTGTGGGACGGCATTTCAAACTCCTTACGTACAGCTGCAACCGAAACCATTGGTTTTCGGGAAGTGCAAAAGAACAGCTGGTACGACGAGGAGTGCCGTGTCGCAGCGGAGAGAAAACAGGCTGCCTACCTCGCAACGTTACGATCGACCACAACACGTGCGGGATGGGATAGATACCGAGAGTTGAAGAGGGAAGCAAGACGCACTTGTAGACAGAAAAAGAAAGAGGCCGAAATGCGTGAGTACGAAGAGCTTGATAAGCTGGCCGACAGGGGTAATGCTCGAAAATTCTACGAAAAGATGCGGCGACTTACAGAAGGTTTAAAGACCGGAGCATACTCTTGTAGAACCCCCAAAGGTGATCTAGTCACCGATGCCCTAAGCATACTTCAATTATGGAGGGAACACTTCTCCAGCCTGCTGAATGGCAGTGAACACACAACGCCAGGAGAAGGCGAACCCGATTCCCCAATCGATGACGATGGAGCAGACGTTCCACTGCCCGACCATGAAGAGGTTCGAATAGCAATTGCCCGCCTGAAGAACAACAAAGCGGCAGGGGCCGACGGATTGCCAGCCGAGCTATTCAAACACGGCGGTGAAGAACTGGTAAGGAGCATGCATCAGCTTCTTTGTAAAATATGGTCGGAAGAAAGCATGCCCAACGATTGGAATTTAAGTGTGCTATGCCCAATCCATAAAAAAGGAGACCCCACAATCTGCGCCAACTACCGTGGGATAAGCCTCCTCAACATTGCGTATAAGGTTCTGTCGAGCGTATTGTGTGAAAGATTAAAGCCCACCGTCAACAAACTGATTGGACCTTATCAGTGTGGCTTTAGACCTAATAAATCAACCACCGACCAGATATTCACCATGCGCCAAATCTTGGAAAAGACCCGTGAAAGGAGAATCGACACACACCACCTCTTCGTCGATTTCAAAGCTGCTTTCGACAGCACGAAAAGGAGCTGCCTCTATGCCGCGATGTCTGAATTTGGTATCCCCGCAAAACTAATACGGCTGTGTAAACTGACGCTGAGCAACACTCAGAGCTCCGTCAGGATCGGGAAGGACCTCTCCGAGCCGTTCGATACCAAACGAGGTTTCAGACAAGGCGATTCCCTATCGTGCGACTTTTTCAACCTGCTTCTGGAGAAAATAGTTCGAGCTGCAGAACTCAACAGAGAAGGTACCATCTTCTATAAGAGTGTACAACTGCTGGCGTATGCCGATGATATTGATATCATCGGCCTCAACACCCGCGCCGTTAGTTCTGCTTTCTCCAGACTGGATAAGGAAGCAAAAGAAATGGGTCTGGCAGTGAACGAGGGCAAGACGAAATATCTCCTGTCATCAAACAAACAGTCGTCGCACTCGCGACTTGGCACTCACGTCACTGTTGACAGTCATAACTTTGAAGTTGTAGATAATTTCGTCTATCTTGGAACCAGCGTAAACACCACCAACAATGTCAGCCTGGAAATCCAACGCAGGATTACTCTTGCCAACAGGTGCTACTTTGGACTGAGTAGGAAATTGAAAAGTAAAGTCCTCTCTCGACGAACAAAAGCCAAACTCTATAAGTCGCTCATAATTCCCGTCCTGCTATACGGTGCAGAGGCTTGGACGATGACAACAACCGATGAGGCGACCTTAAGAGTTTTCGAGAGAAAAGTTCTGCGAAAGATTTATGGTCCTTTGCGCGTTGGCCACGGCGAATATCGCTTTCGATGGAACGATGAGCTGTATGAGATATACGACGACATTGACATAGTTCAGCGAATTAAAAGACAGCTGCTACGCTGGCTAGGTCATGTTGTCCGGATGGATGAAAACACTCCAGCTCTGAAAGTATTCGACGCAGTACCCGCCGCGGGAAGCAGAGGAAGAATTATTTTAATTTCGAATGAACCATGGTGAACCTGTTCTTACTCTAAGGAATCTTCATGACTACAGAAATAACGTATTGTATAGCATAACTTGGTTTTCAAAGCTAAGTTTAGAATTTGTATTTAAAAGTCAGTTTAAATTTGATGCTCCTATTTTCATGCATTTTCCTTAAACAAAGGGAACGGGACTAATATCATCTTCTTCTTCTTTACTGGCGTAGGCACCGCTTACGCGATTATAGCCGAGTTAAAAACAGCGCGCCAGTCGTTTCTTCTTTTCGTTATGTGGCGCTAAATTGGATATTCCAAGCAAAGCCAGGTCCTTCTCCACTTGGTCCTTCCAATGGTGTGGAGATATTCCTCTTTCAGAGCTGGAGTGTTTTTGCCCATTCGGACAGCATGACCTAGCCAGCGTAGCCGCTGTCTTGTCAATGTAACGAGAAATAATGAGTGACTTATAGAGTTTGGTTTTTGTTCGTCGAGAGAGGACTTTACTTCTCATGCCTACTCAGTCCGAAGTAACACCTGTTGGCAAGAGTTATCCTGCGTTGGATTTCCAGGCTGTCATTGTTGGTGGTGTTTATACTGGTTCCAAGATAGACGAAATTATCTACGGCTTCAAAGTTATGACCGTCAACAGTGACGTGAGAACTAAGTTGTGAGTGCGACGACTGTTTGTTTGATGCCAGAAGATATTTCGTCTTGCCCTCGTTCACTGCCATACCCGGTTCTTCGACTATCTGTGTTATATTACAATTCAAAGGTGCTTACATCAGTGTCAAATACTTCATCTTCGAAAAACTACAAAATATTGGCCATGAGACTTCCTTAATTTGTCGAAATCAGTGAGTTTTCTGAGGTCATACTGAGACGGTCCCTTAAAGTTTTATATCTTAATTTAGATCATACGTAACTCTATACCTACAAATCTCGATTAGTTTTAGGTGAAACATACAACCGTTAGGCGAACAAAACTTATACTCTGTAGCAAAATGTTGAAAAGGTATTAAAAGCAGTTTTCATTTCGGAACTTCGAAACTTATTAACTCAAGTAGTTGCGAAGTGCTTTTAAGGTCATATACATATCTCTACATATTTTATTAAATTAAAAACTATCGTTGTAGTTTCGTTTTAAGGGTGACCCCCAACGATAATTATTATAATTAACAGTAGACAAATCCTTAATTAGTATTAATGCTGTTTTCCAAGGAATAATTAGTTCCCTTTGCTTCGCATAATAGGAAGTAATTAGATTTTGTGCATGAGTAATATTGAATTGGGGACCGCATGTAAATTCTCATTGAAATCGGTTGCCATTAATAGCTGTCTGCCATGAATTTTCATGCGAATCCCAACACGCCTGCCTACAAGTAAATTAATTCATTTATACCAGGAGCCGACGCATATACACCTAACTAGGCTCAAACTCACGACCTCCTTTTTTAATATGCGAATTTTCCATCTAACCATTTTCTTATCCGCTTGCGCTTATTTACATACGACAGACAGGAAATCCCATTTTAACCTCAACTGAACAATAATCTGCATTAATGCAAAGCAGTAATGAGATTCCACTAATTTGGTTCACAGCACAATAAAAACACAGCCGCCACATGCCAACTGCCACAAGTGTGTAGCGAAGAAGCGCCGGTCTTCGCCGCAGCAGCGCTGCAAGTATTCTCTTATCAGCAAGTAACGGCAACGAGACACTTAACGCCGAAGGCAACCGCTCCCGACATTTGCTTGACTGCTTTTCCGCTCAGCTGGTTACCGAAAAATTTATTGGCACATACCTGCTTTAATTTTACGCTCTCAGATTCGCTTCGCATGCTCCTCTCATGGCAAAACATGTGTATTAGGTTCTTTGTATATATAATAGTATGTAAATATACATATATAATATATCTCATATTAGGTCCATATGCTTAATACAATATCTTCGTTGCTTAAACGTGATTGTTATTTAAAACTGTTTGGGCACGTAGAATGTAGATTAGAATAATTAAGAATATTGAGCAGCTCAACAGATAAAGGGCGTACTAAATTGACATATTCTGCCTGGCAGATTTGTGCTAACTCCTGGGATCTTAAAATGTTTTCATTAGTGTAAATTATAATCAGAGCTGTTTTTTTTTCTTAAAAATCATTTGAATAATCATCCGAATTGAAATTGAACGATAGAATTAGAATTTGCGACTGTTTCGTCCCGTTACTTCTTTGATTGACAGAAAGAACGGATGCCTTTAATTGCAAGACAACATAAGCAAAATACTCCGATTTATAATGACAATAAAACCAACAATTACAGCCAGATTATATTTTGAGGTCGGCTCTAAGGAAATTGGATTGCTTGAACCTGTTATA
Organism: Bactrocera zonata; assembly: GCA_037783105.1. NCBI lineage: Eukaryota > Metazoa > Arthropoda > Insecta > Diptera > Tephritidae > Bactrocera > Bactrocera zonata. The sequence goes on from JBAWJQ010001699.1 coordinate 570,359, forward strand.
TTCAATTTTAGTATCTGCCTTTAGTTAAGGCTCCCTTATTATTGTAGTTTTACTTCACATTCAGTCAAGAAACTCCTACGCTACCTTATCGCACGTGACTTAAACCAAAATCATAAAAAAACAAAATTTACTTAAATCAAAAAATCCTAAGAGACGTGCGGGAAAAATAAGCAAAAGCGGCGAAACGTATTAATCAGTTTCTATAAATCAAGAGCATCCATTAGCTGAAAAAAGACGTACTTTTGCGTACTTAAAATATTGTAAGACTTTGGTTAGAAGGGAAAATTTGATAAACAAATATTTAGCGGAATTTTTGCAATTATTACAAAAGTACAATGATATTTTTAGTGGTTCAGTATTTCCTTCCGACAATATTTTTGAGAAGGTGAAGCCTTTACAATATTCAATGACTTTGGCAACAACATTACGGTTTTTAACCCAACAGCATTTCGGTTGAAGTTTTGAAAGTCGGTATTATGGCTGTTTTCAACTTAATCCGTAAAAAAAATTCGATAGAAGTGTTGTCAAACTTTAACTTTGTTTGGAATTACGGCCCAGTGGGCTTGACTACAGATAAAAGATTTTTAACTACTAACAAGCAGCTGTAGTTAAACATTAATGAATTTATTTTAGAAACATATTGTTGAAAAAATGGAAAATGGGCAAAAAGAACTATTTTATTTATAATTTCAAACTATTTTAATCAACTTTTATGTACGAATAAAATGAAAGCTGAAAAATTTGTTGAGCTTGAGGAGTAAAATCTCATTTTGGACAAACATTAAAATACAATTAAGGGACCGAGGGTAGTGTTTCGAACATAAAAGAACCGTTGCAATGTATTACTCCTAGGGATATACTTTTTGAGTAAAATTCAAATTTTAAAGCTACTTTTCAGTCACGTTTACGGAGTCAGAGTTTACGGTCTTCACAAATGTGGTATTCATAATATTTACTGTATAATATTTACCGAGTTGAGTAGATTGGGATATTAAATAGGTGTAAATAGCACTAGTTTCGTTGAAAAAAGTGGAGTAATTTGTAACGGTATTGTTAGGAAAAAATAAGAAAAAACTTTAAACACCAGAATTCAGTACAGGAACTTGATGGCGAATGTTCTGTTTGTATGTCAACTGTATGCTATAGTTATCTGATCTCAACAATTTCTTTAGAGATTGCAATATTGCCTTAGACACTAATTCTTCTCATCTCCGGACTTGCTTTTTCTCTGGTAACGTACCGACGAGAGAAATGTGATTGGGAAGAAGTCGCTAGAGAAGAAACGTACTGAGCATTTTCGCGGATGGTTGAAACTAGGATGGAAGGTTTTAAGGAGAGTTATCTGTAAGTAGCTCTCCGCTTTAGGCTATCGGATCACTGGAGTGTATTTCAGGCAGAAGTGGCTGCTTCCAAAATCCCGGTAAATGTACTGCTACAAAGTTCATAGAACTGAAAATCCAGTTCGGTGTGGAGTCGCATTGCGTCCAGGTTCTAGACTCACAGCACGGCAGAAGATTTAAGTCGGACTCGAACCCGACCAAGGTGGAAATGGTGTCCCTTTCATGTGACTAGTTGGATATAAATAATATATGCAAAAATATTGTATTATTTGGGGTGCTGATAACTGTATTGTTTTGATCTATATGCTTTTAAGCACCGCGAGGTTAGGACCTGAATGTTAGGTACTCACGTAAAACACAACAAAAGTTGGACACCATACAACAAACCGTAAAGCTAAAAATCTTGTCGGGTGGTACTTGTCAAAGTGGTATGAAGGAGTGGGAAGTGTAAACATCGAGGCACTTTCTCTTTCATTATTCAACCTTTTCACGATTTGGGCTGAAACATATTGGTAGTCAGAAGACATAGGCGAAACTGACATTACCCGTCTCAACAAATTTGTATGAGGCTCAAAGGACTTCGTCCATTATATAGGACTTTTTAGATAACACAAGTGATGGGCGTTTTTAGCTCTTCAAGTGAGACCACTATTGGGATCGATTTTTTAACCTAACCTATATGCTATAGTTGCAGTATATCGGCGGTTCCCACAAATGCGCAGCGTCTTGAAAAAAAAGGTGGTATGCAAAATTTCAGAATGATATTTAAAAAACTGAGAGACTAGTGTGAGTATTTACAGATGGACATAGCTATGCTATTTATGTAGTATATATATTTTATAGGATAACAAGAAGTTATAAACATCGTAGCGAATTGAAAATGTATACTCTGTCCAGGGTATAAAAATATATGTATATATATACAGTAGAATTCATTCATAACGACGTCGCTTATAACGACTAACCGTTTTTATCGTCGATATTAATTACTCAAGTTCGGTTTAATGGTTCGATACTGAGAAAATTTAACCGGTTAGTGCGACTCCAGTTTGAGCGACAAACCGTTCATAGCGACATTTTTTACGATAATTCGTCCGTTTAGAACGACGCGCCGTGTTTTGTTTCAATTTAGGTAACGAATGACCAATACCTCGGCCCCCTCACATTCGTATTAGTTCATAAAGCGCTATCAAATGAGTTCTGTGAAGAGAAAGTGTTTTACAATTGAAGAAAAGAGTACAATATTACACAGATTAGAAGCTGGTGAATTAAACGCGACCCTCGCAAAGGAATTTGGCGTATCTCATTCTACAATATCAACAATAAAATACAAGACCGAGCCGCTATTTAATGCCAATGTTTTGAAATGCAAACGTGTAAGAACTTCTAGTCATGAGCAGTTGGATAAGGCATTGTTACAGTGGTTTAAGCTTCAGCGCGACCGGGGAATACCTCTTAATGGGCTTCTGCTACAAGAGAAAGCAAATTTTTTTGCTATACAGTTAGACATGCAAAATTTCATATGTTCCATGAGTTGGATAAACCGTTTTAAAGTAAGCCACAACATCGTCAGGGGAAAGATTGTTGGCGAGTCTTTGTCAATACAACAGAGTGATGTACACGATTGGTTAGAAAAAGAAAAGAGTAGGCCAACTATACATTTAGTGATGATGAAATTTTTAATGCAGATGAGACCGGGTTGTTTTATAAATTAACCCTAGACAAGACGTTGAAATTTAAAGGTGAAAGAGGTACAGGAGGAAAATTATCAAAGGAGCGAATAACAATGGTGGTGGTAGCCAACATGAGTGGCACTGCTAAAAAAAAAAAACTTCTCGTAATCGGGAAATCTCAACGTCCCAGATATTTTAAAAATGCACGGCATTTGCCAGTGGATTATGAGAGCAATCGAAAAGCCTGGATGACTGGTGACATTTTTACCTCGATCGTGTACTTACGAAAAAGAATAAGAAAACCCTGCTGTTAGTTGACAACTGTCCTGCACATCCCCATATTGCAGACTTGAAAAGCATAATCCTAGTATTTCTGCCTCCAAACACGACATCAGTGTTGCAACCCATGGATCAAGGGATCATTCGAGCTTTGAAAGCACATTTTCGTAAAAACCTGTTTTTAAAAATGATCCAGTTTCTAGATGGCGGATGCAGTAGTGTTGAGTGCCTGAAGATCACTGTTCTTGACGCTATTCTAATGATTCAAGGTGCCTGGACTCAACACCAGCAAGGTACAATTTTTAACTGTTACAAACATGCTGGTTTTGTCCAGAGCAATGTAGAATGTACCATAACTTCAGATGATTTTAACGAAGAAGACAACGTACCGCTGAGCATTTGGGCGAAGGCTATAAGCATGATAAGCATCAGTTACCCATAACTAACGAGGAGTTTGAACAATACGCGCGTGTCGATGATGCTGTCGGTACTTGCGTAGAGCCGTCTGATGAAAACATTGTGAATAATATCATCGCAGACGACGCAAATAGCAAAGATAGCGACGGTGATGATGACGAACCAGAGTTTTATCCAATCTTGAGTGTATCTGAAGCTCTGAAGGCTGCGGAAACGCTTAATGTATTTGTTCAGACTAACTTTGATGATGACCATATGAAAACAATGATATCACGTATTCACAATGCTGTCCGAAGTTCTTACTACCGAACAAAAGTCTGTCAAAAACAAACCCAAATAACAGATTTCCTACGTTAGTGACAGTATTACAGTACATTATGTACCTATGTTTGTAATTTGGTATGTGCTACTTATTTGTGTACGTATAAGAATAATAAAAATAAACATATGTAACTGATTCCTACAACATGTTTTATTTACCTAAATATGAAAATCAAACTTTCGTACTTATAATACATAATTATATACATATGTAAATATCCGTTTTATACGTCATCCGATTAGTACGACATAATATCGCCGGTCCCTTGAAGGTCGTTATATCCGGATTCTACTGTATATATATATATATGTTTAGTGATTGCTTTATGTTATCTGTATCGAGTAAAAGAGTCCAAAAGAAAATTGGCAAAGTTGGTAGCAAAACAAATTAAAATCCTGTTTACATCAACACCAAATTTCGTCAAGCCGGTTAATCTAACGAAAAATATCAAAATATAAAAGCTTCAACTTAAAAACGAATTAGCTCTTTGTTGAAATTTTATGACTAAGCCAATCAAAATCTATTAATCATTAAAAAGTATAAAAGAGGTTATAGAGTGCTTTGGAATATGTTCTACTGTGACAGAGAGTTTTTACATCCTTTATATATTTTGATGAGCCCTTGGACATGGGGCATATACTTTGAGTACTACGTTGACATTAATCTCTTATTACTTACTATACCCTATTGTTTTTAAGGGAAGGGATCTCATTCAAATTCCATACCATTTGCTGCTTAATAACTTTTTACGACTTTCGATAATTTGTATATGTACTTATGCAAGTATATAATATAATATATACACCCTAAACCGTTAGCAATTAGCACCAAATATCCCTCATGCCGTTAAAGGGAGTTTATGCATTGACTATCGCATTTGGCTTCCGACTGTATTAGAACGAAATCCATGTTTATGTCCTGCTCACGCCGGAGCTTGCCGATAGTCGTTATTGAAAACTACTGTCTCGAAAACTAGAGGAAGCCTAAGGTATTAAATTGAGCTGGTGCCTACCTCTGACGAAATATAGAATGGTGGAATTGGAGGGGGAGAACATTCTTATATATACCTGCGCAATACATTAGGGAAATTATTTAAGGATCATAAAGTTTACGTGCGTTTAAAGTACCTTGTTACTCGCTTTTAAGTACCGGTGAACAGAGCGTAGAGCAGATCCTACAGCGCGCCTTGCTGCTGTCGAGCAGATAATTCAGTGAGCGCAATCTTTTAATGCGCTGGTATACAGCACTGGATAACTAAGGGAGCGCAGTGAGGCGGCACAACCAGCGCTCGCATGTACAATACACACATACATACACATTTGTGTTTAGTTGGAAGGATGCTCATTGAATTTATATGTGAACGAGCGTGCCACTCATGAGTGGCCATGAAATAAAAACCTGGAAAAATATCACGGACGACAACATGCTTCAGTTATTTAGCACCTTGAGAACTTCTGCTCCAACGCAGAGCGGCTGAAAGTCGCGGCAAGACGAGAAGACAAGGGTACACGTATGCATAATATTCATATGGCTATTAACGGCGGAATGAGCAGCACGTTGCGCATGGGTGTGCGAGCTTAAGTGAATTGTAGTTGCGTTGTTTGGCATAAACTCAAATCATAATCTTGACGAGGCTTAAACTTAAGGACCATCAAGTGGAGTAAGTTGGTGACATAGTGCAAGCGAGTTAATGGCGCGTAAAATATCAAACACACACACATGCACGCACACATCGCCATTCATAAGCAGCGATAAATGCCAAGAAGGATATATAGTGCCAATGCAATGGTACCGTTGTCAGCCGTCAGCAGTCACTCGCCTCAATAAGCGCCGTATACGCGTTCGTGCTTGCCGTCAACAGTCACTGCTGTCACTGGTGTCTGGAGGAGCAGCAGCAACGTACGGCATATTCCTCTTTAATTCGAAATTCACGAATGTACGCTTACGCTTACTTATATAATGCGGTGAGCATTTCATTGCCGCAGCAATTGCCCAAAATAATTACAATTTACGATGTAAATTGACGCTGGAGGTGCCACACACATGCCGCCTTGCGTATCTCCCTTCGAATCACGTAAGAATTGTACCCATGTGCTCATCCCATGACACTTATCTACCAATATTTTTAAGCCACGCGCTAACTGCTGAACAGTGGGCAATTTTCACAAAAATACGCATAATAAAAGTGCAGACGAAAAGTCGGCAGATCGTCGTAATCAACTTATCGCTAAAGATTGTAACGTTAAATGGGGAAGGCTCTGTAAGGAAAAGCGATTTAGAAGCCGTCTCTGATTTCTTAGATTCTTTTCGATCTTGACATTGCAACAATAAATACTTCGATAAATCGATTTTTTTGCATAAATTCAATCTAAGCATTCATAGAATGCAAAACAATGTTCTTAAAATATATGTAGTTGCAGAGTTGCAGGAACGAGAAAGAAAATTCTTTAAAGCACATGGCCTACACACCTGATTTTCTCGAAACTATATTTTTAAAATGGCGTCTATGATATGTCAAAAACCGTTTGGTCATATTGTACCATTTTCTTTTCCATAAAAAAGTAGTCACAAAAGATCATGAAGTTTTATGTTTTAATGTTTAAGAGCATTGAAAACTTTTAATTTTCAAGATTTGTAAAAGATCCTCGATCCGCGATAGCCACCTTCCTATAGATCAACATCCAATTTCTTTTTTTTTTTTGGAATTTACATTAGCAAGTCTGCAAAAGTCTACAAAAAAATACGAAAACACATTCAGCCGTCACACGAGATGACTCCTTTAATGATATGAAAGTCCTATCTGCTTTTCAATTCTAATTTGTATAAAAAACATTGATTAGAAACCAATTTTTATTTCATTTCGAGTTATGAACTGCTGCACTGACTGTGGCCTTAACCTTAACAGAAATAAAATATATGTACTATTAAACTGTAAGGTATTGCCTTTGTTGAATTTCGCTCAAATATTGGTCTGCCAGCGCAACAACAGAAAAACGAATAGACACGATTTTTTCTATCCTACAGTTAAACAACTGAACATCATACTTGGCTATGTTAGCTAATATTAATTATATCAATTTATTGCTGAGGTATTTTCGCTATAAATTCATCGCAAGCCATAATTTTCCGAGAGCGATTTTGTGTCAAAACCTCATTTCTCTGTAACAATAGTCATATAATATTAAAACGATTAGCACCTTGTTCCGTCGTTTTGTCTAGTTTTTATACACGATTGTGAAATTGAAGAAAAAATTAATATTATATATGAAATTTGCCACGATGTATATGTATGGCAGCTGTATGCTATAGTTAACCGATCTAAATAATTTCTTCAGAGATTATATTTTTATTAGAAAATAACCTGTGTCAACTTTTGTGAAGATACATTGTGAAATGTGAAAGTTTTCCATACAAGAACTTAATTCCGATTGTTCAGTTTGTATGGCAGCTATATGTTATAGTGGTCAAATATCGGCAGTTCCGACAAATCAGCAGCTTCTTGAAGAGAAAATGCAAAATTTGCAAAATTTTAAAACGATATCTTAAAAACTGAGGGACTAGTTCGTATATATACAGACAGACGAACAGACATGGCTAAATCGACTCAGCTCAACATACTGATCATTTATATATGTACATATGTACTTTATAGGGTCTCCCCGCTTCCTTCTGGGTGTTACAAACATCGTGACAAACTTAATATACCCTGTTCAGGGTATAATTATGACATATGCGACGGAATGGTTCGTTATGTTCGAAATTTGATTAATAGGATTTTAACAGTAGGGATCTAAATTGTCTCGAAAAGCGAACTGGGATATTTAATTTAACTTCAGAAAGCAAAAGAGAACTGTTAACTACTTCATTACTGAGAATATAACACCAAGCATTTCTCTACGATTCGTAAATGTATTTAGATTTATACATAACTTGTAAACGACTAGTGTATGTAAGAAGACTTAACCTGAAATCCCATCGAAAATGTTCTAAGGCAAAAAGTAGAATTACTTTTGAATCCACTCTGACTTAACTGAATAAATTTGGTAACTAGGGTTACACATACAACAATTTTCCAATAAAGGTCGAACCAAAGTTGTTAAAAGTGTTTTGGTAACATACGGATCACTAAATTAGACTAACCTTTAACAAAACTGGAATACCTTTTGCTTCCAAGCCAAATATTGTTAGAAGAACCGCGCTCTATAAATATACTAAAAAATTGTGAACACTTCTCATGCGTAAAAAATATTAAATATTTGAATTTCACAAAATTAATTGATTAAAAGTTCCCTAATTATTTGATTTTATTATCACTCACTAATTATTTCTGTTATCCATCAAAGCAAAACACACCACTGTTGAAATGAAGTTGACGTCTACGGCTGGATTTCACGCATCTGGCGCTTACTTCCCAACCTCCTTGTTCAACGCTTTCAGCGTTTATTGGCATGATTTGCACTAATGAGCATTCGCCCGTTGTTGAATTTGGGTTTTGAATGGAAAATCAATGGGTTTCTGTTTTATTCTATTTCGGCAAAATTCTATATTTTGAACGCTATTGAACCTTCCCGAATTTCTGTGTCCGCATTAGTGGATGAACCTTGAACTAAAATGCGAAAGCTTACAGTTCAGAAATAATAAAGGGGACAGGTCAGAGCTGGAATGATTGATTATTGTCAAGTTTTAGAGAAATAATCAAGGATGCTTTTAATTGGGGCATCCATTAATAAACAGTTTCGTTGCACACATAAACGCCCGAACTGACAATTAGCAAACTTGAATATTTTGCGGTTGGCGGTAATAATTTGCGGCAAGCGTCAGCGATGTAACAAATGAGTTCTATAGAAAATTATGAATTTCTAAATAAGTGAGATTATACATTTTATATACATTTGGCACGATGTATTTATTCAGCAGAGCGATGTTTAGAGGCATATCGCTAAATTTAAGGATTATTTTCTCAACCAGTTAATTTAAAGAATTTAAAAAATTAAACTAATTGCGTGGGGAAAGACTGATAAAATATTTAAAAGTCAAAAAGGCTAAGGCGATAGAAAAAAAAACATTCCGGAAGTAATTTGAAGGAATACTGTCAGGCTGACAGTCCTTGGCCGGATGAAATCCGGGTCAGTTCCGGTTAGATAGGTTAGTTTAAATAAATGAAGTTGGCACCGCGACCTAAGTTTTATTGTTCTCCTAAGTCACAGTGACTCACTTAACCCCCGCAAGTTTATAAACTCCAATATACTGCTTGGAGCTATAGAGACGATGTAATCTCTATTTGGAAACATGGATCCAAGCTAATTATTGAAATTTCTAGTGAACTATACACTTTTGGTAATGATGTCCTTTCGAGAAGAGCCAATGGTATTTTCCACTTAGGTCCTTCATGCATTGGGATGAGATTACCTTCTGCTCGCGTGTGTGTTTGGCAACCTAACCGATTACTAGATGAAGCGAACGTTGAAGTCAGCACGAGGTCCAAGGCACCGCTCCATATATGATAATCGGTCACACGATCATGGTGTACAAACACCAGACAATCCTTGGCTTGCAGCTCTGGGAATAAGTGCAATAGTGGCTTTGACAGTGTGGTCAGATCAACAATGTGCTTTCACCGCAGCGCAGAATGTAGCATGAGACCTAGATATTTGACCATATTAGTCATTTGTCCGCTCCGTTTACGTAAACCCGAATGTCGATGAAACGGGTAAAAACATGATCTTTCTACCTGGACAAAATCATTTTAATTATAGAAGTCTAAGTAAATCAGAGTCGGAGTCATAAAAAATACGGTAACTGGAAAATATTACAGTGAGCCAAGTTCGACGAAGAACTAGAATGTAAAGTTGCGTTTGATACAAACCTGTTCAAATAAATCGCATTTCGACTTTTAAATTTTTCATAACGAACTCTTAGTATTATCATTAAATCAATAAAAAATAAAAAATGGCAAGCCAAACCCAATAATCGAATAAGATGTAAGAGTCACACTATCTCTTAGTTCTTTCTCGGTTATCGGGATGTGGTTTTACAGTATGATTCTGATATCACAAGATTTTCTGGAACAACTTCAATACATTTCGTTTCACAGCCAAATTAATTAATATTCACTATTTGAACATAACCTTTGAAAACAAATATTTACAGATCTTTTAAGAAATCTTGCAACTAAAGCCTTTGGATAGGAATTAAATGCAATTGTATTTCACAAAATTTTAAAAACGAAAAAATCATAATATTGAAAAATTGCGATTGTACCGTTACCATAAAATTCTTTGGAATTTTCAGCGCTACAAAAAACAAAAAAAAAAATGCCAACGATGCAAAAGCTATAAATAATATTAATGGAGTATGTGCTGTGCGTCAGTCACCAGATCTTCAATTTACAATGTAACATTTCACGCTTTGCCAAAAAGTATGGTGCACAAGATGAGGGGCGAACGCAGCACCGATGAGTGGCAATGAATCATCGATGGAACTGATATTTTAAAGCTTCTTCCTCGACTCGAAGTGCTTCGCTTGACTGAAGGAGTGTACTTCTGTAACACATTCCCTGCAAACAATCAGCAACGTGGCAACAACAAGGTCAACAACGTTGCCAACAGCAAACAATCTACCAACGGCAATAATGTGGAAAGCTGCTGGAGTGGTGGCTTCCGCACCGGTGGCAAAAGTGCAAGTGGCACGTCGAGCAAGGAGCTGCGGATATGACGCCTTTTGGGCGAAGTGGGGTAGTAAGTGGCTTCTTCTAACCTGGTTACTGAGACCCCCACAGAGCGCAACAATGGCACAGCACTTGGTAAGCAACCGTTATGTGCGAGTGTGTGTAACTGCATTTCCATCAATGCCAGTGTCAAAGGCACTGTTCCAGCAAACATTCGGTGTTCGCCAACTTCTATTGCTTCCCTCGCATTAGTCACTCGTGTTGAGTGTGCCTTTGGAACGTTTGTGAAATCATTGCACATAAAATGCACGCGACCAAATTGCCAACAACAAAAACAACCACAAATCACGTTAAAACACATCGCAGGTAGACGAAGTGGGGGGTACGTGGTGGTAGGTGGAGAGTTGCCAGTGGCAGAGGATGAATGGAGAAGTCAAAGCGGTAGTGACGAGTGACATTTGAGTGTTCGTACTTCGTACTTGGTAAGTGCTACAACATTCGAATTTATCCCGCATGCTTAGTCTGTTGGCACAGTAACTTTGGAGTTAACCCTTCCCCGTGTGGTACATAGCATAAACTAATGGCCAAAACTACAGCAACTATATTTCAAAGCGCTATAAAATCCAGTTAAATGTTATTGATACACATGGGATAGCGAGGAATACTGCAGCTAAAAACTCATATTTTATTTCGTTATGAAGTAATCAAACGGGAAAGCTAAATTTAATAATTTTTTTTTTTTTAGTATTGGACCAACTTTTAATCAAAAGTAAATAATATTTCTGATTTGTTAGCACAGGACACCTCCGACTTTTTTCCAACTTTCCATTTTACAGTGGACTCGAGCATAAGTGCAGTCAACATTTCCACCAAGTGACTATCTCCAAATGTGGTTTTTCCTTATACTTGAAACCCGAGGGCAATAATAGAGTACCTTCTGTACATGTCCGATAATATGGTCTAAAGTCATGACGATGTTTGTATAGGAACCTTCAAAGCAGTGAGCATCAGAATCAGGTGGAAATCCAAGTCCCCATGTTGTCCATCTCACCACGATTGTATGTCCGGAATCAGTCTGTGGGTCCGCCGCCCTTTGCATGAAGATATCCTCCGGTTTTGATTCTATAATTCTATAATGTGCACAGTTTAACCCATGGGGTTATCAAACGTGACACTTGAAGACTCTGTTAAAGTTAAAAAAACTTAAAGCCATGGCTTATTTTCAGCTGCAAATGGAAGAAAAATGTTCTGTAACATTTTTATACATAAATCTTCTGATTATATCTTCTTCATCATTAAATGGTGCAACATTAGCATAATGCTAGACTCAGAGTGAAAGCGAGAAGCGATGCTATAAGGCGCTGCTTCTAGGTATAAATCGATGCATGTGTCACTTATGCAAATCGTTCAAAGATAGGATGTTTCACCAATTATATTGTTTTGTTCATTAATCACAAGTTTCCAAAGGCATATCAACCATACTTTTCGAAGTATAGACCTCTTCATCTCAAAAAGCCAGCTTTCTCTCTGACATCCTATAGCATCGGTCTTCTTTTGAACTATATTCAGTCTATTGCTTCGCGCTTCCGCTCTGACATCAGCATGAGATACTATAATATGATCGCTAATTTGATCGCTTCCACGTTGGTTTGCAGTACTGAGTCTTCTACTTTTATTTCGTGTTCCTTCGTTTGACGCCTGAAACATTTCATATTAAGTTTAAGTAAAGCCGAGAGTAGTATACCGTATATCTCCCTTGTGTAGCATTCCAACCACAACTTATCCAAAATCGAGTTTTTCGATTCTTTACCAAAATAAATAGTTTTTTATCGATGGTTTCAGTGTAAAAGAACCTCCGTACCCCTTCTACGAAATGTTCTGGTGAATAAAATATATCTAATAATTTCTCTCCAACTAACTTAATATAAGTCACAAAAGCTTTTTTTTTTCGTTCTTTAATAATTTTTTATTAGTATTGAGTAAGGTTCTTTGCGGTTTTCCTCTAAAATAGTATACAATTTTTGATCAAGTTGCACTTATTATTGGCGAAGTCACTGGGTATTATTAAACTTCTACTTATCCAGAATAGACCCTGACAAGCAAAACATTTGTCCTTTGGAGTTACCTCTTTGCCCGCCCAATGAAATCATAATGCTTAACTCCCTTCTCCGTTTGGTCTAAAACTGTCCCAATAGCTCGTTTTCTAGGCCTACTGTCAATGGTTTTTAATAAAAGTTAACTCAAATGAACGACTAAATATAAAGAAACAATAACTGGTTTTGTTGAATGATTTGGTTTTATGCACAATAATTTTGGTCACTTTCAGCTTGGCCACCAGTGTACCAACTTTTTTGAGTGTGTTGAGAGCACTTTGCTCCGGCGCTGATGGTAACTGCCGATGCTGCTGGGCAATAGCGTCGGTGTCACTTTAATGCTTCCACTTGCCAACGGACTGCCAACAACAGATGACGAAAGGGAGCACAAAGTTCCATGTGCACATTAACCAACAAAAATGAGGGCATCCATACACATGTTCAGGCATGTAAATGTGCTGAGAACACTAAACAACTACGAGTACCAACTTGTTGAAGTATTGAAAACATGAATCACTAACTTTTTCCTAAGAGCGTCACAACTTTAAAGTGACATAATGGATGTGCCACAGTTTGTAGTGAAATTAAATGCCTGTTGCGCTGCCAAACAACACGCCACACCGCACTCCCATCGTTAGCACTCATGGCGACCAGTAAGTAGTGACGCCTCCGCGGGTCGCGCTGCCAAATTGGCTAGCGTTGCGCGTTTCTGCCGTGTTGCACACGTGACGCCACAAAAGCATGGCTACATAGCAATAAGCGGCTTGGCTTCGTGAGTGGCGTGAATGGATTGAATGACGTGGTTGGTTTGAATGGTTGGATGCTCATATAGGAGAGCATATACCGTGGGCTTACCAAGACCAGAGAGTAGAGATCGAGCAAGCGCGGGTAATTGCAAAATTTATACGAAACTGGTAATGACATTCAAGTCCTATTAATATTTTCGCTGGTGAGAGAGTTATGAGCAGCGAAAATAATGGAATATTCAACAACACTTGCGTGCCTTTTAAATTTAGAACGAAATCCCACTTTGAGAAATTAGTGATAAAGTGCGTAGTTTAGATTGGTGTTTGTCGTGTCTATATACATAATCAATTTTCTTAATTTCATTAAAAAAAAAACGACCACAAATATTGTGTATATGTCTTTATACTACATATTTTACCAAGGGATGCTACAAAAATGGATTTTGCTAAATATAAATAAATGAATCGAGTTGTATATGTATATGTGGCTTTTTGTTTAGGAAATCTGGTTTATATGGTATTTCGGAGTTTATGTTAATATTAGTGACGCCATGGCTGAAGTCATCGCTTTATTTTCATTTGTTAACTACTTTAGGCTTCTTCTTAACAGAAGAGATGCTTAAGAACAGACTATTTTAAGGTTTCGGCTCTCCATTGAATAATATTACTTTTCCCTTGACAATAATGACTATAACGTTGTGCTTTAAATAGATCATGGACTACGAAAGGTATTAAAACTTTCATAAATAACATTATAATTTACAAAGAAGCGTCAATTTTGGCTGCACCGAAGCTATAATACCCTTCAGCGATGCATTTTTTGTGGCACAAAAATATTTAAAAATACATTTATTTTGATGCTTATCAGTAAATTTGAATGGCGGCTATATGAAATAGTGATCCGATCTGAGCAATTTGGTCGGAGATTGTGGCTTTACCTTGGAAAATAATCCATGCCGAATTTTATGGAAATACTTGTACTTTATCAATACTTTACTGAACTGGTTCCGACGGGGTGTCTGAGGGTTTAGTTAGCGTGTATAAAGATTGACGGACAGTTGGACATAGCTAGATTCACTCAGCCCGTCACGCTGATCAGTTATACATATATATCTTTATAGGGTTTCCGAGTTTTCCTTTCGGATGTTGCAAAGTTTGCGGCTTAATATATCCTGTTCGGGGTATAAAAATATGCGTAATTTTTATTTAAAGTAACATTTTCTTGATGTTTAGACTTGAAAAGTATAAGCAATTAATATTTTGGTATTAATATTATACTTTATTTCAAAACCAAAATGTCAAAATTAAGAATTGCGAAAGAACTGACCAAAAATTATGACGATTTATTTGGTGGAAACTTTTGTACTTGGGAAACTGTGACTTGATATTGAATTTTATAAGAAAATTAATAAGGGAGTGATAGCCATTGTTTCATGATTACACTTTTGAATATTAAGTATACCATAATCACTATATTCATAAAATATCATGTAATCATAAAATTGGATTTATTTTTAAAATTTATTCAATTAAATTTTTAAATTTTACATAAATCTGGTTATATCATGTCCATATATTACCTTGGTTCTTTTCTATTGTCAACACTGCTAAAATAAAAACAGATGCCAACTTTACAAAATTTATTTTCCACTTTGGAGGATGTAGCCATGTGTAGAAGTTCACGCACGTGAAAAAAATTTTCTGAGCGCCATTCACTTGGGAGTGGCCAGAAACAATTATTCTAAATATGGCTCAAGCTGATAAAGACTTTCGGCCTTAGACCAAGCAAAAAAACTTCCTTTTGAAGGCGAATCACCCTTCCCCAAGGTTGTGCGCTGTTTTTGGGACCCGTTATGTAAAAGAACACCGCAAATGAAAATGACACAACAGCCCTTCGCAGCACTAATCTCAGCTAAACCGCGTACGGTGTTTACGCCAATAAAGTAGAATAAGAAGTTTTCCACCCTAAGGCTTCTTTTCCTAGATACACTTTGATTGTTATCTATATATTGGGTTGCCAAATATCTCCCTTCCGTTTTTTTGCTCTTTATTCAATGCTTTCTAAAAAGTGTTACTGTACATCCGCAGTTCGAAGTGATAGAATACCATACCCCAAAACAACATTAATCTCACGGAACGTTTCTCTAGCGGATTTGCCTTTAACGAAGGAAAACTTTAAAATAGCGCGAATTTCGGCGTTAGTGAACTCCATGTTTACACGTCTATAACTGTTGAACGCAATATCCAAACTAATTATGCATAGCGTCGTTTTGTAGGTTATGTCAAGAGCTTTCAAAGATGTATAGTATTGCCAGATAAGAGCTCTACAGCGCCTTATACATAGCTGCGAAATTCAAAAGACAAAGAGGCGGAAGGAAGATATTTGACAACCTAATATTTCACTGATTTGAGTTAAGAAATGTAAACAGCTGGCAACCTCTTCAAAACTTTGAAACTGGGAAATTTTTTTAACTTCTTCAGTTTTTCGCGGTTTCAGCGACAGGATAATTTTTACTAGTGATGGAAAACTTTCCAGCATTGACCCACCATTTCCATGATGCAAAAGCATAAAAGCCATCACAGATTCTCCAGAAATAACTCCTTGCAACTACCTTAATAACATTATACAAACATGTAATTAAATGACGGTCATTGCTTGTCGCCTATATAAAAATGGGGTCTGAGTGGAGAGTTAGGTCTGAAAAAATTGGGGCGAGGGTGGAACAAAGCAGCATAATTCAACCAGTATTTCTCAGATTTTCATACGAGTTTTATACATACTTTTTATTTTGTCCAATGAGAAAAGTATTTAACATTCCGTCATTAACGCTCTTCTCTAATTAAGGTCGGAAGACACAAGAAATGTAGGAAGTAGCAAATAATCCGGATTATATTAACAAATGCACTTGGCACTAAACTTGATATATTATGCAAATGCACGTGTATATGTATGTACATTTGTGTATGCCACAATCTGTCTACATACATCAGTGGAGACGCATTCATTTAATTAAAATTTTCCTCGAATATCTCATATATGCTCACTTTGGGATGATTTATGTTCCTACTTGTGTATGCACAAGAACACGTGTAACGGTTTTTCATTTCATTCCGAACCAAGTGCACCGGTTGGATATTTTATATGCATGTAGATCTTCCAGCACGACAAACAATTATAGATATGTTGGCGAAAATTGTAGCTCAAGTGACAGAAATAGCAGAAAAACGCAAAGAAACGCCACCCACACAGGGAAACAATAGGAGGTGGTGGAGGGATAGTAGAATGTATACGACACGTAAGCAGTGACAAGTCGAAAGACCGAAGAGCGACGTCACCTGCGCCAACAATGATGAGTCAAATTTCACAGAAGTGATAATGTTGACGGAAAAATGCGGCTGCGTCGAAACTTAAATGAAAAGTCGTGCAGAATAATCTGCATCACTAAGCCCTTTAAGCGCATAAACGCAAATTGAAAACGAATTCCACTGTGGCGAGGCAGCAACTAGCAGCAGCCAACAAAAGCAATAAAGCAGTCAGCTAATAACAACATAAGCAGCGCTCGCAATAGTCCCGACGAAACACAAACAAACAAACTAAATGAAGCACGCACCCACCCACACGCTTGCATGAGCGGCGTGAGGGGCAGGAGGACATCAAAATAACATAAAACTGTGCAAATTAGCCTTTAACTGATGCTAATTTGCGGACTGAAAAACTGAAACTGATGATCTGTTAAACCGCATAATTTAATGTTGCGTATACGCACTGGCGGCCCAGGGCACAATGAGCAAAACTACCGCGCACAAATATGCTTGTATATGAAAATTCACTTGTATGCGTGTGTGTATGTGCGCGACGGTTTGGGGTGCCACTGGCCAACAGTGCAGTCGTTTAGGGGTGACTTAGTGTGAGTAGCTGCGGCCGTTTATTGTTTGGGTGTGCCCGGTATTGCCCAGACAGGAGTACATGCAAACACGCACACACATATGCATATACAGGAGTTTGTACACTCTTCTATAAGTGTTAGATGAGCACAAATGTGCTATACAATGCATATGTATGTGCGCTGAATAACTGATATCGTTTATATGAACTTAAGGCCTATAAAAGAACGCCGTCGAGCCGGCAGCGGGGCAGCATGAAAACCATATATAGGGCAATATAATTTACTCGGTATGTGTTGTTATTATTGCTGTGAATATATTGCTACTGTTGTCTGCTGGCTGCGCAGATACTGCGGAAGTGGACCAGAGTTGCGAAACCCGGCGGGAGAAAGGAAGGAAGTGAACGCGCTGAAATGTGGCTACAGGCCTTACGAGTATTTTACGCCTAATCAGCAATCTAATGTCAATGCCACAAGGATGCGCTGCTACGCAATAACAAAGAATCATAAGATAAGGGCAAACAAATAAACGTTCTTACTTATCCGATTTACGAGGATTCAGCGCATATGCGTATGGGAAAGTGGATATGTACATATGTATAGCCAGCAGCCTTCAAACGTGCGTAAAGTGTTTTGGCCAAGTTTTGATGCTAAGTGCAAATAAATTGCGTTTAACGCTCACATAATTGTAACATATACATATATATATTATTGCTAAAGTTCGAAAAAATACGCGAGCAGGAGATCGGATGAAAACGTATATTTTAAAAAAGAATTTCATTTTAATCGCTGGCAATCTCGAAGAACAAAGATCAAGTATAATGATGATGAGTTAAAAACGGCAAACAAGAGAAACTTGCTAATAGCAGTTAATGTTTAAATAATAAAATGGAAAATAAGAAAATATTAAGTCATACTTAAAAAACTTAATAAACATTACATATACTTATACAACTATAAACTTAATGACTTGTACTTCTCAACTATCACTCTCATTACTACTTGTAAATATGACTAGAGAATAATCATAATTTAGGTTAAAAGCTAGAAGTCAAACATATAACAGTTGATACATGTACTGCCCAAACTTCTGATCACCCTCCTGTACTAATAAAGCTACGTGAACAACCCATATTCGTTCATTCAAAAGTGTGTCCAACATCTTATAAAACGAACTGGCTAAAATATAAAAAATAAGTAAGTATCCACAATAATATTGAAGACACAATAAATCGTCACCTGAAATGTAAAATAACGTATCATCAAAAAATACGAAATTGAGTGTCTTATTGATTACGCTTCATACATACGTTACACATCTTCTGGTTCTGCGGTCAAATATAAACCAGTTTTAACCAATATTAAAATTTTGTTTCACTCATGTTCCATTTTATTTCGCGTTTCATTCATGCCACTCTAAATTTCCGAAAATGTTGTTACGTTAATTTGCATTTCAGGTGACGAAATACAGGAAGAGATATTGACGAAAGCATAAGAGAACTCAATGATGTAATAATTAACGCAGCTGTCTTACCAACACAAAACTAAAACTATAAGCCGTTTGGTCTCAGAGAAATTGCCAATAGAGAAAGAGAAAAGGTTGTAAATGAAAAAAAGGCGTGTAAGACGAGAATGACAGGAAAATCGCTCCCCTTGCACTCAGCTTCTATTGAAATCTGCTGCACGTAAATTAAAAAAGCGCAAGGCAAGGACTGAAATATATATAAAGATTCCAAGTTCCAAAGGTTCAAGTACGCAAAATTCTCTTTGGAAACCCCAAAAGTTCATGAAGCAACCAATCGACTCCAACATACTTATACGAGACTTGGGTAGAAATAGGGCTCGAAGTGGCGAAGAAAAGGCTTATTGTTTTGCAAATCACATAAAAAAGGTACTTCAACCTAATTGACTAAAGCAAAATTTTGAGCTGTTATTTTTACTCAACATAGTCCCACGAGTCTTTTAAGACCTCATCCTCCAAATTATTAGATTCATAAAAGAACTTAATCCTAAAAAGTTGAACTAATTGAGTTGTAGACGTGCTTTCTTTGCTCTTCAATGCATTTCTGTGTTTTGGATACTATACAATTTCATGGAAAAACTTGCAGATTATCTTGATAGATAAAGCTGGGAAAGACTTACACAGCCGTCTTCATATTGCCAATCAGTCTTCTACCCTGTCTTTCTAAAATATTTGAAAAAGTGTTACTACCAAAGATGTTTCTTTTCCTCTCGTGCGAAACATAGCCCGATAAAGCAAGTAAATAGAATTACAAACGAAAGCATTTGAGCACAGAGAGTACTGTTCAGCTATGTTTCTAGATGTGGCTCAGGCCTTTGATGAGGTGTGGCATGAAGGCCTTTTATATTTTACCTTTAAAATTTTATAAAACATTGGAGTCTTAACCAAAAAATAGAGAATTTATGGTTAAAGTAGGAGATTTCATATCTGATGAACGACAGATAAGGGCTGGTGTACCACGGGGCCCAACTCTATATATCATATATACAACTGTACGAGTATGTATTGAAATCGACTTTTGCAGATGACACAGAGTTAGTGAGCCGTAACAAATGCCATATCATGGCATCAAAAATATTAGCGGAGCATTTAAGTTCTGCCACATAACAGGTTGCTATAGCATAGAATATCAATCATTCCATCCGAGTATGCTAATTTCCTTATTTTAAATGAACAAGGTTTCTGTAATGGAACTCGCCAAAACAACACCACTTTAAACCATTGCTGTTGCACTCGAGGCGCTTAGTTGTTTTCATTAAACGTATTCAGTTTTGCATTCAACTTCAAACTAGTTTTGAGATTACAATTAGTTTGTTTTCAAGAGAGACCATACAGTAAAAATATGCCTTTGTATCTGTGTGTAAATGTGCAGAGGCGAATTCATATGGGACACCAACAGTTTAT
This sequence comes from Bactrocera zonata, assembly GCA_037783105.1. Classification (NCBI taxonomy): domain Eukaryota; kingdom Metazoa; phylum Arthropoda; class Insecta; order Diptera; family Tephritidae; genus Bactrocera; species Bactrocera zonata. Next base: position 590,706 of record JBAWJQ010001699.1, read on the forward strand.
GCGCAATTTCGCTGCACAGCTTCCGACGCTTTAGACAGTGACCGCACTTTTGCCCACAGACGCTTTCGCGGAAGTCTCGTGTTGCGTTGGTGGCGAAGAACCAGCGCGCGAAATAAAAACCAAATGTATGCGGCATGGCTTGGCTTGCATTTTTGGCCAAAAACAAAAACAACAAACGCTAGTTAAAGTGCTGAATGCGCTTATAATTCAGCATTCCGCTTTCGCGCAACGATTTAGATTTGGAGCAAAATGAAACTGTTTTCAGATTTCCCAAGAGACATAGCAAAGTCAAAGCTGCAGTTTTGAATGCCGACGTTTTTCCTTCAGTTCAGCAAATGTAACAACAACAGCATGCACGTTATTGGAACATACACCTAGTGGAGCCACACATAAATTAAAATAAATATATGACATTTGGTCTGCCGTGCGGAAGGTGCGTCTTGGGGGTTTGCGCAAGTTTAAGGCCGCGACTTGGTTGCAAGCATTTAAATCTTGTTGGCAAGGGCAGCATTTACATTTCGCCTCAGTGGAGCTTTGAAATTATGACCCACCGTATGTGGGCCACACCCTTTGCGATTGGGACCGTCGTTCGCACTCACATATTACTGCCTCTACTTTTTATGCTTCAACTCTCACTTTTTCTTCTGCACTAAAGTCCGACATTCATATTTATATATGTATATGAAATTATAACACAAACGTGTGCAAATTTATGCGGGCGGCACGCACTCTCGCTTTTATTTATTTATAGCTTAAGTGCCCCTTGGCAATTAGAGAAAATAAGATACAGCATTTTAATTAGGAATTCCTTCCTACAGTGGTTGCTATATAAGATAAACAAACTCAAATATTCCGTGTTGTTTTTTTTAACAATTTATTGATTACGTGAATACTATTGGTCGTGAATAATTCTGGTATTAAAGAAAAATACCAAAAATAAATAAAAACTTTAGACTTTGGCGAAGAAATTTGAACTTAGTTAATTAGATGTATATTTTAAAAAGACTACTCAAATACTATTTTCAATTACTAAGTGTTAAATTTAACTGTTAAGTTTTTGGCTACATATTTTTATATTTTATGGAATTAAAATTATAAAGAAGATGTCTCTTCAGCAGCCAGGAATGAGAAATTTCAAAGCACAATGCGAAAACCACAAGATAATTCTATGTAGTCTATTGAAGCAATTAAAAAACTACCGTCTACTTTCAAAATTAACACAACTATTTGATGGCTCTCTTTAGCTTTATTCAACTATTTCTTTTATTTTTTCTATTTTAGTAATTTTATATAAATCTTTGCGTGTGCGCCGTGAACCACTGTGCAACACTTGGCTAATTCAAAAGGGTAAATTATGCGCCATTTGGTCTTAATGGCATATGTTGTATCTAAATAAATCCTCAAACCTTTGTAATTGCCTTCGAGAGCTTTTAGCGAGTGCGTTCGTATCCATATTGTTAAGCTCTTTTGCCTTTCGACGAAGGTTATATAAATGGCATCCACATCGGAGGTGCTTTAAATTAGTACGAAATACGCAAATTTTTTTGGCTTGTAGCAAAATAAACAAAGCTGAAGAATAATGCGGACACAATGACACACATCAAAAAGAATTTTAAGGCAAACATTTTCAGAAAAGGAAATGGTCATATGCAAATTAATGAAAACGAAATTGAATGGAAACACCGTAGACCAATGAAATGTTCGAGGTTTTCGCGGTTTTCATTTGAATATTCATACATTCTTATACCCATTTCATTTCAACCTAAATTCGATCGAAGAATGTATTCTTGGAACGTCTTTTAAATTCTCTGTCGATAGCTTTATAAAAACTTTATATTGTTTTTTATACCCTGAGCAGGGCATATTATGCATATACTACTGTGGGAAAACAAAGAAAAAAGATATGTATATATTTGCGCCATGAAATCATTCTGATACCGAAACGTTTACAATGTTGGAAAAGGCTTTCGGTAAAAATTGTTTGCCACGAACAAATGTTTTTAATTGGTTGAAACACGTCCAGGACCGTCATCAACATCAACTGATGATCAACACGTCAATAAAATCTAACTCCTTGTGCTTGAGAATAGACGATTAATACTCAGAAACTTTACTGGCATTTGAATATCAGAAGGATCAGTGAAAATCATTTTGAAAGATTAATTTTTTCCAAAATCACGAAATTTTTCGAAAAACAGCGACGCATTAACATTTCTGAAACAATTTCGACTAACAGAATGTTATGAAACTTATTATTGATAGCGATGAGGCTTGGATCTATGCTTACGAACTGAAAACAGACTATCAGTTGGCCGAATATCATAGCAAAAGTGAGTAGAAGCCGAAACAAGAAAAAACGTTAACTTCGGCTGCACCGAAGCTAGTATACCCTTCACAAGTGCATTTCTTTTAGTATCTGTGTATTCAGTTTGTATGTAAGCTATACTCGTAGTTAACCGATCTGAACAATTTTTTCAGAGATTACATTTTTATCTTAGAAAATAACCTGTGCCAACTTTTGTGAAGATACATTGTGAAATTGAAAGTTCTCCATACAAGAACTTGATTCCGATCGTTCAGTTTGTATGGCAGCTATATGTTATAGTGGTTCGTTATGTTATAGTGATCCGTCTATCTGTCTATCTGCATATATATGAACTAGTCCCTCAGTTTTTAAGATATCGTTTTGAAATATTGCAAACGTCATTTTCTCTTAAAGAAGCTGCTCATTTGTCGGAACGGCCGATATCGGACCACTATAACATATAGCTGCCCTACAAACTGAACGATCGGAATCAAATGCTTAAATGGAAAACTTTCACAATTGACAAGATATATTCACGAAATTTGGTATATATTATTTTCTAAGGCAACACTGTAATCTCCAAAAAAATTGTTCAGAACGGATTACTATAACATGCGTATAGCTCTCCATACAATCTGAACACAGAAGTGCACCTGTGAAGGGTATTTAGCTTCGGTGCAACCGAAGTTAACGTGTTTTCTTCTTTTTTGTTGATTTTGGAAAAATGGTAGTCTGAGTAATATGACTTTAGCTAAAAGTATTATCAAATATATCCAATACTTCTTAATATATTTGCGGTTACTTTTGTGTTTTACTACCAAAAAGTTTATAACTTACCTAAGTACTTACTTAGAAGTATTCGTTGTAGAGGAAATGTCAGGGGAATAATACATACCTGCAATAAAAAGAAACACTGAATAAGATATGTGTGAATTTATAACTGGATATTGTAAAGAAATTGTGGAAATAAATTAGTTGAGAAACAAAGAATAGATAGCGTTGTTTTTTTAAGATTTTGGCAAAGAAATATGTCATTCAGCTGTCAAACGAATTATAGTACCCACAATACAAAATGAAAGAGTGAGTGTCTTCTAATCAATTTTGTAAAACAAATAAGTGCCCTTTTAAGTATTTTTAACCATTAATGATATTAAAGGAACTGCATCTCTATTGGACAGCTTTATGTAAACTAAAACTTAGCCTTTTTACTCATAATGGTGTAAAGTGAGCAAATAATGTATTTATAGGGGAAGGTGGGGAATGTTGGGCAGGGGAATCCCGGGCCAGCGCGATATTTTTTTCCCTAGTATAGGTTGACAGCTGCAACCAACTGTCATCGGCTCGTCTCATACTAAGCTCAGTTTCTATATAGCACTCGAGCTGTGAACACGTGTTATAACCTCTCTGCGACAACAAAAAGAAATTCGACACTCCGAAAGTTTTTTTTCAACTCTGTGTACAGTTGATTTTTTTCACATTTTCCAATAAATTCATCCAGGTAAATATGTTTATAATATTAGTTGAGCCTTTAGCCTTCGACACACAAAATAAATTTTGCACGAATTTACATTGTGTTCATTATCCACCGCCATTTTGCAAATATGAGCGTTTGGGGAATCTCGGGGAATGTCGGGCCACATAGTTTTTTACATTTGACATGCTAACTTCATATATTTGACGTGTATAAGTGATTTTTCGTTCAGAATTTCAACAACACAATAGTTTTTCAACATTTCCTGATAGTTTCATGCTCCGAAAAATTTGTTTTAGTCATTAAGCCGCGGTACTATCCCAAACAAGAGAAAATTGTTGATTTCGACAACATTTTGGAGGCGATCAAGTCGGTGAAAATACATCACAACAGCGTTCGACAATCTGCGACGGCACACAAAATTCCGAGGACCAACCTGATGCTTTATATTGCCGCATTTGATGGTGCGAGCATCGACGTTACTACTGCCAATGCCGATGTAATGAAGAATTTGCTGGCTGAAAGCACGACGATGGGCACAAAAACAGTGAGTTCTGCTGGTTTCTTTCTTTTTCTTTCATCGAATAATAAATATTTTTTTTTTATTTCAGATCTTCAACATCGAATAAGAGAAGGCGCTGATAAGCTACATTCTCCAGGCCAGCGACATCAACTATGGAATTAGTTTGATGGAGCTTCGTAAGCTCGCGTATGAATTTGCTCGGAAAGTTGGCGCGTCGTATCCGGATCCATGGAAAGACAATCAACAGGCGAGTAAAGATTGGCAGTTGGCGTTCATGAAACGCCACAAAAATGTATCACTGCGAACACCAGAGCAAGTAAGCCAGAGCCGTGCGAAGCGATTCAACAAAGAGAATGTCGATGCATTCCTTGCCAACCTTTCATCCGTTCTCGGTAAGACGCCGTTTGAACCTCACCGAATATGGAACATGGATAAAACCGGGTGCCCGACCGTGCCAACCAGACCTGTCAAAACCATCGCGCGCAAAGGACAAAAGCAGGTCGGCTCATCAACATCTGCGAAAAAGGCACCAATGTGTCTTTGGCTTTGGCCGTCAGCGCTAGTGGCCAGTCTATACCGCCATTCTTCCTCTTTCCCCGAGTCAACATGAAAGAGATTTTTATGACTCATGCGAGTCATGGCGCTGTTGGTGTTGCGAACGGTTCTGGTTACATGAACTCTGACGTATTCCCTCAATTTATGCGTCATTTCATCAAGCACACCGGTGCTAATGCCGATTCGCCAACCATGTTGCTGCTGGATAACCACGGTTCGCATTTATCGATCGAGGCGATAGATTTGGCGTTGGATCATGGCATCACGTTGCTGTCTTTTCCGCCGAAATGCACGCACAAAATGCAGCCGCTAGATGTTGCGGTATTTGCACCATTTAAAGGCATGATGACCGTGAAGCATGATGCATGGAAAAAGTCCAACATTGGTGTCACTTTCGATCTGCATTATGTGCCGCTCCTTGTCGATCAGTGCCTCGATGTTATGTTAACGCCGAAAACCATCAAATCCGGCTTCCGAACAACTGGCATCTACCCGTTCAACCCGCAAATTTTCACTGAAGTTGACTTTGTTGCTTCGGAACTGAGCGGCGAAAATTTGTTCGGTGACGAAGAGAAAGACGCCGACAATCAACGTCGAGTTCTTGCCTCTGGTGATGCCATTGTGACTGCTGCGAATGAGGAGGTGTCAACGTCGGAGGCTTCGACAAGTGCCCCAGCTTCAACAAGTGGTGCTGCATCATCGTCGTTGTCTCTTGTTTCGGCTCCACAGCTCCGTGATGCATTGAAATCGGTTGGCCCGTTGAAATTGGGCACACCTGCGCCGAAATCAAAACGTGGCCGCAAGACAATGGAGTCAACGATTTTGACATCGCCTGAGGTTGTCACAGATCTGCGTGACAAGGCCGAAAAAAAGCGGCAAAAATTGACGAAGGCAGCCGATGAACCAGCAGCCAAGAAGCAAAAAGGCCGTGGCAAATCGAAGACGCCACGGAAGAGAAGCCCGTCTCCGACCGAAACCGACATCGAAGACGACTTCGATTTTTGCACGATTTGCAAGAAAAAGATGCCAAAGCACGAGAATCGTCAAAACACATTTTCACAAAAAATAACTTTTATGTGACTTTTTAACCGAAATCAAAACGTGGCCCAACATTCCCCACCTTCCCCTATGTATATTATTTAATAAAGTTAGTACATTTTCTTTGATGTTCGCTTAGAAAAATTATAAGTAATTTAACTTAGCGATTTTTTTTTTCTTTTGCAATTTCGGCAATTATTTCTTCCATTTAGTAGTGGTCTACATGGCCGTAATGATAATAAGAAGGCTTTAAGTGCCTTATATTCTCCGAAAAAAATTGTACTGGAAGAGGTATTGAATATTTTTAAATTTTAAAGTAGGGTAGGTCTACAAATGTGTCTTCATCTGTTAAAAATCGATTCCTTTGAGCGTCGTCATCACAATGGATGTATTCTTGGTGGTTTTCTATTTTCTAAAAAACACTTAGCTTTAAACAATTCAACACAAAGGTTCTTTTTGACTTAAAAGAACATTTACATCCTTTAATCATCATTAGGATGATATCAACAAACCTTCGGTTCTAATTACTGTTCATATTTTCTGCAGTTTTAATTGCTCTATTAGCATTACTGATATTGCGTTTGAACTAATTCCTATTCTTTTTTCGTTCGACTCATTTGTTAAAAGATCGATAATTCTTAGAGTGAAACTTGTTTACTTATTATCACAAGAACAGTTGCAAACAATGACAAATAAACACTTTTGGTTGGCTCCTGTGATGATTGAGTTGAAGTGCAATTTTCAGATACTTGTTGAAGTAAAATCTTTTGTCACCTCATTAATGCACTTCACAAGTAAAGACTTTTCCACTGAGGTCGCACACGAGAGACTTTTACTTCGGGAAATAATGTTTTATTAAAAATCTTGCAACCACACGTGTAAAAGTTGTCTACATATAAATAAGAGTTTCGTAGAATCCGGCTTATTTGCGACTTCTTAAAAGTTATGGTTATTATACCCTGAACAGGTTAAGTTTGTCACGAAGTTTTTGACACCCAGAAGGAAGCGTCGTAGACCCTATAAAGTATATATATAAATGTTCAGTATGTTGAGCTGAGTCGATTTAGGCAAGTCCGTCTGTCTGTATGTCTGTCTGTATCTCTGTATATATACGAACTAGTTTCTCAGTTTTTAAGACATCGTTTTGAAATTTTGTAAATTTTGTTATTTTCTCTTTAAGAAGCTGCTCATTTTTCGGAACTGCCGATATCGGGCCACTATAACATATAGCTGTCATACAAACTGAACGATCGAAATCAAGTTCTTGTATGGAAAACTTTCACATTTTACAATGAATCTTCACAAAAGTTGGCACAGGTTATTTTCTAAGATAAAAGTGTAATCTCTCAAGAAATTGTTCAGATCGGTTAACTATAGCTTATTGCTCAGATCGGATTACTTCCGGTCTTCCATACAAACTGGACAGATAGTTACTAAAAGAAATGCACCTGTGAAGGGTAAAATAGCTTCGGTGCAGCCGAAGTTAACATTTTTTCTTTTTTTTTTTTTTGTGGATTAATTACCTTTCTCCCTGCTAAAGTTTCGTACTTTACAATCATTTATAAAAAATCAGAGAATCCGGCTTATTGCGCTTTCCTCAACTGCGACGCGTATTCAGCGAAGTTTTGAGTGACAACAAGTTGATTGACACACATCCTTATGCAACCATGATAGTATACTTCTTCAAGTAGTAAGAAGAGATAGGTTTAGTGTAAGTAAAAAAACGATTGAAATTTTATAACACTGTTATAACACTTTAGGACGGCTCTTACAGGTAGAACAAATATATTCCAACTTAAGCTACGAATTACGAACATTCACGAACGAAACAGAAATGGGGTTTTATTTAAAAATTAGTTTTCATTGATTTTCATGATAGAAAAAGCATTGCATTAACTTCTAAGTCGCAGCTAACAAAAATATTTTATGCGATATACAGATCTACGCTTATTAACATATCAGGCAATGTCATTTAAACATATCCATCTAGTCTGGGAGAGACTCAAACTAGATCCCAAAAAACTTTAAATATTTCGAGAGCGGTGCCTTTACTCTGACTAATAATTACACAATAATTAAAACGGACTAAAAATATAAATTTGGCTAATTGCCGGACGATAGTGCCGGTTTTTTTACTTCTACTACCTTTACAGAGATATATGTACCTTCAACGATTTAAACGACTGGAACGATCAGATTGAAATCGTGCGAAAAAAATATGTTAACAGTGCGATCCGTTACCGCCGTTCATAACCTTCATCGTGGTGATCTTAAAAATTTGAAAACAATAAAAGAATATAACATTTGATAAAGTGTTTTGAGAGTTGATGCTAAAAACATTACCAATTGAAAGGAGGTTGGAGCCATGAGTCAGAAACGATTATTTATGGCTCAAGCAGATCACAACTTTCGAAAATCCTTTGGGTAGCCAATAAATGTCCGATTGAAATCGAGCTAAAGTGGGTTTGGGACACGCCACGTAAAAAAAAAACAAAAGAGGACACACAACCTTGGATGAGAAGAAGGACCTGGAATGACCGCATAAGCGTTGTCTACCCCAACAAAAAGAAGAAAAATTTAAAGTTACCAGGTTTATTTCACTTTTTTTTATTATTGAGACTTAAAAAATATATGTAAGTTATTATTCCTCATATTAAGGGATCAATATGTAATATTTTTTAATCACAACAATTGTAGGGTGTTTTAATTTAAATACCCAAAAATGAGGATTTTATCTGATCTAAAGTTAATGCAAAATGTCACAAAAATCGCTCATTTGGAAGCGCTCTCATACTATAAAGAATAGGGCAACCCATTATTCATAATCTACCAAATCTTTAATAGGGATATTTTGGTACTATATGTATGTAGAAGAATTTTTGTTTATTTTTTATGAACATTGATAGAAAATTATTTTCCAATTCCACTCATTTTAAACAAAGCCCCATTGCCATTAAGGACTTTAATTGGGCAGTCTCTAGCCTCGGTCAGCAGACTATTTTGGTCCTACGTTACTTTATTTCAACTTTTTCCAGCTCGATGCAAACTAAAAAAGGTAAATGTGGCAGCACTATAGCCTTTCTCGTTATGCTCTTATGAAAAACCGTTATGTGAAGAAACTTTAATAATCCGCTGAAACAGAGCCAGTCCAAAAGCTGCTAAGTAATGTCACTTTTACTAGTGACAAGTGTCAGACTTTCACATAAAAGCAACAACTATGACGCAGGCATTCCAGTCTCCATTCCTGTGTCGAGTGGAACAATGGACTGGACATTTCTGTACGACATAAGTAAATTTGTACTTTGTATGAAACCGTGTGTGAAGGAAAGCACGTTGCTGTTGGTGGTGACTTAAATGGAAATTGATTTCGTTAAGAGGATTTGTGTCAGTCGCAGATACCCTGTGTTCAGCAGCGCCTCTGTGGGCATGGCACTTGGCTGCGTCATCAACCCCACTCAGCACACAACACATATACATACATACAGATATATATATATAGACACGATACAATGACGGTAGAAAACGCAGTATTTGGTTTAGGTATAAAAGTCAACGCTGAAGTCGACTCACAGAGCTTACGGTTTGCGGTGGGAAGTGTTTTTTATTGTGTTGGCGCTGCCGAAAATTATCGCATCATCTCACTAGAGACGAGACGCGACTTTCCCCATGGTTATTAATGTGCTGTTTGCTATTAGTTGTGGTCAAATAGCAGTTCATAAATAGTCCAGTAGTAGTATAAGGGCGCAGGGGGTTAAAGAAAGAAATGGTCAGAGAAATTTGTGAGTTCACTCGTAATTTTTACGTGTAGAGTGTTGGTATGGCAGGTCGGTTGGGGCTTTTCATTTTGGCAGTTGTTCGGCCAAGCTTTTCCTCCAATTTGGATTTGTTTCTCAAAGTTTCACCCAAATGGAGGTCGTACAAGCTTTAAAATGCATATTAGATCTACCGAAAGTCGTGATTTTATTTTTATTCAAGAATTACTCATTATATTACGCGTCATGCGATATTAATGCCTTCTTAAATGTTATGTATTATTTTTAAGATAACAAATTATTCACTTAAGACTATATGACTTGTTTTATTTCCTTTCTTGCCTTACGATTTTTTACTTAGTTGAAAATTCTTAGCATTATTACGCAGAACAAAATATAATTGTTTTATAAGCAATGAACCTTTGCAGTTAATACTCTCCGAGGTATGTGGGCTGTAAAAGAGCCTCTCTTTCAATGAGATATTAATGGGTTTTCGTAGTTTGTTGAAGTTGTGAGTCTCCTCACTCATTCGACAAATTATTTCAAGTCTTTATTTTGTGCACTCAGTGAGTGATATCAATTTGTGCTGAAACTTGGTTTGACAGAGCAAAAAACTCATAAAACCTTTCGAGAACAATTCGATTAAGTTTTTGCTGTGAGTTCAAGCACTCCAAGTGTCCAACACCTCAACAGTTATTGCTCACCTGGAATCCACTAATTTCTTTGTTATTAACTCCGCAATCCCTAGATATACCGCATTGAAATTGGTGTACTAATTCCAGTTATCCTACAATAAGTTTCCACACGCATAATTCCTACTGCTTTAGACTTTGTGCGGTAATTCTCTTCCCTTTATCTCTTTTGTGTCTGCATTTCCATTCATTGGTGCGCATCACCGGCAAATGACAAGGGATCGCTTCCTTTCACCAATCATAATCCGCATATAATTTTGACAATACTGCATCGCATTGAAAACATATTTTTTGTGGAATTCAAGTGAATCAATATGAAAGTCATAACAGATTTTTGCTTTCCTGAATGGATGATGAAGATTTCATGATTTAATTTATATTTTTAATTCCACAATCCTGAAATGGGTGCCGTAAGAGCGATAGCCTTTACATATGTACCATAAGTAAGTACGTAGTCTCGGAAGTCTAGGAAGCACATGGATGAGGCAAGCAAATATAAACTTGATACTTTATACACTCTCAATTTCGAAAGTATATTCAATTAAATAATAAATATAGATACAATATTTAGAAAAATAATGATTTAACTCCGTACGCTTGATAACCTTGTTTTAGTAGCCCTTCCCTTCACCTGTTTCGCTTATACGGTTTAGGCCCTCCATTATCGCTGTCTTCGTGTACGACACGCTTAAATTAGAATCTAATTACTTTTTGCCCGTAGAATGGTTTGCATCGCCATTTCAAACACTTTTCATGAAAATTTCTTTTCTTCCGAGAATTAATACTGATGAAGAGTTTTCATAAAGAAGCTTAATTGTAAACCGCTAGATTTTAAATCTATGTTCGACAGCATACTTGTAATAATTTAGTTGTTCTCATTATTTTTGCTTTTTTTTTGTAAGTTTTCTCAAACTATTGACAGTAAATGGATTAAAGATCATATTCCGTAAACTAATTTAAGGTTTGCAGCACTGTTCCAAGATCTCTCTGCTTTGGTCAGAGTGCTTATATTCTCTTTTGAAGTTCACACAACTTAGAAACCTATTTTCGAAATCGATTTTATTGTGTTATCAAACACTTTGGAGCGTTTTGGTTGCCACATATTAAGGGAATATTAATTGATATTGGTTTTGTATCAGACAGAGAAGAGCTGGCTTCCGTACAATGTCTTAAAGTATTGTAACATGTAAGCTTATAGTTTCTGAAGTGATGTCTCAATAAATCAATAGAGAGCGTATTTTCGATACTTAATAATAACTAACTGGGGACATTAATTTTTTTTAACTTTGTGTGGTCGACGAAGTGGATAACTCTGGATGTGTGGATGTGTTTTTTTTATTATCAATACAAATAGTTGTTGTCGATTTCGTTTCTGACTTACGAACATTCTAAATAAACTAAATTTTAAAATTGTGTTGGAATGAGCTCCAATGTTTTCAAGCGGAATCCTTCGGAATTTAACCACGTTAAGCACAAGTTACGAACAACAATTCCTAATTATTATTCATAGCAAAGTTTGGCTACTTAAATTGCGTGTAAACTGCTTGAATTCTTAAATTTGAGGCATTCCTAAGCGTTCAAGTTTCAAGCTCTCATTCGATTTTGGGGGATATGCAAAGCATTTCCACCTTGTTGACAACAAAATGGAGGTGAAATTGGTATTTAACCTAAAAGCTTAGTTTCCCATTTGATTCCGACCGAGATAACATTTTCATTATTGTGGCTGGCAAAGTCACACTTACGCAGTGATTTCCCGAGGCCAACAAATGTGCAAATAACTTCCCCAACATTATTATTCAAAATTAACACTACCTTCCAGATCATTGGTTTCGCACAAAAGGAAACAGTCAAATCACTTCACTTCAATTCAGCACCGCTCGGCTAAGCTCAGCGCGGCGTTGCAGGTGCCTTAGTGGCTTAGCGCCGGCGGTGAGTTCAACTTGAGCGTAGTCATCGCACTGAAATAAGACACGTTAATTTAAATACATTAACTGCGTCGCACTAACGCCCCATCGGCCCCCTTGCACGCACCGAAATCAAGTGCGAGCTGAAGACTATTGAAGCGAAGCACTGAACGGCACTTGGGGAAGGTGCGATTTGTCAGGTGACGCAACGCCCGGTCGCGCTGTGCAATCATCATTTGCATAACCTTGACAACGCGCGTTTGTAATTGCAACACACACGCACACACGTATTGTGTACGAGCCTGTGTGGGTGCGCTGGGAGATGAGAAGGTGATATTAAGTGTGAGTCCATACATTATTGTAAGCGAGTGAATATTAGCGGAATAAATTTTGCAGCAATTGCACCGAACTGAGCAGCGACGAGCAGCTTGCACTGTTTACATAAGCACACGCACACATGAATACAATGTAATGTAGATGTGTTGGTAGGTGTGCATAAAAAGTGTAGAAAGTACATTACGATGGGCAATGATGCCAGTAATTTGGCACGGATTATGCTTTTGAAAAATTATTTAGAATTAAATAAAAGAAAAAACACTCTGTACTCACATACACCCATACACACGCCCAAAAGTGCGTTGCGAACAACGAAAGTGGATTTTAAATATCCCAATAAACCAAACTATAGACTCTTGAGAGTATTGACATAAAGTGTACTTTGCTCTTTCCATCTATGTGGGCCATTTACAAGAAGAATCGAAGGTGGAAATAATTTTTATACCCTGAACAGGTAAATATATCCTGTTATCACGGGTTTTGTAGCAGCAAGGAGGCGTCAGAGATTGGAGAAAGTAAATACATATATAACAAGCCAACGTGACGAACTGAGCCGATGTAGGCATGTATATTATGCCTATCTGTTGTATATACCCGAGCTAGTCCCCCCGTTTTTGAGGTATCGACCATTTGCGTATGATCTTTTAACTCCAAGCAGCTGCTTATTTGTCGGAAATGCCGATATTGTATCATTATAACATAAAGATGCATGTATGAAGGGTATTTCTTATAGCTTCGGCTCGAAGTTAATGTGTTTTCTAGTCATGCTGTAAGAAATGTATCCTTAAAGTACTAGGATTTATATAATTTGACTTCTGGTTTCACAGATTTCGCTCTATGAAACAACGGCCAGTATATTATTTTAAGGGCTGAAAGAAATAATAATCTAATTTGGTATATTTTTAGTGAACAATTGTCTTAGGCTATGCGCTGCTCGTTATTAGGATATCCTCCACTGAAAACTTCGTTAACTTTAAAATTATATCATTACCTATTCACTCGAACCCTCCTATTTGCTTAACACCTGCCTATAGAGAAATATAAACTTTTTATCATCTTGCTTGTCCCTAGGAGTTGACATTAATAAATATGACTGTTTCTCTCTGTCGTCCGCTTTGTGTTTGAAGTTAAGAACACTCTCATTGGAGCGACTGATCTCAAATCTGTCTTCACACCTACTTCAAAGCAGCATAATGCGGAATATGTCCCATGTGCTAGAAATAGATAAAAAGGTTTTGTCTTCTTCTCGGTAAAAACAGTGTTAAATTCCGCAATGGCCCACTTTAAGAGCCTTATCTCACATAACTGTACCTATATTTACGAATTTCTCCGCAACGCTCTGAAGTAAATTTATAAGGCAAAGCCAACACTGTCAAATAAATTATCGACCATCATAAAACCTTTCCAATAAAGTTTGTAGCGGAGCTGCCATAAACTTATTTTGGGCCCCGAACATGAGCCCGCACCAACACACCGCAACATTCCAGGTATGCTTGATGGTAATTAGCCATTCCAGTCATGTTTATTATAACGATAAAATCAATGTATGCCAGGAAGCGTTTAGCTAATAGAGTTTGGCTTGTTGGGTACACAGCAGCACTAAACTCACACACACACGCACAGCCTGGCGCGCAGATTAACACTCAAGTACGTGTACTTGTGAGGCAAGTTCATGTGATTTATTGCATTCATTACGATTAAAGTGGCAAATGGCAAGTGGCAAGTGGCAAGTCGCAGCGCTGCCGGTTACAGTTGTTGGCCATGGCCGCCAAGGCAGTCGCGCGCGTGTGTGAGCGTGTTCCAGGTTATGTGCCAACATACTAACACTGTGATTAGCGATGCTCGTTGAAAATTTAAATCCAGATTGTTGTCCTTGCGTCTTCAGGCCGTATCATGCTGGCAGAGGCTCTTGAGTTTTTCGACTGCCAGTTGGCATAAGCCGAGCGCAACAACCGAGTGCTACCTCGTAAAGCTTGCTGAAGTGCGACGCCACTGCAGGGACCGCAAGATCTTTCGCAGCAACTCAAGTGTACGAAATGCTATATTGGCTTCGCCCGGGCAGGAGGGGCCACATAAGTGAACATCGTCGAAGTTATTTACGCTCACACACACACATACACATGTGCGCTTGTGTTGGCATAACAGGTAGTTTACTTGATTTATGTGCGAAGTTGCGAGCGCCTAACTACACCAAAAAGCTTAAACTCTCCACACAATACACGCGTGCAACTAAAATCCGCCGCTGCCACACACACACATGCGTGTTTGCGTTTACTTTCGGGCACACGGACCGAGCTTTTCGTGTGCGTTTACCTTTCCGCTTGCATATGTATTCAGCTGGCGCACTTTCAGTTTCAACATTGCGCTTTGGAAAGCAAAGAAAAGTTTTATTTAAAAGGGCGCTTGCTCTTGCACGACGGCGATACCGTTACCTTGTGCACTACTTAGAGGCCTCGCAATTATTTAAATTAATTTTATTGCGTGCTCGTTATTGCAAAATTATGGAATAATTAAGGCTATTTAAGACACCTCTGCGCCGTGCGCACACGCAGCATTTTATATTTACGGGCCAGCTTACGTCTCACGGTAATGGCAGATGTAAATTGAAACAAACAGTGAACGCATTCACGAAATATGGAGTCACTGCTTCACAGCAAGCGGCAAAATGAGCTCGAATTCTTTTTAATCTTCGCTACTTAAGAGTGCTGTAGAGTTCCTGTTTATTACTCAGTTGCACATTTATTTGGGAAGATGCGAGCAGGGATTGAATAACCTGAGAGCTTCTAATAAAGTTTAGTACAAAATAAGTAAATGCTACTTTTGCCCCTCGTTTTGAAAATTAGAAGAGTTTTACTGGTTAATTTTAACAGCTGCAAATAATTTAATTGCTCAGTCTTAAAAACGTTCAAAAATAGTTCACTTTACAAAAAACAGAGAAAACACGTTAAATTTGGCTGCACCGAAACTATAATATGAAAGACCTTTGTTCGGTCAGTTTGGAGGGTAACTATAAGCTATAGTGCCTCGATCTGAGAAGAGATTCTGGCCATGCCTCATAAGCGATAAGAAACTAGTTCGCATATACGCACATGGGGAGACAGACGGGCGGGTCTAAATCGACTCAGCTCGTCATGGTGATCGTTTATATATATATGTATATGTGTATCCGACGTTGTCTGTTTAGGTGCTACAAATATCATGGCAACATAATATAGTATATGTAGCTTGTTCAGGGTACAATTTCCTTAGATATACCAATAATTAAATTCGAGTTTTAAGTTTTGGAATGGCAGCAGACTTGAAATGAATGTTTTTCTTAGAAGATCATTGTTTAAGAATATGCGCTCTTTAAAAGATGGATTTGTTACACCATCAAACATTAACTTTCAGGTTATCACTGTTTTGGAGTTTTTCATTTGTCACGGAAGACATGATCGCGCCACTGCTCGGAATTCGGGAAGGTTGCTAACAGTGGTGAATAACAAAGAAAATTATGGCCAATGAACTTACTCTGGTCGAAAAAAATTGTTAACACGCGACAGGAAAGAAAAATTTGTCGACAGTTATCAAATAAAAGGACGTCAATACGGAAAGTGAAAAGAGAGTACCTATTTTGCGTGCAGTGAAACGAAATCCCAACATTGTTCGTGAGCAAATGCAGAAAGCGCCTCTCTTGAAACCACACCGTAAAGTCTCTAGTCTCAGTTTTACCCGAAATCACCTAAATAATGACTGCCATCAAGATTAAGAAAAAAAAATTTTAATAATATAGTATGGTTGCGGCAAAGTAGACAATGCGCTTACAAAAAACTATTCTTTGTTCCTAGGTTATTTTTTCCGATAAGAAAAAGGCCAACCTTGATGGTCCAGATGGCTTTTTGAGCTACTGGAGAGATTTAAGAAAAGAGCCACGATCTTTTACAAAGCGCAATTTCGGCGGATGCTCACTTATGGTATGGGGCAAAAATTTCAAATTCTGGGACACCGACGTTGAATGGCTGTCTTTTCAGCAATGAAATACCGTTTTCGGTGCATTCCGCTTACTATCTAAAATAGTATAAAAACTAACATTAGAAAAAAAATAATAATTTTTTACAACTGTTCGAGTTACCACAGAGCTTTAAAAATCTTTTGGGATGGGAACACATTTCTTTCAGTATTTCACATTAATAAAATTTCTTCATAGTGATGAAACAAAGCGTAGTAAACGATTTTTCCAAACATATTCTTAGAAACTCTAATAGTGACGTTAGTATCTACATCGTTTGTCTGAATAAACCAAACGCTCTTCATTGTTATCATTGCATTCAAGCTGTACAGGAGTAAGTGCGTAACGATGTTTGAAATGGCACCAGTTCTCAACTGCAACACACTTAAATTTCTCCCTGCGAATATATATATGTATATATATACATATATAAAATGGTTCATAGGTATGTACTTGTAGAAAATTGCAGACTGCCCTCGGGAAATTTGATTGCGTAAGCCTTTCACCATTAAAACTTGCGAGTGCCTAAAATTTTAATTACTTTCAACTCGTCGTTTTGTATGCATACCAATTAGCCATTTTCAAAAATTCAATTATCATTACAAAATTTTAAGTGCTTCGTGTTTATGCTTCGCAATAATTTTCACTCACGTTACATCGTGGGCAATCAGCGAAGTGGGCTTGATGCAAAATATGGAGCCCGCTGAGTGCTTTTGTAGTGTGTGTCAAACATTGTCTGACCGACCCAAAACACAAATGGTTTTAGAAAATTAAATGAAAAATATGCGTGAAGTGGCAACAATGTAATCTGAGTTCAAAAAGAGACTTTCTATTTCATTTATAAAACATAAAAAACATAACATAACAAACATAAATTGCGTGTGATGAACTCAGATCAATTTTGCAAAAATTTTCTATCAAAAGGTATTCCTAAGGCTATTACTCGGCATCCTATAAACCGAGTTGTAATCATAATTGCCTTGTAGTTGATTTTTTCTCCATTCTAGTGAAATAGTAAAGTACCCAGATGATTGGGAACTTAGATCTGTGTATTAAAATTTTGTTTATTTTAATTCCCAATGGCTTAGGTGCCCAAACAGCTCAGTCCTTTTGACATACAAGTTAATTTCAAGACTAATCATGTTAGTCAAAAGTTTATTAAGTTTCGGGATCCAAAAAGTGTACCCAGCATTTTCCAGTTGATAATAGATCTATTAAATATATTCTTAGTGTTGAAGTATAAACAAGTTGTACGTAGGTTGCTATATATATTTCTGGACTAGGCCAGGTGCAATCTGACATTTTCATTGGAAAGTTTGACATTTTTCACAAATTTCGACGTGGATTATCACGACAAGAGTGCATCGATGAACTAAAATCTTTGTATGGCTATAAAGCACCATCCTATAGCACTGTGAAAAACTGATACAACGAATTCAATCGTGGCCGACGCTCGCTCAAAGACGAATTCCGTGAAGGTCGTCCAAAAACAGCCGTTGTGCCAGAAATCATCGATGCCGTACGTGAACTGAACTAAACAAATGCAGAAAAAATACGATTGTGGTGCTTCAAAAGACGTTAGAAATCGTCACAGGTGACGAATCATGGATCTATGCGTATGAGCCCGAAACAAAACAGCAATCGACTGGGTCTTCCAAGACGAGCGAAATCCAACGAAAAAAACAAAAAAACAAAAAAAAAAAACATTTTCGTTGATAAATATGCCTATTTTCATTATTAGGCCAGAAATGTATATAACAGCCCTCGTATGAATGTAATAATTTAACTTCTGAAAGAGTACAATGATTCGAGATCATACGTACTTATTAGAAAGAGCGGAAAGGTGAAGGAAGGAAACTTATAAGTTATGAGACATGCAACGTACATTTATTACAGCATATATATTAAATTGATTTAGAATAGCCCGCACTCGCTTAGGTTTAATGTATATATCTCGTTACTACTTAAGATATAATATTCGAAATGGAATGAAATCGCTTTCTTCCGTATCATGGTTCCGCTAGAAACTACTAAAAACAATAAATACATAACGTGTTACACCTGGGATGATACAAGAGATTTTTGTAAAAAGCGGTTTAAAAATTGGCCGATGGACGCGGCATCGCCTGCATTTAGGTAGAAACCCATATCATAGGACCTGTTTGACCGATATCGACCAACGGTGGTATATATTATTATTATCTTATATTCTAGTGCGATTAAGAATGAAATCGGACTACAACCACGCTTATATTCCATATAACACAATTTGAAATTCCATCTGATTCTATAAATAAATATATACACCATATGAGCCAATCTATCAGGCAGGTTCTGGAATTCACTTCCGAGTGAATATCAAACAAAATTCGTTTTCAATCCGGCATTTGGTGTTCTGTGTTTCACTTTCACAATTTCAATTCCACACTTTTTCTAAAATGAATTCCGAGTGAATACGCATGTTCTGGAAAACGAATTCACAAGAAAAAATTCGGTTAGCATTCACATCAGTTTCAATTTGCGGATTTGGTTTATAAAAGAAATGTAAGTAATTAAAAATTAAAAATATTGTAGTTTTAACACGTACTTTAACAACTTTTAAAGGGGCAAACACGAGAATGCAACCCAAGAAGCAATCCTTCTTCAATTTATGGAGAAGCACAGCAATATCGCCCGAGGATTTGTCAAAGGCGACAAAATAAAAGTAGACGCGCTATGGAGAGATTTAGTGGCAGATTTAAATAAAAATGGTCCCCCCCAAAAAGATGTATCTGGCTGGAAAAAGGTTAACAAACAAATAAAACTTATCAAAGTAATTTAAATTGTAAATATTTTTACAGGTTTGGATGGACTGGAAGACCTTTATCAGAAAGAAAGTGGCGCATAATACTTCCGAGGCCAGAGCAACCGGGGGAGGACCGTTTAATAAGCATGTCCTTACTCCGACAGAAGACGCGATTTCCCAATTATGCGGCATATATACAGTGGTAGAAGGCGTGCCTAATACGCAGAGCTTTGGTGTTCCAACAGAGAGGAATGACTCAGCTTCTGACACTCCCGATGATGAAGAGCCTCTTCCCTCCACTAGCAATGTCGCCGCTGCGGGGCGGTCTCGCAGGCGGGAACCCGCTGTAGCTGACTGCATGACAAACATCAACGAACAGACAAACGCCATGAAAGCTGTAGTGGATGGGTTGAAAGAAAATTTGGAGGAAACCAAAAACATAAACACAAATTTATTTACACTTTGCGAGGCCGTTAAAGAACTTACTGTGACCTTAAAAGAAGGAAACATTGAAAGTATGCGTCATCATTACCAGATGGAAAAGTTACGGCATGAAGACAATAAGCTAAAGCTGAAAGAAATTGAAATTTCCGAGCTTAAAGTGTTTGCGGAACAAAATTACTGTAACAAACAGCCGTAGAAAGAATATACGAGTATAGATATATAAACAAGTTTTTGTTTGCTTTGAATTCATTTTATTTTAGTTTTTGAATTTTTGGAATAAATAAACGCTTATTTTAACGCATAAATTTATATGCCTGTACATTTATTGTTTTCATTTATGTTTTTTTAACTTTGTGAGTGAAGGCGATTCGCGATTTCCTCTCTAATGATTGCAGCTTCACTGTCAGGTATGGCATCGTTTACTATTTCAAAACTCGCAAGTTCATTTTCTTCGGGAACAAGATCTGCAACAACTAATTCTTGCACTTTGTAATGTTTGCAAACATTATGCAAAGCGCAGCAAACATTCGTTATTTGCGCCACCTTTTGTGGCTGGTATTGAAGACACCGAGCTAAGCACCTAAACCGGCTTTTTAAAACGTCAATTGTTCTCTGTACAACATTGCGTGCCGAAGAATGCCTTTGATTAAATATGGAGTGAGGTGTCCCAATTTCGGGATCTCTGAATGGAGTGAACAAATAAGGTTGAAGAGCATACCCAGCATCAGCCAAAAGCCAAGAGCCACGTATGCCATTTTCGTATCAGGATTGAAAATATGAACGAGCACTACTTACACTCCAAATAAGGGCATCATGACTCGAGCCAGGCCGGCGAGCATCAACTGCCTTTATTGCCATAATATAATCACATATCTATAAAAAAAAAATAACCAAAATATAAGAAATAATTAAATAATAAATATGTACATAGTGCGTTCATAGAAATAATTAAGTATGTATGTACTTACAATCATGGCATTGATGCTAAAAAATCCCTTTCTGTTGTAAAATAGGTTGGGGTCCTTATGCGGCTTTGTAATTCGTATGTGGGTACCGTCGATGCAACCAATAACACCGGGAATACCAAATTTTTGATGGAAATGTATTTTTGATTGCTCTTCTGTTGTCATAATTAAGTTGATCCACCTTGGGCAAATATATTTTTCCAAAATGTTCAACACACGTTTTATGACTTTTGCAACTGTACTCCGACCCATTGCTATGCAAACATCCTTTCCCACTGCCTTTTGGAAGCCACCTTCCGCCAAAAACCTCAGTGTGGCTGCCAGTTGCAGTTGCGCAGGAATTGATTAGCCCTTTATATGTGGAGCAACAACGTTCAACAATTCAAGAAACGCATCCTTGTTGACGCGATAGTTCGACACGAAACTATTAAATTTTTTTATTAACAAAGCACTTTACAAATAGTAACTACATACTTACACTTGTTCAGGCACATCCAATGGGTTGCAATGGTCCCGTAGTATCCTCCTACTGTAAACTTCTTCTGTATTCCTTTCATTTTCACGTAAAATAACCGCCAATATTGCTAATGCACTCATTGTTCTTAAAAGATTGTTATTTATTTTGGGTGAATTGACAACTATCAGCTGTTAAGTTCATTTTTGCGGTGAATCAAAAACGAGTTCTAAAATGAACAAAAAGTTCGGATTTCAGAACACCAAATCCAAATTCACTCGGTTTGAGGTTTATTTTCAAATTCACTTTCACTCGGATTCCAGAACCTGCCTGTATGTGTCCGGATAAAATTTTGCACGAGAAGTTCCCTTGAGGTGCATTACCTAATGAGCAAAAATTTTTCAAATCGATCCAAACCTATTCAACTGACCATGTATCGAATATGTGGACCCCTGTTTCTACAGCGAACCTTTTATCAAAAAATTCAATATGTGAAATGTGATAATAGTACATCAGTATGTCAGAAATGGATCGAATTGGATCAATTATAACCTTATCTCTCACATACTTAGTACAAGGTTCGTTCTAGGGTAAACATGACTTTATGAATCTGGCGCCCCCTGGTGGCGCCATCTATTTGTCGTGCGTTAGAATCTGCTATCTTTATCGATTGTCCAGTGAGAAATTTATGACATTTCATAGATTGGAAGTAAAGTTATTGCGTTTCAAGTGTCAGTATGTTTGTGTTATCGGTGCGAAAATGAGCTTCGAACAAAGAGTCAACATTAAATTTTGTTTTAAAATTTTACCGAAACGTTTCAATTGAAGAAACAAGTTCATGGCGATGATTGTCTATCCGGTAGCAGAGTGCACGAGTGGTTTCAATATTTTCAAAGTGGTCGTGAGGACATAAATGACGATCAACATGTGGGCCAATCTAAATCCGTGATCACTGGAAATTCCGTCGAAACTGTGCGTGAATTCATCATAAATCAGCCGAAACCATCATTGAAGCAGAACTAGACTATTTTGAATAAAATAAATTGATTTTGGCGAAAAAACCATTTGTTCTATTTTTTGTTTTTTTAAGTCCTGTTTACTTCAGAACAGACCTTGTAGAAAGATTTTCGCACTTCCGGCTGACTTTATAGTGCGTACCTCGGCAAATATGTGAGTTATCTTAATAAAATTGAAAGGTTATGTTTTTGAAATAACGGTTCATTTGAGCCTGAAATGATTAACATCGAACGAAAACTTGCCTACTTAGATTTCATGGAACTCTGAACGCTGAATTCTTTCGAAACATTTTCAAAATAAGTTACATAGACAATACATATTCGTCTTTGAGGTCTGAAAACAGAAAAAGTTATAGAGCCAAAACCCGTAACATATGGTGAATGCGGAATGGTTGGACCCGAGTCGTGAAATAGTTTATTATTTTCATAAATGTAAATCAGACGATAGTGACGTAGTACGACACCGCCTTGTACTGAACTGTAAATGCTTTGTTTGACTCACCACAACATTACTTCCAACAAAAATACTTGTTTAAAACAATAAGCAAAATTATAATAACAAGTTAACTACATATGTAGTTCGCGGTGACCCACTCAAAACTAACGGGATGATCATCACTCATTCTCTGCTGTTTGACACTGGTTCGAATTCACTTAGTTTTGGCAGACATTACTTTGTTGTTAGTTCAGTAGAAATATAGTTTTGAGTTGAAGTATTCTCAGTAATTCTAAGGACTATGTTGTTGTAATTTTTTTGGTGTTATTATCGTGGGTTCCGCAGTTAAATTTTTTGAACACACCTACTAAATAGTGTCAATTATCTCAATGAGTATCAGTTTACTTTTTGCATGGGTTGGCAGAGCGCAGACACCGCTGTAAATATACGATATTCTTTTTTTTTGATAAAATCAACCAAATTCTTAGATTGCCTGTTAAAACAATGATATTTTGGTTTATTTGTATTAAGAGTTTTTTTCCTGAGTGAAAAGCACGAACTACGGGATGGAGGATGGAGTGATGAAAATGAGTAATTTTCGTTTTCCTTCCAATTGCGATACTATTAGGCTGAAATGAAGAGATATAACTTTGACTGCCTATCAGTTACTATATTTATACTGGGAATACATGAATATGGTTTCGGAATCTTTTGGGTACACCTAGGAACATAGCGGAACAAACCAGATAAATCCGACTGGTACTACCATCTAAGCAGTGTTCTCCAAAACTATTCCCGAGCGTTGTTTCGCTTATATTAAAGGTTACAAGCAGTTTAGTGACACAGCAAATATTTCTAATAAAGACCAAGAGTGTCTCTTATAAGTGTCAACACTGGTTACATTGAAATCTCATCTGTGTACAAAGTGGCGCCACTCAAATGCCGTTCGTTGAAGCCCAGGGATTCACAGAAAATCGAATCGCCGAAGCAGAATAACATCGCGCCAGCATTTCATACCATAATTAGCCTGCCAATACCGGTACTGGGGGCGAGCATTTCCGCGCTTACAGCGTCGGTGTTTGTTGCAATGCGCTGCGAGGCGTTCAGTGTTGCATCTTGCAACAATCGGTTGCTTGTTTTTAGTGCTGCGTGCATCTTTATTGTGTTCTCATTTGTGAACGCACTCGTGGCATGCGGTGCAAGTAGTAGCTCGCCCACCTTGGGCCCCGTGCGCTGCGGGCGCTTTGGCGCATGATGAGGGCGGGGTTGAGGTGGGATGCAGCTAGTAAAATAAACAATGAACAAGAGTAAAAACTGTTGTCAATGATGTTTGTTCGTTGTTAGTTGCCGGCTGTGCGTCGCCCACATCTGCGTCCACCACTCCATCGCTTTCTACTTGTTCCTGTTGCACGCTGACACAGTTCATAGTTGCACAAATAGCGCTTCGGGCGGGCTCACTCAAACGATGTTGAGTGTTGTCGTTTTTATTGTTCTGTTGTTATTATTGCAATTATGAGCGGAGGTCTTTCGGTTGGTTTACTTTTATTAGTAGCGGAATTGGAATAGAAACCCGCGGCATTTTTGCTTCGCTCTCCTCAAGCTTCGCCCGGCGTTAAAGCACAAATAGGTAAACAGAATTAGTTTCGAGCAAAAAACTTCAAATGCGCTAATACAAAACGTTGTAGCTTGCTTTGAGCTTATTTAATTTTTCGTTCGGAGGCATTGCATTATCCGAGTAGACCAAATTTGTACAATGTGGAATTATAAAGAGTGTTTGCTTCTCGCCACACTTTCGTTTATTTGTGCTTTTCGGTTAAAGGTGACAATGCTTTGAGCTGAAATCAGAACAAATAGAACATTGAACCATAGCGAGAAAGAAATTTTCACAACTTGGCTTTTGGTTAATGTGAAATTGTTTGGTTTTGTATAAAGTTCTAAGTTTTTACAGAAAATTGGTTCGCGTAGTTGGCAAATCCAGTTGCATATAAAAGTAACATGTTCCTAAACAGACCTATGTAACCGGAACAGTTCCAGATTTATATTCCTTCAAGAATTGGCGCCTCAACCCGATGACAGCAAACCGTTCCCACGACTGTTGGGAATTCTGCCACTACAACGACAACAACAGCACACCTTTTTCCAACACCGTTCTGCACACCAAATAACAAAAGAAATTGGATATTTACTCCCACACATCACTCGATTTCATAGCGATCCTTCGCTTTACCTTACTTATATTAGACAGCGAGATCCGCGTGTTATTTTTTGGTACCGATCCAGTCCTGTGGTGAATCTTTTCCGGTAAATTAGATACTAAAGTACTCAATGTTGAATATCTAGGTATATTTCGGACATTAAATAGTTTCTAGGAATCTCTAATGGTTTCTTAGCTAATTTTCTTGGGTTTTCAGAGGTTCATACATATATTGAAGTAATTATCCCACCGAACTATTCAGATGAACTAAAACCAATTTATAGTCCATAAAACTAATCGGTATTAACTCTCAGCGCCTCCCTCGTATCTGTTAGAGATGCCTATTTGAGAAAGCTCGCAGCTCAAAAATATTAATTCTGTAAAATGAGTTGTTACATTAATGTATCTGACTAAATAGCTTCAGCAGAGATGCCATCAGTTTAAAATTTGTATTAAATTTATTCGATAAAATAAAGGAAAAAGCACGATACTTTCATCCAACTAAGCAGTTTTATTTGCAGGGTAACCTTCGGTTTGAAGTCATAATGATAAAAAAACACAACAATAAAGATATATACATAAGTATTTGCTTGGAGGTTTTTCCCAAAATACGTGTCCTTTGGCAACAAACCTCATTTGGTTACACATCTCTGAATGTGTAGACATTTTAACTACTAGAACTTGAAAAAACCAAATTTATGAAATTAATAGCGAGCAATTTCTCAAAATTTTTCTTAAATTTTTTGGCATTGCAAATATGAGGATCTGCATGTATATACAAGAAGGCAAATACTACACAACAAAAACCTTGCAGCGATTTCCGTTTGGAGAAAATTGTTCTTGTTGCGCTCGCTATCTATTCGAAGACAATTAAAAATGACCCAAAGGAGTAAATGAATGACGCAACTTTATTTGTGAGCAGCTACACACGTTGCACGCGCATACTCACTTACCATATACAACCCTGGTTATAAACGAAATAAAATTGGCAGTAAAAAGCTTGCTGCACGTTTCAGAAAGTTCCAGCCATCCGTCACCGTCGCCGCTGCATCCGGACCGAGTGCAACAGACGGGCGTCTGCTCGTCAGCATGCGTGCATTTCGGCTTCGTCTTGAAGTAAGGATGTAGAGCGTGGCATAAGACTTTGTTTGACAATTTGGTCAGTATTTGCAAAAGTAAATATTTATTGAGAGTGAGCGCTGTCGAAGCTCCTCCGGGCGCTAGCTTTGACCACTGTGCCACCAAGTCATTCTCTATTACGGCAGCTCAGTGGTTCGTCTCCGGCAAACAGTGACATAGGAAAAGAGCGACACTAAAGTCCCAAGTACACTCAGCAAATGCGTGCACCAACGTCGCCCCGACGCACCGGTGAAGCTAAAGTGTGTGTGTGAATGTGTGTGTGTGATTGTTTGTACAAAAGGCACAAAGCCACTCTGCCTGGAGCTAGAGGATAATTTTTTGATAATATTAACATCCTTTTCGGTGTTGCACCAGCAAAATGTCTGTTGCATATAAATCAGTTGACTTTGTTGACGGTTGCTGGCTCAAACAAGGCGCACAAGAACTGTGTACCGTATTTGCGACTTCCGGGCAAATGGCATTCTGATCTGTTCGCACTGAAACTGGCTCTTAACAATGTACACTAGCAAAACTATTCGACGTACACGGACCGAAACGGCTCACAAAGGTGTCTATTTAAAATTAAAATATTGAGTTTTAGCAAATTTTAATTTTGCTAATTTTAAGCACCAATTAGCTTGTGTTTCGAAGCGGTACTCTCATTCTTAGCCGGCAGACGGGGTAACGAGCTAAAGTCTCTAATTTCCTTTGTCTTACGAATGCAGTTCAACACGGTATGCTATTTCTCTTCCTTTGTTTGTTTATTTAATTACGCATTACTCAAACCTGCATTATATGCGCTTATTAAGAGTTTTGCAAGCGGCGAATTGTACTTCGAGACAACTGATCATTTTCGAAAAATTAAATTGTATTTCCGAAGTTTGCTTAAAAACTATGTTGCTGACAATGTAAACTAAGTACAATGAATGAAAGTATGAATTTGTATTAAATAAATGCAAATCTTTTGATAGACTTCAAAGTAAGAAGAGGCTTCTTAAAAAAACAGGTTGGATGCAAATTGAAACGCAAAAAATTTCAATCTCTAAAAAATGTAAGACCCTCCAATGCCTAATATAATGCATTGTCAAATATCCTCTTCCTTCCGCCGTTTTGTCTTTTGAATTTCTCGGCTATGTATAAAGCGCTACAAAGCTCATATCAGGCAATACTATATATCTTTGAAAGGCCTTGTCATAGCCTACAAAACGACGCTATGCATAATTAGTTTGGATATTGCGTTCACGTATACACGTGGTGTACGTTTATAGACATGGAGTTCACACACGCCGAAATTCGCGCTATTTTAAAGTTTTCTTTCTTTAAAGGCAAATCCGTTAGAGGAACGTTCCGTGAGATTAATGTTGTTTTGGGGTGTGGTTCTCCATCACTTCAAACTGCGGACGAATGGTTTCGACGATTCAGAGCGGGTGAAAACGACACCATGGATAAGCCAGACGAATACCGATGAAATCGCGGAAAACATCGAGTTAGACACCAAACCATTTTAAACAACCTGCAGAAGGCTGGATACACAAAAAAGCTTGATGTTTGGGTGCCACATGATTTGACGCAAAAAAACCTCTGGACCGAATCAACGCCTGCGATATATTGCTGAAACGGAACAAACTCGACCCATTTTTGAAGCGGATGGTGACTGGCGACACAAAATGGATCTCGTACGACAATATCAAGGGAAAACGGTCGTGTTCGAAGGCCGGTAAATCGTCCCAAACTATGGCCAAGGCGGGATTGATGGCCAGTAAGGTCTTTCTATATGTTTGGTGTGATTGGAAGGGAATCATTTACTATGAGCTGCTCTCATATGATCAGACGCTTAATTCTACCATCTACTGCGAACAACTGAACCGTTTGAAGCAGGCGATAAACCAGAAGTTCCAGAATTGGCCAATAGGAAGGGTGTAGTGTTCCACCAGAACAACTTCAGACCACATACTTCGTTGATGACTCGTCAGAAGCTACGGGATTTCGGATGGGAGGCTTAAACATACACCATATAGCCTGGATATAGCGCCAAGGGATTACCATCTGTTTCTGTTCATGGCTTGTTGGTGTAAAGTTGAACTCAAAAGAGGCTTGTGAAAAGTGGCAGTCTGAGTTCTTCGCAAATAAGGAGGGGGAGAAATTTTGACAACCTTATATGTATATCATTTATGTTTTTCCAGAAACAATTTTTTTATAATCTATAAATATTCTCATCTGACAATCTTGTCTAAAAATGCATAGGCACTTTAAGAGAGTTAAACATTGATTTTATGATAGTCAATATTTTTACATTTGAAAACACCTGATAGGATTAATGCGAAACAGCACAAAAGCATTTGTCTTGTGAAAATGTATTTTTAATGAAAAATATTACTAAAATCTTAAAAGCAATCAATTCTGAAACTTTAGAAACCTTCTTCTAATTAAAAAATTGTCGGTTTAATTAACTTGTTATATAATAAGGTTGCATGAAATATGTATATAATACATTCTAGAATGAGCAAAAAATAGTAAGACTTTGTTCATAATTTTAAAAATCTTAATTTATTCTTCAAAATCTACATCATTCCTCTCAAATAGTCCCCTTGGCCCTAATAAACTTGTGCTAACATTTTTTACAATTCTCGAAAGAGTCGTTATAGCAAATTTTTGGAATACCCTTCAATGCGCGTAGCGACTCACTTTTAATATCTTCAATCAACTCAAGAGCGGACCGCTTCTCCGGAGCGGTCGTTTGAATTTCATGAATAGTCAGGGATTACACGGAGCTTAATCAGGCGAATACGGTAGTTGCGGTACGTGTGAAAATGGATGAATTCGGATGAAGGCCATTCACTCCCCGTATAACTGTATTGTTCAAAACAACTAAAAGCGTGATAAATTAAGAATAAAATGCGTTAGAAACGTAAACATTTTATGTCAAGATGGTATGACAAGACTCCATAGGAGCCGGGGTAAAAATTGGACAATGGTCATGGCACCGTCCATTTTTTGGAGAAATATATGCGATGTTGAGGAGGCTAATCCCACTGTAGTTGGCGCAGATTGTGGGGTCTCCTTTTTTATGGATTGGGCATAGCACACTTAAATACCAATCGTTGGGCATGCTTTCGTCCGACCATATTTCACAAAGAAGCTGATGGATGCCCCTTATCAGCTCTTCCTCGCCGAGTTTGAATAGCTCGGCTGGCAATCCATCAGCCCCGCCGCTTTGTTGTTCTTCAGGCGGATAATTGCTATTCGAACTTCTTCATGGTCAGCCAATGGAACGTCCGCTCCATCGTCATCGATTGGGGAATCGGGTTCGCCTTCTCTTGGCATTGTACGTTCCTTGCCATTCAGCAGGCTGGAGAAGTGTTCCCTCCATAATTTAAGTATACTCTGGGCATCGGTGACTAGATCACCTTTGGGGGTTCTACAAGAGTATGCTCCGGTCTTGAAACCTTGAAACCGCATTTTTTCGTAGAGTTTTCGAGCATTAACTCTGTCGGCCAGCTTATCAAGCTCTTCATACTCACACATTTCTGCATCTTTCTTTTTCTGTCTGCAAATGCGTCTTGCTTCCCTCTTCAACTCTCGGTATCTATCCAAAGTATGCCAAAGATACCTTCTTTGCCCACCCTGGCGTTAAAGTCGCCAAGCACGATTTCGACATCGTGGGGCGTGGCCGCAAATCAGCGATATGTTGAAGAACCTCGCTTTGATGCGGATTGTGGCTAGACATTTATTCACCGGAGAGAATGATAGTACTCGGCGACGGAGTCTCTCTCCCACCACGAATCCTACACCAAGCTTGCGCTCCTTTATATGGTCACTGTAGTAAATGCCACAAGGACCTACACGTCTCTTTCCTTGTTCCGTTCATCGCATTTCTTGGACGGCGGTGATGTCAGCCTTTATTTTTACGAGGACATCAAACAGCTGGGCAGCGACACCTTCCTAATTAAGGGACCGGACATTCCAGGTGCATGTCCTCAATACGTACTCATTATTTCGTTTGCCATGGTCGTCATCAAAAAGGGGTCACTCATCCGAGGCTTGTTGTTCCTTTTCATTAGTATGATTTTTTACGTGGCGGGTCCCAAACCCAACGCACAACCCTGCGGAGGGGATGTTTCGCCTTCTCACTTTACCTCTCCTTCAAACGGATGTTCTTAGGCTACCCAGAGGATACTTGGTCAAAGACCGGAAGTCGTGAGCTTCTTGAGTCATACTTATGTAAAACAATCGTTTCTGGCCACTCCCAAGTGAATGGCGATCAGAGAACTTTCCTCACTTACGTGATATAAAGTAGGCCCAAAAAACAACTAGCTGGGAGAGACAAGAATCGTACGTTTTTGCACTCTAGATAACTTTCTATACAAAACGAGTTCAAAAATGAACGATTTCGAGTAAAAATTAACGTAATGATTAACGTTTGGCATTAAGATGACTTTGTTAGCTAAGAGAATTACTGAAGCTTGACTTGTCGGTATTTCTGGCTTCAAAAGTTTATGTAATTTTGCAGACAGAACGTAACGCGGTTAATATGCGAGGCCCAACTTAAAAAAAAATATATATATGAAAGATGTATTCTTAAGGGGATATTCTACTCTAGAATTTTGAAAAATTCGATTTTTTCATATATTTAAAGTTTAGACTTTCAAAAATATGACCTTGGAAGGATTTTTCAAAATTCGACTTATTTTCGGAGATACAGCCGATTTTGTAAGGTGGCGTCCGTGTTCACTAGAATTGTCTCCTGAACTTTAAACGCGTTTTTCTCGAAACTACTTTTTTCCACACAGTTCCGGCATTATCTCAATTTTTATACAACCGAGTTACTTGAAATTTTGTGTAAACCTTCTTTATATAATCCTTTATCGTTCCTACCAGCATCATGCCAAAATTTTTGTTTTTAATATTTTAAAAAAGTTCAGGAATTTCAAAAAAAAAACATAAAAAATGATTTTTATTTTCAGGCAGTCGCCATTTTTCCAAAAAAATTGTTTTTCGTGTTCCCGGACTATAACAGCATCCTTACTGATTAAGAATTTCTTTTGATTTTTTTTTTCAGACTACCAGGAGAGTCAGGATCAGTGCCACCAGGATGCGCCATTTTTTTTTTTACACCTGTCTCTCCCCCCCTCTAATTATTTTAATTTTTAATATTTTTTTATACATTTTTTTCTGTATTCTTAAGATATCAATTAAAACACCATAAAAAAATGAATAGTAAAAATATTTTTGGTTTTTTTTTAATAAAATTCAAAAAACTGCCCAAAATTTGATTTCTGGAGTAGAATATCCCCTTAAATCAATTGCTCCTTAGCAGGCACGACAAGATTTTACATATATGAAAATCGAACAAGAATTGAGTATATAGCGAAGATATAAGCGATAAATACCTACACTAGCAATAAATATCTACATATATATTACATACATATAAAAGTTGGCAAGATTGACTTTAAGCTGCTTCTGCTTGTTTATTTTGTATTTGAAAGGATTTGCAGAGTTTGAAGTATCGAATAAGTTATTTTCATTGTTTTTCAATGGATTTTTGGAGAGTTTTTCTTTTAAGTTGTACATTCTCTTCCATTCCCTGTTCGGCCGTAATTCTTGCTGCATTTGCGCACCTTAACGAATATCTGATCGAAGCACATCTTTATCCGCATTTTGTTTGCTCAGAAAACATTTCCTGTGCGTTTTGCATAGCAAACTCAATTTGGCCATTGTCTTATGCACAAAACGATGTCCGCATTCGTTATTCTCCTCACACGCCCGCATAGAAATTTGTCCACACACATACACATACACACATACAAATTGACATATGTTTGTGGGTGTGTGAAGGCATTTCTTAAGAAATTTTCCAAATTCAATTCGCACTGTACTGATTGCTCACGAACGGCTAAGAATAACAAAAACAAAAAAGATTTTGTGCGAAATTTGCAAGTGTGTGCTTACTGCTTGCAACAATTGGCCGAAAGTGCAGCCAACACTATTCAACACAAATATGCATGGCACACGAAAGCTCGCAAATTTGCCGTTGGTGTGCTTTTGTACTTGCAAGTGCCGGTGTGATACCGTTGGGATTGCTATTCCCAAAGAATTGGAAGGATAATAATATTATAGTAGAACAACAACAACAATATCTAAAGTGCTTCCAAAAGATTGCTTGATAGAAGTACACATGGAGATTCGAGCTCACAAGTGGAAGTTGCCGGAAGACGGTGACCACGTGGGTTTATATGCAACAATGCTGCATTTCCGAAACTGAAACTAATAATCTAACTACTTAGTCAAAGAAATAATGAGTGATATTCAAAATTGAGGGTATTTTATCATGTCCGTGGGCTCAGACTAAATTTTAAAAACAATTAAATATTTCGTTCGTAGCGTCATAAATTATTCCCATAGCACTCCACAAACTGCAACAGAACGACACTGTCGTATTTCTATAATTAATGGTTTGAGTTTTGGTCTTACGAAAAACCAATTGGAAAGAAAAATGGGTTTCATGATGCCGCATCTGAAGAATATGATGAATGGAGCAGCCGTCTTCTTCTTTCTTTATTGGCATAAACACCGCTTACGCTGTTTTAGGCGAGTTTCTTTTCATTGGGTTTTTTTTTTACGTGGCGACCTCCAAAACTAGTGCGCAACTCCGCGGAGATTTGGAGCCGCCTAGTTCGACGCAAATTTGCTGTGTTGCGGCATAGTATAACACAATGTTAATTTCGCCTTTCTCCGCCGATAGTTGAATTTACTTACTAAGGGACTGGGTTTAAAACTAATTTCAAATAAGGAGAAAAAAGTATGCTGAAGTAATAATTAGCTCAGTATAAATTCTTTGTTTGAATAAAGCGGCGATTATTTTTAATTTATGTAGGATTCTAAACATAAAATTATAAACGCACGGTACTATACTTTCACATGATAGTTACCCCTCGTGGCGCTTAATATCTGAGCTTTAAGCCACCGATCTCTATTGATTACATAGAAGTTTCTGGCTAAACGTAAAAATACTAAGTGTTACCTACATTGTGTGGAGTTTTAAATAATTTATTTGATATAAAGATTTTAATCTAACAGCAAATTGCCCATTAACTTGAATCAAGGGCAAGAGAGAGTTTAAAGTTTATTTGTGGGCATATTTTCAAATAAATTTAGTGCTTCATATAAAAATATTTGTGTGTGGCATACAATCTACCAAATGCAACTGCATTTGTGAATCGTCAAGCCCACACACTCAGCAATCTCGCGGTTGATGAAATGTTACGTATACGCTCCGTGCGACCAGCACTCAAATGCATTACAAAAGCCACATGCAACGATAAAACACCTAGAGCATGTTGGCGAATGCAAAACAGTGGGTAAGCCAGAGCGGCCAAAGAGTTTTGTCACATAGCAGCATGCGGCTGAAATGTTGGCTGTTGCAATCTGTTGCTATAAATTGCCTCACCAGTGCGCGTTTTTCGCGTGAGCGTCGCGTGTTGACGTGTGCCTTCTCCCTTCATGGCGCAACGCTCATTTTTGATACTTCGTTTACCGTTATGCATACGTACATGCGTAATCTTGCCTTCGGGTAAACATGTGCCGACAAACAGCGCGCCTCACAGCAAATAAAAGCTCAGCCGCATATGCTGGCGTGCAGAGGGGCGGACTGGAGGTATTGAAGTGTTATCAAAACCCAAAGTTAATTACATTTCGTTACGGTAAGGCCGGTTCGTGGCGCAGCACTATACCATAGCATGTCAACGAGGTGGGTATGTGTAAAAACTTTTGCCTCACGCATACACACTCACGCGTGGGTGTGTTCTTGTTTGCTGCCGCACATACTCCGTCGCCAGACTAAGCTCTCATGTTTATGTAAGTTTTAACCGCATTGTCAGACTGTGTCAAACTGGTGATTATTTAACGTTAATTTGTTGACACATTAACTTGTGGATTGGTTCAAGTGCTCGGCATGCAAAACTGGGCTTCGGCGCTAGGAAAAACCAGCACATTAGCCTTTCTTGTGCTTCAGTGCTCTTGCACGACGAACATTTGTATGTATGTATGGTGTGTTTGTATATGTGTGAGTGTGATGTTAAGGAGTGTGTGCGCAGACAGTTTAAATTTAATGTTGATGCGTGTTATTCGGTCGTGCTACATCCCAAATCGGCCTTGTCTCCGCAGCATATTGATTCTAAAGACATTGCTAAATGCCATTTTTGCGGCTGAAACTTGGCAAACTTTCCCCTGCTTGGCTAGGCAAACATGCTAGCTACTTGTAGAGATTGCAAATGTGTTCGTAAATAACGCGTATAAATGGGGAAACATCATTTAAGGGACTGTGAAAGGGCTAGGGCCAATATATGAATAAGCATAGGCAACTATTTTTCTATCGCACTTGTATCTAGTCTACCTTTCAATAGAACTTCCTTGGCAGAAAGGGATAGTACATATACACTTTAGGGATACCTCGAAAGGCTTTTGGATCAACGTAACTAATGGCACTTAAGAACAGGTGCAGAAGGGAGAATGTCTATTGAGAGGGTATATGGTTAAAGAAAAATAAAGGTGGCTTTCGTTTATGAACTCAACGTATTCCAAATTGGTATTTAATTGAGGCAGAGAGCTTTTGGCGAGACAACCCAGCGGGATATGGTAGACATTGGTAAACAAGCGAGGTAGACGATGCAGAATGATTGTGTCGCTTACTCCGATCGGTGAAAATTAACACGGTGATGTCCTAGGAAAAGTAAGAGATCACCCCTTTCGCTTACCATAGCGACGAAGAATTCTTCGACGCCAAAGTTAACGAAGAATTCATCGATGCCACAGTTAACGAAGAATTATTCGATGTCAAGGTCAGTTGTAGAATAGAAAAACTTGCAAATTAATTTGGTTTTATATTAAAAAGTGCATGTATGTATTTCGTTATGAAAAGAAGTATTTATGTATAAAAAGATATGGGTTTCTTTTAATTTTTTGGGTGAGTCTCTTTTCTTTTTTTCCAAGCAATGAAACTTGAAGAAACGGCATTTGGCGAGTCTGACGCTTTTTTGAATTTGGTGAGCATGCTTCGATTCGATGAAGTCTTCTACTTTCGCACATTCTACCAAAAACCGTATGAAGTTATAAATTTTAAGCTATGTCCTTCAATGATAAAAACACGAAAAACTTATTAAATAGTAACGCATTAATGTGCTTAAGTTCTTTTAACGATTTTTTGCCCTTGACAACGAAGTAATTATATTCCAGCAAAACAACAATTCACCGCATCCTCTTCAGAATCACTTTCAACATTTATGTTTTCAACCAATCCGTAAAATTCACTTTCTTCATTTTTAAATAGTCTTCTCATATGCCTTTTCGAGAACATTCTTTTTTTATTTATTCAAACAAAATTTTTAATTAAAATGGCAGCTTACCTAAACGCAACCAACTTTGTGCAAATTTTCTTCAAATGCTTGACGGTTTGACGAAATAATGAAAATATTTAAATATTTAGCCGCATAGCTTACTTTAATGCATTACTTGGTATCGAAGAATCCTACATAGAATTTCTTTCGAAGCATTCTTCAAAGAGAAATGTAAGCGGTGAACCATTATCCCGCTGGGAAACATCGATACAGGAGAGGGAAGAAAGCCATTTTAGTACTCCAATTTCTTCTTCAGAACAGTAGAAAAGTGGTGTAACTGTAGCATCCGAAGTGCAACCTTGCTTTGGAGAAATGGGCATTCAAACTGAGAGCCAAACAAGAAATCTGATCTTGAAATCTCTGATTGTGCATCGAGCTCCTTCGTGATAACAGTACTCAGATTCATTGCAGACTACACAGCTTAATTTTATATCTATGAGGTTTAATATTATATGGTTAGGGTTTGGAAGAGATCGCTGAGCTTTTTAACCAACTTTTTTCGCGGTTGTAAGAACCCACTTTGCGGCTCGACGATTATAGAAATTATTTGAAAGAAAGTGATATAGAATCATATCGTTACTTTCTTTTTGACTCTCCACCTGTTGTAGTATTTAGGTTGAAGTATAACTGAAGTAGGATCCTCCTGATCTCCCACAGATAGAAGTATTATTGTTACAATTCTTTACCAGTGTGTAGAAGAGCAAATCGTGCAAATAGTTTGCAAAGCTGCTAAGTAACTCAAATCTACTTTGCAACCATCAAAGTTGCGCCTTTTACGCGCTACATTCCGTCTTTGATATTGAAATAGGACAGTAATGTTTTCCCTGCACAGCTTTTTAACTGATTCGTAAGTAAGAGTTTTCATTCTTGATTTATTGCTTAAAGATGTAAAATAAACTTTTTATTACAACTACAAACAACCGCAAAATGAACATTATGCACTTAAGCAATAAGCAACGGTAGTTTATAAATTAATTACCGCAAGTGCCTGAATAAAATATTAATACTCTTTTCTTCCGCCTTTAGTTGCTGCTTGTCGTCATGTACTTGAGCTAAAAAATAATATTTTGCTGCACTTGTCATATATCTAAGACTTGGCACGGGGCGAGAAATGCAAAAGACAGCGCTACTTATACTCAACTTTGCGCCAGCAAACGTGAGCAAGTAGCAGAGGGGAGAGGCACATGACATGCCGCAATCGTATTGCGAGTATTTGTTTAAACGGATTTATAGAAGATGCTTAATTACATAATGATATTCTGCCTTATGTCATTAACGCTGCCAACACTTGAGCCACTCCAAAGTTGTCTGCTGTCGGCAATGTACCTGCCTCGATTGTTGTTGCTGCGCATTACCCGCTTGCGCTGTCACTGTCATTATTGCCACTAATGCGCCGCGCTTGATGATGGGCTTGTTGGCATATTTTATGCAAATTTTTGTTTACCGTGCCTCGAATCGCAACACGGCAACATGAAGCGTGGGAAGGGATTAGCGCCCTCCATGCATTTCGCTGCAGTCTAACCACATTCAGTGTTGGAAAATGTTTCAACGGCGCTTAGAAGAAATATGTAGGCTTTTACAACACATGCTCGTGAACTGTTGCTTTCGATTTACAGTAGCACCAACGAGTATTCGAACAAAATTTACCAGAAAAATAATATATATATATATATACTTCTATTTTATTTGTACATTTTCGTTACGAAAATTTGTAATAATGTCCTTTCTTCGTAATGTATTCGGTGACAAAGAATATAAAATTGGTTTAATACTTCCCCTAGTTCCCATACACCTGACAAAGTCCAGTTGATTCCCAAACATTTAGCAATTTGAGAGACATTTATGTGGGTTTCTTTGTACAAAAATTCACTTTATTTAAATTTATTAAAATTAGGAAAACTTAGGAAAAGTAAACGATCCTGGCTCGGTGACGACTCGATGTGTTCTGTTCGTAGTTCGATCAAACTTAATGATCGTTCGTTAAAATGGTTGGAAGTATTGTCTATTGAGGGATTTCAGCGATTGACTAATGTGTACAGGGATTTTGTTCTATTGATTAGATTATTGAAGAATTTCGGTAAGTGTTAGTTTATTCAGGGATTTCCCGTATCGCTGCTGCTACTACATCCCAATCCTACATATGAACCAAATCGGTTCAAACCTTGATCTACTATACACAGTAAATCCCTTACAATGATATCTTCGCCTCCAGTTGCTTTTCTCTCATACTACCAATATAAGGAGTGTTCCGAAGTAATAAAAAAATTGCTGAAGTTTGACTATTTGCTGATTCCACGACATTTTCTAGCATTGGGACCGCCTCAAACCACAACCTGGCGAGTTTTGAGAAATGATTTTGGGCTTACATCGTTTCACTCAAGGACTGAAACTATTGGACTACCGTAAACGTCGTGAATTTGCTGATTTTGTCTTGGAACAACTTCAAACGATAGCGATTTAAAAAAAATCAACTTCTCCGACAAGCTCACTTTCATCTGAGTGGTGGTAAACAAACAAAACTATCGATTCTGGTGAGAAAAAATCCACAAATTATTAATGAACAACCATTAAGCACACTTAAATTGACAGTTTGGCCGTAATTGGAAGAAGTGATCTTGACAACATCTGGAAAAGTTGGGCTACGTGCCAACAATCGAATTATTGCGAAAAAGGTTTGGAGATTCAATTATTTCAAGAAACTGTGACAATGTTGTGATTTAACATCATTAAACTGCTTTTAATTCTGTTAGTTGAAAGTACGAGGTGTGTTCAAAAAGTATCGCGAATCGTAACTGACAGTTTTCTTCGATTGCAGGGACGTGGTGCATCATGAGTTCTTGCCACAGGGAAGAACGGTCAATAAGGAATATTACCTGCAAGTTATGCGCAATTTACGCGAAGCAATCCGTCAGAAACGCCCGGATTTGTGGAAGAACAAAAATTGGCTTTTGCACCACGATAACGCCCCTGCTCACACACATCGTTGCTTGTGCGCGACTTTTTGGCCAAAAACAACACACTAATGATGCCGCAGCCACCGTATTCCCCAGATCTGGCCCCCTGTGACTTCTTCTTGTTCCCTAAACTGAAGAGGGCCATGAAAGGATGCTTCTCTTGACGAGATAAAGACGGCATCAAAGGAGGAGCTGAAGAAGATAAAAAAAAATGATTTTTTGCAGTGCTTCGAAGATTGGAAAAACCGTTGGCACAAGTTTATAATATCTCATGGGGATTACTTTGAAGGGGACAAAATAGATATTCATGAATAAATAAATAATTTTTGAAAAAACACAAAATTCGCGATACTTTTTGAACACACCTCGTAAATATTGACCGTGCTGTTCATGATCGAAATCTTTGTTCATCGAATTCGTTTCAGCAAAAGAAGTCGTGAAGGCCATTTGAAGTATGTTATATTTAGAACTTTGATGTACTTTGCATTAAATAAAAAACATTTGAATTTCCTTCACTATTAGTATTTTTTTTTTTTTAATTATTATATCACTCTTAATGGGAAACCCTGTATTATCGCCAAACAATGAATTTTTCGTGACATACTCAAACATAAATTTTGCTAATCCCTTAAATTATTTCTCCGGATTTACTTCTAGAAAACTGCGAAAGTGTAAAATGTTCGGATACATCCGAACTTAGCCGTTGTTTTCTTGTTCCTGTTCTTTTTTGAATTGTGGCGTTAAGTAATTGGACAATTAACTAAATTAAATCATGAAGAGCAACCAAACAGATGTAGTTGAAATACTCGGAAATCTTAACAAGATATTAGGAAAACTTTAAACTGCATTTTGCCAGGTAGACTGCATAAAGAAAGAGATGAATTTCCTCCGATAATAATATGAAAAGAAAAGGCTGAGAAAAGCATGCAGTTTTGACAAATACTATACTTTTGTATTTAAGGACGAATATTAAGGAATAATCTTTTATAAGTTAGAAAAGTAAAATGTTTAAGAGAAAAGATATAAAGACATGGAAGACAAGAAATCGTTAAATTACTAAGTTGTACAGACTGATATATTTCAAAAGCCGCTTTATGGATTAATGCAAACGAAAACGGAACGAATCAGGAAGAAATATGAATCGCTTTTCTATAAAATATCAAAGCACAGAACGCGCATATAACATTTATGAGGCACATCGCCAGCGCCTTACTTTGGAGATGGTAAAAGAACGTTGAGCAAAGCAGCGAAATGTCAAAAGTTCTAATGAAATAAAAAACTACAAGCCCTTTGAAAAACAGTGTCTGGGAACAAAAATCCCACAGAAAAAGAAAGAAATTTTGATGTAAGAATTTTCAATTCAGATTTCAGGAGTCGTAACAAACTGTATTTTCTTTTTCATCCAAATATTTGAACAAATTGTAATTACCCTAATATTTTCTTTCTTTTGTTTGCTTTAGGAAAAGATTACCCATACGAGGATTTGTCATTCGATTAAAAATTACTTGAGGAAAATAAAGTAACTAAGTGATAATTATTGGCTAATTAAATATTATCCTTCAACAAGAATTCGGTTTTGACCTTCAAAAGCAACGATGTTGTAATCCGTCAGATGCAAGCACAGTCTGTTTTAATGTTAGAAATATTTTATCGAAAAAAAATTAAAAAACAAAATTAATAAGATAACAGAATTGTTGCATTATTGGTATCTAACTAAAGGTATCAAAGAAGGCTGAAAATCGCAAATATCATTAGGAAAGGTTACCGACTTTTCAATAGGTTATCTGACAAAGTAAACAAAATATTATAAGTTACAACAAAATCAAAGAATTTCCAAAGCATAATAACTGAAATGGTATCCATTTATTGTTCGATGCTTAATTTTATTATGGAAATTTCTTCCTGCTTTAGTAATCGGTTGCCTAGTTGGTCTGACTTAGAAGTTTGCACATAGAAAAGTCATTTAAAAAGAAAGCGAGGTGGCGTGTAAATGTTTAAAAGCAAAAAGTTTCCCCATAAGTAGAGTTCACAAATCTGATAAGTGAAATTATATAGGTATATATGTATATCAGAGGAAGTATGTAGGTGCAAGAGCGCTCGCTTTGAAAACTGCAGCAATGCATGAAGTTAATTAAAAGTTCTCAAGATATGCGTAATATAATTATACTCGCAAAAATGGGTAGCAGCAATGGCAGGAAGTCATTAATAAAACTGCTGGAAAATGAATTGCAAGAATGTATGCGTGAATTTTAATAAGAGCTCCCTATTGCCAAGTGACTTCAGTTGGCTGCAGGCGTGCCTCCTATCACGCACTCGCCTAGCAGCTTCTCCTGTTGCGCGCTGTGATAGCACATTGACTGTGAGGCTGCCTTAAAGCATGTAACATCTGACCCGCAAATTTATTGTTGCTGCTTTAAAATTCGCCAGCGACAGTTAAGAAATGACTGCATTGCAGTATACTAACGTTAGACACAAGAAGAAATGTACCCAAGAATATGTAGCGGCGTGAAGACACATAAAATACATACATACACCTCTACCCTACTCGTTAAGCGCTTTACAGGCATGCAGCAGCGGCGACTCCCTGATTCGGCGCAGCAGACTCTTGCTCCTTTGGATCGACACTTAAACTCACAGATAAATGACAAGGAATATTGCCATCGAAAGGATGCACAGCTAAAAATTCAATTTCCTTCAAGAAGCTGCTTGGCCGCGCCGTGGCAGCAGAGAGGTATGTATGTACACATGTAAGCACTCACAGCATTTAAACAATCGTCCATTTGCAATACAACTGTAATCCATCTTCTCTGCAATCAAGAGTTGAGGACGCTGCAGATATTTTATTTCTTTTTTTGATTTGATTATATGAAATATGAAAAAAATCACATATATATATTTTCCTCTGCCTCCAACTCTGCCATATAACAGCCAGCATATTGAGAAAGATCAGATCAGCACTCGCTTGATATTCCTATCACGTTTAAATGATAGCACTTACGACTGAATGGGAGTGTTTGGAGATTTTTCGGTCACAACGACTTCTCGTCCCCTTCATTTTTTTATTATTATTGATGACTTTATTCAAACACAACTACTTAATCTACTATCGCTCTATTTATCAAGCATTAGAATATGTACAGTTTCAGACCCAGAGCTGTTATAGTGGTCAAGTTGGATTTAAGGTGTATTGTACACAGTAGTCAAGCAATAAAAAAACAAGAAAAATTACTTTTATTACCGTTAAACCGAAATTTAACACTCTTCACGAATAAAGAAGTTTCTATACAAGAATTTGATTTTGATCTGTCAGTTTGCATGTCAGATTTATGCTTATGGGCCATTATTCTGAACATTATCTTTGGAAATTGAAAAATAACCTATGTGAAATTTCGTGAAGATATCTCGTCAGATAAATAAATTTGCCATACAATAATATGAATTTGAGATGGACAGATGAGCCTAGCTTTCGTACGTAGGAGTCGAGCTTAGGTCTTTTATTGCACACTTAGCGGCCAAATCCGAAGAGAAATTTTTATGATACGAATAGCTGCGATATCGATACGGGAATATCGATATGTAAGTTTTTAAAAATAAAAGTCTAACTAGTTCGACACGTCGGTATAAGGGAACTGTGGGACGGCATTTCAAACTCCTTAGGTACAGCTGCAACCGAAACCATTAGTTTTCGGAAAGTGCAAAAGAACAGCTGGTACGACGAGGAGTGCCGTATCGCAGCGGAGAGAAAACAGGCTGCCTACCTCGCAACGTTACGATCGACCACAACACGTGTGGGATGGGATAGATGTCGAGAGTTGAAGAGGAAAGCGAGACGCATTTGTAGACAAAAAAAGAAAGAGGCCAAAATGCGAGAGTACGAAGAGCTTGATAAGCTGGCCGACAGGAGTAATGCTCGAAAATTCTACGAAAAGATGCGGCGACTTACAGAAGATTTCAAGGTCGGAGCATACTCTTGTAGAACCCCCAAAGGTGATCTAGTCACCGAAGAAGTTCGAATAGCAATTACCCGTCTGAAGAACAACAAAGCGGCGGGGCTGATGGATTTCCGGCCGAGCTATTCAAACTCGGCGGCGAAGAGCTGATAAGAGGCATG
Source organism: Bactrocera zonata (assembly GCA_037783105.1). Lineage (NCBI taxonomy): Eukaryota > Metazoa > Arthropoda > Insecta > Diptera > Tephritidae > Bactrocera > Bactrocera zonata. The sequence goes on from JBAWJQ010001699.1 coordinate 633,143, forward strand.
CATCAGCTTCTTTGTAAAATATGGTCGGACGAAACAATGCCCAACGATCTGCGCCAACTACTGTGGGATAAGCCTCCTCAACATCGCATGTAAGGTTCTATCGAGCGTATTGTGTGAAAGATTAAAGCCCACCGTCAACAAACTGATTGGACCTTATAAGTGTGGCTTTAGACCTGACAAATCAACAACCGACCAGATATTCACCATGCGCCAAATCTTGGAAAAGACCCGTGAAAGAAGAATCGACACACACCACCTCTTCGTCGATTTCAAAGCTGCTTTCGACAGCACGAAAAGGGGCTGCCTTTATGCCGCGATGCCTGAATTTGGTATCCCCGCAAAACTAATACGGCTGTGTAAACTGACGTTGAGCAGCACCAAAAGCTCCGTCAGTATCGGGAAGGATCTTAAAGATTATCTTCTGTCATCAAAAAAACAATCGTCTCACTCGCGACTTGGCTCTCACGTCACTGTTGACAGTCATAACTTTGAAGTTGTAGATAATTTCGTATATTTGGGAACCAGTATTAACACCACCAACAATGTCAGCCTGGAAATCCAACGCAGGATTACTCTTGCCAACAGGTGCTACTTTGGGCTGAGTAGGCAATTGAAAAGTAAAGTCCTCTCTCGACGAACAAAAGCCAAACTCTATAAGTCGCTCATAATTCCCGTCCTGCTATATGGTGCAGAGGCTTGGACGATGACAACAACCGATGAGTCGACGTTACGAGTTTTCGAGAGAAAGGTTCTGCGAAAGATTTATGGTCCTTTGCGCATTGGCCACGGCGAATATCGCATTCGATGGAACGATGAGCTGTACGAGATATACGACAACACTGACATAGTTCAGCGAATTAAAAGACAGCGGCTACGCTGGCTAGGTAATGTTGTCCGGATGGATGAAAACACTCCAGCTCTGAAAGTATTCGACGCAGTAACCGCCGCGGGAAGCAGAGGAAGAGGAAGACCTCCACTCCGTTGGAAGGACCAAGTGGAGAAGGACCTGGCTTCGCTTGGAATATCCAATTGGCACCACGTAGCGAAGAGAAGAAACGACTGGCGCTGTGTTTGACTCGGCTATAATCGCGTAAGCGGTATCTACGCCAGTAAAGAAGAAGAAGTTCGAGTAAAATAGAAAAGTCAAATTACAGCAGACAATGATATATTGGACTAAGATATGAATTATTTATAAAGTAAGGCTAGACGTGGAATCACCTACGCCAAAGAGTTTGTAGCTTGGATTCCGTGATCAGTAGTTCGAAATTTACGGCCACGCACTTTCACATACCATTCAGACTAAAAGCACCCAATTACTATGAATTGGAGCAATTGTCACCTACATACTACTGTTATCAAATTGAAAGGTGAATTTTGACCATTTCATCCCCTTCAAAGTAATCCCCTCCCGTTGCAATGCACTTATGCCAACGAATTTTCCAGTCATCATAGCACTTGGAAAAATCCTCCGTCGTGATGGCCATCAGAGCCTTTTTCGATTCAGCTTTCATATCTTCAATTGCGTCAAAACGGTGTCCTCGGAGTGGTCATGTGAATTCGCTGAATAGTCAGAAGTTACACAAAGATAAATCAGGCGAATGCGGTGGTGGCGGCACGATGTTAGTTTAAAATGTGGCGAAATGATCAGAATAACCAGTAAAGTGAAATTTCGTAACAGAACTACCAACTTTCACAAAAAAATTTACGGATTCGAAAAACACGCAAAGTATGAATTAAAAATTTGATCACAGTATTTTGTACATATATACTTTGTGGGCAACATTTAGGACAACAGAAACGCCAACAAAAGAGGTTTTAACATCACCTTTAAGACATCTTATTATTCTGAGTCCTCACCGTTTACTTACTTGCCATCTCATTGGCAAACAATTTAAAACCATTTTCCATAATTTTTTTAACTATAGAATTCGGCCCTTATTGACACCAAAACCCCTTTTTACCCCTTTTTATTATCGGGTTCAAAGCTGAATCGATAAATAATTAGATTGCAAATACTGTGAAATGGCGCCGCCATGCTACGCTTCAGAACAACATTATCTTTGCAATGGCTATGAAATGGAGGAGTACACTTGCCTTTATCGGAATTAATCTCTTAACCCTAGTCAAGAGACAACAATGCGGAGCCAAGTCATGTCATTTTCCATTGTTTTGGCAACACAAAATATTTACTTTGCTTCTTATATTTTAGATTCAGTTGTTTTGTTGTTGTACTGCGACAAGTTTACTTGTTTGCATGGCTTGTTGACATTTCCATATCCCCGGAAGGTCGGCAGGTCCTTTTCTCCTATCGCGCCCAATCATCGCTTGTCACTGTGATGTAGGAGAGCCACTTGACTTCGGCCCACGCCAGCTGCGGCGTGCGGGTGAGCGAAGATTTATGCATTAGGAGGCATTACAATGCCACAAAATTGTTGCAAACAAAACATGGAGGCAATATTTATGGAACCAACTGCAACGGTCGTGCCTTGTCACCTTTTTGTGCCATCCTTAGAGCTGGGACGCTTAAGAAAAGGTGACATAAAAATTATTGCTTGTTTGTGCAGAAATAAAATTAAGTAAGAAAATAAAATACAGCAAATAAATACACACGACAACAAAGAGAAAAAGAAGGCCAAGTGAAGAGCATTCAAAGAGTCGAGGCGATTCTTATGGTGTGCTATACAAATGTTTATTGTTGCTGTAATGCGCGATTAATGTAAAAGATAACTCTGAACGCATTTCAATGCTCGACTGCCAGACTGCTACGTCGACTGTCCTCGGCGCTCTAACGGTTAACAAAACTGGTATGCCAATGACGACGTGTTGATGAAGAGACAATGAACTGTTGTGATTTGTCTGATTTACGTCGCATGTTGACATCAACCTTTTCTGTCTCTGGATACAACTGTTGCATAAACAAGCATATACTATATATGTACATACAAACTAACGGAGCTTCGAAGGATAATCTGAAAGCTTACGTTCAATTTCAAAAGCGACATTTCTGCTTAAAGCCTCGCAAGTCATTTCTCTTTTCAGCATAAAACAAGATTGTTAATTAAGAAAATTTCAGAAAGGAACTGTTAATCGCAAGCGAGTTTTTACTAAAAATGCGCATTTAACTAATTAACAATGAGTGCTTAATCGCCAAAAAGTTTGTGCTAACTTATCTTCGCCACCTTCTGTTGACGTTCGGTAACAAAAGGAGCACCAAAAAACGAAAGAGATGTCAGAAAGTCTCAAACATTTTATGAATGTAAAAACAATATTTCACTCTTAAGATGTTTGGCAAATAGAATTCAAAAATGTGTAGACCCATTTTGCACTCGATCTAATTCCCATGATGTTTCACCCTCATTTGTATCCAATTACCTTATGCTGAGTTGCTAAGTTGTATACTTTGTATAACATGAACAAGTTGAAACGAGACAGAGACCCCATAAAATATATACAGTGGCGGAGAAAAGACTACATACCCCCCTATTTTCATTGATATGTCAATTGATCAATGATGTAAAAAATTTGGGGATGAAACCAAGAAAAGAAAAAAGTCATATGGAGAAATTTCTAATTTCTTAAACTTGAGTCTAGCAACAGTACAGACAATTGTTAACAAACTTCGAAAATATTGGTTCCACCGAAAATTAACCGCACAGTGGCCGTTCAAAAAAAAAAAAAACAAATACATCGTAGAGACGTCAGCCTGATTCTCAAAGAAGTAGACAAAAGTCCAAAAGTAAATAGCAAGCACGTCACAGAAGAATATCCATCCAAGAACAATACATAGAACTCTAAACGATAAGGGATTCCACAGTAGAACACCACGGAAGAAACCACTTATCTCTGAAAAAACCGGAAACTTCGTTTAGAATTCACCAAAACTCACAAAGAAAAGGAGATGGTTTGGTCTGCTATACTCAAAGAGCTCATATTAGAAGCTTGGAACAGCATTACATCTACTGAGTTGATGAGCTGAGTAGATTTAGTCATGACCGTTTGTGAATATGTAAGAACTAGCACCTCAGAAATCGTTCTGAAACTTTTCACGCGTACACTTCTACCGAAGAAGCTGCTCATTAGTTGGAACCACTGATATCGGACAATTATGACACATATCTGCTAAGCAACAACATCAAAATCAAGGCCTTGCAAGAAAAACTTTTTAATGTGACAATATATCTTCACGAAATTTGGCAGAGATAATTGTGCAAGGCAACGTTACAATCTCTGAACAAATTGTTTCAAAATCTTTATAAAACATCTTTTCCTTAATTCGACTTGAAGCTTTTTTCCATCAAAGAACGTGGCTAGAAAGAACTAAAAGAGAAGCTTTCAGAGGTATACAGTACATATTGTTGCTATGAGAAATCCTTCTGTGAAGGGTATTATAGCCTCGGTCCAGCCGAAGTTGCCATTTCTTCCGGTTTAGGGACCGTTTGGTATGCAATGAACTAGATTAGCTCGTTTCGTCAGGAACGAAAGAAGAGAAGCCTATTTTTATGAAAGTTAGACAGTTTGCTTCGCTTAAGAAATATTGTAGAACCTTTTAATTATCATTCTTATCATTTTATGAATTTTTGGTTTTATTATCTTGTCATTATCTATTCCCCAATGTGATACTAAATGTAGCCTGAGGCTGAGAGAATTATGAAATACAAATACTTCATAGTCGTAACCAACTCAGTAGCAGTGTTGGGTGGAATTCGTAAATATATCGTCACCTAAAATTCAAAATAACATATGATCAAAAATTCGAAATTGAATGTTGCCTTGATTTCGGTTCACTACTTGAAATTACATACGTTGTCCAACACTTTAAGATTCTGCTATCAGGCATAAACCAGTTTTAACTAATATTTAAAATTTGTTTCACTCATATTCCATTTTATTATGTGTTTCCCTGAAAATGTTGTTACGTTATTTTGCATTTTAGGTGACGATATGTATTTACATTTGTTCTCATAAAATGTAAACAAATATTTATTAATTAAAATATACTATAAATGTGGGATGGCAACTCTATCCTGAGCGAGCTGACTCAGCGAGCTGTGGCATCAACTCACTGAATTGAGGACGAGTATTAGACGAGACGGCGAGCGCGACGGATCGAGCGTTAAAATTACTTGTTTACATTGTTACTTTTGAACTTTTAATTAAAATACATTTTCGTGTTAAAAAATAAACTTAAAAGCTATATTTAAATAAATTAAAATCTACATAAATAATTTATGAATATTCATTTAATAGATAATTTTCAGTTATCTGGACCGTTCATAAAATATTTACTCTAATAATACATACAATTTTAAGCTGCTAGGTTTTTTAAAAGAGATAGAGAGTGAGAAAGAGCAGTCAAGTCTTCGACAAAAAAAAATTGATCGGCTTTCTTTATCAAAACTCCATCCGCTGTAATTTCATTCTGTAATGTCCTGAATCTTCTAGATCTTTTGATTGGTTTAAAAATATATAATTTCAGTTCAAAAAGCCTTTTTTTTTGGTTCTCCGTCTATGTTTCAAAATACACATTTTTATTTCAATTAAGCTAGCTTAGGTGACGGACATCATCCTCCAGACTATTGAATTTTAATTTCAACGCGCCGATATTTTCTCTGCTTACCCATTTAATATGTTAATGTTTAACGGGAGACATTTGACACTGCAACGAAATTGGTTGTCCACCCAAATGCACCTAAATCAAGTCAGTCGACAGTCTGCTGGTAACAACCCTTTTCAGAATCCCCGAGATACGCAACATGCACACTTTGCACACTTTGCATATTTTGCAGTTTTATATTTCTCTATTTACCGTTACCTTTCGCTGCGTTGCTGGGACGACGACAGTAGAAAAGAATGGGAAAACTTAGACTGGCCCTAAAAAGTTATCCTGCCCTCGGCCAAAAGTGAGCAAGAAGAATTAAAAGCAAGATAGTACGCGATGTGGAAAATAAAAAATAGAAAAGAATACTAGGGAGCGGAAATTATATTCCTTACGCTTGCAACTTTGCGAAAGATATTCTAATGAAAAAAATAGCTGTCGGGCCGCTTTATCTGTATGTAGATTGAAACTTATGCGCAACAGCGATAAGGATAAGAACGTCGCGGCAAAATTGCCAACAAAACAAATAAGCGATAAAGCACACGAAGCAGACGCTTGTGGTTATCAACAGAAAAATATTTTACAGCAAAATGGCAACTACGCTTGAAGATGGATGGTTTTTAAATGAGTAAATTATCGTCAAATTGGATCTGTGACACTTGCCCGACGCAACTCTGCCCCGGAAGTGCAGATGGGTGGACATCAAGTATGTAAAGCAATATATTGCATTTCCAAACTCAGCGTCAAAGCACGACAGGGATTCGCAGTTAAGTCCCAACGCTTCGGAAACGTGCTCATTATGCGGGGGTCTGGCGCGTTATCCGGCTATAGAAATGCTCCTTCCAACCGAATGTCGGTTCGCCCCGCCAGCAATTACACACGCATCCGCAATTCCACTCGTGAGCGAAAGCTCTCCAGCAGCGCGTATACGTGAAATTCATTATGTGATTGTTCACTGTTTCCAAAAAATATTTACTTCGGTGTGTTTGTGAATTAGCAAATATTTAAGTGGCACTGCAGCTTTGCTTTGAACCTGATGCACGGAGACTTCGTCGAAGGCGAATGCGAATGAGAGCAGTGAAATTTTCAAATATCCTCAGAGCGGAAGCGGTGTGCGCCAAGTGCCAAATAAAGGCAGTCGCTGCTGGGTTTGGTAAAAAGTTTTCATTTGCGTTGCTGCAGCTCGAAAGTCGTTGCATATGAACGGAAAACAAATCTTTTCGATTTCTTGCTTGTGACTGCTGAGTTCACTCACTTTTTATGAGCAACAAATACTTGACCATATTGTTTTTGTTTTACTTCAATTTTGTTAAGCTGGATTTTTTTGTACTTCGTATACAGTCTTTATCTTTTCAGTTCTTAAGTTTCATTGTTTACTTTGCCGTAACGGAAATTTATTCATGGACACCGACGGTGGCCGTGTGGCTCACGACTGAACTCGCTGAGATGGAAGTTGGCTTAGAAATTAAATGTTTGCCAAAATTTATGACTCTACTGTCTTCTATGAGAGTACTTTCTGCCGTTAAGGTGTGCGCGTATAAAATGGGCATATAAAGTTTTTGTCGCTTCGTTAATTCAACGCAGTGCGACGGATACAAAATTGAAGCTTCCGCTTGAATATGAAAATAGTGTTACTCCTGCCACCCATATTATGTATATTTGTTTGAGGAAAATGTGATTGAAAATCTGTGTAGCAATTCTATCTCTCTCTATTACCTACACCATCGCCCAACATTAGTTCACCTAATAGCTGAACTAAAGATAACTTCAGTAAATCCAAATCAATTTACTCTGTCTGAGTGATGAGGCTTTCACCGAGACTCTCTTAGAGGTTGCGAGCCACTTTACTTGAGTCCCAAGTAAAGGTAACTTGAACAGCTTCGGTATACTCTATGAACTTTTTGCTCAACGATGCCCCTGGAGTTAAGCGTCCTTAGGAGGAGTTACGGTAGATTATTAACAAAGCCTTGTCCGCCAGGACATCAATTTCTGTGGTGAGTGTGGTCGGTGACCTTTTCTATCGGTAATTTGAAAATTAATTAGATAACGATGTTTATTTACTTCGTCTTGTTGTCAACTAATGCGAATCTGTCAAAGAAGTAGTAATGGCACTCGCATTTACCAAGACTATCTTCAGATGAGTAACGAACAAGCTTATAATTTTCCAAGTCGAAAGATTCGCGAGCTAAATGATTACCATCAGAAAGCAACGTACATACATATTTAAGGCTCTAAGATAAAAATATTGGTGAAAATTCATTACAATGAAATATTCAAACTCTGAATCACACCAATTAAAGCGTTCCGCGGTGAATAGTTATCGGCTTGGCGGAAGCTCTTTTGCTACTAAAACTTAAATAATCATTGGAAAACTTTTATGCTTGGACACTTGGCGATTACACGAGAATTTTTCTCCGAAACATTTCTAAGAATCTTTAAGTTGGCTGTCCACGATTGACACGCCGCAAAGCGGACACATCTGTGCACCTCGCAAAAGGGGGAAATACCAAAACCAAAAACAAAAAAAAATAAAAACGAGAAAACTGCAAAATTTCACAGCCACTCAAGCCAATTTAATAAAGGTGCTGCATTTTCGAAAAGTTTGCTGAAAAACTTGAATGCACTGCATAGCTCATCCGCAAAGCCAAGCGTGGCCGTGCCGGCGTTTGTCTGCAACGAGGACACCGCCACGTTGGGCTGACACAGTTTGGTGGGTTTTTCCAACATTTTCTCTGAATTCCATCACAACTTCCATCGTGTAACACTTGCCGTCGCTTTCGCAGTCGCCACTGACACCGCACAACTACGAGCGCACGCAGTCCATACGCTTACTTCCTGCCTACAGCGTGGAAAGTGGCGGAAAAGTGCATTTCAACCGCGTCGAAAATTTATTCGCCACTTTCACAACTTAAGTACGTACATAGAAATACCTTCGTGTTTGAGTGTAGGTAAACGATAGCTTGTGACGACAACTACCTGCCTGTCGGCATTAACTAGCCAAGTACTAGGTGCTGGTTAAAATTTTCCAGCATACACTCAATGCTGAGCCAAGCGTGAAAACACATGGGGGTAATACGCACGTTCGACACTCTTCTCATCCGCCCGCATCAGCCACTAGGCTTATCAGCCGACACATCAATGTTGGCTTCGGCTTGTGGTCATGGACTTCCGTTCGCATTCCACACCGTTCGTAGCAGCCCGACAAGACCCACCCTAGTCATAATTCTCCGCGCCAAGTACCTCGTTTATTGGAACCTTTTTTGCAGGTAACTTGTTAAGTGTTTCACTTACTTTCCTCAACGGAAGTCTACAAAATATTTCATGCGCACATAATGGTAACCATGCCGCCACGCCACCAACAGGGTGCTTCAGTAAGCACAGTCGAGTTATGTTATTGCTAGGCACGATCCAAGCAGGAAAGCTTTAAAATAGATGAGGTTGAGAGTTCAAAGAGTACAAAACTGCTTATTTTATTTAGTGATCGTATAATGTTTGGCCATAATCAGTTACAATTTATGTTCACATCATAAATCGATAGAACGAATACTTCTTATATAACTATACGACTATCTTTGACATTATGTCCAAATAGACCTTACTTTCTGTCCAGAAAGTATCCGGAATTCATAAATAAAACGAAAATTTTTCAATCATCATCCAAATTTATTCCATCGCCTTTAAATTAACATCCATTTGAAGTGATGCACAAGTGCCAACGCTTCTCCCAATCGTCAAAACATTTTGTTATAGGTACTTTTCTGAATGGCCTTCCGCTCTCGCTTCGAATTTGTTTTAATGTCTTCAATTGACTCGAAGCGTGTTCCCCGAAGTGGATATTTCAATGTGAAGAAAGGTAAAAGTCACATGGAGCTAAATCAGGGAAATTCGGTACTTGTTCAATGATATTTGTTGAGTTGTAACGCCTTATGTCAAACCTTTATTTCTAAGTCTAACAAATATTCAAAGTTATATAATTTTCATTCATTTCAATATTAAAACGGCCCTATAGAAGGCACCTTTATGAAGGTCGACCAACGCACTTGAAGCAACCCCAACTATACACCCTTGCGGCTCCAAAGCCCAGCGTTTAAAAAGTTTAAAGCCTGAGGTGACAAGCAAGCTATTCAAGTTGTGATAGTAACTAAGAACGGAATCATTTCAACTTTTCTAAAGCACAGCTGTACTCGCATTTATCATTGTCTAAAAAGAAAAATGAAACAATGTATAACACTTGGATGCTTACTTTTAGTAATCACTATTACAATATGATGCGTTTACTAAAGGTACTCATGGTACAAAATTAAAGCCAATTACTGAGGTTAAGTACCTAGCACTTGAGACCACCCGCAGAAAGTGTGGTCAAACAAGTGTCGATGTTCTGGCGTAAGAAATACCTTCACGGAGGTATTTTGTAGATATATGGATGCCTCCTGAACTAAATAATAGTCCGAAGACTTATTTGGATACTAGGCCGGGTCGATTTGTGGGGAGGCAAAAAAATCGTCCATTGCTCTATGAAAATCATATTCTAGGGATCAAAATAAGATACTTTGCCGAAGGAACCATATCTCTGAAACGAATTCTGATGTCCCCCAATTTGGGTCGAACTTTTGGGTAGGGGCAAATTTTGAAAAATCTTGGTATGGAAATAATGCTGAAAAAAAGTGTATGTAATAAATTGAATAAATTGCTTGACAAGTATCAAGAGCAAATCAAGAGAAGAACCCAACAATTTACAGAGTATGTAAAATCTCTGGAAACAATTTTTTACATTGGAACATGTAAATGCGATTTGAAGACAGCTCCATGTGCATGCGGCTGGGTTCCCGAACGCCTCAAAGAGTTCATGCACGATCAACATAACCAGAGAAGACTAACAATGAATGCATTTATGATGGAAACTGAAGAGCAGGGGGCAACGTCTATGTCATCAATGCCAACATACCAAGATCCCGATGATTCAACATACGCACCGCCACAAGTTCAAGAAGATATGGATAGAAGCACAAGTTCACAATACACAGAGAGATACGATTGTTTTAACTTTGCCTTGGTATGTGACAGATTTGGTGTGCCTGACAAAGTAGCATCAGCATTGGGAACCGCTCTTTTGCAAGATTTTGAAATTAAAGATAAGCATGGGAAACCTCTCATCATGGATAAATCGAAAGTTCGCAGAGAAAAAGAGAAATGCAGACAAGAAGTGCTTCGTAAACGGTTAGATGATACCAATTTGTTAGCGTTTTCATTCGATGGCAGAAAAGATGATACTTTAACGATAGATAAAATTGATGAGAAGTATCATACTAGGATGGTAAAAGAACCTCATCTTGTTATTTTGAGAGAACCCAATTCTGAATTGATTGGTTACGTAAGACTGGAACATGAAACCGCTGAATACAAAACAACCAAATTAAATGGTTTTTTCAACGATAAAAATATATCACTGGATACATTAATTGGAATATGCACTGACGGTGAGCCAACAAACACTGGCCCACACGGTGGAATTATACGACGATTCGAATTGCTGTTAAAAAGACCATTGCATTGGTTTGTTTGCCTTCTACACTTCAACGAACTTCCGTTTCGGCATTTGTTTGAAGCTTTGGATAAATCAACCAGCACTGGACCAAGATCAGCAACCGGAAAACTGAGCCGTCAAATCGAAACTTGTGAAACTCTTCCGGTAAGTTATTGCTATCACTCATTTATTATAATTGTCAACCATTTTTAATTATTTTATTATTATATATATTTTAGGTGGTGGACGGCTTCCAGAAAATTGAGTTGCAAAATATGCCCCCTGCTCCAGAAAAAAGAAAAGCGCGACTGTGCCATCAAGAAAATTCTACGCTATCGAACCGATGTTGACGAGCCAATGGAACTTAGAGTTTATAAAAAACCAGATATAAACTTTAATTGCACAAGTTATACGGAAATGATCAATTTGAATGATATAAATATCGTATTTGAACCACCATTCACGCGAAGCATTCCGTACGATACATTGAAAGAATATTTAAATCAAGATGATCCACCGTTTAATGATCCAAAAATTCCATCACACATACAAGGAACGGAACGACATGTTCAATTGCTAGCTAGCGTTTCCAAACGGGTTATACCGGAAAATGTAGAGGCTGTTATGGCGACGACATTAGAGAGACTTCAAACAATAATTTTTTTTAATTTCTTTTCTATAACTCACTTAAATTAATTTTATTAAGAGAAAAAATAGACATTATTATAAATAAATAAATAAAAATAAAGAAAAAACATAGCAATTTAGCTGATTTTTTCATGTAAATCACCAAAAATGGTGATTTTTTGAAATGATTGTATGGGGAACCCCCCAGGGGAGTTCCAGGGGGTGTGCCACTGGCATGGGTGGATCGGCCGTCCAAAGTTAGTGGGGTCGGTCATACATTTGGACTCGATTGGAGCACTCTAAATGGGTCAAAGTGGGATTTTTCAAAATTTGCCCCTACCCAAAAGTTCGACCCAAATTGGGGGACATCAAAATTCGTTTTAGAGGTATGGTTCCTTCGGCAAAGTATTTAGTACAAATTATTATTTTGATCCCTAGAATATGATTTTCATAGAGCAATGAACGATTTTTAAATCGACCCGCCTTATTGGATAATGTTTAATTTTCTAGACATTTTCGAGAACAAACCAAACTATACATATTAGTCTACATCTAAAATTAACTTTTATGGTCTCTTTCAATGTATCTCTTTTCTCTATCCTTGTCAAACAAAATACATGTGAAAATAGTTACAAAGTCATTCTCTAAATGAGTATTCTCATTAAAGCTTTGTTACCACGTACTTCGTTTATTTCATTTACGACGTTTGTACGGTTCTCTGACTCTGAAACTTTTATTCACATGATTATATCTGATCTTTTTTTCATACATTTTCTAAAAAAAAATCATTATAATATTGGTATCATAGCCGATAGCAATGTCCTTTACAAGTATGGAAAGGCGAAGTTTGTTGAAGTTGAATGGCTTGCTAGACCTCTTGTGAGTCGATAGTCGCTTAATGAAACAATTGTTTTGTAGAGCATTTAATTTCCTTCGAAATCTCTGAAACGAGATATCTTTTCAATAAGTTGAGCGATATTTCTATCTAATGATAAAAAATATAAAACTGTAAGGCGAATGACTTTCCGTTAAAAGTAAGAACTCATATTTGGAGAAACTTTCTTAGAAGTTCCTAACAAATAATTTTTCGGAGTACTAAGCGAAGAAAAATTTAGCGTTTTTGGCCCACAAACTAAAATTCACAATAAGTTTTAATAAAATTCCTCACTTGTTGTCTGGTTCATATGGTCAAATTCGATTTCCTATTATCAATTAGTCTATATAATACAAGGTTTTACTTTGTCATGTTGGCTTTAAAAACTTCTTTCTATAAAATAATTTCGAGCAAAAGGTAGACTGTCAAATACAACCAAGGAATCCATTATGACCCGAGTCTGCTGTGGTTAAGAAATAGTAAGATTTTTTAATTTAAATTTCGAGCAAAAATCCATTCGTCGAAATATTGTTTTTCTAGGTTGGTTTGACTGTCAAGTGACATCTGTGCCAAATGCCACATCAAAATAATCATTCGTGTTTAGAATATTCTAGTCTTCTGAAGTACATAAAGTGCATTCGGCGATTTTTATGATGAGTGAAATTATTCAATAAAGAAGTTCCATTAAATTTTATGTCGAAATAAAATTTCTGGTGCCGATACATTCAGAATGTTGAGAAATGTCTCCGGTGATAATTGATTGTCGCATATGTTTTTGATTGGTACAAATTATTCAAAGAGAACGATTTGAGGACGAATTACGTCCAAGATGGTCATCAAAATCATTTGATGATCAATAAAAAACGGGATTTGTGCTTAACAACCAACGATTAACAGTGAGTATCATCACTAAAAACCATTTTGAAAAATCATTTTGCCTTAAGAAAATGGTTACAAAATCACTCAATTTTTTCCTTAAACAGCGTCGTGTTAAAAACGTGACACGTGAGTCTTGGATCTATACCTACGACCCGGAAGCAGACGATGAGTCGGTCGAATATCGTGTCAAAGGTGGATGAAGCCGAAAAGACCACGCCAAAACTGGTCAAAAGTCAAGGCTATGTTGACAGTTTTCTTCGATTATCGAGATGTGGTGCATTCTGAATTCTTTCCGACCAGCCAAATTGTTAACAAGGGATACTATTTGAGTGTTATGCGTGATTTGTGCTAAGCTATTCATAAAAAGGGACCGGAATCATGGGCCGACAACTCTTGGTTTTTGCACCACTACTATGCACCGTCGCATACTGGATTGATTCTTTGTGAGTTTTTCGCTAAATTCTCAACATCTATCCCGCCCTAACCACCGTATTCATCTGAATTAGCTCCGTGTGACTTCTGGGTATTCAACAAACTCAAATGACCGCTTCGCGGAAAGCGGAGACAGCGAAATTGACTTTAACAACTATTTTGAAGATTGGAAAAAAGTTGGCACAGGTGGTATGGGCCAAGGGGGATTACTTTGATATAGATTTTGAAGAATAGATTAAGAATTTTAAAATGATGAATGAAGTCTTACTGTTTTTGCTCATAGTATACAGTTTAATTTTTCTTGAACCAGAGTTAAATATTACTCTATTTTATATTCTGAGTTATTTATTTTTATTACCTCATCTGTCAACAGTCGCAGTTTACATATGATACGTCTGTTGTATAGCAAAGGTTGTCACAATATTCAGATTTATTCAATGTCCTTTTCTTGGTGTTGTGCGTTAAAAAGTGTTGTTAATGTGTTTTCTTAACGCCTTTCCTTGCACTCCTTGTCACAGCTTTGTTATGAGGAAACTCAAAATCTGCAGTTATGTACATATGTATGCGTGAATGATAAGTTGGAACTTAGTGTGGGCAGGTGGTTCTTTAAGCAACTGGGGTTGTGGACTCATCTATAGAAAAATGTCTGTAGGTAGCAAAGCACCGCCGTCGGCATTTCACCAAGAGCCGCCAGTGGCTTGAGTTGCTGAATAATTCATTCGTGCAAACATAACTCGACGCGCTTTTCCGGAAAACGCACACATACATATATGCATCTATATACAAATGTGTACATATGTATACATAAATCATAAGGCGCCCGCAACAATACGAATAAAAGCAAGAACAATTACGGGAAAATTCTGTAAAATGCCTGAAAGCGGCCAATAAACTCGTATTCTTATTTCTTTTGAATAAATTTGGCGGTTGACGCTTGACGGTCGTTGTCTGCTGGCAGTGAAATAATTTCTTTATTCCTCACTTGTTCACTTTCACTTACTTTGTTAACTTTCACCGTGCTCCGTATTCTAATGTATTTATAAGCGCGAGTTGGCTTCGGGTGTGTCTGCGAGTGTGCTCGCCACCCACGCCCCATTGCAGACGACATTCAGAGCTGCGTCTCTTTAGCGATGCGAGATTGTGCCACGTCGTTTGAAACGGTAAATAAAGTATTCACGCAAAACATTCCAACAAAAAATCAACAACAACTGTTACGTAACAATCTGACAGTTTCATAGAAGACTTGATGATTCCCTACAGCGCTTAACCCGCGTGCGCGCCACTTGCTACAAAATTACTTTCAAATAGATGAGAAGCATGTCGCCCAAATAAGCTGGTGGTCTTTCGAATCGAACTCGATTACATTAGTTTTATCGAGAATAAAAGACGAATATTTCGTTTTGAGAAAAAAAACAGGAAGAGAGTCTCATCATAACCCCAACAATAAAAATAGCTTTTAGTTATTGTTAAGCATTTCTTGGAACAAAACTTAACGCCGAATATGAGGAACTTTTAAATAAAAGGGTTTGCGAAACAACAATATCTAATATTTAAACCCAAAATATTTTAAAACCAACTGCATCGCACAAAAAACCTCGGACCAATTAAGTCTTGCTTTACCTGCTTACCTCACCACATGAGAGTCTTATTTTTTGTCACACCATCGAGTTAACTTCAATGAGATATATTTCCAAGGCGATAGCTTAAACCAACTTCGTCAACATTTCCTTTGTGGGCACATATTGCCACAAATCCCAAAGGAGCATATCTTTAAACACATTCCTATGGGATAGCGTGAGGAGGGAAGGGAGGCATGCAAGAAAACTGAAGCCAACAATGAAAACTTTAGTTACATTACAAAGAAATGAAGTGTTAGAACTCAGAGAGGGGATGTGTTGCCAAGACCGTAACGGAAATTTGAAAGCATGGGGAATCATTGAAGTAGACAAAGTCTTAATTAAAAGCAAAAACTGGTTAAGCTATTTGCGTATGAACACTGAATACTCTTAAAAAATGTTTATAATACAAATATGAAAATAAGCGTAATTTGGTAAAAATCAACGACTTATCATACTTTAAACAAAATTCCAAATAGTAAAGAGTATAATAGTTTAACTCTCTTCACGGTTGTTAAGTCGAGATCGATTTAGAGTTATGTATTCTAAAATGATCAAAATTACGAGACAAGCTTAATTCCGGGTGAATGTATGTATGTCAGTTTGTCCAGGAAGCGATATTTTCAGTAAAAATTAAGACATCTCGATGAAACATAGTGTGCTTTGGTATCTTCAAAAAATATATATTCCATATGAGCACAATTGTCACACTCTGAAAATATCGTCTAGAGGAAAGAGAGGAAACAGAACTGTAATTCGGTATAGGGGAAAATTGAGCTAGGCCAAAACTTCTAATGGTTTTAATGTGCATATTTCACAAACGAGCAAATCGATATCAACCAAATCTTCTGAGAACGAATTGGATGATAACCATGGGGAGTCCATTTAACAGTTTTGTTGAAAACTACCAAGTTGAATAACTTTTTAAATAAATGCATTAGAGACAAAATATTTTTCACGTGAGATGGTATAGAAGGGTTTTCTAGAAGTTGGTATCAAAATTTAAAAGTGGCCGTGGCTACGCACCCGATTAGTTGAAATCTAATATCAGTAGCCACTTAGCTAATTGACCAATTTCGGGAAAATTTGGTACGATGTGATAATAAACCAATCGGATGACAACCACGCCTAATTCCCATATAATAACATTTAAGATTTCATCATAAATTTATCACCAACGAAGCACACAGGTTTTCAAAAGTAGTGCCCTTAAGTAGTGTCATCTCAAAAATGGTCGAAATGACGAAAAGTTCTGAACTCTTTTCTGGTGATATTCTGTTTCTGTGCCAAAAACTTAATACCTCTCTTATAGCTCTGCAAACAGCTCCAAGTATTTTCTAGGCTTTGATCTTTGCAAATTGTATCAGTATATAATGTTGGGTTAGACTTTCCGTATTTGTATTTATTAAAGACGTCCCGCATAGTCGTAACTCACTCAACTTATTCGTCTTCAACGACCACAAGTGCTCTACAGTTACTTATCATTTACAGTTCCAAGGGATCTAGTGGGTTCCGAACCTTAGCTGCACATTAACGGTCATAAAAGAATGCACGTTCGATACACTCTTTCTAAGAATAGTTAGTCCCCAACAAATTTGACTATTATTTTAGTATTTTCTTTTGACTCATGTTGCAAAGGTCACGTGCGTTGCAATTCTTGAGCCTGTACTTTCCCACTGGGCTGTCTCAATGCATTAAGCGCGTCTGCGCTATCAAAAGAATTTAGAATGCTCGTAAGTTTTCGCCTATCACTTGGGCACACTCAACTAATATAACAAAAGTAGTAGAGTGGGGTAAATACGATAATTTAGTGGGCCTCCCTGCCCATCTACACTGGCTTGTGAAAGCACAGTCTCGTCTTCGCCCTCGCAAGAATTGTAGCCCCGTTGTATTCGGCTAATCAAATTGCTGCGGCTGTTAACGGTGTCAATTCACGACAAAGTTCAGCATTGCTTTCATAAAAGGCACCAAGAGTACTCCTCATGGCCATGGCAACGGTGATGATGGTGCTGATGATTACTGCTGATGAAGTGCTTCTGCTCGTTATTTTTTTCGGTTTTATTTTTATAGGCAGTGTCTCCTTTATTTGTAATGCGTGCTAAAACACAGAGGCACATAAAAATGCCTAATTGAGCGACGGAGTACAACGACGCATTATGGTTGGCTGGAAACTTGAGCGCTAGTGCCCTGTGCGGAAGAGTGCACATTTCGTAGCTTTATTACTTGAGAAGCGTTGCTTGGAGCGAGAAACGACGAATTATTTTTACCCTTACTTAAAGCACAAATTGATATTTTATGCTCTCACTTGTATGGCTGACTTTAGTGACTACTTATGCGTGTAAGCACACACTTGCGGGTGCATATATGGTTCAGAACAGAGTAATAATATTTCATATATATATTTCGTGTATGAAAAATATAACTAACAAGGCCCTTGATACCGGAAATAGCATGCATCTATTTCTACTCTCACTCAAATTTCACACGAAAGATATGATCGAGGATTATTAATACCAGCGACCAACTGAAAGGGAGAATGCCTTCTCTTGTTCTTCAAACCTATTCGAGTCTCTTAAAGTCGTAAAAGTCTAATATGCTAATAACATTCATATTATATTTCAGACTTTTTTCGTTAAATTGTTTAATCTAATAAATTATAATTAATTTTTTCTGCAAAGTTCGATACCCAATTAAAGCACAAAGGAAAACAGGAGTACATGTGGTTTAAAAATTGTTGAAGAGTGGAGGTGGACCTGAAAGAATAAAGTCAGTCTTATTAAATTTCTTACAAAATAATTTCCTCACAAGCTCAATTCTTTGTAAAATTCCTTCAATTAAAATATTATTTGTATTCGATTGCTGTTCGAAGTGGATATCTCTACTAGTAATATAAAGTTTTGTATTCATCCAAAATAAATGAAAAGTTATACTTTCGAAAACGCATTTTTACTTGTGAAGTGAACTTCCCCATAATAGCAATATTGATTGGACTGAAGAAAATATCTTGCTTTCTGATTAAATTTTAAAATATTCTGTGAAAAGAGACACCCAAAAAGGTGATCTTGTGGTTGATGTTCAAGGCATACTGAAGTTATGGAGGGAACACTCCTCCTGAATGGCTGTGAAAGTGTAATATCTGGAGATAGTAAACTCGAATCCAATCAATGACGATGGAATAGATGTTTCATTATCCGACTATGATGAGGTTCAAATAACAATTACTCGTTTGAACAACAACATACATACGTCGACTGAGCTATTCAAATACGGTGGGGAAAAACTGAAACACGTCACTCTTGAGAGTCATAACTCGAAATCTACGACTTCGATCTTTCGTCTATCTTAGAACTAGTATCAACACCAACAACAATATCAGCCTTGAAATTCAACACTTTTGGATTGAGTTGACAATTGAAAAGTAAAGTCCTCTTTCGATGGAAAAGGACCGAACGCTACACGTCCCTGATTATTCCCGTTTGGCATTGGGAGTGTTCGTCAGAAAGGTTTTGCGAAAGATTTATGGTCTTTTGCGAATTGGCAACGGCGAATACCGTAGTCTTTGGAACAATGAGCTGTACGAGATATTCTGTCATTGGCATGGTTCTGCAAATCTAGAGACGCTGGCTAAGCCATGTTGTCCGGATGGAAGAGAACCCTCCACCTTTAAAGCTTTTCCATTTAGTACCCGCCGGTATAAGCAGAGCAAGAGGAAAATCTCCACTTCGTTGGGGAGATCAAGTGGAGAAGGGCCTGGCTTCACTTGGTATCTCGAATTGGAGGCACATAGCGAAAAAAAGAAACGTCTGACGCACTGTTGTTAACTCGGCTATAACCGCGTAAGCGGTGTCTACACCAGTAATGAAGAAGAGATATGTATGTACATATATGTATTTACATATACGTATATAAATGCTCAGAATGACTAAGAGAGTTGATCTGATTTTGGGTTTTGCCAACACTTGAAAATATTTCAGCAAGGGTTCAGTTATGATACTTGCAACATGCGACAGAATGAAATGTTCGGTTGCACCCGGACACAACACTTCTTTACTTGCTTACTAAACTAAAAGTTGACTAGTTGAGCTAATAAAGGTGCTTTGCATTGAGTTCGTTTAAGCAATATCCGACTTTTTGATTGCGCCAAAGTGCTATAAAAGTTGTTCTATTGTAAATATAAACAAAACGGAATAAAAAAGAGCAAGTGGAAGTAAAATTGTTTCGACCAGGAACAGTATCGACAAAAAAGGATTAACACTTATTTAAAGTTTTTTTTTTTTTTAATATCCTAAAACACTTTCAACATAGGTGAGGGAACGATTTACCACATCCACTTCTTTTCTTTTTAATATTTTTCACATGTTTTGACTTGGTTACGGAACATGCCTGAAAGCACGGCCAACGAGAGCCATACCGGGTCCCTAAACATTGGTTCCATACATTTAGAAATCATAAATACTTGCTTTTGTTTACATATGTTTAGTCTCTCCCTTGGAGTGAATTGGCCGAACTGGAGGAGATTATTTGAATTTATATCCTACCAATTAAACCCATCCGCAAATGAGTTAGCTACATTCTATATTCGAGAAACAAATGTGGAAATATAAGAATACCTAATATACATATATACATATATGAGAACTAGACTAGAACTCTTTTGGTCATGATATAAAGCTAGGAATTATCATTACGATTTTTCACTACTTTGAGTATTTATTAAGTGTCTATATTATTACATATATTTTTGTCAGCGAGTCTCTTCTCTTTTGCCGACAGAGTTTAATTTTTCCAAGCACATATTCTTAAACTTTGAAACCATGAGATATACATACACAACCATTTCTAAATTCTCACTGAGCACGAAGTAAGTTGTCCGGCCACTCTAACAGGTATCACAGCATTTAAAACTTTTCAATCTTAGCCAAACGCTTGTTTGCATACTAAAATGGAAGTTAACTATCCATCTTTATCTTTGCTCCATCCTGCTTTCATCAGCCCTGCCTTAGTAGAGAACACTTCCTTCGCGCATCTCTGCTTAATTCACCTGTAGCACCGTGGGCGACAACTGCGAAATTAATATGCAAGCAGAAAATAACAATAGGCGAAAAAATTGATCAACATCGTGAACAGCCGAAAACTTATTGAGAAACTTCTGCTACGTTAACAGCAATAGCAACAGCAAAGGCGAAATGAATGACATCCACTTATTTACGAGTGTTTCCCATTAATTTACCTCGCGCAAGTTGGCCGTATGGATTTCCACAGTCGCCTTTCGGCTGATATTTCGACGCTTGCTGCAAATGACATTTCAATGGATTAAAAAGTTTTTGTTTACGATCTGAGACATGTAAAGCAAAAGCTGGTGTGGAGCTGGGAGATTACTTGCTTGTTGTGCTTGTCAAAACCGAGTACAACGCGAACTTTCAATTTTGCCGAGTCAATAGGAGGCAATAAGACAGAATTGCACCTGTATACGGATTCCCGAGTAAAACACAGTGAACATATACAAGCCATACCAGTAGACACATGTACATATATATATATGGACAAAGGCTGTCAGCCACTGTCTTGATTGGAAGGTGCTAAGATGTGAATGTAAATGAAGATGAGTGTGACATTTCACGAAATTGTGAATATTTTGAGTGAAAAACAATCAGTCAAGAATCCATCTGTACATAATCAGCATTTTTGAAATACAACAAATAAATAATAGAGAATAATGCGCTTACACCTTTGACATCTGTTAGCAACAGTAACCTCTCCAAATTAATCATAATATCTTGACATTATTTAAACAGCTAATCGACATCTCTGTAGGCCCATAACAAGGTGTGAATGCACATACGGAATCAATATTTTCCGGAAGAAGTGTGATTGTCGGAAGCCAGAATCGATAGGATTTGAAGAAAATATGCAACGATGACTGCTAATAATAAAATATAATCCAAACTTAGTTTCTGAAAAAACTGATTCGACTACAATCAAATTTGGTATCTTAATAACTTATATTATTGATCATGAACTCACTTAGTTTATGAGTAATGACTATAATTTGGATTAGCAAAATTTTAAAATCAAACTATTTAACGTGATGTAATATAAACCACACGGACTAAATTTATAGTTTTGATCGGGTATCACTACGAGTACATTAGGATGTGACATTTAAACGAATTTCATTCATATTCAGCGAATAATTCTAAGAAATATTATCTACTTTATTTCTTTAAAATATCATACATATTTACCGATATCAATGCAATAAAGTGCGGTGAGAAGTCAATATGGTTATAAATCACTATATCGCGTGTATTGAGGAAGATCAACACTGATGACATTGCTCAAATATACTGAGGAACATGTTTCCATACATACACTGGCCGACATATATTGGACTGTCTGTTGGACTAATGAAAATTTTATTAGATGATGTCATATCATCATTGGTGTAATTCGTTGATATACATACATACATAATTGTACTTTTCATTTAATTTGGCTAAGATATTGACTGATATAAAAGGTATACTGCCAACCGGAATTTTGAAATTCTTTTATATCATTTATGCAGTTTTGGAATTACGAGGTTCATTGAATTTCTGATTTCGATGAAGCTTTCTTACATATTGATATACTATGCGGTATAAAGTCAGGCGGAAGGTCGAAAATATTTATATTAGGTGTATGGGAACAAAGTAAGTGAGCGATTTTACTAATTTTTGGGAGAAATGCATGCTATCATTACAAAAAATATTCTCTCTGAATTTCAGAACTAAAAGTCATAGATTGACCACTATGTCCGGTAAAAACAACATTTGCACTGGGGTTAGCAATATTCACTGAAAAGTTATGGTCCGTTTTACAGACGTAAGATGGGCGGGCACTAAGGGCGCAAAGTTTTATTCTCATAACTTCCTAGATGTTCAGCCATTTCTTACAATCGTGGTCTGAAAAGTAATACTTTTAGCACCTTTTTTCAGTGTGATTTCGCAATTTAAGCAGTTTTTAAGAGATTATGTGAGTTTCGAAATCTCAAAAACATTTTTATTTATTTTTTTATTTTTTTAAATAAAACAATATGTCTGGAATATTTACACAAAGCTTCAAAGCAATCGGAACAAATATGTAGGAGGTAGAACCTTTGGGAGAACGACCCGCCAGTTTAGACCTAGCCAAGCGGTCAATCTTTGATTGTGTTCTTCTTCGTTTTAAAAGCCAGTGATTACTTCATGATTGGTCGAAGGATTTTTTTTTTCGATTACAACTAGCTTAAGGCTATCAGTGTTGAAAATTAGAACTAAAATCATACTGTTTGGTTTGCAACTTCGCAAAAAATTTACTTTTTCTTGAAATTTTTCGATTAAAAACGACCTGTCACTAACCGATAATATTTAATTTTTTGATTTGAGATGGATCCTTCGTCTGTTATTCTGACCACCGCGAGAAAACGTTTTTGGACGGTGTCTCCGACCACCAACTGCCAATGGCTGAAATTTCAAAAGCTTTTATGATTAATTCACAAAATATTAATTCAAATGTTGCTTTTTTCGGCCACGAAAACCCACGTAACCCTCTAACATAACAGGTATATGGCAAACTTTATTAATAGAGATGCTACTACAATTTTTTTAGCGAGTTTGGTTGATTTACTCTGAGCCTTTAAGGCGCCCAACTTTAAAAACTTCAGCCAAAAGGTTTTTCTTTCTACTGGGGTCACCTGTGTCAAATCAATTTCCATTAGTTTTGGAGCAATTATTTCAAACAACTGAACAAAGCTACTCTGGTAGATAGTCTGATGGTGAAAGAAGACAGGGCAAGTTTGCCCCTGTGATCAAATAAAGAGATAATAAATCAACTCATTGGTTGAAACGTTCATCTTGGATCCAACTACAAACAAAACAAAGTGTCCCTCATTATTCCTGCCGTAACACGTGGAGGATGGTAATTTCCGATAAGGCGGCAAGAAATCAAGATACAATACCCTCACCAACGCAATACGTGACATATTATTCCGATGAAACTAACCGCTACAGCTCTACTCGTAAAAGTGTATAATACGGTGCCAAGTTATGAAAGCAATGGAGTGGGAGGAGTCGATTGCATTGGCTTTGCTTGGATGATGCTTCATTTTGGACTCGCCGGAAATTTCAAAGTCAATTAGTTGGTTAGGGTTGCTCCTACTTGCGGCGGATCCAAGTCATGTTAATGTGACTGAAAGAACTAATTGAATGTTATAAAATTAAACCAGAAATTGTGGTTAGTCAAAAGTACTCGCAACATCAAATGAATGCCAGAAATATTTTCCCTCCCTCAACCATTGAGAGAAAAGAACGACAATATTGAACTAACGTGGATACATATATCTCATATACATATATATATATGTACATACATACTTATGTAACATAGCAGTTTACCTCTCTTCGAATTATTATATCACAGCTGTTGTGTGAGTGGAGGCGTTATTACAATTTCTGGTCGAGTACAGCGGCTTGAATGTATTGAAAAGAAGAAAATGTGCTCAAAGTTTCGCCATTAACGCCGTTTTGCGTTAATTCGAATGTCAGGGATATTTACGGAACTCATTTTTTATATTTCTCAACCTAAATTAGGAGTTAACATTAACACAGCGAACAACGGTGTTAACCGCAATGAAACTTACATTTGGGGAAGAAAGGAATAGCGCCAGAAAACAATAACAAAATAATATTGCTGTTGCAATACGTTTCGCTAATAGCAAACTATCTCAAATTACTATACTATAAATACAACCATTGTAAGCTTGAATAAACAATGGTTGCTTTATATGCTGAAAATAATCAGGCTTTCATATTTGGATGGAACCATGTGCAGAAGTTCACGCAAGTGAGAAAAGATCTCTGAGCACCATTCAGTTCGGAGTGGCCAGAAATAATTATTTTACATACAACTTAAGCAGCTCAGGACTTCCGGTCCTAGACAAAGTATCCTCTGGATGCCCAAAACACATCCGTATGAAGGCGAGTTAAAGTTAGAGGGCGAAACATCCCTCACTAGGGTTGTGCGCTGGGTTTGGGACCCGCCACGTAAAAATATCAAAACAACATCGGATAAGAAACCCTCCTTTTGATGACGATCACTGCAGACGTTACGAGTTTTCGTAACAAAGGTTGTGCGGAAGATTTATGGTCCTTTACGCGTTGACAACGGCGGATACCGCAGTCAAAGCTCAGCGAATTAAGAGACAGTTAGGTCATGTCTTCCGAACGGATGAAAATACTCTCGCTCTGAGAGTATTAGACGCAGTGCCTGTCGGAGAAGGCAGAGGAAGAGGGAGACCTCTACTCCGTTGGAAATACCAGGTGGAGAAGTACCTGGTTACTCTTGTAATCTCCAATTGACGCCAAACTGCGAAAAGGAAGAATGACTGACACATTGATGTAAGCAGTGTCTACAGCAATAAAGAAGAAGAAGAAGATGTTTAGTATCAGAATCAAAGAATATCTTCAATGGTGTTCCTATTTGGAATGTAAAAATTCATTGCTAGTGCTATAAGGAAGCAAGGGATTACTTGGACTACCTCCAAATGGCTGCTGGATTTCATATGAAATATTTTCAAAAGAACAGGTGACCGCTGTAACCAATTGCTTTTATATAATTTGTTTAATTAATTTTATGGAAGAAACTAAATATATGTATGATCTGAGCGAAATTTGCTTGCCTATCGGTTAGAGTACGGTAATACGGCCAAAAAGGTGGGTAAGAGGTTTACGAATATAAACACCGTTGAAATAGATTTAAGACCTTTGAATAATACTGAAGTACACAAAATTCCTATTGGCACTCGATAGAAGAGACTGTAGGAAAATGATTGGAATACTAACGGGGGACTGTCTGGTAGCGACACACGCGCGCAGAATGGGGCCGACAGGTCGAGAAGATTGCAGGAAATGGCTAGATCAGGGCACCAGGGAAATAGTGGAGTATCTCTTGTGCACTTGTCCCGCGTTGGCAAGACTACGCTGTAAGCATATGGGGTCTCCACAGTATGATACACTGGAGGAGGTATTGATAGTGAGGCCGCAGGGAGGGTGACTACTCCTGGTAACTGAAGTCCATCTTATATGGCAAAGGGCATAAACTGGTCCATGCCTGGTTTATTGGTCTACAAGATTAACCCAACCTAACCTTTAAATAATACTTAGTTTAAAACACAAGGATTTTTAAAACATAAAGCGAATGTTCAAATAAATAATATTCCAAGCGGCTAATATCTATATATATCCTTCATATAAGGGTAAAATCTCTAACTTAACCAGCAACTGATTACAAACTGTGCTGCGATCAATACCCATTGAACCCGTAATTTGTTTTTTGATTGCAATCAAGTTTCAAGTTTTTCGATATCCTTTTGTTTGACATACTACTGTGCTGTGCCCATTTGAATTTAAACTGCGCTCGTCGAAGGATTTGGAGAATTATTTTTTGTTTTAGGTTGGTAGTACTGTCAGTCACATTTGTTTCAAATTTCATGTCAAAATATTCATACGTGTCATTTTGTGAGCTGCTAAAAGTGAGTTTTTCGTTTTTTGCGATGTCGAAATTTGTTGAGCAAAGAATTTGCATTAAATTTTGTTAACGGAATCAATTTTCTGCTGCGGATACGTTGAAGATGGTGCAGAAAGCCTTTGGTGATGAGGCTATGTCTAAAAAAAATGTTTACAAGTGGTATAGTGAGTTCCAAGCCGGCCGTGAACGTGTCGAAAATGAAGAGCGTCCAGGGCGACCATCAACCCCAACCGACGAAGCTCACGTTCAACAAACCAAATATTTGGTGTTGAAAAACCGTCGATTAACATTTAGAGGCCTTGCTGACGAAGTTGGCATATCAAAAGGCTCAGCCAATACCATTTTAAGGGATGTTTTAGGCGTCAAGCGCGTCAAATCTCGACTGGTACGGAAAACATTGAATTTTTTGGAAAAAAGGCGTCGCGTTGAAGTGTGTGAAACGATGCTTTCCGACTACCAGGGTGTCATAAAATGCATTATAACTGGCGAAGAGACTTGGATCTATACTTACGACCCCGAAACAACCGATCAATCGAGCCAATACGTACCAAAAGAGAGCCGAGACCAAAAAAATCGTGCCAAAGTCGCTCAAAAATCAAGGTCATGTTGACTGTTTTCTTCTATTATCGTGGTATTGTGCATCATGAATTGCTTCCAACCGGCCAAACAGTCAACAAGGAATATTATTTGAACGTTATGCGTCGTTTGCGTAACGCTATCCGCCTAAAAAGGCCGGAATTGTGGAAAGACAATTCTTGGTTTTTACACCACGATAATGCACCGTCCCATACTGCCCTCGTGATCATTTCGCCAAAAACTCAACCCATATCGTTCCGCAACCACCGTATTCACCTGATCTGGCGCCGTGCGACTTCTGGCTGTTCACCAACGGGGACACCGTTTTTATACGATAAAGGAGATTCAAGCCGCAGCGAAGACGGAACTGAAGGCCATCCCGGAAAGTGACTACAACCAGAGTTTCGAAGATTGGAAAATCCGTTGGCATAAGTGCATTTCATCGGTAGGGGATTACTTTGAAAGGGATGAAATTGATTTGGAAGAATAAATAAAGAATTTTCAAAATAAATAATGGGTTGCCAAAAAAGTTTTTTTATTGAATAAATTCGTGTGGCACCCATACATAGAGCTTCTCAGTGACTCCAAGCCAATGGTTTATAACGGTTTGATGACTACTATGCCGGTCTCTTTCGACCAATTCAGCGATTTTATCGCAATTTTCGACGACAGGCCTTCCGGAGCGTGGCGCATCTTCGACCACCTCTACACCAGAACGAAAATGTTGAAACCATCGTTGTGCGGTGGAAATGGAAACTGTATCGGGTCCATAAACTGCACTAATTTTATTGGCGACTTGAGATGCATTTTAGCCTTTATCGTAGTAGTACTGTAAAATATGCCGTATTTTCTCTTTATTTTGCTCCATGCTTGCGACGCTATAACTCACGAACGACTTAAAAGAAACGACAATCAATCAAACGCGTGTTAGCGCGTGAAATGGGCTTTCCAAAAAGGCATAGCATGGCCCGATGCGACGAATAAAACTAGAACTACGCGCTTTCAGCGCCAACTAGCGAAAATACCGCAATACTTTTTTGACAAATTTTACTTAGTAGCTAATTTCTATATACAGCTGACTATATACTTCGATCCGTTGATTTCTTAATTAATTACAACTAGACAACTCTAACATATTTTAAGAATATTGTTCAGTTGTCTATACCTTAACTTTTAGTGGGTCGAGGAAAGTGCAAAAGCTGCCACAAAGTTGAACGAATAAGAAGACTACAATGTTTACAAATTGCAAGACGCAATATTATTACACCGGTGAAGGCAATACCGTTAACAATATTCACGCCCAAAAGAAAAGCATTCGCAAGCCACCAAAGCAGCACCCTTCAATAAGCAACACCTAGAAGTATAACGTCGTCCCAAAGAAAGTCCACTTATACTGGCCGCATAAGGCGTTTGCGAAGGACGTTGCAGACACGTGCTGAGGTCTGCTTGGTAGCAGTGCCGAAGATGCTTGGTGTGCACTCACTCCCTTATGACTCTCGGCGAACTTAACTTGTCTTGTTGCGCTTCAACGGCTACAAGTTAAGTGGCGGCAGCAGCAGAGACGACCACAGAAGCGACGCTCAAACGATGCGAAGGCTGTGCAGCAATTGCCACAAATTAAATTAAATTAAGTTTGATCGCAAATAAATTTCTTGTTTTTATTTGCCAACATTATGTATTGCAACACTGGGCACACACACTGCCACACCCATAAATTCATTTATACATAGCTATGTAGGTATAATATATAGGAAGGCGAACGAGTGACTGGGATGTTGCTGATTTTTAGGGTTTCAAGTGGCAAAAGTGACAGGGTAATTCCCTAAAATGGAAATGAAGCTCCAAAGTATGGCGGCACGTGGAGAAATTCTTTCGAAATCTGTTTCCTTTGCTCGTCTTCTCGCTCAACTTGCCATTTCCGCTTAGCACGTCTTCTCCATATAAGTATTTGCATAAATATGTGTGGCAGCTACAGCCAAGCTTTCAAGTATGTACACTCACATGCTCGCCTCCTGCTTACTTGGCCACAGCTGCCAAGCAGATATTTTTGACGAAGGTTGGCTGCTTCCTCCACTCGAGCATTTCATAAAAGGGGACCAGCGTGGAGTGTTGCTGCTGTCCTCTTTAAATTCAAATATGCGGACATTAAAAGTCAAATTGAGGAATATGCTTAAGGAAAAGGGAAAGCAAAGACGAAAAAATGTTTATGGGTCACATGTGAATTAAGTTCTGCGCTGCATAAATAAAATCAGTAAAAGATCTCATTACAGGCCGGCCTCCCTCGGGTCGCTTGCCAGGCAAAATTTGCTTCCACCTTTTAAAGTAACCTGTGTGGATCGATGAATTATGTAGATTGGTAAAACTTTAGAGTGGCAAAATACCCAAAACATTTTGGTAAACATTTAAAGTAAATACATGTATTATATAGAATATTTATTATCAGCGTAGAAGGCAGTAAAATAAGCAAATAATATGCTGGTTAAAAATAACATAAAAACATTTCGAAAATAAACACGTTTTGTCCTCAAATACAAAAAAGAGCATTTTTCGATTTTACAAATTTCTATTTTAATGCAGTAACTTAGCGTTTATAAAGAAAAGAAGAAAAAAATCTAAACCGACTCGAGCACAATATTAAAGAATTTATGAAAAATGCGAATATTTCTTTTTTTGCCAGGAAATGAAAATATTTATATATTTTATATATTGACAGATATTAGCGGTATGCAATACCGTAGCGAAAATCAACAGATATCGTTTATTAGTATCCGATAAATCCATTTTCGACACCAGACTACAAATTTTCGGGTGGTACATTCTTATCTAATTTTATTGATTCATAATTTACGGGCAGAAATTGAAGGCATGGTTAAGCAGAAAGACGCAATGTCGCAATCGCTCATTCATTCCCCAATATTATAATGTGAGCTGTGATTCCATTTTTGTGAAAATGAGTAAAATACATATATGTACATATATCTATATATATGTATGTCATATACATGAATTACGAATGATTTGCCTACTTTAACCTGTTATGGACAAAACATTCCTATACTTAATTTAAATATATTTAACAGATGTTATCAGCAAAGTTAGGCGAGCAGACAAGGATTAAATGAAATAGTGTTTCAGAAATATTCATAGAATTTTGACTTTCAAATAAGTTGGCGTTATCAACGACTATATCGATACCTTTGTTTAAATTTAACTTAAAAATGATCTTTTTAAGAAACACTCAAAACTATGTCATCATGGCATTGAGGAATTCAATGAAGCGTATTTACAGAGTATTGCAACTATCCCCGACTATCGTACATAAATCGTGTAGCAAGTTCATGATTTGATGAAAGCAATGACAAACAGAAACATTTATCATGCCATTTCCCATTCCGAATATTAATCCATGTGCGAATGATTAATCGTTGCAGCTGCAAGTATCCCAGACATACGTACCTAGAAGAAGAAAAAGAAGAAAATGAATTTTACTCATACGTATATAATAAAATAATTAATGTTAAATGCGTCGTTAATGTCAATAAATTCATTTATATTTCAATAAAAAAAATAAAACTTTAGAATTATTGATGACAAAATTAAACGATTTGCATATTAAACGGTTATTTAGTTCCGGTAAATAATTGCAGGATCACTAATTTTTCCTATTCATAAATTCTAGTACTACTCCCTTCTTTCAAGCAGAAAATATTATTGCAACATACTAAAAAAAATATATAGTATATACCCTGAAGGAAACGTTGGATACTTCATATAAATATTATATCATGGAAAGAGTAAAAGTGTGATTACCGCTCACTTACTATTATGAGAAAAAGTGTTTGTATCAAGCAAATATGTACTCGTAAGTTTCATTTCATTTCGGGATGGTGATGTTTGTGGGGACTCATTATGTTCGGATTATATTGCCTGATATCTCGTCAATGTAGAAATGCTCTCATTTTCAATATTAATATCACTTAAGAAACTATGAAAAAATTATATAGAGAGAAGCAAGCCGAGCCAAGTCGAAGGGATAAGTGATTGTTAAACATATTCTCACTCATTATTGCACAAGCAAGCCACGCGATTGTGAGAAGATAATATTATTAGTGTTACATAAATTTGAGAGCATAAAAATAAGCCACAATATTCACTGCAGATCACTAACCCCTATACCATATATCCACACAAATTGATCAATGCAAATTGAGAAATTGTGTAGAAAATCTTTTCACTTCAAACGATTATAAAAATTCTTGTATGGAAAAATCTTTATTTCCGTTGCATAGACAAATTAAGTGTCAATAGCTCTTGTTTATATACATATTATCAAAATATGATAATATTAGGTTGTCAAATATCTCTCTTCCGCTTTTTTGCTCTTTTTCCATTGCTTTATAAAAAGTGTTACTGTGGTCGGATTTAGTTCCAATAATGCGCCATTTCGTTCGATTATCTGTTTCCATCTGGACGGCAGCTTCATAATACCCTCTCGTAAAGGCCCCTCTCCTTATTTGCGAAGAACTCGAACATTCACTTTTCACAAGCCTCTTTTGAGTTCAACTTTACACCAACAAGGGCGTTCGCCATGCACAGGAACAGGTGGTATTCACTTGGTGTTATGGCCGGGCTATATGGTGGATGCGATAAAACCTCCCATCCGATCTCCCGTAACTTTTAATGAGTCGTCAACGAAGTGTGTTGTCTGGTGTTGTCCTGGTGGAACACTACAGCCTTCCTGCTGGCCAATTCTGGACGATTCTGGTCGATCGCCTGCTTCAAGCGGTCCAGTTGTTCGCAGTAGATGGTAGAATTAAGCGTCTGCCCATACGGGAGCAGCTCATAGTGGATGATTCCCTTCCAATCCCACCAAACACACAGTAAAACCTTCCTGGCCGTCAATCCCGGCTTGGCCACTGTTTGAGACAATTCACCGGCTTACGACTACAACCGTTTTTGCTTGGTATTGTCATATGTGATCCATTTTTCGTCGCCATTCACCATCCGCTTCAAAAACGGGTCGAGTTCGTTTCATTTCAGCAGCATACCGTAGGCGTTGCTATGGTCTAGAAGGTTTTTTTTGCGTCAAATCATGCGGCACCCAAACACCAAGCTTTTTTGTGTATCCAGCCTTCTGCAGATGGTTTAAAATTGTTTGGTGACTAGCTCCTATTTTCTGGGCGTTGTCACGAGACGCCACATGCCGGTCTAACTCGATGTTTTCCATGATTTGATCGGTATTCGTCGTCACAGGTCTTCCGCCGGCTGGCTTATCAATGGTGTCGTTTTCACTCGCTCTGAATCGTCAAAATCATTCCTCCGCAGTTCGAAGTGATAAAGTACCATACCCCAAAACAACATTAATTTCACGGATCGCTTCTCTAACGGATTTGCCTTTAACGAAGGAAAACTTTAAAATAGCGCGAATTTCAGCGTTAATCAACTCCATGTTTACACGTGTACAACTGTTGAGCGCAATATCCAAACTAAACATGCATAGCGTCGTTTCGTAGGTTATGTCAGGACCTTTCAAAGGTGTATAGTATTGCGAGATAAGAGCTCTGTGGCGCCGCGCAATTCAAAAGACAAAAAGGCGGAAGGGAGATATTTGACAACCTAATATATATAATTTTTGTTCATGCTAAAATTGATACCCATCTTGCAATGTTGCAATTACTTCTGCAATTTACCTTAATGAAAATTGTAAACGTGGGAAATCCTTCACAAAAATATTTTCAGCACAAGGCATTCTTAGTATTTATATTAAAAAGCATTCAGGCTTGAAACAAAATTTCGCTTTAATGTTTTTGTTCTAAAACTATTTTAGTTTATTTCCACATGCGTGATTGGCATGCTGGTATGAAAATGGAAGCCACAAGTTGTTATTTGAGAAAGACAATAAAAGGAAACTTCTGCCCTTATGCTGGAACATCCATTTGCTGTGAGGCCGAAATCAACGATTTAAACTTCAATTTGTGAATACAGTCAATTTCATCTAAAACGCTTTTAATTAAACAATATATACCTAATAGATGTATGTATGTATGTATATGTTTACATGTAAGTAGCGTACATAATTGAAAACAAGTCTCACTTTTCAGTGACGTTAATTGAATCCCTTGTTGTCAATCTGAAAACGTTTACGCTGACTGACAGCCAGTCAGGCGAAGTGAAGAAAGTGTCAAAGAAACGGCACTTAAAAATGTTTCGGCCGAAGTAATAAGGGAAAACTAACGGAAGTTAGAGTTTCATCAACGACATCTTTCTCCATCGCTTCGGGGTTTCGGACAGTATCCAATCAATAAGACAAAGAAAAAATCATAAAGAGGTTAGGGTGTGAGTCGAAGCCATTAAACGATTGGGGTGTATTTGGACGGCGGCAGTATTCAAAACATGACGAATTTTAAAAATTCATGTTTCGCCGCCAGTCGATGTCTCTGGGTTGGGCGGAATGCAATAACACGAGGCTGCCACAAAGTGGTTTGCACAATGCTTCAACTGTCGGCATAAAAAATTATTTCCTTTTTTATTTCTCTCTACCTTCTCATATTATATATCTTTCCATGTTGCTACTGTTGTTGCTTTCTTCATTTTTCTCCTTTTATGTTGTTTTGCTTTTCGCACAACAATCGAGGTCAAAGGCTATGAGGGCGAGCAAGGGCATAGGCACCTTTCTCCACGCCCGAGACTGTCTGCTCTACTTTTCGTCTGGGGCCATCAATAATGATACTTTGCGTGTCGCTTTCATTTAGAGGCGAACAAAAAGGAAACGAATTCGCCAACGAAACGAAAATTACGCTGATGAAAATGGGTGCACAATCGCACTTATAAATAGTGTGCGGAACGTGTGGCAGCATTGTTTGCCAAGTTTGCCCCCAATATCGCCAGCGTCCAGTGCGGTGGCGCATTTGTTTGATTTGCCTGATAAGACTGCCGTTGCCGTTTGCGTACACACAAGATTTTGCCTTCGTTCCTACCCTACCCCACCACGTGTGCCACCAAGTCTCGCACTCCAAATCAGAACTTATCGCTCCTAAGATGCTCACGCAGCCAATATGGCCCAGTCTGCTCGACACAGCACCGCCCCTTTTTGGTATCTTCCACGCGCCACACAGTAAAGTCAAACTTTTGGATGTCATTAGTCGGAAATTGCTTTATGGCATTTGACTTTTGCTGCTGTGCCTCCACTCAATGCCTCAGCAGCGTCTCTGACGTGCTATTTCGTAAGTAATAATGTTTGTTGTTTCTTGTAGGATAGCGTTATTGCTATTGCTACATTTTTTCTAAAAAAAAAATCTGCAAAGTTGTTGTTGCTATTTGCGATGGCATTATGTGTGTATCCTTTGCACAGTCCATTGATTTTGCTTACTCTTCGTCAAGACGTATTTATGTACGTATAGACGGATGTTAGAAATATTTTAAATCAAAACCCAAGTGGAGTCTGTTGTGGAGACAGCGTCTCATAGATATATCCTAGCGACTGGCTGGGTAGATT
Source organism: Bactrocera zonata (assembly GCA_037783105.1). Taxonomy (NCBI): domain Eukaryota; kingdom Metazoa; phylum Arthropoda; class Insecta; order Diptera; family Tephritidae; genus Bactrocera; species Bactrocera zonata. Next base: position 667,307 of record JBAWJQ010001699.1, read on the forward strand.
CATTTCATCAAACTTTGAACAACTTTCTAGAAAGTTATCTCGAAAAGGGAACATAACCGCAATTTTTTTAAAAGTCGAGAGTGTCTGAACGAAATAGAAATAATAATTTTCCGGGTGAATACAAATTAAAATAGACTGTTTTGTAGTCGTATGAAGGTACATTTCGGAGCGAACTCTGACAATTGACAGCTCAAAGGATAAAAATCCCCAAATAGTACCAATTGCTTGTTGGAGGATATGAAGCCATTAGTTATTTGAATCTCACTTGTTAGAACAACACCAACAGAGGAAGATTGCTCCAAACGCTATTATGAACTTAATTTAAAGAATTAATGAAAATAGCACTCGGTCTCCCCGATGCATCACATAATTAATTAAAGGAAGGGAGGAAAACTTTTAGCAGAAACTAAGTTTTTCCAAAACTTTTCTCTCACTTTTACATTTTTGAAGCAATACAAATTTGCTGCTCGAACACCCTTCTATGAAGAAAATTTTTCTCAGTGTAATCCTCTGCAAATGTTCATGAATTTATGTATGATTGTTGGTTTGTAGTGAGATGATAGTATTTTCGTAAGTGTCGTAATGAAGTGGCAAATTCGATTCAAACTCTCGTCAATACCACCCAAATGCGAGTAAATGCGTCACTGCACGTTTATCCCCAGAAGAATGTTGTGCTTTCATGCCAGCGTTGGTATTATTATTATTATTACAACGGCAGCAGCAATTAATGGTTCTGTCGCTTTCTAGTGGCACTTGTCCACAGTCGGATATAATATCCATTGCAAGATACCTCGCAGTTATTGAGAACTTCTCCACACGCTGCGCACAAAGGGCCAGCCATTCTGTGTGTTGCTATGAATGTTGCCTGAAGGATGTGTGTGGGAGTAACAAAATGTAATTGTTTGTTCATAATAGTTATAGAAAGTCCATTAGTCGGCACAAAAATACTTTGCGTCACATTCGAAATACCTTTCGTACTTCCTTTTCTGCAATGGATTTCGATAAGACGGCCGACAGTTGACGAAATGTTAATGGGGAACAAGATTTGATGAGCTTTCTTGTAAGTTCTGAGTTTATATCAACAACGTTTTCAAGCAGGCGCTGGTTCAAAACATCTATCACGGAATATGCCGAATACCGCATCTTTTGTAGAAGTGGGATGATGACACTATGAGATGGATGTTGTCACTGATGTACTGTTATAGAATAGAAGTTTAAATAATTGAACCTTTCTTTTCTGTGATAAACCAAGAGTCCTCAGGTAATAGAATACTTACAATTTTCTTACACGCAAGGTTTAATGGCTTATAAATGCATTTGCCACATGGAGCATCAATCTAATCGAAAAAATGCTAGTTTATAAATAGAATTTCCTAACTAAAAACAACCAGAAACATGTTCATGTAAGAATTAAAGGAGATTCGACAGTTGTGTCCTGGTAATTTTTTGCAGGGATTTTGACAAGAAAAATCCTGAAATCCGAACATTTCATACTCTTGCAACTTGCAAAGATTTAAAGTACTTTCAGGTACATAAGGCCTGTTAGTTATATGAGGTTTAGGGTGAATTTTCACCCGACTTTATTCATTATAAACACAAATATTCACTGTTACAAGAAACATACACTTTCGATAATAAAGTCACCCGGAAGTTCGAAAACCTTTACATTAGGTATATGGGGGCCCTATTCGATCCACTAGTAGCACACAGACATATTTTAGTTAAAAATTTTCCATTTAGGAATTCGTGGTGCTGCTGAAATCCAGTATCCATATCAAATGATACGAAAGTATTTTATCTAATAAAATAGATAAATAGATCAATTTAAAGACTTTAAAGTCTTACAAGATCAAGAAGCTTAACGAAGCTCAAAAACGTCTATGGTTGGCCTCCAATATTTTCCAACCTCGATGATAAGGCAAGGCATTCCTTAATTCTTTACGTACCTCGAACGCACAGGCGATAAAATAGATAGTCGCTGGATCTACAGCCCCATTTTACTTATACAGCACACATACATATATATGTAAGTACCATATGTAGACATGTACTATAAAAAAACCTTTTTACTACTCATACATACGTACGCCATGTCATTCATATTCTACAAAATATACATGAAAATGAAGAGAGTTACATGCCCGGACCTTGTTTGTATACATATGAGCAACAAAAAATGGCTTAAACTGTTGTAAATTTAATTCTATCAATTTCAATAGCCGGCGACAAACTGGAAATAAATGCGCAAATCCTTAATACAGGGTGTTGCAAGTACCGAAAAAATTCGCATTCTCTTTATTTTTTATTTGATGGTCAGAAAAATGGAAAAATGTTTTTAGCGTTACGCTTTGTTTCCTCATCAACAACAGCAACATAGTTATCGATTGCAACAATGACAACAACAATGAAATAACAAGTAAGATATCAAAAGCAAGCCTAACAGACATACAAGCGTCATGTCTATATATAATATCACCTCGAATAATCGACAGAACATGCCGCATGTTGGTAGTGGCTTAATGCTCGAATAGTAAAATAAAAATATTTGCATAAAAAAATGTGCAGTTTTTCTAACGGTATGAGTACTGACAAGTTAACATTCGAATGGATTGCATTTGGGAACGCGGTTGAATAGGGTAGCACACAGCACGGCAAGTCCTCATCGGTTAGGTTAGAGTTTATGAAGTACAGCAATTCAAGATGGGGAACATTGAAATTCCGTCACATTAGCGGTAAACTGATCAGAGTGAAACTTAAGTAGAGTTTTCTAATTTTATTTGGATTATTCGGCGGTTTGAAATAATAAAACTTGTTGTTAGGTGGTATTGTCTTTATTTTAAGGAACGTTGCGAAATAATTCGATATGCTTTATTCGACGAAAGGGATAAAGGATTAAAATTATGTTTGGTTTCTTAATTTGCTTCATACCCGGGATCTTGGTACTAAACCCAACGTTGTCAATTCAAATGAGATAGTTGTGATATAAACTCAACAAAGGGACTAAATTTAAAATATTAGGTATGTGAGGAAATAAATATTTCTAAGATAGTTTCGTCCTATGGCTGACACAAAGGTTCATATATTCGGCGCATAGGCGGCTTGAGCAATTATGATTCGATTAAGATCAATTTTACACTAGAGATAGCATATCATAAAAACAGTATTTGAGAAAATTTTCTTTCAAAATAAGAAGAATCATATTATATTCAAATTCGTAGTATGTGGAAAGGAAGTGTGATTATGGTCCGATTTTGCCCATCTGGTTGAAATTGGTCAATTAGTTCCTTACGTATGGGTTTTCACCTAAAGCTGGGCGGTAAGATGCCCATTGTCTAATTTTGATACCGGCTGTTTTCAGGCTTTTTCATACCTCCTCGGGTGTAAAATTTATTGCTTCTGACACATTTATTTCATGAGTTGCCGCATTTTTAATAGTTTACAAAATAGCCGTTATATGGAAAGTGGGTGTAGTTTTTATCCGATTTCAATCAATTTCACACTGTCGGAGGGTCCACAGAAATTATTTTTTCTGAGCGAATTTGGTCGAGCTAGTTTTAGCAGTTTGAGTTTTCAATATTTATATTAAGGCTATTAAAGGGCGGGGTCATGACTACTTTGTACAAATAGCAGTCCTGTAGCCAATTGCGGAGCTTAATTATGAGACCCTACATACTTGTATGCTTTCGTTTGGTGACATTTTGTGGACGTGACAATCTTCCGATTACGCCCACCAACAATGCCAACTGCCCTTAGAACATGTATATTACGAAGTCTCATCGAGATATCTTAAAGTTAAAGAAACTATCAAACATGAGCAATAAGCTGAACACGATGAACAATACTTCTATAATACCTTCTCTAAAATGTTAATTGAATTAAATACTTAATATAAAAGAATTACAAAAAACAAATAAAAGGCTTTCCATAGAAGCACTTACTTCCGATCGTTGAGTTTGTATGGCAGCTTTATGCTATAGTAGTCCGGTATCGGCGGTTCCCGCAAACGACCTCGCGACAAACTTAATATATTAATTTGATGACTTCATAGCTTCATAGCTGTAGATCCAGTGAGGATTTTAGCTATTCGAACAAAACAAAATCCCACGACTCAAAATTATAAAACCTTTGATATAATAAATCATTCTATTGTAGTGGAACCAAATTTGAAAATTCCCAACTTGGTGAAATCCACCCTAAAAGTTGGTGGTTTATTAAGTTTGTATTCTTTTTTTGAATTTTATTGAAAATATTTAAGTTGAAAAGCGGAAATCTAAGCTTTATAATATTTACTTATATTCCATTAATACTCCAAGCTATTGAAATTAGGATTCACTGCCAAATGCATGCAGCGTTGCATCTATCGAACAATACAAAAATAAATTTATTAAATTCTGCCATTTAATTGTATTATTTATTGAGTTCTATTCAGACAAAGACCACATACCTGGATAATGAATATAGTCGCAATCAAATAAAATACTCCGACAGATTGAATTGCTCTCAACATGTAAAATCTACTCGAAAAACAAACAAAAAGAAATTGTCGTAAAACAATAAAGTGGAAAGTGGACACGGCTGCACAAATATGCCAGCAAAGCCATGGATTATTGAATGCATTTTGACAATATATTGAAATTAAAAATTACATTCAATGGTGAGATTTTTATACAGAAATATTTTTGCTATTTTCTGGGCGAGAAATATTTGCATTTTCAAATCCATTTCTCCTCAGGTGTAAAACTAACCTTCTCTAAATTAACCTGGGCGCCATTGAAATACGGAAGCTGTGTATATGTTAGTATGTGTGTTCCAAGTAATGTGTATCTTCCAGCAGCTACTCTCTCGCACGAGAAGAGCTTTCTTCGAGGCGCACGTGAGAAATTTCTGCACTAACTTTCTGTGTTTTGAATGCTTATATAAATACGTGGACATAACTATGCATTCATAAATATACATATAATATATACATACATATATACTATATATATGTGCTTGTGCATTAAATATGTGGCATTAGATAAAAGCAGTAAACACTTCAACATCAACACTTCTTCACATCGCACATTTTATTTGTTTTTATGGCAGGCGAAAATGTAATTATTCATTATTCAGTATTCAATATTCAATAATTGCATTTGAATTGCAAATTACAATGCTCACAATGTACATACACACATACATATGTGTCTACGTCACGCTACTCGTCAGCAGAATGTAATTACATACATCCATAGGCACAAATGCATGTGTTTGATACATTGAGAAAGCGAACACACATTGTCATACATATATACATATATGTTACTATACTATTAGTATATGTTATAAGCATTCATATAACCAAATATACTTTATTTGCTTACCAAATCTTTCAATTAACGAACTTGCAATCAATTTAGGTAGTTTGCGAAGGCAGTATTTAAAGGCTTTACTCAAAACGGTATTTGAAGATTTAGTAACTGGCTCTGCAAAGTTGAGTAACCGGGCTAATGCCGAGCAATCGCCACTTCGCACTACCGAGCAATCGCAGGTTTCTTTCGAGAGATCTACGAGGCCTAGCTTTTCTTTTCCAGTTAGAGAGATATTGTTTTACCGTTAATGATAATACATTAAATGACTTGCTAATTCTAGATGCTAGGCACTATTTGTCTTTGCTTGGACTCTGCATACCTATGTATGTATGTATTTCTAGCAAAAATGTTTTGAATATAAAAAATTAAATATGTAATTCAAATTTTTTATTTCAATGATACATATTTTACAGACATTTTGGGAAGTTTTCAAACGAAAATATTCAAAACTCGGTCATTATGACGTCAGTTCCAGCAGGCCCTTGGATAAAAGATTCCTTCGCGTTGACAGCAGATATTCTTACAGGATCATATGGATCCATCACAATATCTGGTATGTGTAATATATCTTGAAGAAAATTTCATTAAGATCGGTTGAATAGTTCGCGAGAAATATTTTAAGACTACCGACTTTGAAAATACAGTTTCGGGAGAAACGCGTTTAAAGTTTTAAGTGACCATATAGCAGACCTCGAGCGAGGAACTTTTCAAAGCTGCATCTCCAAACAACAAGAAATTGAGTTTTTGAAATTCTGAAACCCATGTAACCCCTTAAAAGACAAGAAGTAGTAAGTAGAGTGCAACGTAGTTAAAATATAATGCAACGGAAATATAATCTGAGGAAAATATAGTATAACAAGAAGAAGGTTGCACCAAAGCTATAATACCCTTCACATATCCTTCAGCGTTGGTCGCATTGCCGATCCGAAGGGGCTTAAGTAATAGTAATGGGCGCAACCCAAGTGAACCTCTTAGTTTTACGTCCATCTTCTGCTTGTGGAAGTGTGAAGACACCCGTACCCGCCAAGGTGTTGACGTATCCATGCTGATGGTTGAATGGTCAGAAGGCAGTAATCGAACAGCTGATCGCAAACGGTCGCATCCGATGCCCGGGCGAGCTGCCCGCTCAGCGAGCGAATGGCCAACCCTCGCTGGCTGACTCGTGGAATCAGAATGAACACAACAAATAATGGTAAAAAAAACAACAATTTTTTTTCTGGTCAAGATTTCCAAAGTCCAGGCTGCCGGAACCTCAGCATTAAAAGGAAATAAGACGCCATAAGCAAATAGTGAAGAAATTTAATAGTATTCTGGAAAAGAAACAATCAAAACCTCCTGATGAAACCAATAGTGAAGCGACAGGAACTCTGCCTAAAAAACCCAGCCAGGCAACAAAGATGAATAGTGCAAGGCATTAAAGTCTGCCTGGAGGTGGCTGTCATAGACGGCAACTCTTCCTCGCCAAGCACCATATAGAAGAGATGGGAGGAGATCGGCAACAGATTGTCGAATCTCATCAGAAACCTAAGGGACTAAAGGGTCATCAAGTGTGCAGACCAGGCCACCTTGGATTTTCTTTTTTGTAGTGTTGCTAAAGTAACCGAAAATTTTAAGTTTATACCCGCAAAGCTAGAGGAACCAGGCGTAAAGCTACTACGGTGCGCGCAAAATAAGTCTATACCTTATATACGGCTGGCTGCTTATTGAAGAAGAGAAACCAAACAAAGCCACTGAACCAATACTTGTTGCCATATGCGAGGAGTCGGTATGGGCTATATCGAAAGCTGATAATAAAATCAACTTCGGTATACGCAGGCAAGGACAAGGAAAAGGTGGACCACGGCCGTCAACTTCAACGGGATGTGGCAATAAATGAACAGCAAAATGCCACTAAAACTTAAAGCCGTGTAGATAAATCTGTCGCACTTAAAAAGTGCTACAACCAATCTGAGATGGGCATCGAAATCATCAAGAGTCATGGGTGAAAGAGAACGCGGAACAGCAATAGATAAAACATATTTTACAAAACAAAATGAAAGTGAAGGAAATTTAATATGCTTCAGATGCCCACAGAGGAGTTCACTCGAAACGTACTGGCAAGTTCGGCCTTCAGGATAAAGGAAAGGGCCAGCTTAACCTAGGTAAATCAAACTATATCCTCCCAACGTTAGATTTTGATAGACTTCCAGAGATAAGAGGAGAAGAGGGTTAATAGGTGAGGAAAATACTACATCTATCTATACAGATGGGTGCAAAATGGACTGCGGAGTAGGGTCAGAAGAATACTCCAGTAAACTTGAAATATCTTTTCTATCCGTCTAACGAACTCAGTCAGCAACCTCAAGCGGAGGTACTAGGTATAAAGAAGGCCGATAAAATTATATTGAATAACCACGGGAGGAAATGGAAAGCTACCATATACACATATAGCCAAGAAGAACTGCTGGCCTTATCGACGAAAACGATTAATTCCTGAGTAGTAAACTATTGCAGGCAAGCTTGAACTGGCAAGTCAAAACAACTTATGCATAATTTGGGTTCCCGAGTTAATATCCCGCCAGTTGCACCGTTGCCTTGGACAACTCTTGCTCTTGCCGAATTTCAAGAAGATATCTCGTCAAATTAAAAAAATTTTCCTTACACCGAATTAATTCCGATCGTTCAGACCCGATCTGAACAATTTTTGCCGATATCGGCGGTTCCGACACATGACAGCTTCTTGGGAACAGGATGAGAGCAAAATTTGTGATCCATATCTCAACGATGGGGGTAATAGTTCACATATATACAGAGCGACGTGCAGGCAGACGGGCACCGCTGAATCGACCCCTGATATTTTATAGTGTCTCCAACGTTTCCTTCAGAGGTTACAAACTGGCATACTCTGTTCAGGCTATAAAAAACTAAACCTGTTCGCCTCGATATATGTATTTCTGTTATAATTTGATAATAATTACATTGTAATAGCTATTAGATCATCTTTGCTTTTTAGTCAACTTTTGTGATATTTATGGCATCATTCAGGGCACCCTATCTTCCTAACTTAAACCTTTAAAATCCAATTTTTTCGCCTCAGCACTGAGAAATGTACAGCAGTTCTAAAATTAATTCCGCTTCTACAAAAATATTTCAGTATGTTGTAACAATTGTTTCAAAAGGCGGAAGTATGGCCGATATCATTATAATTCTAAATTTATGTGAATAGATATAAATATGACTACTCTTATTAAAATATGTTTGTATGCAAGTCTTCTTTGAGCGAATTCTTTTCACTACTGAACATGTTATTTAATAAAATTGAAAAATGTCAGCTTTTTTGGATTTAATAAAAATGTCAAATTTCTTCAAAATAAATCTCATATAAAACTATCTGAATTATTTATGAGCACTGTTTACATATTTGCTTTCACTAACGGTGTTGAAGATTAATAAAAATGGTTCGCTGTGAGACAATAACTCATTTGCAGGCTAAATAAAGACAAAAAATTTAAAAATATTTCATAGTAGGCCCCCCAAACAAATAGCATTTTTCAATTTATGACAAATTATTGCATTCGCCATCACAAAGGCTCTGATGCCTTTATTAAAATCTGAAAATCTACGGGGCTTATTCATGTGCAATACAATAAAGGTATGCTCTATTTGAAAAAAATCCATGTGGATCAAAGTGGCAAAAAGATTTAATATCACGCATTGGCAACCATAAATTTTTGTATTTTATGCATTTATGCGCGCAACGCATTTCTCATCTGAAAAAGAAGCTAAGCAAAAACGAATGGAATTATTGGCGATTTCATTGCTGAAATGCGTTAAACAACATGACTCCTGCAGATAACTCTCGCACAAATAAAATTTTCGGCATATCTTTTTATACAAATTATACTCGTACATATTATATGGGTACACCGTTATATATTTCATAACTACCATAAAATTTGTTAAATTAATAAAACACAGGAAATACTTGCAAGTGTTGTTGTTGTTGAACGAAGTGAAAATATTTTGAATGGGCATGTCAATAGTCCTCTTAGATAATGTTAATGTAATCTGTTACTACCTTCTGTATTTGTATGTCTAGAATGCTCTTGCTTTTTGAGCAGTTAAAAACCTCTGTGGGTGGGCTTTGGGCGCGACAAGAAACAACAATATGATTGACGAGAATAATGAGCAAAACACGGAGAAAACCACCGCAAGTTATCATACAAGTCCGGTAGAGCCAGACAAGCTAGAGTTATGACTGCAAACAGTGACTCATAGAAAACTTGTAACTTATGTAAACTCTAATAAAATAATTATTCATACTTATCAGTTAAAAAGGAGAACCCCTATAGAATTGTAATAATAAATTTTCACTATTCCACACCCGTACACGTTAATAAACTTCACGTAGCTCAAAACGGTCCTGCTGTGAGAAACATCGTTAATGCAAAAAGAAAAATTTTGCTGACCCAGAACAACAACAAACAACAAAGGTCTATTTGACATTAATCGTTGATGTAGCGAGGTAGTCAAAATTGAACCCTAAAATTAAGTGATTTAGCTCGGCGTCATCGCTGTCTGGAGTTTGGACAAACTATGCGACATTCTAAAAAGACTTACATATTTGTTAAGTGCAATCTGAACCACCTGAACGCTCTTTGCGGAAAATACTCTTGTACTCAACCAAAATATGTATGCTGCATGCAAAATACATGTGCTGTCAAGTTTATCAGGTACTAGTTTGCAATAAAGACCCTACAAGTCGACTAATATAGTTAAGTTAACTTTATAATTTAAGATAATAGAACTGATATCGTTGCCTTCAGTTCAATATACATCCGTTGAAAACACAAACATCATGGATGGATTGGCATAATCGTAATAACTGTATCCACCTCCGCCTCTCAACATATGTTTGTAAATACACACTTATAGCAGGAAGTGATTTCAATGCCAAACATCCTCGTTGGGGGTCGCGTCTTACTAATCTCAAAGGTCGCGAACTAAGTAAATGCAGTAAGGAAAAATTTTAAACGATCTATATTTCTATCTACTAATTTTCCCACTTACTGATCCGCGGATCCCAGCAAGACCCTTGATTTAAGTCGTTCATATACTGTTCATTTGGAAATTGACACTAATCTGCTCGAAATAATAAATAATTACCATCTTACCTTACACCATTTCGCTGTAAATATTTAGTTTAATTTGTCTATTCTACTCACTGCTCAGAAGCAGCGCGTATTCAATAAGATATCGAAAATAAAATTTTTTAAGCTCGACTTGACGCCAATATTAATCTTAACACGAAGATAAGATCAACTAGAGACTTTGATGATACAGTAGAAATATTTACTAACAAAGTACACGAATCCGCTTCTTCAACCTCAACCAATTATTGCAATAAAACTTTTCGGATATGTAGAAACTATATAATAAGAGACGACACCGAGGATTTGATGCAAAATTAGCGGAACTTAAAGAAGAATTTAGAATATCTCAAAATAATTGATCCAAACAACCTCAACGAGTATAACATCTGGAAAGCCACCAAATAAATAAAACGGCCCACCATAAGGCAGGTTCCGGTTAAAGATAATACCAATACTTCGTGCGGATGAAACATGAGCAAATCAAACGCTTTTGCGAACCGTCTTTAAGCTGTATTTTAGCCATTTAACTTCAGTAGTACCAGCCAATGTCAAGAGACTACCAATTTCCATTGTGTCCAATCTGAAATTTCATGCCTACTGACAGTATTCTTCAGAATACTCGACAAATATTTCTTCGCAGATTACTGGCAGAGCTGGGAAGATTATGGATTATTTTATATCAACAAATTAGTTTCAGACAAATGTTCCGGTGCGCCGAACAAATTCATAACAATGTGAAAACTATATTTAATAGCATGGAGGAGAATGGAGATGGTAGTTCAAGTTTCCTTCTTCATATCTTATCTGAGTTGCAGTCATTTTTACGTTAAAATTCAAGATGAAATCTCAGACATACCCGGGAGAAAGGTAAGTGTCCTGAGACCAACACTATACACATCTACGATAATACTTCATTAACCTATTTAAAAAATCCGTTTCTTCTTTGCTATGGACATGAACTCTAGTTTCGGCGACAGTCACGACAAAACACAGAAATCTCTTCTGCCTGCTATAATGTGGCCACACTGTTGCTTTTATTGCCCGGAGTGATCAAATGTGGCTACTAGCATCCCGACGACATACTCATGGGTCATATATGTGATCTTTTGTGATGATACTGTCTCAGCTACATATGTATATCGCGAACTAAGTGGCAGATTGCTACATTTTTGGAACGAAGTTCCTTACGGCAGGCTTGCAGAAGATAGGATTTTGCTGCGGGAGCTAACTGAAAAAAAAGTAATAGTAAAAACCGTAAGAAATAACCCGTAAGATCGCTAGTTATAGCCTACTTTTAGGTCTTGCTCTATTATAGCTCTATTATATCATTTGTAATAGCAATTGATAATTTAAAACAAAAAAATATTTACCAATTTTTACTTATTTTTTGCATTAAAAAAATTTCACTTTGAACAAAATATTAAAATTTAATTGAAGTGAATGGTATTAGTATGGCCACAACGATATTGTGTACATGCAAAATGGACAGCTGTGTTGTCTTGTGTACATGCCGGCCATGCTGCACTAAATACGTTTATGGGGAGTTGAATTGTTGCATATTTTTTGGCGCAGGCTTTGAGGAAATAACCCCTAAGAAAAAGACTGTAAGATCGCTAGTTATAGCCTACCTTTAGGTTTTGCAAAATAATTAGGCATGAAAATCTGTAAAATTATTGTGTATGCAAATTAGTTTTGAGTGAAGTGCGGAACACATAGAGCGCGACAGGCTGCAAACTACATCTGTCAAATACTAAAATACAGACGTTCTTATGGACACTGTTATTTTGACAGCTGCACGACTACACGACTGCAGGCCGACAGTTGTCGTTCCCGCTAACTTGAATATTTCCTATATTTGCCAACGGCAATAGGACGACAGTAGAGTTGACAGTAGAATGGAAGATAGAAAGAGGAGGTAGAGTGGTGATGTCACTAATATGTAGAATGTATAATTATTCACAACTCTAACAAACTTGACGTTATTTTATAAATAAAAGCATAAAATAGCTCTATTATATCATTTGTAATAACAATTGATAGTTTAAAACAAAAAAATATTTACCAATTTTTATTTAGATATAATTTGAATTATTTTTTTATTTTACGTAATTCATTATTTCTTAAAATACTAAATTTTCTTAATACTTATCTGTACTTAAATAACAACTAATCAGCGAAATTTGAGAGAAAAATCAGGACAACCTACATAAAATAAAATTAAGCACAATTTTTTTTTGCAAATTGTATCAATTCTACATTATCCGAAGGAACTTCGTTCCTGCCTGGTGCCCCACGACAGCGCATTTCTTGTCTTCCGTGGAATGGTTTCGCACGCCTGGATGTCATTTCCTTTTCTAAAACAAGAATGAAATCACCGAAGTTTACTCGTATTGCTCTTTCAGCATTTTCCAAAAATTATATATCCAAAGTTTTATAGTAGCAATCTACTACAAGAAATAGTAGTAAATATATGTTGCGATAAAGGCATCATTGAGCAGTGAGGCTAAATATTTGTTGGACAAATTCCGTATGTTGTAAACTCTTGCAATGTTCGAATTTTTTGCTAACTATTTAATAGGATGTTGAATGATAATTTGTGGGAATCGTTTTGTATTCTTAACCGATGGTAAATTATTCTTGGAATACAACTACTTGTATATATCGTCACCTGAAATGCAAAATAACGTATCATCAAAAAATTCGAAATTGAGTGTCTTATTAACTACGCTTCACAACTTCAAATTACATACATAATATTACATATGTTCAACATTTTCAGGTTCTGTAGTCAGATATAAACCAGTTTTAACCAATATTAAAATTTTGTTTCACTCATGTTCCATTTTATTTCGTGTTTCATTCATGCCACTGTAAATTTCCGAAAATGTTGTTACGTTATTTTGCATTTCGACGATATGTAAGTATAGATTGTAAGCGTAAGAGACAAATGTGGCGATATTCTATACATACATACATACATACAAGTATATAAATTCTGAGGTAAATATATACTTATTTGAGTTGTTTTCGTAGAAAAAGGTTCTGAATATCTCCTTTTGCATATTTGTACGAATCGAAAAGTGTTGTTTATGCAGGTGTAGAACAGATAACTCACACACATACATATTTACACAATCAAAAGCAAAGAAGGACTCATATAAGCACATCTACATATGTATGTATGATTGCTATACAATTTTATAACTACATATATGAATTGCAAACCGCTCGAGAGTCTACGGCAATGAAGCCCTAATAGCTGTCATCTACAAAAGCTGCAGTAGTCTCTACATACAAACATACTAATATTCTATTGAGGTCAAGTGGCTGAAGATATTTCAGGAAGAAGCGGATTACCTGGAACCTACACTTAGACACTACCAAAATAACAGAAAATGAGATACGTATTGTACTTGGTGATAAGATGGCACTTATCTTGATCCACAGAAACTTGTTTTTTAGATATATAGAAAATTCTTAAATACATAAACGTGGTTATTCCATCCGCTTATGTCCGCGATTTCAATTTGTTTTGCTACCAACGGGGGTTGATACAAAATGGTGAACCTTAGTTTTCTAAAAACTACCCACTTCTATATTGGAATTCTGACCCTCTCTCGTCGACGTAACTTTCTACATTAACGCAATAGGATCTTAAGGCCTATGTCATTCGACAATCTCCTAAGGTTCGAGAAACCACCCGATTTCAAGAGAATTTTTAACCTAAAAGTGTTTCTAATGTTTGATTAAACACTTTATTGAAGAATTGTTCTTCCTTATACTTAAAAGTTGGTTTGAGTTGAGCTCTGATGTCTGTTTAGATTTTTGAGACCGGAAAAGATGTTTGGCCCATTTTTACTCAGGAACGAAAATATTTCAAATATTTTACACAAAAAGCTCGAAAAGGTAGATCATGTGGGAAAAATCTATCACTTGGTTACTACTACTTACTTTCCCAATTTAAAATCTATTAGTTAAGAATATAGCGATTAAAACTGTCGTACCACTTTCGATCCGCTCGTGGATCCTATCCGTATTGAAATACAAGCACTTTAAAATTTTTATTCCTTCCAAATAGTAATGTTTTTTTTTTATATCTTTCAAATTTGCTAAGCATTAAGTAATAGGAGTATGTCTTCACTCGAAAGGTCCATCCCTGAAAACAGAGATAAAGAAATCCCCAACTCTCCTGTCACTGGAAATGTGAGAGCCGCTCACCTACCGAACTTTGACAGTTGACTGGATTGGGGAGGTTTTGACGTTTTGCAATTGGAATGACTGGAACGGCCAGATTGAAATTATACCAAAAATATATGTGAACGGAGGAATTTGTTGTTGTTGTTTAAAACAATGAAAATCAAAGAAAATGCGAAATATAAATATATTTCGTGAAACGTTTTGTATTTTGATGCATAATAGAATTAATTTTCAATTACAAATGATTAAACACATTTATTAATTGAGAAATAACAGGCTTAATTCACCTTATTAAGTATTGAAAGATCGAAAGTCAGTTGTTTTAATGTACTATAAAATCATAAAAAAGGATTTAAGTAGTTCCGCCATATATTAAAAGTCTAATATATAATAATTTGCAATCGTAATACAAGGTCTGAACTCCCACTGATCACCATAAATTTTTTTCATCATTTGAAATGTTTCAGTAAACGTTTTCCCAAGTTTAAAACAAAATATAATATTTGCTCTTTGTTCAAAATGCATTTTACGACTGATGACCAAAAGTTGCTGTCACTTTTTGATCGATAACATCGATTGTAGTTATCCAATTGTCTTAAAATTTTTACGAAATGTCAACAAGAGATCAAACTTTCTATTTCATATACCCACCAATAGGTGGCGCCACCAGAAACAGTTATATTTAAAAAGTTCTATCAAAACTTGTAAATCACACACACACTCCACAAATCGTATTTTGTTCGATCTGGCCACAATGGAAAATGTTATAAAAAACGCCTATTTTGAGGCGCTCTCACACTGGAATAAGTTGGGCATCCCATTATCCCTGCCTGAAAATATTGTACCGCACATGATACGTTCCCAACAGGTGAAGAACTTTTTTAAGAGTGGAGCACGACAGCCCTAATAGGGATAGAACTTAAAGAGTGGCAGAGAAGTAGCGAGAGACGGGTAATTAATTTTGAATGGAAAAAGCTTCTCCTTGTGAAGAAATTCCTTGCGGCGGTACCGCAAAGAAAATAGAGAGCTATGGAGAACGGAGTTAGGGCTTAGTACGTAGGCGCTACTTTGCAAGTCCCGCATAAGCAACATGACAGTATCTTTTGCAGATTTCCTTCTGAACAAAGCAAAAAACAAAGGTCATCCTTGGCTATAAAATGAGTACAATTAGTATAACTTTCTTCGGTAAGTGATTATAAAATTGGAATATGCATAGAAACTTAATTCAGCCTTTCTTTCCTTGGCTCATTTATTGAAGTATCTGGAATGTGCGGGAGCTGTTAAATAAGTAGACTAGTGATAGATTTAGAAAAGAAGCTTTTTCATTGATGTATCTATTCATAATAACCGTCGGACGCACATCCTCTTATTATATAATGTAAGGCTTCATCTATATTGATTGCTGGAAGTAATTTAGTTCATTGTTCTTAAATTTACATCATAAATGCATCATACATAAGCGTCTATCGTTTCTCACAGATTTATAGACTAGTTTTATGAAGTGCAACAGCTTAGAAATTTTAAATGTTGAGAATCGGTTACATAATCGTAAGTTTACGCAGATTTGCACAGCAAAACTTTTGTTTTTGTATACTCATATGCATACCTTTGAACCTATAGTACGAGAATGTATGTACATACTATACATATGCAAACTTGAAGAATTTTATGGTTTTAGACTGACTGAAAAAGCATCGTGCGTGTGTGGCTGGTGTTTGTCTAAGCGTCAGCTTAATCTGCGTGAATGCGAGTCCGGAGCCTTTAGACAGGCAAATAAAAATGCCAAAGTGCGTAGCTTGCAAAATTTGCCTGTGCGAAAATATTTACTGTAAAACTTGCAGAGCACATACCTGTGATAGCTATGCAAATACATGCGTACATACATATGCATATATATATACATATGTATATTCATGAAGGCAACCATTTGTATACTCATATTTGCAGAATATATGAGTGCATTTCTCATTTTTATAGTAGCAATTAAATATAAAATATTTTCGCTATATTTTCCATTTGCAGCAGCAAGGAATCAAGGTGATCTCTTACTCTACATAACACACCACACACTCACTGCATAAGTAATATATACACATGATTATGTGAAGGTGTGGGGAATGTGGCCATAAAGAGTGTGCGTTCAATATCGATACGATGAAATAAATGGGAAAGTCGAGTCCGACATATTTTCCGCCGTAAAAGGTAAGCGGCAGCATTATCGGGTCTGCCAATATGAAGTGTGCGAAAGACGTGCGTAGGGAATGCGTGGGCATGACATTCACGAAATTCGAAGCAACAAATAATTTACTCGTAAATTTTATTTAACGGTAAAAAGGTGAAACACACCACCAGCAGCAGCAGCAGGAGGAACACGAACAAAGCGGAATACGTGACAATGTAGTCGGGGCTTTGGTTTACAAATGTGCGGGTGTGAAATTCAACCAATAATCAATGGGCTTTGGGTGCGTTATCCACGTGCAAGCGAGATCGCATGTCGATTTACACGACGATAGACCTATTGTGTAACGTTTTTGCTCGAAATTTGGTTAAAAATAAATATAAATATGAATATAAATAGACGAAGGCCTAAGGGTAAGAATTTTTTGTTGAGAAGGGCGGTTATTTAAGTAAAACTTTGGTGGTGGTGAAAACGTTCAATCGCAACGAAATTGTGTTGCGCAACAAAATTCCGTCACGTTCGATGGTCACTCTATTAGTTAAAGCTGGACCGGTAACTGCTCGCTTCCGAAACACTGTTTTCGGAAACATACTGAAGATCTTTTATATAGCAGTCAGTTGAAAATATTTTTAAGAATTTGTTAAAGGAATACATACTTGAAAACTATTCAATCAAGATTTTTTTAAATCTAATAAAAGTTAGGCATCGGTAATAAACCAAAACCTAGAAAAAATATTACCTTCAGCTGCACTGAAGCTATTCACCCTTTCATAGGTGCATTTTTTATAGCAATAAAGGGTATAAAACAATCTCCTTACTGATTTTGATCTATTAGTTTGAATAGCAGTTATACGCTATAGTTGTCCGATCTAAAGAATTACTACGGAGACTGTAGCGATGCCGTTTCGTGAAGATACTTTGTCAGGTAAAAGAGCTTTCTATATAAGAACTTGAATTTGACCCGTTAGCTACACTAAAGCTGTCCGAAATTGTCGAGAAACGGAAATGTGTAAGTATAGACGGACATGGCTTAATCGACGCAGCTCATCATGCTTATCATTTAAATGTGTATTCTCGTATATGTATGTACAAATACATTGTGCAGTCTCTGACGTTTTCTATTGGGAATTACAAACATGATAACAAAGTTAATATACCCAGAAATGAGTTCGTATGAAATTTAGCGATTATGAAAAAAGCTGATTTAGACCATTCAAAAAAATATCTATTCCGAAAGCTATTTGTACCAAGATCTCCAAAGTTCGATTTCTAAGAACAAAGAGGCATTACAAATTTAATTTGAATGCTAATTTTCGGAAACATTGGATAAACATTCTGAAATAGAAATGTTCTCATAAAAGTGTAATTTTTATTTTTTTTTTTTATTATTTCGAAAATTATGCAGACACATACAGTATAGAGTGAGAAGTGCACCGCACTGATAAATAACTGTGGAATGAATGAAGAAATTTTTAAGCCCTTTCTGAGGCACTTATAACAGTAACCGAATAAGAGTCGTTTCGTGCCGCCAACGTGTTTACAAATGCCGCCGCAAACTGTGCTCCTATCACGTGTAAATATGTATGTGGCCTGTATCAGCTGTGCGGCGCCGCCAAAATTCGTCTGCCAAATGTTGGAAACATGAATTTGAGCGTTAACAGGTTTTATTTATATTTGCATATTTATGGCAAGCACGAATGCTTAGTAAGTCCCACATATAATAAATGTGCGATGTAAGGGCGAGAGTGTGTGGGAGCGTTTGCAAAGCAGCCACATATCGCCAGAAGATTTTCAAGGCTAAAGGGGGGCGCTCAATGACACAAGCGGATGCGCGTTGCGGTGTGGCTGGGATAACTGGTACATTAAAGGATACTCCGCTCCGCGTGCTGAAACTCTTTACATGTTGGCATTTGCTTAAATCGCCAGCTAACGGCGGATGAATATTTTTTAAAGTAACAAGATATACTATACTTAGAATTTATATGAATGCAAGGGACGGCACATAGGTATTACACATCTGGGTCAAAACTGAAGTGAACTGTGGAGAATAGCTTAGTTGTTGCTAGACTGGTACCGGTACCAACTCACAGCAAGCCATGGGAAATACTTCAAAGTTTTTACAAAATTTTCGCCATCATGAGCGAAAGTAAAATGACGAAGCAACTGAGCGAAGCTTCTAACTTTTCTTAATAATTGTAAAAAAAAGACAGTTCTAACCTTAAATACATGACCTCATTAATGTTCATTTTTTTTTTTTTTGTTTAAAAACTAACCACGAAGGAAAGTTTACAGTTCGGATATCGTCCATCCTTGAGACAGACCCCTTACAGTTTTAAGGTCGAAATATTTCATCTCACTGCATCTCTCCTCCAATGGCTTCTTCCTACCTACATTTCCCTGGCCGGTATATGGGCTGAGAAGGAGCCGCCAGAGGTCGGCTTGGCGCCTCCATGATTCAAGTGATCAGGTTTGAAGTCAAAGTGTGGGAAGATTTCCAAGAGTTCAGACACATGTTCTTTTAGGAACCCAGATTATCTGAGTCTGCAGTATGGCGTTAAGTGCCATGATTGGTTGTAACTTAGTGCACCACACATGCTGAAGAGTGCCATCTGTTGAACACTCTCGAATTTCTTTGTGTGTTTCTAGAGCCCTGCATCATATAAAGACTCCATACAATAAAATGGATTTGAGTGTGGAGTCGTAAAGACAGAGAACCACTTGCCGCGACAGACGCTACCTTCTGCCAATGGCTCCTTTATAGCAGTATAAGGCAATATATGCCGTTTTTGCTTTCACTTCGATATTCGGTTCCCATGAAAGCTTCCTATCCAGGATGAACCTTAGATATTTCACTGTATCCGCTGGTTGAAGACGAATGTATCGCATCTTCGGCAGCGGTGTCACCGGAATATTGTATCTACCATTCGGTTTTATTTTTATAAATGGCGAGACTACTTCTGAGTGCTTAATTTGCTACGATGCTAAATCATCTCTTCGTCAACTCTTATACGGTATTCAAAAACTTTCTCAAGTTTTTTAAGTAGGTCGTTAACGACCAGGATCCATAGAAAAGGAGAGAAAACTCCGACTTGTGGGGATTCCGTTTCAATCACTCTATGGCTCAGAAGACTGAAAATGAGGTGTTTGATTAACCGTCCAGAACAGCAACGGTGGCTTCCGGCAGGACTTTATTGAAAGATCTCTTAAAATCAAGAAAGGTCCCAACAGGAAATTCCTTGTGCCTTCAAGCCATGACACGAAAGTATGCAGGACAGTGTCCATTGACTTGTCTTTACAATAAGTATATTACGCTCCTGATAAATGATTCCTCGGAATGCGCTTCCTTATGTACCATTTAAGGTTAAAATCAGGCTTCTTGCATTAAAAAAGAAACAAAAAAAGATAGGAATTGCATTGCAATAAAATATTATTTAATTTAAATACAAAAACAAAATGTTTACTTCAGTTGTAATACAAACTTCGTTGCCCTGTTCAATGTATACAAATCTTATTTTGCTGGTTGCCGGTCTTTCAGCCAAAATTTTGCTTTTTCCAATCCACTTTTTTTACATATCTGAAACATTTAAACTATATTGAGCGTACTTATATTATTATAGTTCCATCTTCCCTGATAGTATGTTACATAATTGGGCGTTCACAAAACCGTCAACTCAATATAGTAATAAACTTCTTGAGAACAACTCCAACAAAAGATGATTTTCCTTTCGAAAATTACCTACCGACAGTGATTTGAAATGCAAACATCGGAAGTAATTATAAACACAAACACACTATATATTATATTCAAGGAGGTGTATGCATTTAAGTCAATCAGGCGGCTCAAGTCGTTTGGGAGTGAAACATGCATGCATAACTGTAATTGGATTGCTAGGCAGCCATTGATTGCGGTAAATATGGTGTGCTCGTATAAATTTAATGCAAATGACCGCCGTCATGTGCTTTTGAATGTGCGTTGTGGTCAAGCGCCGAATGTGACATGCATTCAAGCGAGTTTACCCTTTCACCGTTCGAATAACATCCATATAAAATCTGTGGCTTGCGAGTTAATTTCAGAAAATGTTATTGCCAGCCGACTTATTAAAGTCTAAAAATTTTGCATTCACGAACGATATTGGAAATTGACGCAATGAAGCATGTCAACTGAAGCATGTCATAGGATGTGCCTCCCCAAGGTCTGAACCCCTTCTCCGACGCAATTATTTCGAATCGATATTGCCATGGAGCCCTGGGCAAAAATTTCACTGGCTCATAAATTTTAAGGACTGGAGAGCAAATCGAAAAAAGAATGAAGAACGCGGCGTTTGATTGTGCGTGGCAAAAAGGAGCAAAGTGCAATCGAGCGGCAAAGCGAACCATACAAAAACAAAAGCCCTAAAACCATAACTGTACACATGTTGGCGCAGTGTGCTGGGCTCAATTGAAAATATCGCTATGACAATGCCAGACACATATGGCCTTAAATATGATAGTGTATACGTGTTTAAGGTTTAAGTATGTATCTTGTCTAAATACATTCAGCAACTTCATAGATTAAAAGTCAAAATTTAATATCTGCAAGTGTCCAAAAAAATAACTACACTAGGGGTCCTGCATTTTCCGATGGTTTTAATATTTATATGAATAACAAAAATTTCAAATTTAAATGGAATTGTTTATTTTCGGAACAATTTCAATAAAACCTGCGATCGGAAATCTACAAGACTACAAGCGACCAAACAAGTAGATTACCTTAAAAGCTGCCAGGAATGCGCAAAGGCATACTTGAAGGTCTGTTCCGGTTGGTGTGCTTTTAGTTTTACTTATCCAATTAAACTCAATGCTGTCACAGTCTATAATCCATCCTTCGTAGACACATTTATATTTGTATTTGGATTGTATGGTAATGGAGGTAGATCAAAATGAAAAATTCTTAAAGTTTAGAAATAAGAACGAGATATTAAGACAACGCTACTAAGCAAAATCAAGTCTAAAGTTTCATACATATGTATGTGCTATTGATATAAATATAATATTAGGTTGTCAAAAATGTCTTGCGGTATTTTTATTGAATCAATTCGTGTGGCACCCATACATCGAGCTTCTTAGTAACTCTAAGCTTCTTCAAATGGTTTATAACGGTTTGATGACTACTATGCCGGTCTCTTTCGACCAATTCAGCGATTTTATCGTAATTTCGACGACAGGCCTTCCGGAGCGTGGCGCATCTTCGACCACCTCTACACCAGAACAAAAACGTTGAAACCACCGTTGTGCGGTGGAAATGGAACTGTATCGGGTCCATAAACTGCACAAATTTTATTGGCGGCTTGAGATGCATTTTTGCCCTTATCGTAGTAGTACTGTAAAATATGCCGTATTTCTCTTTATTTTGCTCCATGTTTGCGACGCTATAACTCACGAACGACTTAAAAGAAACGACAATCAATCAAACACGTGTTAGCGCGTGAAATGAGCTTTCCAAAAAGGTATAGCATGACCCGATGCAACGAATAAAACTAGAACTACGCGCTTTCAGCGCCAACTAGCGAAATGGAGAACGTATAGAACGACTTGGCACATTTGACGCAGATGTCATTAATTTAAAGCATACAAAATACAGCTTGTGCAAAAACTGAAGCCGCTCGACCTTTCCATCGCTTCGCTCTATGAAAAGTTCCGAGAAGATCTGATGTTGTCGAGCCAAATTTTGTTCAGCGATGAGATGCATTTCTGGCTCAATGCGTATGTAAATAAGCCAAACTACCGACGTCAATGGATTTATTGAGAGAACACTTTGGTGAGCAGATAATGTTATGTTTTCGACCGGTCGATTGGCTACTAAGATCGTGTGATATTACACCGTTTAACTCATTCAATGAAAATTGAACTCAACGGTTGGTCCATCTGAGACGTAGTCTATTAAATCATGTCTTTAAGATATCTCTCATTTTGGTATGACCCTGGTTACCCCGAAGTGCAGATATCAGTTATTCTCAATATGGGAATAATCAAGTTTCGTCTTCGTATAGTTAGTGTGCATGCAAAGTTGTATTGTTAATACAGTTGGTGCATTTCAAGTCATAATTAAAAAAAATGTATTCCTTACCCTACATGTTTAATAAAGACCCTTTCCTTACCCCGGGAATAAGTTGTTCAAATTAAGCTCATTTGTATGACTGTCCAGCCCAGTCTGTTCAGAATCCTGTTTAAAATTAGCCTTTATTTTTTAACTAAAATACATTGCTGGTCAATAGGTTAGACGCACGTTTACTTACATTACAATTGTTTAAATATTTATTATTTTAATGATGAATGAAAAAAAGTTGGAATGCAAAAACATGGATAAATTCAAATATAATATTAAATTTTTTATAAGAAAGAATTTTTTTTAACTTAAATTTTTAGTTCGTATAACTATTTGATTTATTAGAAATAAAAAAGTAATGAGTACTTCCTCCTTTATTAGCATTAACTTCATACGAGTACATCCAGTCATTCATAGAATGATACAGGGAATATATGTAGTTCAAGGAAATATCCCTCCAAGCGTCTCTAATAGCTGCAGTTAATGTCTCCTTATCTCCGTATTGCTTTCCTCCTTCGTATACCTTCCGTGTTAGCCAGCCCCAAACGTTTTCAATTATGTTAAGACCTGGAGAATATGGTGGCCAGGTAACGTTTACATTAACGTTTTGACTCGAAATAAACATCTTGTTAAAGAATCCAAAGAATGTGTCCAAACAGATCTTAATTGTGGAAATACGGACTTCGACAATGTTTTGATGCGAGCGCCGTTCATCTTCTGATCGCTAAAAACCAAGTGAATCGTTCCATAAAACGTGATGGCACCCCACACCACTCCACCTTCCCGGCTGTGGTGGCCACTTAAATATACATAACTCATCTTTCCACAAATCGTGATAATAGTATTGAAAGCCATCAGGGGCATCTAAATTAAAACGTTTTTCATCAGTAAAGACCACTGTACGCCAATCACTAAATCTCGTGCCAGATTGAACAATCCACGTCATGTATTCTTTCACGAATCGAAGCCATTTTTCTTTGCGTAGTTCATTCAGAGGTGGTTTTTTCTTGATTTTTAAACGCTTTAGGTGTTTTGCATATCTGATTGTACGCTGAACAGTTCAAAGGCTTTCTAGTTCCTTAATCTTAGCTGCAGACTTAGTCAAATTTGAAGCAATTCTAACAATTTTGCATACTGATTGTTCAGATAGGGCTTTATTTTTTCCTTTAAAGTTTTCTCCATATTCCTCTGGATCCTTTAAATATCTATCAACGGTTCTGGAGCTGCGTTTTATCTGTTTGGCGATGTTTCGATTGGATAGTCTTGAGAGTGAAAAAAATCTACTTTTTCACGTTCCAATAAGCTCAGAATAGTAGCTTTTCCCATTATTACTTTAAATGTAGCTCGAAAACAATTTATTTGTTTATTTTTAGTACTTTCTCAATAAAAAAAAACCTGCACTTGTTTACGCAAGACAAAGAAATGTAAAGGGCGTATATTTCAATGACCAACCGCAAGCGCACGTGATTGCCATAGACATTTCTGGAATCTTCGAATGTACAGTTATTTTTTCGCAAATCAACCAACTATGAGCAAATATTTTTCGGACAAGATTCGAACTTTGATAGTAAGAACAAGCATGATTATAAATATAACAATTTATTAAAAAAAACGTTGGTGCGTCTAACCTAAGACCAGCAGTGTACATATGTTGCCATTCCTTTTAGAGTTACTTAAAGTTCTTCACAAATAATATTGCAAAGTATATAATCATACTCCTTAATAAATGCGACAATAACTGTTGACAGCTAATAAGAAACGCTACATATTTTGAAATAAATTTACATGTACTGTATTTTCAAATATTTTATTGAAACCTATGTTAAACTTAAATTGCAATAGTAAAACCTTTGTTTAGAGTTCTTTTTTGTTATGAAGATATTAACTAAAACATGTTTAATCAACGATTTCAGTGCGAAAACCAATTAGAAACGCAAAAATGTGCTTACTTTCAGTTAATATTTTGTTGCTTAACCTATATACTATAATACGAGGATGACTTCACATTCACTGGGGGTTGATGTTAATGGACTCTGACAGCATACCGCTGGTGTTGTTTGCCATGCCGTCCTTACTTTAAGAACATTAATATTTAGGATACTCGTATTATTGGTATTAACGGCTTTTTAACATTACGCCTGAGATGTTCACGTCTGGGCTGGACGATGGCAACTCTAAAAGATTGAATATACATCAAAACACTTTTGTGTCAACCTCGCCGTATGCTTTGGATCGTTATCTTGTTGGAATTTCCATATAACAGGCAAATTTTCCTGCGTCCATGGCACCATGACATTTTTCAGGATGTCGACGTATTTTCCCTTGTTTAAAATTTCATCAATCTCATGGAGTGTACCAACAAAACACCAAATAAAATATCCCCACACCATGGAAGATCCTCTAACATACTTCACTTCGCGTGAAAGAGAGCGGGGATCAAAATTTTGATTGATTGGACGGCGAACATACTTTCGACCATCCAGACCTTTGCGATTAATTTTTGTTACACCGCTCCAAATAATATAACTCCATTGATTTGTTGTCCAAGACCAATTACAGTTGGCAAAGTCTACGCGCTGTTTTCTATGAATTTTAATCAGAAGTGGTTTCCAATGTGCTTCCCTCCGGTGAAGTCCAGATACGACCAAACACCGGGAAATTGTTTTCTTGGACGTTTAGACATTATATTCGTCTTGAATTTCAAGTAGAATGTCAGTATAACTCTTTTCTTAGTCTCCTCAGGAAATAGTAGTAATTCTGCAGAATATTTCTGTAGAAGTTTTTCAGTTTTTTTTTCGGGTGCAATATTGAAAATAGTTTTGAAATTCTGTGTATTGTTAAGGACATTCAAAACTACTTTTTTTGAGCATTTGACCTGATTCGTAATTTCTTTGGATATCTTTCCAGACCGACGAAGGTCAAAAATATAACTGCGAAGAGTAGGTGGGTAACTTTTCCCCATTAAAATCCTTGAGTAATACATTTGAATATTTTTTAAACTACCACTTTGAAACACACCAATAATATTATTAATAAAAATTAACACCTTGAATAATTTTAATTCTTTAAATAACTGTTCATAATTAGCTGTCGCACTTAATTCCCCTTCTATATCGTAACGCATTTACTATTTGGGAAAAATTTAACTGAATTTCAACTGAAAACTGAGCGAATCTCGTAACAAATAGAGTAACACAAACATTGCAAGGTTTTTTTGGAATATAAATAACAATATATCAAAACATTTTATCACTTTACTTATCAGCTCCTTATAAAAGGGAGCGTTTCTAATTAGCTCTCAACAGCTGTACTACTATCACCACAGAGTATCTATGACTGAGTTCTTTTAGGACATTTGCAAAACCAAATATTTGGTTTTGTGGAATTGTATACTTTTGCATTAACTTCTACTTAGCTAGTCTGTGAGGTCTGCTTTTACGGAGCCAATAAGCCAATGCTATTCAAACTTTTCTTGCTTTTCTCTTGGTTTGTTGGTTTCGTAGTCAAGAAAGAGTAACTAATTGTTTACAACTCTTAACATGTTTTATCAAAACAGCGGCTGGTATGCGAGTTAACACATGATCCTTGACCCAAAGCTTACTTATGACGCAACAGACTTATTGGCATAGAGCATTCCTTAGTTATTAACTCATTTTCGGCAGAAAATTTCCAAAGTCATACTAGTTGACATATTTTTAGACATAAAATCCATCATCACAGTGACTTCGGTAAAATTTCATAAAATCGAGTCAACTGGTTTGTTGAGGCAGACATCACACCTTACACACATTAGAACAATATTTTGTTTTCTTAATAATTGGCCATCCATCATACTCATTCATCAAATTTTGTGAATAAATTTATTCGCTTATTGCTTTATTTTGGGAGCCAAAGTAAACAGAGTTGCCATATAGCTGCCGCTTATATTAAGGCTTTAATATAATTTAAGTATAACAGACAGTTTCGTAAACAAGAAAGATTTCGTTTAAAAATTAAAAGTGTTTTATTAAAGAGAATTTGAAAAAAAAAGAATATTATTTTTCCTATAGATGGGCTCGTGAGAAAGAATGAAAACCTCTCAGTCAGATTTGCAATTGCTTCCCTCTGTATGACTGAAAATCGACTATTGCAGCTTTTTGTAAATAAAGTTTCTGTAATAGTGACATTATGAAACTAGTCTTGAGAAGTTGATATAGTAAATCTGTATGTATATCATTAAATGCTTTCCCCAATTTGAGACAGTCAAGTCCAAGCAAGTTAATAGCTAGCACTCTTCACTATCAGGGGTAGTTTTTTCCCTTCCCACTTTGAAAAACACTAATCAAGTCTTCTTATGTTATATAATAATTGAAAAGTAAAGTTGTCAAGTATCTAAGGTTGAACTGCATCAAAGAATAAAAATGGTCACTTCGTTTAAGAGCTTCACATATACTGTTGATGGTACTCTTTAAATACCATTTTCAAATTAGCAAAAATGTACTACAGCACCACGCCCTCCCTGCATACACATGTACCTATCCAGGAACCGTCCAACTGCCTGCGATAGTCGTGATTGCGGTGCCAAGGCGCTGAGCTCAGCTCTGCATCGAGAATATTCCGAAAGGAAATCAGTAAAAATGTACATACTTGCATGCATTTACTTTTTCGATCCTGTGCAGAGGCATAGGCATGTGTGTGTGTGTTTATGGATGGAATTTATGTACAAATGTCCGACATGTTGCAAGCAAACTCAACGCATGCTGCACGCTGCATGTCCATTCGTGATTGTTGTTGCAACGGCTTTTAATATTTTTCGGTTGCTGATGTTGATGCTGATATTGGTGTTGTTGTTGTTGTTGTTATTGTTATCATTTGTGTAGCTTTTGCGACAGATCCAAACAGCCAGCACGCGTTGATGGCAGTGTCAACAGTGAGTGAGTAACAACGAGTGCAACAAGCGCCGGAAGAGCACATTCACAACAACAAAAAGCACCAACAACAATTACGGTGGTGGCAAACACTTGAGTGCAGCACTTTTAAGCTTTCGCGCGTTGCTGCCACTCACACGCACACACATACATTGCATGCAGACGCACAAACTGCAAAGGAGCAGCCGTGAACGCCTGAAGGCCAGAGGGCAAAGCGGAGGTCGCAAGTATTTAGATACGTACGTCGAGTTGTGTGCTTTAAATTCGCCATAATTTCATTTACTGCAAGGAAGTTACGACTTCATTTGATGGATGAATATTGTGTTAATTAAAGAATCTGTTGCCGTTGTTGCTGTTGTTGGTGTTGTTAGCGAAATTCAGTTTTAAATATGGTCCTGACGACGTCTACTTGGCAGCTATCAGAAGAGCAGCAAAGAGAATTGAAAACTGAAGACCTCCAACAATGTTTGTGCATAAATAAAGAAGATGATAAAGGCAACTCTGCTTCACGCTCCCAAACTAAATGAAATATGCTCGAAAATTTAGGAGAAACGCTTTGGGATTGAAGCATGAAGCACTTAACTCGGAAGTGAGCAGAGCGATTATTTAAGATTTATGGCGAAAGTTAAAAAGGAGCTACTCAGTGCAGTTGTAAAGAGAGCAGTTAGTTTATATGTAAGTTTGCACATTTAGGTTGATTGATATGGCGAGAGTCACATGACCCTGATAAGTACTTAAATAAGTCGCTTGGTTATCATAACTCATTTGTGCAATAAAATTCGGAAGGGGCGATTAAAGTTATAATTTGTTAATTATGATTATATAAGAATCCGTAAGTAGGTCTTCTATCACAGCTAAAAGGGCTCTTCATAAAAAATATGATTATTTCTGATTTCTTAATTTTTTATGTTTCAGTTTTCGAATAAGTGTTGTTTGTTTTTCAATATGTATATTTTAAGAATATTTATGGCTTACTTAGTTAAGATTTCTTTACAGAGAGCACTATTTCAACGCTAATGGTTATAGCCAGTAGCATTAAAAACCTAAGACATTTTCCAACCGTCTCAGTTAGAGGAGATCATGTTGTACAAGTTTCGTAAACCTCAAATGGTAGAACTTATACACTAAGCCCACATTAGCTGAAAATATGAAAGCATAGATGTCGTCGAAAATTCTTTTGCGAACAGAAAACCATAAAACGCGTATGTCTCAGTAAAAATCAATATATTTAGCTTCTGCAGCAATCTCTTGGACATTTGACGGTCGAAATAACGTGAAATTCATAGGTTTATGACATCTTCTTCAATCTAAGGATAAAAGAAAACTGGAGCATGTGGTTTTCATAGAAAATTTCCAAAAATAATTAAGTATATCACTCCAATAAAACCCAACGTCTAAGATTTGGAAAAAGGAAATTTTCTTAAGACGAAAAGTTAGTATGGTGTGTGGCTGAAAGGATTAATTAATTGCTGTCAAGATAAATAGATGAGGATTGCACCGCGATCAAAAGTCTATTTTGCTATTTTTGCTGTCAAATCACACAACCACTGTTTCAATAATTCTGGGTTTAGGTTTTTAGCTGTGGCTTAAAAAGATGGAACTCCTTCCTTTTTATATTCCCGGAATAATAAATTCGTTATGCTCTTTTTATACTCTTATAACAATGTGGTAGTATAATAACTCTCTAAAGTTCCATAACTAAGCACTTAATTAAGACATACCACAGTAGTAAGAAGCATCGACTAAAAAGTTTGGAAAACTAAAATTTAATACCTCTGGCGTATTTAGTTATGGATTTTTCACGCTGTTTGTAGTTTTTAATTGAACCGTTATATGGAGATTGGGCAAGTTATCATTCGATTTCATCCATTGTTACAGTGTCGGCTGGGGTTCTTAAGGGATTTATCCTGAACGAATTTGAAAATTGTATTTTAGGAGTTTTAAAAGACATGTTCATTAAACCAATTAGAATCCCCTTGAATGATACATGGGGACTTTATACTGGCCAGGATCAACATTCGAATATGGGCGTGGCACTACCCACATTTCGGCAAAAAACCATATCTCCGAACATACACGACCGATATCGACCATATGTGGTATATAATATGACCTTGACATTTCTATGTTCCATAGAGAAACGAACGAAATCGGACTACAAACATACCCACTTTCCATATAACAAAATGTTTAATTCTTATGCTTTTTTTACTTTCCAGTATGCAAATAAAGCACCAATGAATGTATCGGAATAAAATTTTGCCTGAATAATGGGCCTTAAGTATGCCACTTTATGATCAAAAACTTTCTAAATCGGACCAAGACTATTCAAGCTCCTAGATACCGAATATGTGAACCAAAGTTTCAATTGCGAATTTCTTATCGAAAATATTGTTGATTCTGTGGGATATATTTCAAAAATTCGGAGAGTACCCATTTCTAATAATAGTATGCTTATATGTCAAAGATGGGTTGAATCGGATCAATAATTACCTTAGCCTTCTTAAACCTAATGGAAAGATTTTCCAACATCTTCAAAAATATATTGGCAAAAATTAGCTAAAAATTTACTCTACACCTCATATAACTTAGAAACCTTTCTACCTGAAAGTATTTACCTTACTTCGATCCAGAGTATGAAATGTTTGGTTACATCCGAACTTAGCCCTTTTTTCCTGCATTCACCATTTTCACTATCTGAATGGTAGTATTATACTGCATGCTCTTGGAGAATATAAATTTTGTGATTACGATACCCAAAAAATGCAGAATTTATTATATATATTTCTTATACTCGTATTGTACTTCCCAAATAATATGCCTAGTTCCTCCCGAAAATGCGGGCGACTTTAAGATGAATATGTTAGAAGGCATAAGCCAATTATGAGCAGAATGTGGTATGATTTGCTAAGTGGACGCGACTCGTCTGAAGTTGAAAAAGCCACTGCAAGTAGTTTTGAAATAATCCACACACAAGGATACAAAATGATACCTGAAGATAATTTGATACTTTCCTGCGAAAGCGGGGGGTAAATCAGCACATAACAACCGCGCGGCGGAGTCAAAGCCACGCTGACAGATGGCATTTAGTTGCCTTCTAATCGCACAGTTTTGAACAACAAACTTGGAAGCGAAAAGCAAAAGAGTTGCAAAGTGTTCAACTCAATAAAATTTTTATGAGTTCCACTCAGTGACACAGCGACTTTGGCAAAGCGAAACGTGAACGCTTCCATTGTGGTCGCTTCCGGCGGGTACCTGTTGCGTTAGCGGTGCATTTTATGGCTGAGCGCGTGAGGCGGCGTTGGAATCAAATAACCCAAAACTTATGCATCCTCGAAAAGTCTTGTGTGCCGCAAGCAAGTATCCTTCCAATGTTATTCGCGTGTCAAGGTTTGATAGCGTGCTTTTGCATGCAAATTTCAATGCCCGCACACATACGGGGGCACATAAAAGCTAACTGCTGCTAATTAAGTTCCGCCTAAGTGCAGGAAAGTCAAAGTCTAGGTCAGCGTCGCGCCGCAAGGATTCCAAATGAGTCAGCGCGCGTCAGCCGATTGGACGAATGCGGTCGTAATAGCACTTAATGCTGGCACTGTGTCGATACGAGGCGGCTAACGGCAATAACTTGCCTTATTAAAGCTTCTCGCACTAGAAAATACATGTTTACATATCCTTTGCAGGTGGCGAAGGTCGAATATAAAACCGCCTCACGTCCGACGTGCCTTGTTCGATGGTGACGATTGTGGTTTTGAGTGTGCTCGGCTCTAAGCGAGCGAGTGGTTTTTCAAGCTAATTACTTGCACGCTTTATACTTTAGCTTAAGCACCATAATTAAGCCGCAGCACAAAAGTATTTGAAGGATTATTCGAATTAGCAATGACCTCTTGCGAATATAAAATAAAAATTTCTAGCTAAAGGTGGAAAATCTTTGTGGCTGCAATTACGAAGTAGAGCAAATAATATATGGCAATAAATCATACACACTTCCGAGTGTTGAATTGAAAATTTTGCTAAGGCGCTTTTGGAGAAATCTGTGAAATAATTTGACTAGCAAAAGCCTTGTTTAGTTCCTTTGATATGAAAAAAGAACTTGTCATTCCAGAGAGGACTGAATGTGATAGAAAAATGTTTTACCGGAGGATTGGTCTGATACAGTTATTACTTTAAAGACAAGAAGAGCAATGTCCTTACTATTATATTATTTTCAACAGATAACTCAAACATAAAAGCAACAAAGTTTGATCGACCTCACCTTAAACCAAAACTCTTTATAACAATTTCCCTGTATTAACTATATAGGAAAGTGAGATATATTATTATGAGATATATTATTATAATTGTGTAAGAAAAAATTTTCAGATGTCCATCTAGCCAATTTAACATTGCTTAGTCTTGCCATAAATTCTGAAATATGCAACAAGACTCCTTTCTACATATGAAGGACATTTTTTTGGTTGAAGAAAATCATAATAAGCAGCCGATGAAATCTATATAAAACTTCCAAAGACGCAAACAGTTTTATTCCATTTAACACGGTCTCAATCTAGCTGTTGCAATGGTTTAATAGAGAGTATCCTCTTCACTACTGTGAAAAAAGGGTTATAGATGGGTAATACCAGCAGAATGTTTAAGAAGGTGTGCTAAAGCAGTTAAGCATCCATCATCGATGGAGAGCATTGAATCTTCCAGCAATATTCTGCTCCAGCACGCAAGGCAAATACCACTAAGCAGTGGTTTAGATGTAATATTCCTGGATTCGTAGCAGCAGATGATTGTTGGTTGGGAAGTTTAGGTTTGAATCTATTGGACCACAGCACATGACTAATACGCTATATGTATTATTAAATATAATAAAATTAACTTTATCTAAAAACGTATTATAGTATCATTTTTATTACGGCGTGAACTTGTAACAGAACTTATGGCAGGCATAAATATAATATGTTACGCCTCACCGCCGTTAGCATTCGAATATTGAAAGGAAATTGAATACCGTTTTACCTCAGCAACAACAAAGTGTTGGAGTTCGGTTCACGATTGAGCTTTAAACGAAATAATTTCGTTAATTGCAGAGTCAGTTTTAAAAATAACAACAAAGTCGAAAGCAAATAAACAAATTAAATTGCAAAGTGCGTCGAACATTCGACTATTGTGCAAATTCGAAAATTAGCCTGTGCAAAGCCATTGAAAAGCTATAAATTAAATAAATTAAACTAAATAAGCCGATAAAATTGGGACAATGCCAATAAACGAATTTTCGAGCAGCAGCAACATATGTATATGTATGTGTCTTTACGTCGGTTTGTGTGTACCAGAGACCAAATGCATGTATGAAATAATCGCTTTTTGCTCGCCATTTCCAAATAGCTGAAACCAATTCCGCCTCAATAATGGCAATAATTGCGAAAATATTACAGTTTCCGTGTGGGAAGGGGCGCACGAAATCTCGATTTAGATTTAATTTCACATTTTAATCTGATGTTTGGATACTATATATGTATTACATCAGTGGTGTACAAAGAAAATCATTCAGAAAGCGATTTATTTAGGGAAGAGTTAAATGTTACTGGATGTCCACGTAAATATGTATATTATGTATCATGTCTGTATGTATGCACAACCATTTTCATATTTGCTCGAAAGAATGCTAAAGTAATCAAATTTAATTTTGGATGAATTAATAAATTGAAAAACAGAGAGACACAGCGATGGATGTACACACATATATGTTTTACGCTTCTTTAATAAAATGAATTTGTTTTGCGATTAATAGTGATATAATTTTTGTATTTAGTATGGATTGATATAGATCCAGTAGACGAGTCTGAAATTGAATTCTGACCCTGAACCACAGAGGTGAAAATAATAATAACATAAATATGGAACCAAAGAAATTTTGTTTCGCCAATTTTAAAATAACGGCATTAAAGTTTCACAAAAGGTGAAATTTCGAGCTTAACTGATCGCTAACTACATGTGCTTCTCGTATTTTTTAATAAAAGCATTAAGTTGCTCTGACATTGTTCCGATTCTTGCAATATGCGGGCCTCCATGCTTACACCAAATAGATAGGTAGCGTGAATGTCCGAAGACGCACTTAAGCCTTTCGGGGGCTCATTAGGAAATCACCGGTACTTGAATCCGTCCATTCTATGTTGTCTTCTCTGAACCACTCTTTGCTCCTGATAAGTCACAAATTAGTCATAGTTATGTGATCTGCTGGCATGTGTTCCAATAATTTCTGTTAGCCTCCTACTAGAGTCTTTAGTCATGCCTATTGAATTCCAATGGTTGACATTGTTGGCAGAGGTTGTTTCAGCCGAGACTCTTCTATAACATGTTTGCCTATTAATTGTCTACAAGTAGCCAGCGGCATATACATATATTCCCTTTTTAGTAGAATTTAGTTGTAAGGTAGTGCCACATCTGACTAGTTCATCTGCTTCATATTTACTAAGAATGTCACCGTGTCTTACATGTTTCCCCCTGCGGGTAGGGGGACCCCCTTGGGGGAAACCGAATATACCCGTGGTACGGCATGCCTGTCGTAAGAGGCGACTAAGATCCTGGTGGCTAGGATCCAGAGTTGTGTGGAAACTTAACTGGTCGTAGCTTCGGTTACAAGGTCATACCAAATACTTTCACCTGGTACCACGGGGAGCAGTTAGCCTTTCGAGGTAACTCCAATCTGCTCATTGGGTTTAGCTCTTTGTGGAGATTCGTGGTGGTTGTGGTTAAAACCCAAATCGCGGGAAGAACTGACTCTGTCAATTTGAATGTGGAGTTGCAATGCCACCGGTTGCCGGACCCAAAGTACGGCAGAGGTTTTAGATGGGCCTCGAACCCTACCAAGGTGGTTAGTGTGTCCATGCCACACTGCCAATTGGTACTGAAAATGCTTACCCAGTTTTCAGGGCGCTGATCAACGCATTGTATTGATCCGTTGTGCTTCTGAGCACCGTGGAGTTCAGCTGTCGACAGCATTATCCCACGTTAAACACACTACACGTTGTGTCTTACATGTTATATTCAGCAATAGATCAATATTCTTTCACTGTCTTCAATGATCATACCAGTAAAACAACTCTACAAAATTTCCGGTGAGACTATGCAGGCTCCATTACATCTTGAAACGCTTATTTTCTCTATTCGGTGTATCGAATTAAAAACAAGTTATGATCTTGTTAATTGATCACCTGTGGATTTTTGATTTCATAACGCTAAATTTTGCGAAGTACATCAATCGGATACGATGTATTGTCGGACCCTTCGTTTTAGTCTCTTGAGGACTTCCACGTAAAACTTGACGTTGACGGTTTATCCAAGAGGTAGAAATTTATGGTGAACGATGTCTTTGATGTCAAAAAAGACAATGAGCATCGTTCTTCCCGGGCCTCCAAAAAGGCTGGGTTCCACCGAAACACACCACTTCTTGCTAAAGAAACATCTAGGTAAACTTGCTTGATCATATCAAACGTCCCGGTCGCAGATTTACCGAGTTTCACACAGAGTTTAATCGCGTACCTTTGCTCTAACGAACGCAAAGGCTTGGGCCACTCTTTACTCTTCAGGTGATCGGAGACAGCAAGGAATACTATATGAGTGTTATGCGTCTTTTGCGCGAAGCTATTTGTAAAAAGTGGCCGGAATTTTGGATCGAAAACTCTTGCAACACGATAATACACATACTGCATTCTTTGTGAGTTTTTCGCCAGATTTCCAACAAATTTCGTGCCGCAACCACTGTATTTGTCTAATTTAGTTCCGTGTAACTTCTGGTATTTAGCAAACTTAAACGACTGTTTTGCGTAAATTGAAGACATTGAACGTGAATCGCTAGGCGCAGTGAAAGCTACTCCAGAAATTGACTTCAACAACTGTTTCGAAGGTTAGAAAAAACGTTGGCACAAGTGTTTTGGGGCCAAGGGGGACGACATAGATATTTAAGGAAAAATTAAGAAATTAAAAATTAAGGGCAAAATCTTACTACTTTTTGCTCACAGGAATAAGTTGCCACGCGGTTTGCAATCCTGTAAAGTATACATATACATATATATATAAATAATCAGCGTGACGAGGTTAGTCGTTTTAGCCATTTCCGTCTCTCCGTCTCTATCTATGTTAGTTCCTTTAGTTCATGTATCGATCTGAAACTTTTTACATGACCTTTTCGCCCAAAGAAGCTGCTCAGTTGTCAGAACCGACGATATCGGACAATTACAGTATTTCGTTGTCATTCAAACTGACTGATCAAACTCAAGTCTTTGTATGGAAAACTTTATAATTTGACACAGACAAAAAATATGTAAAAATATAAGTGCTATAATAATTACTGTGTAAGTCAGCCCTACAATCTCTTAACATATTGTTCAGATCGAGCCACTTTAGCATCTTTTTATATTTCTTTAAGCAGTAAGTAATGTTCCTGTAAAGGGTTTTATGTAGGGTTACCAGATGTACTGAATTTATCAGTACGCGTACTGATTTTTAGACCACCGCACTGATATACTGATTTTTCAATGAAGTGTACTGATTTTCGGCGCAAACGCCTTTTTTTCGCAAATTTATCCAATTTTATTGGATACACACACGCGCACATTCGATAAACGCGCCGAACGATTTTTAAATCAAAAATTTTAAATTCAAATATTGATTCCTTTTCTGAAAATTTGAAAATTGCGCAGTACTTTTTTTCTGTTCCCGGACATAATGCTAATTGTGAAAGAATTTTCTCTCTCATCAATATCCAATGGAGTGATGAACGAAATCGTCTCCTTGTTGAAAATGTTCGCAACATGATTGTCACTAAATACATAGGTTGCTATATATATTTCTGGACTAGGCAACACTAAGTGTTGCCAGGTGCAATCTGACATTTCCATTGGAAAGTCAGATAGAGGCATGCCTATGCATTTCTCCCACCAGCATACATTCGATATTGCATGAACACCTGGCCGTAAAAAATGTTTGTTCTCGTTGGATCCCGCACAATTTGACAATCGCTCAAAAAAAGGCTCGTGAGGATTGGTGTAAAGAAATGCCGAAAAAATACGATCGCGGTGCTTCAAAAGACGTTTATAAGATTGTCACAGGTGACGAATCATGGATCTATGCGTATGAGCCCAAAACAAAACAGCAATCGACCGTGTGGGTCTTCCAAGACGAGCCCAATCCAACGAAAAAAAAAAACATTTTCGTTGATAAATATGAATATTTTCATTATTAGCCCAGAAAAATATATAGCAGCCTCGTATAGTTATAAGAACATGTCATGCAACGATTTCCATAAGTATATAATGAAAACAGAAAATGTTGATATGCTAAAGCAATCGGCAGTGCCAAAAAAATATGATAAAAATAAATGTTAATTGTACGATGCTGGAAGATAATTAAATTGTACCTATTTGAGACGCTGGAATTTGTGAACTATCTGTTCCCTGCTCCTTTTGTTTTTACTTTTTCCTTTTTTGCTTTTTTGATGGAGAAGTACTGATTTTTCGCTGGACCGATCTGGTAACCCTAGTTTTATAGCTTCGGTGCACTCGAACTTAAAATGTCTTCTTGTTTCACAAAGATATCTGTACGTAAGCCTGAAAGTTACCCTCAAAATAAATTTTAGAAAATCAAGTTCTAATTAATTTAATTACTTATTATAAGTAAGTACTTAAGTCAAATTTGTGTCGCGGAAGTTTCTCCCTACATAATGTATCGGCTTTAATTCCCATTTCCAATTCGAATCGCTTTTCCGCAATGCAATTGCAACTAATAAATACTGCAACTGAAATCCAGGAATTATAAAACATATAGTGAAATAATTTAAGTGCTTAAAACAGCTTTTCCCCCAATGCTCGCCATTGCTCATTCTGCAGTTGCAAGAATCTCATTTTACTTCTCTCTCCTGCGCGCCCACGTGATTCCTTTGTGAAACCCTTGTCTGCTGCTTTCTTCGCTTCTAATGAGTTGCAATTTAATACACAAATTGCAATTTACCAACTACAATGGTTGTTATTGTTATTATTATAGGTGTTGTTATTGTTTTTGTTGTTGCTTTGTGGCATCCGCCCACACCGTGTTATTATCGTAACGGTTGTTGCCGGTTTGTTCAGCGCTTGCATGCACACACACACACATTTACGCATGTACCGTTGTTGTAATGTTGCCACTTCTGCTGTTCGTAAATAATCAGGCGAAATAATTAGAAACAATTAAAAGGTAGCGAACGACCCACTGAAAGGAGCAACACATAATGGAAAAAACAACAACGCCAGCTAGCAATAACAATGGCAATATAAAGTTAACGCCAGCAACGACACTCTGAGCAACAACAAAAAATGCAGTTGGAAACACAAACAAAAAACATACATATGTATGTAATGTTTTAAAAAGGGAGGCTAAGTTCCGGTACGACCGGAAAAGGTTATTGGAACAACTGTTTGTCCCGAAGATATATCTCTGTCCCGTTTTTGGTGCTTACGAAGCAAATTTAAGCTTTCGATAATGGAAGACGATTTTACATAACAAAAGGGTGAACACAAACAACAAATAATTAAAAACGGAACTGTGTTTATGAAGGCGATAAAGACGGTAGTAACGGCACTGAATGTTTGACTGAACCATCAATACCTCCCATTTCATATATTCCATCTGAATTATTAAATGCTAAGCTAAGTTGTGTGTGGGTATAAAAGCTTTACTGTTCAGAAGATGTGGACAGGACTGCTGCATCACACTTATAGGTGAACATACACATGTGTATGTGACGAAGTATTGATTCGCACGAGCATAACATAAATTTGCACTAGAATACTAGTATTATTGCACATAAGTTTATGTACGTATGTATGTATGGATATTTATTCAGTGTTAGAAATATTCCATAAATAAAGGAATAGTGGTCCTTGCTCAGAAAAGATTTAGATACATTTGTATGTATAGATGTTATACTCCTTATACTTTATAAATAAATAGTAAAATAATTAAAAACATTAAGTCTGTATTTTTATTATTCAATTCACTAACCATAAATTTATTGAATGGCTCACATTCAATCCAAAATTTTTTCGAGCAAAGCAGCAAAATATTTTTTGTGTTCTTGGAGGGTAAATATTGGACACGTACTTATTTATTTCGACATAGTTTGGAAAATTTTAACGCTCGAAAAAGTAACTTTTACACATTTGTGTACTATAAACGAAGAAAAGTATTTCATTATCGAAATGACCAGCTGGCCTAAGTTTATGATTTTGTCTCAACTGTATAGGTTTTCGCTTAATGGTGTTTCGTGGACGCGGCAGTGGTTTTACTATTCCGAAAAACATATACATGGTAGGTATATGTTTCACTAAGACATCTCAATTTTTACTCCACTTTTCGCTTGCACTGATGGATGGACAGACCGGCAGTCACTTCACAGGATTTAAACTCTTCTCGTCATCCTGATGATTTATATATGTACTTATGTATATGCATAAACGCAATGGCGGATTCAGAAGGTGAAAATGGAGGAAGTTTCCCCCTCAAGGGCTAAATGGTTTATTCGTAATTTTATTTTCTGTATATAAAGTAACAGAAATATAATCCAGATATTTGTCATTTTATTTCAGAAACAAAATTTAAGACTGTCACCATTTTTTAATATAATAAATAATGCTAAATTACCACTGATTATACAACGCCTGCAGATCCGTAACTGAAAGTGCTAAATTTGAAGCGACGCGGCTTGATAGAGAACTTGAACTAGAACTACAATACATTCTGCGAAGAATGTTTCCTCCAAGCTTCCAAATTACAAAAAGTTTTTGCATATTTGATATTCTATCTCTAACTCATTCACTCAGCGTGATTCTTCAGAAAGAATGGATCGATCTGGCAAAGGGATAAAATAAGATATGTGCCGAAATCAAAGACAAAACGCTGAGCAACACTTTCGATCCCTTTATTCAGACACTAAAAAAATGGCAGCAGAACTGAGAGTTGACAAAGAAAAAACAAAAATCTACGACCGACAAACAAAACGCGAACATTTTTTAGTGAGAACTTGCGAAGAATACTGCAATGTCTCAGTGTATATGAAAACGCGTTTTTCTAGATCAAATGAGTTTGCTGCTTCCAGTAAAAGTATGTGCTTTGAAAACCATTTCTTTGGAAAATCTTATTGACTGTTTGATAGTTAGATTCAAAAGTCTTTTGAATAATGATAACGTCGTGCGATGTTTAAGGCTCAAAGGTGAACTTGATCACTGGCAGCGCCATTCAGGGCAGAGAGCAAAACTCAAAAGACAAGAACTTACCGCCTACTACATTAGAAACATTGAAGTATTGCGATCTAGACCTATACCCCATAGTTCATAGTTTTCTTCGCATATTCTTCGCACTTCCTGTGGCGAATGCGAGCTCTGAACGCTTTTTTCGACAGTTTGCGGAATGAAAAGGTGGTTGAGGACGAACGTGCTTCAAGATAGATTGATCGGCCTGGCATGGCTGCACACGCATCATGACATTGAAGTCACAGCGGAAGAAGTTCTCGAAAGGTTCTCAAAACTTGGCTCATATCAGTTTCTTTTGTGAATTTTTTCTATTCAATACACGAAGTGACTATAGCATTATACATTACAATAAAGTATGTCACCCGCATGTCTACGATTTAGAATAAGTTTTTTTCAATATAGTAGGATTTGATTTTAGAAGGTCGATTTGAAAATTTTCCCCAATGATATTAAACTGTATAAAGACTACCATATTTAATATTGCAATCTTCATGTGTTATTCTGGACCATACTCCATATTTATTGCCTATTTGATTGAAACAGTCACAGCTACCTGTCACAATTATTTTGAGAATAATGATAGCGTCTTCTCATTCAACGACATTTCGAATAGAATTAACATCATCATTTCTAATTAATCGAAAATGGTGGGAAATAATCTATTTATAATCACTTATCGCGAATGTCGCCCCAAAATATAAATAAGTAATATTAATAAAACTACAATAAATCGTAGTTTATTTATTTTTAAGAAAGAGCAGTATTGAAATAAGTATATTGGTATCTCTATACATCGGTGCTCATAAATGAAGATATTAGACTCTAATATAAAAGTTGTCTCCTCATGCGACATAATTAATTCATTTCTAACATTTTAGTAATAAAGTGGATTATTCGCCCATCTTCCGTTAAATCCGTTCACGATCCATACCTGCAAACGGTTGTATGTACATATGTACATATGTATGTGCTCGACAGGGCGCATATAATTTCATTATCCTCCCTTCTACCGGCGTTTGTTTATTTTAGTAATGACAGTAAAACTATCATACGTCTGTGGTCTTTCCCATTCGCCAATCACTCATTTAATTGGCTGTGTGTGGCATGAATTATGGAGAGAGGAAACGTTGCAGCCGACAAGCCAGACGAGTCCGCAGACAACCGACCATTTCACAGGGAAATGTTAGGAGGGAGAGTGTTCTGATAGCTGTTAAAATAATACAATTTGTAAAACTATCGATGAGAGCAACTATGCTGAGCTGCCTACATTCATATACACACACCCGTATATTCTCACTATTCCACATGCTACAATGTGGTCTATATACACCTAGCCGGTCATAAAATTTTTCTGATATCTTTCACATTTCAGTTTTACTTTAGTTTATATTCGATTGTCTGTGCCATCCTCCGCAGCTTAGTCAATTGGTTAGCCAATTAAGCAAATGGAATTGATTGCTTTCTCCCACAGGCAAACATTTGCGAAAAATTTAAATACATACATATGTATCATACCATATATCACATGCGAATAAGGAAAAATTGGCAAACTTGATCAATTTATTCGTGAATTAATATTAATATTTATTGCAAGGACTTCTTTTAAATAATCAGGAGACTGAAATACTAAGGAATATTGCAACTTATAGGTCTAAAACATACGCAACTTCTACTTAGATTGTAGATATGTTTTCGATCAGACGAGTATGTGGAGACACAAGCAAGCAAAGAAATTATTTCGGGTATAGCCAAACATTAGATAATATGGCAACATGTAAGGGCGTGGATATATTTGTGATACAAATGCTACAAAGACAATTTTCTCCCGTTTTTAAGAGGGAGTGTCTACTAATTAAATCCAGTCTTTCTCTAAATAAAGTAGTTTTCTTTATTGAAATTTAAAAACTATTTTTTTTTTTTTTGTAAAACAATTAATGAAATTATTTTTCTCTTTTTTACCCAGTAACTTATACAATCTTTCGGTCAAGGGATGGATTGTTAGACAAGTTTAATCATTCAGTAATCTTCCGAGTTATTATTCGGAGATTTGATTTGACCACCTTCTTTATTTTATATACATTGGCTTCAAGAGTCCTTCAGGAAGTGGTGCATTTTCAATATCAAAACAGTTCGGTCAATAAGTTTCTTCGGTCTCCTCTTTGAGTTTGTAAATCGTTTCAAAATCCTTTAGACAAAATTTTTATATATGTATAACTCTTTGATCTATAACTTTATTCCTGCAGTTTGCCAACAAAAGGCGTAACTTATTATTCCTTTGTTCCCTTATGTCGTAAATAACATAATTATTTTCAGCCTAAATATGTCAAACTTTGTGCGCTTAAAAATGTTTTATATTTGGGGAGTTCTTCTTATTACTTTAATATGATGAAAACCTCAGCAAAAAATCACCGTAGTTTGGTGAAAGTTTATAGTGAGCATGGTCTAGTTGAGGGAACGTATGATATCCAAATACAAGAAGGTCTCGCAGAATATATGTGAGTAATTCAAGCAGCCATTTTAAAATCTTTAAAAACAGCTGGATACATATAAAAGCAAGAAAACCAGGTAAAAGTATTTAGAATGTCAAAAATAATGCTTTTTTGCATGGATTTGTGATTGGTGACGAAAAATGGATCCATTACCACAATTCTAAGTTCAGATATCAGCTGGTCAGCTAGCCAAATCAATGAGAAAGCCGAACATTCCTGAGACCAAATACTCTGTATTTGGTGGGTTCAGAATGGTGTGCTGTATTATGAACTTTAGAAAACGCTAGTCATATCAATTCATCAAATAGAAGTGAACGGTTGCCGAAAATCGCCCAGAATTTGCTGCAACACCTGAGACAATAGTTTTTCACTACGACAACACTCGCCTCATGTGGCAAGACATGAACATGTTAAAAAACTATTTGGAAAAAGGGGCTGGGAAATTTTGCCTCACTTGACTTATAGCCCAGATCTTGATCCCCTGACTGCTAGTTCCTAGGATCGAGAACACTTTTTCCGGAATACGTTTCACGTCAGAACAGGGTATAAAGAGTTAGGTTGAGTCATTATTTGCGCAGTTATTTTGGAATGGAATCCAAAAATTGCCAGAAATATATACAATACATAGAATAGTACTACTGCATGCGTAAGATTTAAAAAAAATTCTCTACAGTAATTTAAGAAGTGAACTTCAACCAACGTGGATATCTGTACAGATAAATACGTTATGAAAAATAAATAAAAAAGATATATTGAAAGAATTAAAAAAAATATATATTTTTTTTATAATTTAATTTTCTGTTCCTGGCCTAGCATATCAGTTTTTGAACTATTTGAGCGCACAAAAGTCAGGAAAACTCTCGTGACTATTATTTTTTCGCGTATTTATATTTCGAAATACGAATATTTTAAGTATATGACCACAAAAACAGCGTTAGTCGAATTTTACTTTTATTCGGGGGCGCTGTTAAAATTCAAGCAAAGTTTTGTTGTTCTCGCGACAAAATACGTAAAAACTTTGGCATTCATAAAAACTTTGAAATGTCGAATTTTCTAAATAAACTAAGCGACAAGAGTAACTATTTGCCAAACTTTGGCCAATTCGACGGTGGGAAATAAAATACCTTTATTTATGTTTGAGTGCATCCACACGTGCACACCTGTATGGACTTGTGTGTGGACCCGTTGAAAAACAAAGGTGGAGCAGCATGTACGGTTTGTGCACGGAATGCACGAATATGAGACAATAAATTTTATGGCGGAAGAAGTAAAAACAGAGAACACACAAGCACAGAGACACAAACAGCAACGAGATCGAGCACCCACAACGTTCCAACACTCACCCGGAAGTGGAGATAAACGACTACAAATTTTTGCTGGCATCACCATTCCTTTTGGCAGCGTGCGCAGGTGCTGCTGTCGTCTCCTATTTTTGGTCGCACCCCGTTTTACTTGAACAACTCGAGGTTCTCGCTGCTGCGGTAACCCGTGGCACTTCGCTGCGTTGCTGTCAGTGTGGGCGACTCAACAGCAGACGTTCAATGGTGCAAAAATACACGAATGTGTTTCGAAGGTAGTCCTGTGCAAATAATAA
The DNA here is from genome assembly GCA_037783105.1 of Bactrocera zonata. Classification (NCBI taxonomy): domain Eukaryota; kingdom Metazoa; phylum Arthropoda; class Insecta; order Diptera; family Tephritidae; genus Bactrocera; species Bactrocera zonata. The sequence continues at coordinate 711,507 of JBAWJQ010001699.1, forward strand.
ACTAGCCGTTCAAAAATTAGTACTCTCTAAAATAGTGTTAGAAAATTTTAGATGAAGGAAATCTTATTTACTTTAGGAAGATATTATAATACCTTAAGACCGGCTAAAATTTTGTAGCAGGGATATGCAGCATCCCAAAAATGTTTCTGGGATTGCTACCGAGTTGGCAAGGATCTAAACCTGATTGTTCGCTAAAGGTTAAAGTTTGAATATATAAAATGTTGCATAATTCCATTGAATTCAATATGCATTATTTGAAGATTCAAAATGGATTACATTCAAATTTGGTTTTTTATTTACATAAAATATTTGTCATATACCGCTTTTTACTTTTTCGAACTATTTATATTAACATCACGCTTGTTAACGCAAGCGATATACATATATTTATGTGATATAAACTCAACCAAAATTTAGGTTTAGACAAAGGTCTAGGTCAACTTCACTCATATTCAGGGGCAAACCACAAAATTCCCAAGGAAATTTATAGACTTAATTTCATTGAAATATTTCGTTAACAAATCAATATACACAAACGCTTTAAAATCAGATGGAAATCGCATATATTAGGCGCTAGAGGAAGATCTCCACTGATTTTATTAACTTATTCCCATATTTTCGGCATTAAACTAATGTATGTCCATTTCCTTAGTTGTTCTAAATGACCTTACAAACATATAGTATATACGATACAAAGCCAACCGAATGTTCGAAATTCTTATTTACCAAATATTGGGTAAATAGGAGCTACTGGTTGTATTTCCTGATTTCATCCAATTTCGGTAGTATAACACATCTTTAGATCGGTAAGGTAACTCACAGATTGACCAATCTACATAATATATAAGTCAAGTCATCTGATATTTTAAAATTCTAATTCTGGGGTTTCGGGAAAGTGTTGACCTGACTTTGCCCAATTTTTGGCATGAAATTATTTGTTCATAAAGCCGAGTTTACAACAGCGCGCCAGTCGTTCTTCTCGTTACTCATAAGATGTTGTCAACGTTCATGTCTCTGCCCCTTATAGTAGGACGATAATAACGAGTGACACATAGAGTTTAATTTTTGTTCTCAATTCCCAGTGACGTGGGAGCCAAGCCACGAGTGCGACGTATATTTATTTGATGACAGGAGATATTTCGTCTTGTCCTCGTTCACTACCAGGCCCACTTACTTCACGTCGTTATCCAGTATGAAGAACTAGTATGCGTTCGATTGAACCTTACCAGGTTGTTCAATAAGTTTTGTCGTTCAATAAGAGAGGGCGTTGCTACTAGCCCAACAATTTTTATTGTTATGTTAGTACACTCTTTATATGAACGAATGTGAAGTTTCATTTCCATATGTCAATTCTTTCTTCGTGTAAACATTTAGTGTCACCGTGTCACAGTATTTTTTTACAATGAAAAAAATTTAATATCGTGCAGTGATAAAATTCTTATTTTTAGGAGCTGTAGCACGAAAAGAAATTCACGAACGAATGTTAAAAGTGTATAATGATTGTTCACCTACAAATAGAACAATAGAAGGATAGGTTGGTGAATTCAAACTTGGTCGTACAAGCTTTGAAGACGATCCACGTGAAGAGCGTCCAAAAGCGCATCAACACCAGAAATCATAGCCAAAATACAAGATATGATTATGGACGATCGTCGATTGACAGTAGAAGCTCTACACATCTCATTAGGCATTGTAAGCCGCATTTTAAGTGAAATTTGAGAAAGCTGTGTGCATGGGTGCCCCATAGGCTAACAATGGAACAAAAACACATTCGAATGAGACTTTCTCAGCAATATTTGGAACGTTTTAAAAAGGATAAAGTGGATTTTGTGCATCGCTTCATCACTATGGATGAGAATTAGGCCTATCACCATGATCCTGATTCAAAACAAGAGGCTAAAGAGTGGTGTGAACCTGGTTGTTCGGCTTCGTAACGAGTTCGTGTCTGTAAATCGGCCAAAAAGGCTTTGGCATCCGTTTTTTGGAATGTGTGAAAAATATGTGGATTACTTGCAAATTGGTAAAACACTTAATTCTGAATATTATTGCGACCATTTGGACCAGTTGAAGGAAAAAATTTGTAAAAAAAAAGGTTCGGTTTGCAGAAGAAAAAATCCTTTTTCATCAGGACAATGCACCGTGTCACAAGAGCATTTTCACAATGGCAAAAATTCATGAATTAAAGTTCGAATTGTTGGAGCATCCACCGTATTCACCAGATTTGGCCACCAGCGACTTCCGTTGAAAAGTCATTACGACTGTTGAAACGCATTTTGCAGACATTCCGGATTCTCACTTCAGGGATGGGATCCACAGATTGGAGGGTCGTTGGAGCAAGTGTATTAAAATTTAGGGAGATTATAAATTTGTGTTTTTCTTATCAAATGACAAAACTTATTGAACAACCTGGTATATGTATAAGATGTTGAGGAGACTTATACCACGGTACTTGGCGCAGATCACGATCAAGTTTGTTTTGCATGTTCTGTATGGAGCTCTCTATACGATGACTTGCCAGTTTTGTGAACGGATCAAAAATCGAAATCAAAAACAACTAAAATTCAACTTAAAAAGGACGCCGTCATTTTGTCCATTTTCGACTGTAGGTCAATGTGCGGACTATATCTTCTAGAGATAATAAAAAATATAACTGTAAACAATTGAAGCAATTGATTGGTTAATTATTTTTTAAATTCGAAAAACGCCTTTCGATATCCCTTAATACGTTGAAAGGCATAATTTAGTTATTTTTATATCACCTCTGAAAATGGATAATTTGATCATATTATTACATCCAAATTTTAGATGCCAATCGCCTTCGTGTCTTGCTAACCGAAGATTTTAGAGTGTTAATTATGCTGAGTGATTTTCAAACTTTTCGGCTATAATCGCGTAAGCGGTGTCTACGCCAGTAAAGAAGAAGAATTATGCTGAGTTAAGAAAGGGAAACAAATTTTCCAATAAACTTCAGAATTCTTCAAATTATAATTAAAGTTCGGTATAATTTTCGAGGGTTTTAAGGATGAACACTGAGCATACCATACATACATATATAGTATATATACAAATACATATGTACTCGTATATGCCTACTTTTGCTAATTAATCTTGCAAATCTTTGTTGTTTATCTTTTAGAAATTTCGGTTTGTTCTTCTGTATTGACAGCGTTGTTATTATGTACAGAAGACTGCTGTGTTTGTTTGCCAATTTTTCACATTGGAAATTGTCGGAATACTCCCAGAGCATCGGAGTCTATTATACGCACAGATGCTTATTAATGACGGCTGTTCAGTAATGAAGCGAAAACTAATTATTAGAAAGACAAACAAAAGTGCTGCGCCATAAAGAACTTTTCGGCCTCTTTACACAAAGCACACACCGCTCCCCGCGCGTCGGCATTTGAATTCGATTAATTTCGGCTAATAATCACGAACTTTTCGCAACTTTATCAACACGACTTTGCGAAACGCAACAAATCTGATTGCTAACTTTTATTTGCTAGCAGCTAAACACTCTTCATTGGCACGTCTTTGATAGCCCTCGGTATGAGCGCTCTTGTCTACATAAGTTCATACACACTTATGTTTATACGATATACACTTGTAATACTGAATATTCGTGGGAGTAGGCAGATAAAGAGTTCGCATTAAAATGCAATATTTTCAATTGGCTCTGAGAGTATGAGGCCTCAACAACCCCCGTCCAGCCTTCCGAAAGAACTGTTGACATTGAGCTCACTTAAGCAACTCCAAAGCGCCCGCCAAAGCTGCGGCCAGGCCATGTGGGTGTGAGAAAAGTCACTCGACATTATTTACCTAGTAAGTGTGTAATTTCTTGCGAAAGCAAGAACATTGTCAGCCTTCACAGAGATAACGACAGCGCCAACTACAAAAACAAAATGACAAATGTTTATCCAGCCAAAGTAGTAAAGTGGTGGGATTGGTGAAAGGGCTGAAATATATTTCAATGATTCCTTTCATGTTGACGCATTTCAATAATGCTTAGCTTTTGTGCTGTTTTTCGTTGCTCGGCGCGACACTTGTGACCCCATTGTTCTAGTCTCGCATTGGCTGCTTCCGCTTGGCGTCCCTGCTCATGCCGAAAGAGCAAGTGAATTGTACTTAAGCACACATACTCACACATATATGCTCCTGAGCGTCACATGCTCACATATTTACATGAACTTTGCAAAACCGGAAAGCTTACGTACATTCCGTACACATATTTGCTCGTGGGTGGCGTTGGTAGGGGAATAAAGAGCATTGTTCAAAGGCGCAAATTGTCTTTAGCAAATTTGCCGACTCTGCTTTTGAACTTAATTCAACAGTCTACACATAAATATGCAATCAAAAGTACACGCACAAACTCAGTTACAGACGAAGAAGTTCAAATATGTAACTCAGGGGTTAGGGGAGGCTTATTTACTCAAAGAGAAAACCAATTGATCTTAGTAGAGTAGAGTAGGCTTTCTAACGACCCAAGGAAATGACAGAAAATTGTTTTATACAGTTAAATTATATTTTCCAACAATTCATCAAATATAGGATACGTCGTTGACAACTCCTTTCTAATGAATATAAATCTTAATTACCAAACAGTCAATTTTTAATATCGGGAGCATAACTGAACGTAATCGTTGAAGCGAATCGCGTAGCCGGAAATGAGAGGCTAAGCCTGGTACGTCTACGATTGAGAGAAATTATTGTTCCTTACAGTTGTTTTTCTTCTTCTTTCGAATCTTCAAGGGAAGCTTCCGTTTGGATCACGTTGCAGAGCTCACCGAATTACAGCATATGAAAAATTAGCTAACACAAAGCTATCACAAAAGCGTTCATACCAATATTTCAAACTGAATATTTTAAAAGGTTGACTTATTAAAACAAAAATTATAATTTAAGGCAACTCGGTTCATGATTAAAAATCTTTAGGCAAAATTCTACCCATTACATTACCAGCAACGAAGAAAATCCTAAACCTTCATACTACTAATATATTAAGGAATGCACTTTGGCACTTGAGTCAAAAACTTGAGGATGAGAAAAAAGTTGCAAATGGAAAATGAAAAATAAAAATATTAAAGACATGGAAGAAATATGCGTCCGCAAATGAAAAATACTACAACACTTAAGTGTAACATCATTTTTCTTCCGCTCAATTTCGCCCGCTATATGACTTTCCGTCGCGTTCACCTCACTACACCCGAGGCAGCGCTGCGAAAGAAGGAAAAAAAATGCGTACCACGGATTTATGAATGCGTAAAATATCTAGCTGTCTATGTATTAAAGTTACGCACATTTGCGTCCCAGGGTACTGCGCGCATACAGCAGCTACTAGCTAGGATCTACTAGGTATGCCATCCACGAGCAGCACGAGTAAGTGTCAGTAAAGTGATTCGTGGATGTCGTGGTGTACTATGAATTGTTACCATCGCTATCGCTGGCCGAAGAATCAATGTCTCTATGCTGACAAATTCTGAAACGAGCAGATGCCGGACGGCGGGTGAAGACCGTGTGGGATTGGCAGCTTTGAAACGGTTGTTCGGAGCGCAGAACATCCATTCAGCAGCAGCCCAAGCCACAACACTTGCAATCAGTGGCGTAAAGTGCTTCCTTTTGTGTGCTAATGCGATTTTACAACCCGCCGCACTTCCGCTGCCGCCCCGCCAATCCACCCGTTCGTTGTCATTCATTCGCATTTCGCACGCTCCCAATCTATGCCTGCCTCCTGATCTTTTTTCGTAGTCACACAGCCATATCTCATGGCGTTTAGTCGACGCACACGTCCACTCGACGTGGAATGGCATAAGTATGATTTCATTTCTGCTACGTTTTTACCATTTCTTTTATTTTAACACCATTACTTCGGTTGTATTATTCTGTTGCCTGCTTTTTGTCCTTAAAAGCATATTATTTCAAGCAATCATTTCAATTCATACAACTTGCCTCGGCTTTTGTCTTTTTTTTCTTGAGAAGTACAGCGAGCATAATAATCGTGAGTAAGTAGGTACAATGTTCCGTCGCGAATGTATGTGTGTGGGTGCTTAGCACGCACTGTCCATATGTGCCACCAAACTCCACTTTTTGCAGCAAACTTCTTTCAGACATTCTCTTCATAAGTAATCTTAATGGCCATAGCATGGCTTAAATACTGCTACTAAGGCTACAGGCATACATATGTGTATATTTACAGTTAACACGTTTACTGTGGCAGCTGCTTTCTTGTCATTTGCACTCAGATTCTTCAAATAGATTTGCTAGTCCACGGAATGTATTCAAATTCCGATTTACCACACTGAGTCCTCAATAAAGTACTCAACAAACAGAATTGACAGGTTTCACATTTATAGTACACAAATTAAACTCTCCAGTTTTGGAAACTTTCAGCCAATTAGTATGGCTGACTTTGAAAACGTCAATTGCTTTGCATACGAATAAAGTTCGAAGTTCGATAAAGCATCCGCAGTGTTTATTACTGAATCATATTTTGAAACGAATTAACTCGGTAGTCGATGCGCAGTGATACAGAAAATCGTGCATCACTAAGAAACTTGATGCTCTTCAAAGTTTGAGCGCAACGATGGCGGACTCATTGGTTTATTAATTTATATTTAAATGGCTTATTTTTAGTGAATCTAGCAAAAGATGGAATTACGAGCATAAAAAGCTGCTTCTGACCACCCGACTGCGTTATGACGGCCATCGTCGGTAGCGATATGAACTGTAACTTTATTAGTAATTGTAAACAAACCGTTCGCTTTCTTTCGTTTATGTCCTCATGGACTATTTAAATTTAGCACGAGGTATAAAAACAAGGCAAAACTATTATAACCTTTTTTTATTTTACTCTTCCAACATCTATAATACAAAAATGAATCGCAAAATGTGTTACTAAGGGCATAACTCAACAGCGCCTGGACTAATTTGGCCAATTATTTTTCCCAAATGTTCGCTGGTCAAAGATAGTTTTTACGTCGAGAAAAATTCGAATAATTGCCGGAAAATCCCTAAAAACAACCCTTTCCCCATACAAACGAATGAATGTTTCTTTGTTAGTAACGCTAAGACTCGCGAATTGCTGAACCAATCTTGATGAAATTTTCAGAGGTTGTTTTCGCTGTGGACCAGGGAAGGTTAAGAAATAAAAAAAAAAAACCGTATGTTTTTCGTGAACAATTCCAAAAAGTAAATTTTTTTCATACAAACATTTTTTTTGTTTTTGTTTGGTGGACTTTATCTTGAAGCAACGTACATATCGCTCATTTGCTGCAAGACCGGCATAAGTCAAAAAAATCGATTTGCCAGAAAACGCGTTTAAAGTTTTCAACTGACAATAACCTTACACGGAAAACAGGAAATATATTATCTTCTCAAGCGGAGCATATAAGAGGTATTCGTATAAATTTTCACTCAACATGAAGTATGATATAACGAACAATTCTGCAGCATTAACTCAAAAATCATGTTTTTTTATTTATGCCGGTCTTGCAGCAAATGAGCGATATGTATACATGTGTGGTGCTGTTAGATGCTAGATATACTCTGTTAAGTGGCAAAAGAGAGGTTTGCCGCACAACCTTTTTGATAATGGATGGTGGTTACACCAGATCAAATTGATGAAATCATTTCTGCGGAAATTCCTGATTCTGAGATAGATCCAGAGTGATACGACGTGGTGAAAACCAGTATTGTTCATGGATCTTGGCGTCACCACAATCCCACTTCGGTTTGTATGTCTGTCAATAAATGCCCGTAACACTATCCACGTGCTTTTCTTTCGGAAACGCAAACTGTAAATGATGGATATCCACTCTATTGGCGTCGCTCACTAGACGACAAATGGCATTTAACATTCAATTTAGAGGAGTGAATATCGAAGTGGACAATATATATGTAGATCGTACTATATTCACTACTATTTTCTAATTCACATTCAGAACTCATATCAATGTTGGGTATTGGAGTTTAGTGAAATCGATAAAATTCGTTTGTAAGTACGTCACCAAAGGAAGCAACATGGCGGTTATTGGTTTTAAACGACATATCAACCTTCAAATCTGCGTCAATTATGGGATACGAACAAAAATGAAATTGCAAAGACATTTTACATCGTATTCGCTAAGAATTGGAAATGGGTCAATCCCAGTTGATACTTCCGGCGGTTTGATATCAATTCCGTCTGCCGTTTGTCAATTCATGAATGATGAACTCATCACGAATGTTTATCCGAACTTTGACCAAATTATCGTAACTATGTTGTTGACTTAAACTGGAAGGTTTGAAAACAAATTTCGGGAGACTTGCGCGCATACAAATCGATCGATCGTCTTGACAATGAAGACGACGCCGTGAATTATCCAGTGGAATTTCTAAATTCTTTGGAGAGACTTGGTTTGCCACCGCATTATTTGCGTCTCAAAGTTAGATCTGCCGTTATTATGTTTCGCAAACTTCATGAGCCGAAACTGTGTAATGGAACCCGACTGATTGTGACGCAGCAAGAGGCAGAATGCTTGATATTACGAATTCTATGAGTTCCAACGATTTACCACTTCAGTTCAAACCTACTCAGTTTGCAGAGAAAATTGCATTTGAGATGACAATCCACAGATCATAAGGATAGCCGCTGAATGTGTGTGGCACAAATCTAGAAAAAACCGGTTTTTCACACGGCTGGCTATACGAGTACGTGGCGTGTTGACAAGTTGGAAAACCATCTTCTCTGTAGATTTACGCACCGGAGCAGAAACGAAAAAATGTTGATTATAAAGCTGTGTTATTGGAAAAAAATGTAAAAAAATCGCAAATAAATGATTTTCAACACAATATTAACTGAACTTTCTTTTCATTTCAAAACACATAATTTAACGCAGGACAATGGTTGCGGGTTCAGCTAGTTCTAAATAAATACCAGTAAGATACTTAATATTTAAGATGTTTGTAAGTAATTTCCTAATTACCTGGAGGTAATTTTTTTTCTTTTAAACATGGATATTGACTTCACAATAGTAAAGTTCCGTTTTGGCTAATCTCAAGACGGAGGTTGAGGAATACTGCTGGGACTGTTGATAGGCCGTTCTTTTTTGATGCCAAGAACTTATAGTTGTGGGTTAACATTAAGGGCGAAGAACAACCTAAGGAGATTCAAGAGCTGCCATTTCATCTAAAAAAAAATAAAAAATTGGTGTGGTTTGTGGGCTAGTGGAATCATCGGTCCATATGGAACCGTCTATGGCGACTGCCTGAATTGAAGCTCGTAAAAACGGCGAGCAGATAATTTCACGTTTTGAGCCGGGCGATTAGCCACCAATGTCGCATGATATCTCACCGTTAGACTTTTTCCTGTGGGAATATGTAGAGTTTAAAATCTATGCGGAAATTCCCGCTTAGATTCAAGCCTTAGAGCAAAACATCACGCGCTTTATTCATCAATTACCAATCGAAATGCTCAAACTAGTCATCGAAAATTGAACTGAACGGATAGAGCATCTGAGACCTAGCCGCGACCAACATTTGAAGAAGATAATCCTCAAAGAATATATACCAAAATGTTTTTTCAAATAATAAAAAACATTCCTCATTATATTTGCAGTTTCTGTGTATTTTCTTTGTAAAAGAAGGGAACCTCGAAATTATTGTTAAACAATTTTAAACAAAGTCATTTTATAAGCTTCGCTTTCAGTCAAATATATCCAAGTTTATGTCTTACAGATTTCTGAAATTGTGAAAGGAGTGCTCATCCACAGAGTTTACCAATTTTCCATAATCGCTCTGTAATTAAATTTGTCATACTTTATGCCAAGAACACAAATATTGTATTTTTATTTACAAACTACCGTTAGGTGAGCATTACTCAATATCTTTTATTCAACACGCTTCGTTTTTTATGTGGAAAAGCAAGTTCAACGCGAGGCTTTAACAAGGTACGAATCTCGCTACATCAACAAATATTACACAATTCCAATTCCTTTCATTTCTTTTATCAAAATCTTCATTCCCAGTTTTTTATCGTCTGCAGTTGAATACCATACAAATGGATGCACAGAAGTACGATAATAAAGCAACAAATACCATAAGTGACCTCAAAGCATACCAATAGTCATGATGACAAAGTTGTAAATAACAGCAACATCAGAGCATAATAGAACATAACAAAGACGAAAATAAAGTTAAAATTTACCTTCTTTTCTCTTAACCCAATCAATCAACAACTGACAAAATACGCGCCAATAAACCAAAGTTCAGGTAGAAGTGTGGTCTCGCCAATATATCTCCCTATCAATAGATATTTGCAGTTTTTGTTTTTTTTTGATTAACGAATACTATATATTATATTTTTCTTTCTTAGAAATTATATTTTGGTTATCCTTTAGCTAATTTAAAAGGTGGAATGCCTATATTACTTATATCATATATTAACGGTACTGGACCCTCAAACGAAAGACTCTCAACTAGAAGTCTGCGATATAACTTTCTTCATTTATAATTAAAAAATAAAATAAATTAAGAGGAACAAGTAAGAAAGTGCTAAGTTCGGGTGTAATCGCTCCTTTCATACCCTCGCAATTTGCAAAATAAAAAACACACAGCCCATATATAATATTTATGCTTTTTATAACTGATTTTACACATTTTTCCCACCAGCGCATGGTGTTGTCACAAAAATATCTCCCCAAATTCAAATACTAAAACTCACAGACTGACCAATATGTTCAGAAAAAAATCAGCCATATGCATTTGAGTCCACATATTTGGTCTCTGAATTCTTGATCGATTCGATTTTAACAAATTTTGGAACTAGGATGAAACAACTTTAGGGCTTTATTTGTGAAAAGTTTTATTCCGATAATTTCATTAATCCTTGATTGCTATCATGACCGACTTCCCTTCTCGGGATTCGATGCAGTAGAGGCAGACGATTTCTATTTCTAGTAAGATGGTGCGCTGTCTCATGTCTTACGTCTTAATGCTTTTAAACTATTTTCTCTGGGAGTATGTTAAATAAGGGTTTTAGGCCAATCAACCAGCAACGCACGGGGAGCTCGAAGACAATATTCAGCGCCGTATAGCCGACATTCTATATTTGTATCAATCTATTCTATCTGATTGTGTCCGTTTTAACAGTGTATACAAAAATGCTAAATGGACTTTCTGTCAACAAGAACGGTGAATTTTGCTTTAAAGGTTTGATGTGTATAAACTATGTAGAGAGCAGGGCATCGCTTATTTTTAAATAACGTTTGGCATAAATGGACCTGTTTTGTATAGTGTATGTATGTATATAAAAAAAATCTGCAAAAAGTGTGATAATTTTTAGAGATAAATTGTTCGGCACGTGACATTAAAGTAAGTAATAGTTAAAGCCAGTATTTTTGATTCTAAAGTATATACTATATATAATTCAAGCTTAAATTAATGGAGACTAGAAATGGAAATGGTTTCAAGAATACCAAAACTAATATCTCTTCCTATCATGAGAGCTGTAAAACTGCCTTTCTATTAATTATCTCATTAAAAATTACTTTCGTGTCATATTTTTCTGAAGCTTTCATTATTTTGATTACTCAGTGAATGAAATTATATTTTTCGGGGTTTGAGTAATACCCATATGTTGGGATTGATAGCAAGTAATATTAAAAATATATCGACACACCGAAGTGTCGGAATAAAATAAAAGCTTATTTCATAATGGGTTTAGAATTTAATTGTATGATGGCATCACATTTATGGACAAATTATAAAATAAACACTACTTACCAAAACATAAACCGCAAACGGCATCACCACGACAGCTACTAGTAGATCGGCTATTGCCAAAGACACGATAAAATAATTCGTAACCGTTTGTAAGGATCGTTCGCGGCACACTGAAAGGATCACTAAAATATTACCGAACAATGTCAGCACAGGAAACACCATCAACGTAAGCGCCCAATAATTCGGATCAACTGTAAATCGAGAAAGCATAGAAAATAAGTAAGATTGTTATGAAATAAAATATAGCTCAACAACTGTCCGCAAATGGGAGCGTCAAAGGAACCTAACGCTTGGGAGCAGAGAGGTAGATATGACTAAAATTGTCAAATATCTTGGTCTCATACTGGATTTCACTTTGCGGTGCTTCTACCGTGACCTGACGTTGGTCAAAGCGACTAAAGCACTAATGGTGTGCAATCGACTAGCTGCTAAATCCTGGGGTTGCAAGCAAAGGATTGTTAGGACCGATTATCAGGTATGGAGCGGTAATCAGTCAGGTAGCCAAACACACACTGCTTCAAATAACAGCAGAAGGGCTTGGCAGAGGTAAGGTAATCTTACCCTAGTGTATGAAGAACTTATGATGAAATACAATTGGGTCTTCTTTCTTTTTCCACTAAGAACTCTCGAACTATTGCTTAGAGATAGTACAAGTAAGTGGTTCAGCGACGGCTCGAAAAAGTCGAAGAAAATTGATGCAGGAGTCGCAGGACCACGCTCCAAACTTTCCATACCTGAAGATACTTTTCAAGTAGAGGTCTTTGCCATAAGTCGGTGCGTAGCGATAAACCTCCGTCGCAACTATGGCAACGAATGTATAACCATACTTGGCGACAGTCGAGAGGCATTTAAATCGATCTCTGCTTGCGAGATCAAACGGATGCTATTGCAGAAGTGTAGAGACCGGCTGAACAGTTTATCGGAACGTAACGAAGTGCACCTTACCTGGGTACCTGGTCATAAAGGAATAGCCAGAAATGAACTTGCTGATAAGCTCGCCCACTAAACAGCATTCACTAACATGATAGGACCTGAACCCTTCATCGCGGTGGGTCCTCATACCATAAAGGAGCTGCTCCGCAAGGAGGAAAGAGTGGACAAGGAGAGGTGGCAACAACTCCAACGAATGCGCCACGCCAAGTCGCTGATGGGTGGTTACAGCCTCAACAGGTTTAAATTTGTAATCAACATCTCAAGGCTCAAATTTATAATTTTAAATTAAAATATTTTTGCCTTAGAATTTACATTTCTCTGTTTATTTCGTTTTCATTTTGAAAATGAAAACCTATTTTTAATAAATTTAACAAAATCTATGATGGATGACTAAACTGATGAACAAGATAAGAGTCTGACTTAAAAGGCTTTTCGGTCAACATTTAAGTCCACAAATACAAAATATATAATAAGGATTCACTTACTTTCATCATATGGCTCCACACACAAATCCGTTATATTTGAGCAATTAGTTCGTGTAAGGAAGTCGGTCGCATTTAAAGTGCTTATTGTAGATTGAGGATCCGAAAACGCGACACTATCACCGACCCCGCTGCCGGTTCCGTTAAAATTAAAAAAATAGTCGCCAAAGTCTTCAAGCATCAGCATAAATGAACTACCACTCTTATCGCCCGCGCCCCCAGTTACATCCTTTCTCACGGTCGCCACGCTCGTCCCGCCGCCATCGAAACTCGGGTAATATGATTCGTTTCTTATCGATCCGAAACTGTCTAATGCGCTGGAATGTCGAATAAAATCAGTACCTTCGTCCGGTAGGCGATCAACTTCGTCAACACCACCATTAAAACCCTCTACTGTTTCGTAATCATTGTCACCGCCCATAGCCGTTTCCGCACTATCGATCAAAGCAAAGTTGATATCATCCCCGTTCTCACCAACAGCAACGCGACTCTTTCCCGTCGTCGTAAAGGCAATATCAAACAAACTGTTTGTTGGTGTAGTGCAATTATCAAGTGCGCCTTCAGTGGTGTCATAGCCACCATCAACCGACCACCCACCTTCATTTCCAATTCCATTTCCGTTCGCTGCTTTCCTATCTGTAGGCAGCGTTGAATTAGAACCAACAAATACAGAAGATGACTGGAAATCCAAGTCACTGTACGATTCATCCGTTGCAGATGGCCATGTATAGGATGTATTGTTGGCATTATCGGTGAATGTGGTATTTTGCTGGGTCATCGAAGACGAGTTCATTGAGGTCACATTCGTCGCTTGGCTGCTAGTTGAGTTTGAGCTGCCAAATGTATTCCAAGCGTCCATAACAACCCTTTCCACCTCGTTGTTGTCACCATCACCACTGCCATTTATAACGATGTCGTCGTCATCACCGCCGACGTTGAGACCGTATATCCGGAAGAAGCCGCTCGGCGTCATTGCCGCTGTGGTGTTAATTTCCGCCAACGATACCATTTTCCTACATAGCAGTTGCTGTTACCTAATTGTTTTTGCTGTTATTTATGTGCGCACGCTCAGTAAATCTGCTCGCCTCCTGATTTCCAATGAGGTTAAACTGACCGTTCTCTAAACCGTTAGACAAATTTCATACATAAATTACCCCACCGCTTGCGTTGCGTAGGAAATGTCTTATAAGATATCATTGAATACTGCTTATCAATTGCATGCGTTTTCCCTATAAACAATTCACTTCTCGCATGAAAGACTCGACCGAAAGCCCGATCCGAAGTTTATTTATGCCGGCAGTCGCTTCAACGGCCTAATTTTTACATCACTTAATAGAAGTAGTATTCGAACCCTATTGGTCATTGTGCCGCAAAACGTGAAAAATACACAGCAAATTGCAGCTGCAACCCTGCATCCACCTTAGGTTGTTCCGGCGGTTATCCGCAGCGTGCACTAGGTTCCGCCACCTCGGCGGCGACACAGTATCGGAGAGGTATAATTAAACTACACTCGATGTACACTTAGCGCCGCGCTCGTGCTTGATGTTCTTTTTGTTTTTGTTGTTTGAATATGTGATGCACTGACCGACAATATTAATTAGATTCTGCGCTCCGATATGCATGATTGGGCTTGGTCATTGGTTCTACGGTAATGAGTTTTATACATTCATCACTTCACCGGTTCCGCCATTTCCTGACTGATGGTGACCCGGCAAGCTGAAAGTAGAAAATTAAAATAAAATTAACTTAGTGCAAAATGGGCAACTAGCGACGTGTCTACATGTGGGTGGATGCTTTACAAGCACATAATTGACTTTGTTTAAGTTAAGTTTGTGAATTGTTGTTAGGTGGCAGAAACTGCAGCATTTTCCATTTACTGGGCTGGTAGAATACACGTAATACCACGATAAGTTGGTTATGCTGTGGCATCGTTCGAGGCCAACTTTATCACCATGTATTAAATGAAGAAAAAGAAATTTTCTGGCTGAGCTTATTTGATTTTTCTATAAATGATCGGCTTTAAGACAATTTGCTCGAGATCTTTAGTAATCATGGATTTTTCAAATCAAAGCTAAATCAACGGATTCAATTTTATCCCATATTGGGCACGAAGTAAGTTCGCAAGCATAAAAATATATATACAATTAAATAGTGACCCCGTTTTTACTATAGAATAAAAGAAACTTACTTGTTGAGTAGAACGAACCCCATAAAACTATATCTGTGGACATTTGACAAAACAACCTCTTTCAAAAAAGCAAATTTTACAGGAGAGCAAAAAAACATGTTTAAAGCTTTGCAGTAGAAATACCTCTTACTATTAAAGGACGAAGTCAATTTAAACTGGATGCAGATCAATAAAGACGCGTTTTCCAATCAATTGATTTAAATTAAATATTTTACTTTTCTAGATAAATATAAATCAAATAAATAAGACTTTTTGTCAAATGCTTTTTCTTACTGAAAATCAACTTACCTCATGCAAGCTGTTTTGTCAAATTTGATTTGTGCAAAAAAAAAATCCTTTTTTTTATCTTATCTTGACACAAGTTTATTTGCCAAATAAGAAAAGCATTTATTTTTAGATATGCATTTGACAAAAGAACTTCAATCGAAAGAAGTTATTTTGTCAAATGCCAATTTCTGATTTTACTCAGACGATATATAGAGACAAGCTTTTTTGATAAATGTACGTTATGATTTTACGTTTGAAATTCCAACTTACTCGAGACAAGCTCTTTTGTCACCCGAAAATTTGAAAAATTACGAAAGAAGTTGTTTTGATGACTCTATAATTTTTGAACTAACGGTCCTAGGATAATGGCGATAAGACAGAAAAACGCGCCTTGAAAATTGATACATATGATAAAAATCCTGGAAAATTGTCTTATTTCGAGAGAAGTTGTTTTGTCAAATGTCCACAGATATGTAATTACGTCTGAAGAAGATTTACCTATCTCAACCCATTTGAGGCGGTATTAAATGACTAATAAATTTCCAAGTTCCTTCTTCGTACTAGGCATCACTAATAGATATTGTGTTCTTCAATCCCTTACTTCACTGCCAGCCAATTTATTTATCAGTCAGTTTTTGTAAAGGCTATTCCACTTTTTAGGTAAGAAGATAAGTGTGTCCTTCATGTTGTTATTAGGAATTTATGCGTTTCTTGTTCTTCAACAATGAAAAGTATGACCTAGAAGACGTTTTCGTAATTTCGTCATCATTGTGGTATTCTGGTCAATGAACGGTATAAGAGAAAGAAAAAGGAAGCACATTATAGTTATACACAGGAGCTCAAATTCCCTTTTTCGGGCTGTTAAGAACATTGCCAATAAAATTATCGAATGCCACAACATTCTGTAAGCTTCTCGAAAATTAGCTGATTAAATTTGCGTTAGAAGAAGTAGTAATTAGTAGAGCAGGCGGCTTATCACCCGGATAATACAGTTTCAGACTCGGTAGATCGACACAGAGGGCAAT
Source organism: Bactrocera zonata (assembly GCA_037783105.1). Taxonomy (NCBI): domain Eukaryota; kingdom Metazoa; phylum Arthropoda; class Insecta; order Diptera; family Tephritidae; genus Bactrocera; species Bactrocera zonata. The sequence goes on from JBAWJQ010001699.1 coordinate 728,156, forward strand.
TGAGAATGTCATGAGATTGGATTTAACAAACTCAGACGAGTTGTTTTTTTCCTAGCTACCCTGGCCCCACAGAATGCTTTCAGCAGCGTTCAATGGAAAACTAAGTTGCAGCAGGAGAAGAAAACTTTAAAATAACAACGTAAGGCATGTTGGCCTAATGGTGAGAAGTTACTTGAAATACAGCACCTTGCTGTATAAAACTACTGAAGGACCAAGACTTTAATAGATCACGTCAGGAGCTGCGCAGGTGTCAATTCTCGACCCAGCCTTCAAATACCCGACGATATTTACCTAGTTGACTACGCACATGACTGGCCGAGTGACTGGAGATACAAATGTGGTTTCACATGCGAGGTCTTAAACTTACCACTGAAAAAACCACCTCGTATTGCTGGCAAAGAAGCACACTCCTATTACACAAAAAATTGTCAATGACTCCTGTGTCAGATCAAATTCCAGGCTACTAAATTCTAATGAGTACAAATCCAACAGAATGTTGAAAAGACGTCTAAGAGAATTTTATACCTTAGCAGGCCATCTAAAATCAGAGAACTAACACAAAAACAAACGGCAGCTATCATTTTGACCCTGAACCCACATTTTTTAAGTGCACACGAAATAGACTGCACACTTTGGTCGACCCCCTGAATACTGACAAGAATTACATAGTAAACGTCAAAAACGAGACCTGGATCTAGGTAATGACATGCGGGTTTTAAGATGAGGAATATGGAACACTACTCTAAAGTGGTTCGAGGATGGATTACGGTTTCCCAGAGGAGAGTTATTTAGTGACCTGCACGTGGCACATACAAGTGCTGTGATGACACAATGATTACATGAAAGGCATTTGTCTTTAATTAAATGAATACCTTGTCCACAATCGAGTAAGATATCACTTACCTCTACGCCCAATGCTCGATGCTAACTATTTCATTATTAGTTTTTGACCATTTCTAATAATATTAGACAAGTTTTATACTACTGGCTCACTTCTTTCACATTCTATCACTATGGAGTTAAAATAAGCAGTCACATTTTATCTAATATCCTTACTGGTTGAGACATTATACGAAAGCAAAAACAAAGCTCGCGTTTTTATTCCGTAAATTCTCTTTATTTTCTCAGGCAATCTTAAGCTCACACCTATCCGCTTGCAAATATGTACATATATATTTGTATATGTATATGCGAAAAAATAGAGATTTACTTAAGCATTATAGTCCTTGGTCACTGGTAATCCACGTAAGTTAAAGAAATTAGGCGCCACCAATTTCGGGCAAAGATAAATCTCCTTAAAAGAACAAATCATATGAATTATGTGCGAGTGTATTAAAAAATGTAATAGTATTTGTTATGTATCATTCAATATTTAACAATAAATATCAATAACTCATAAATAAGAAATTAGGAAGATATACTCCCAATAAACATTCACGGCACACAACGCTAGGAGCTACGTAAGGACCTGTGCATACACCATATGTATAGTATGTCTGTACGCCGGCATGGAACAAGGAAAATGTCTGCGGTACACGCGCCTCAATAAGCAAACGTGTGGATGCTGAAAATCGTAGAGTTCCGAATCGTCTACCCCAAAAGCGAGCAGACGCGAGGTGTGAGGCAAGGCAGACGTAGGTGTAGGTGGAGTGCAAATATTAGCGATTATATTATATGTATTAATAGATGGGATGCGCCACACACGCTTGCATATACAAATACTGGGTGCCATATTAGCTTCAAACAAACAAATTTTATTTTCATCTATTCGTATATATGTAGCTACCTATTTGTTATATTTCCAGAATCGTTACGGACCTCCAAGGAGAAAATATATATGAAAACTAGAAGCTCCCAACACAATGATGTTGACAATCGATAATATAGTATAAATATGTTTTTCTAAAAGAAAAAGATCTTCCGTATTTCTGAACTGTTCCAGATTTAAGCTGGAGCGAATTTAATTATGTTATGTTCATTGGTATTAAACATTTTTTTTGTCTTAAATTTCAAATCATGTAAACCAAATAAAAAACTACAATCTCTTCCGCCATTGATTTTTCTATTTATTCTTTTTAATTTTGTGACCTTTTAACTATCAGCTGATAAATTTGAGACGATATTTGATGTCTAGAGACTAGATACTAGATATAGCTTACTTACGGAAACCCGAATCCAAAATTAAATTCGGACGTTTCGTGAATTTCGTTTTTATGAACCTGGAATCACCCTGTATGGGAAATATATAATTTGTTTGAAGTGCCTGTGCGAAGATGCTGTGAAAGAATTCAACAGTTTTTACTGCCTGAATCAGAGCCACGCACAGTGGTTCATTGGCCTTAAAAACTGGGTAGAAAATTTATGACAAAACATGCTATGAAATTATTCCAGTATTTTATTTTATCTTCGGTTTTTATTATATTCAACAATTACTAAGTACGTCACTCCCTGTACTCGTCCATCGATATAGACGAATGTAGATACCATATACCATGGAGGTAAAATTATATTGTTTAGTCAAAATATGTGTCTCTATTTTAGACACGTTCGAATAATTATTATTATCAATCAGAACTTACAAGATATTATAACATCAATTTAATTCAACGGAGCAGATGAGAAACCCTCATCAACAAAATGTATGTAAAGCAACAAAAATTTTTTATATTTGAAATAACCAAACTCAATTAGATTATTAGTTCTTTAGAGTTAGATTAATTTCTTCATTGTGAATAGGTTAGCACTGAGGAGTTTTCGAATGGCCTCGGCAACTCACACTGTGAATTGACAGCAACAATTTCACCGTCAAATCGAAATTCATTCCGTTAGAGTCTAGGAAAGCCCCACAAAGCACGAATGAAACCCAGCCAAGAACCAATTTGTTGTTATATTTGAGGAATCCGTACACATACATACACCTGTGCATAAGCATATGTAATGTAATCCCCGTTACCTTCTTTGGAACTGCGCAAATAATGAATTGTAGCATATTTCCAGTACTCACCATTTCCTGCTGGGAATGGCTGATGGAGGGATGGGGTGTGGATGGGCGAGGAATTGGGTGATTGGATGGTGGCGACAACGTTGAATAACGAAATTGGTTATTTCTGTGGATACGCACTCGTCGATATCAGCTTAAATTAGAGTAAATATTACATTCTGCATGTATGCCAGCCACCCCCACCCACAGCCACACGCGTGCACAAAGGGACAGCCACGACAGCGCCCAAAAGGAAGCTGGGTGTCGAATCGAAGCTTTTCAAATTTACCTTTCTGATGACGATGTTTATCTTCGTGAAATTTTGGTGAGCAGTGATACACGCATTGTACACAGCAATACTCAGCAACGCAAACATTACCACGTACCCAACGATGTGTGTGCACGAGTGGTGGAGGTGTCAAAAAGGGAAAAGACCAATCGATAAAAACTTAATTTTCTTTCATGTGGACGCGTTAAAGTAAAGCTGACACAAACGAGACCGCCCAGCTACAGGTGCTTCAGCGCTCTTGCACACACATTATATATAAACATACATGGTATGTATGTATGTTTAAGCAAAGGAAACCCGGCGTGTAGTGAGCATATTAGTTTATAGCTAACAATGCCGTCAGTGGATTAACTAGTCCGAAAAACACCAGTTTTGTGGCAATTTCCAAATGATTCATTAATAAACTTATTTATTTGACATTAATATAATTAAGCATGCATAAATCCCTATCTAAAATACTGTATTGGATACCTCGGATGTTGTCGACTAACCTAACTTTAGATGTTGGCTAAAAAAATTTGAACATGGAGTTGTAGCCAGTCCATAAGGTAATTACAATTTCTTTTGTTATTATTATTATTATTATTTTATTGAAAAGGATAATACAATTACACCTTAACATTCTAAAAATTTTACAGCATTAGCGACTAAGGCCATCAGCTTCTTAATATTAAATATTGATAAACTAATATATAATGGTTTGTTTATTTTGGAGTATCAGACTTCAAAATAGATACATATTTAGTGAACATATAAATTTAATGAACTGTTTTATGTTAGAAAACAATTTCTTTCGGTTTAGCTTCAATCGGAGAACTTTTTTTATTAATCACACAGCTGTCACTTAACCACTAGAGAAGTGGGGTATTGAAGAAATATAACAGTATCGAAAGCCACTCGGCTTTGGACCTATTAGCAAGCAGTTCTTGCTCGACTTTAGGAGCGTGAAACAAGTGACGGAAGAGTCCAATAGAACCATGCTTTGATTAAGTCTGATACCCAATCAATGTATAATAGTCTTATCTTGGTCTTAAACTAATATTATTTAATTCTAAAGTATTTAAAAATCATATCAATGGAATGAAGTACATATATGCATAGCAACACCAAAATTAAAAAAGACTTTCACAACAGCTAAGAGTCCAGTGATATTCGACAGCATCACAGGACAATTACTACATATTGCCGTCATTTAGTCTCAACACGTACATATTTATACTGCTACAGGTATGAAATTCGATGGTTACACTGGATGAGCCAGCAATTCGTAAAATAGTAAAAGCGTTAGTGGCAACGCCTCAAACTAGTGATGCAATCAAAGCTATATGACTGCAAGCTTCCAAACGCGCCAAGATTCGATTGAGCAGAAATACGTATCGTACCGCATTTCTCGACACTTGCTTCCGTTAATATATGACATATAGGCATAACGTTAGCGACGCGAAGATTGGAATCCATTTTAAATAGGAATTAATGTCACTTTGCGGGCATCACAGCAATTTTCCCCACATCACCCGCCTAAGTCCCTTGACTTCTTCACAACTAATAGAATTATTCTGCAAAAATGCCAAGGATCTACATGTTACACTTTCGATCACTTATTTACTTCGGACCAATTAATCTGCTGGCCTTTGGTAATTCACTGCTAAATCGTACCAGAGTCCTTTCCGCAAGAGTGCCTTTATGCTGACCTCTTCTGCAATCTGTCGTGTAGACTCTTACCGTGACAATATCGATACCAATAATAACAACTTTACTGATAAAAAGTGTGACAATTAAATGTATGTGATGTCACTCCTCACTTCAAGCTGTCAGCTATTGCCGGGATCTGTTCTGTTTCAGCTTCTTAGTGACAACTCTGCACACCTTGTTAAAACGAGCCTTACCTTTACGGTTTTTACGGTGAGCTAATTTCGCTCTTCAATTAAAAATTTAATACTCATATGCGCATAGATATATTTGACTCTTTAAAGGAACTGATCAATATACGACAGTAAGCATAAGAAATTTCGATGATTCACACAAGTTGTTATGAAACCCTGAGTTCCAAATATAAAATGCCGCGGAATGAATAGTGGTGAAACGACCAAGCAATATAGGGTGTCTTATACTCCCAGAGTACTTTGAAGAACTTTGTTATTGTATTCACATAATATTTCATTTTTAAAAGGACGCCAGAAGATTAATATGAAATCATTTTATTTAGCCCTCACACTCCTCACCTGCGTAAAGCATATCCCAGGGCTCGGAATGAAAAAGTTTACACTTACAGTAATCTTCCAAACAAATTTGTTCACTTTCTTTGTTTTTTTTTTTTATTTTGGTAATATCAGTCAGAATTCATATGATTCACACACTTTCTACACACACATAATTCTTAATCTAAACAAATGGTATATGTGCGCAGTCTAATAAACCTAACGCAATTATACTTTAACCTCACATAAAGTCACAGACTGGAACCCAAAAGGTTGACAGAGAAGTCCTCTAGTACAAAGGTCATTTAATTCAGGTGTGTAGTAAACGAATTGTACAATCGGACTTTGTTAGCTGGCGCCATATCAATCCTTGCAAATCCATAACTCCCAGACGTTCTTACTTTCAGATATGTGCAACGTATGTAAATAACGGGTTTTCAATAGGCATGCAGCTATTTGGAATTGGTATTGTTTTTCGGAGTATGTGAGTGACATTTATAGCAGTCACTGAGTGACGTTTGTGTTATAAAAGTGGTAAATTTGCAAATAGTGAAAATGTGAAATTTCAATGTCGAAGCTTCTATTCACTTGTGAGTTCAAACAAAGCTTTGAGCGACTGTAATCGTGTGGTCAACCTGACTGAAGATTAAACTTATACGCCATCAATGCGAATGAGATTTTTGATATTCGAGTCCTTTTTTGAAAGTGCTATGGTATTTCACTTCCTTATTGGACATTTGGATTATATTATTTATCAAATTTCACTAAGCGAAACTTATAAGAAAATAAAACCATTTTTATTTTCTAAAACACATCTTTTAATTGTTGGGCTCACTTTGATATACCCTATACAATCGCGGAAGTTCATATTTTATGACTACATATTTTCACATAAAAGTTGCCCAGCAATAAAAAAGAAATATCGCTGTAGAAAGTTTTGAATTGCTACCTAAATATATGATCATATACAGGGTAGTTTTGGGAGCACATATATTGATACATAGAAGGGTAAAATATGAAAAAAATGTTTGTATAAATGTATTTTATATACTGCTATCACTCAAGCATACAACTTTTGTGACGCCAACGCTACTTTCCACATAATCTTCTTCTTCTTTATTGACGTTGATAGCACTTACGCGGTTATAGCCGAATTTACAACAACGTGCCAATCGTTCTTCTGTTTGCTACACTGTTTGGCGCCAATTGGAGACTCCAAGTGTAGCCAGGTCTTTCTCCACCTGGTCTTTCCAACGGAGAGGAGGTCTTCCTCTTCCTCTGCTTCTCCGTCGGGTACTTTCAGAGCTGGAGTGTTTCTATCCATTCGGACAACTTGACCTAGACAGCGAAGCTACTATCTCTAGCTTCGCTGAACTATGTCAATACCGCCGAATATCCGGTGCAGCTCTTCGTTCCATCGACTGCGGTATTCGCCGTTGTCAATGCTCTGAGGACTGTAAATCTTCCACAAAACCTTTCTCTAGAAAACTCGTACCGCCGACTTATAGAGTTTGGTTTTGCTCGTCAAGAGACTTTACTTCTTAATTGCCTACCTAGTCCGAAGTAGCACTCTTGGCAAGAATTATTCTGCGTTGGATTTCGATGCTGATATTATTATTGGTGTTAATATTGATTTCAAGATAGACGAAATTATGTACGACTTCGAAGTTATGACAGTCAATAGTGACGAGGGAGCCAAGTCGCGAGTGCGACGACTGTTTGCTTGATGACAGGAGATATTTCATCTCGCCCTCGTTCTCTACCAGATTCATTTACTTCGCTTTCTTATCCAGTCTAGAGAAATCAGAACTAACGGCGTAGTTGTTGAAGCCATTGATATCAAAATCATAGCTGGAAAAAGTCACACGATAGGGAGTCGCCTTGTCTGAAACCTCGTTTGGTATCTAACGGCTCGGATAGGTCCTTACTTATCCTGTCGGATATTTTGGTATTGATCAACGTCAGTTTACACTGCCGTATTAGCTTTGAGGGGGGGACATACACAATCAGTAGTAGGAAATTTCAGGAGATACGTATGTTGAAAATTCCAATACTTTAACGCATTGGGTGCAAGGCTTAATCGTTTAGAAAAGCCTTCGATTGTTTAGAATAAATTAGTAACTGTGGTCAGAGAATCGGAATACTAAGTCGAACAGTTCTTGAAATAAATTAATGTTACTATTCTTTTATGGCAAAATATCATAATATCAGAGCACGCCTTCATTGACACCGCTCAGCTGTGAAGAGTTTCTAGTAAGCCAAGACGTTTAAAATATATACATAAATAAATCTTTAATCAAAATTGCAAATTTACTCTACACAACACTATGCATGGAGCTACAAAGCTCGCTGGGTAGTAAAAACGCACGGCGAACGCATCTGACTTTCTATTCCTTCTCTTTTTAGTTTCTGCAGAGTTATTGAGTACTCGGATAGCTCGATTCCTCCTGTGAAGCTGCAAGCAACATATTTGCTCTACTTTTTTAAATCATTCCATTCAATTTGTTTAATAAACTACTCATGCAATCTCAATACGCTACGTTTGGAAGAATGGGGGACAGCTATTTTTCACAACTGGAAATACCGAATTTCACTCGCAATTCTTTGTTTTGTTGGGAAAAATTTAAAACAATACATTTTTAGTTCCTAGCAATTTGTTTACTTTATTTCTCATTCAAATTCAATTCTATTTTATTTCTTGTTTTTTAGCTTTTTTTGCCATTGATTGGACAAATTATCTCGGATGAGAGGTACTCTTCGACATGCGAGTACTTCAGACGCTGCCAACTCTGGCAGTTACAGATTGCCTCGCATGCCATGGCAACAAAATCAAAACCGTTCCACTTGAGGGCAAGGTAGGAGGGGAAGGGTACTAGTGGATATACGATTGGTGCAATGAAGCTTACGCATAAGAAGGAGAATTGATGTTGTTTGACGTTTCTAAGCGGCTTAATGTAATCCGCATTCAAGTAGTCGCATTCTTCAAGTCAAGCTCTGTATGAATACAACCTCGAGCCACAATGATTGGCATGTGATACATCACCGTAATACATCCAGATAACAAATGCACTCAAAACTCACACACACATACAACTGGGCCCAAAACACTTTTGCACGCCAGTCAACCTTCCACCTTCACAGACGCTCGGTCACTGCCACCGTAAGGACACACAAATCAGGCAGGCATTGTGTTTACACATATGTTAAATATATACTCATGTATCCATCGAGGACTGTGCTTTGATTTTGTAGTACGCCTTGTGTGGACGGTTCGACGGCGTAAGCGTAGAGGCGAGATAAGCGGACATGAAACGAACTTCATCCACAAATTGTTATTCAATCCATATCCTCGACTCTCTGCAGCTGTACCGGGTAGTGTTAATGGTTGTTACAAGCAGAGCTATTCAGAAAATAAATACAAGTATTTTAAACTTGTGCTCCGGCTATTACGGGAAAGCAACAGTTCATACCTCGGAATCCAGCAAACATAATCACTCACGTGCACAGATATTTCGGTGGCATAGCTTAGCGTACTGAGTGCGGAGGCATTATAAAGGGTGGCTGGTGAAAGAGCCGTTTATATTTAGATGGCCCATGAGTGGGTGGGGGAATACTCTTTGTGCTGTCGGGATGGTTAAATGGCTGGCTGCAGACACTCAACTCCATTTATGTCATTTATTGTCGATTATATATTTTGGTGGCGTGTTGGAAAGATTGGCACTCGCTACACTTTTCGAAACAATGAAGGTCCTTTTACATTACACATTTTAATTTTCATATTCACCAAATACAGTGTCACATTATTATTTCCGTCTGCTGTTGCCCCGATATCGAACAAAACTTCCGGTTTCTCTTAAATTTATTTATTAATTTTTCCCATCAATTCGCATTCACACCGGATATTGATAACGCAGTTTTAAATAAACAAATTTTTATTTACTGCTGGTTTGCTTGTAATTGGTTTCATCTGCTTCAAATATACAAATACCTGTATGTGTGTTCTAATCACGAGATCAGCGGTTTTTATTTATTTTTAATAGTATTTTCGAAATATTTAACTCAAGGCCACACAACTACCAGTTAATTGCTACTGAAATCCAGTCTTTGGCCAAGCAGGTAAAATGTCTAGAAGTTATCTCCTCAAAAGACAAAGCGTTCCATGCGAGCGCTTCCGATCGCTCATTTTATATGAAACTATATGCTAAGGTGGTCCAATATCGGTGGTTACGACAAATGAGCAGCGTCTTGATGAGAAAAAGACTTGCGCAAAATTTCTAATCGATATCACAAAAACAGAGGGACTAGTTTGCATGTATACAGATGAGCAGACGGACGGACGGGCTCATAATGCTGAAGAATTTTATATACACATTGTTTCTGACATTGCCTTCTTTGGTGTTACAAACTTCGTTGCAAACTTAATATGCTCTGTTCGGGGTGTAATGAAGTTTAATAAGCATTACCAGAAAACCCAGGGGATTATACAAAACAGGGTTCTAAAGGTAGCCATAATTTCAGAGACCGCTCTTTTCGCTAAAATATACAAAAAGGTGTGTTTCCCGATCCCTGGAAAGTCCATCGTCTGATTTTAATCCCAAAATCAAAAAAACACCAGATGAACCTTGATCGTATCGACCTCTGTGTATGCTCTACACAATGGGAAAAGTGTACGAAAGCATAACAAGAAGCCGCTTGGAGTTTGCAATCAGGGAAGCGGGCGAATTATCAGAAAGAGAATACGGCTTCAGAAAACAGAGATTCACTATTCGCCAAAAAAAGTTGTCGATACTGCAAAATCTGCAGTAAGAGGCAGAAGATGGAAAGGTGGTACAAACAAATATTGTACACTAATTATCCTGGACGTAAAGAATGCATTTAACTCTGCTAAATGTACAAACATATTCGAAGCCCTATATAAAATATGCGCCCCACAGTACCGCATAAATATTGTTAAGAGTTATTTTGAAAATAGGAAGCTGATCTACGACACCAAAGAAGGCACCAAGAGCTACCATATTTGTGGAGTACCACAAGATCCTGTTTTAAACCCTCTTTTGTGGAATCTCGTGTTTGATGGGGTGCTAAGAATACAACAACCAAAAGATGTTAAGCTAATCGCCTACGCGGACGACTTTATGGTGGTAGGAGTAGCTAAACAACTTGATGACTTCCAAAATAAATGTAATGTATGCTTAAATGGTCTGCGCCAATGGTTTTCCTCTATGAGTTTGGAACTGGCTGAGCACAAAGCAGAAGTATTGCTTATAAGCACCAGGAAAACTGAGGAAAAAATAACTCTCACTATAGGAGAGTGTGGGATTATTTCACAAACATAGTTGAAGTACTTAGGGATAATACTAGACTCCAAACAGAAATTCAAGCAGCACTTGGCATATACATCAAATTAACCAAACAAGATTTACAATGCCTTATCAAGAATTATAGCAAATAGAGGCTGTGTGCGCTCCAGCCAACGACTTCTAATAGCAAAAGCGATGAGCGCAGTAATACTATATTCTGCTTCAGTATGGACACAGGCACTAGAAATAAAAGCGTATGCCAGACCAATAAATACGGTGCATAGAATCACAGCAATAAGAATAACAAGTGCTTTCCGAACCATACCCAGCGAAGAAGCTGAAGTACTAGCTAGTATGCCGCTAATAAATATCCAGGTGGACGAATTCACGAGATTATATGAACTATCAGAGCCAATAACAGAAATCAAAACGAGAGAGGAGTGAAAGAATGTAGTAGCAACGGTACGGTGGACTCACAGACTTATACCTGACATCCCAACGTGGATTACTAGACAACATGGGGACCTGGATTTCCACTTGACCCAAATATTAAGCGGACATGAGCTCTTCATCAGATATCTTTACAAATTTCAAACTGCGTCAGTCTTTTTTTTTTTAAGTAGGGGGAAGCATCAAAAGCCGGAGTGCGGAACTTTAATCCGCTAAACCTAACCTACTCCCAACTCCAGACTCTCCCACGGAACCACCTGATTAAGTATTACATCGTGGGAGTGATAAGACATTTAAGTCTCTTCTATGGCACGGACTGACGGACGCCTACTCTGGTCTATACGTCTCAGTTTTGTCATGATTGAGGCTGCCGCTTCGCTGACAGCTCTCCAGTTCTCAGTGGACTGACACATGAGTGTCGTCAAATTTTCCACCGTAAAACTACCACCGAGTTGAAGAGGGATGCGAGACGCATTTGTAGACAGAAAAAGAAAGAGACCGAAATGCGTGAGTACGAAGAGCTTGATAAGCTGGCCGACAGGGGTAATGCTCGAAAATTCTACGAAAAGATGCGGCGGCTTGCAGAAGGTTTCAAGACCGGAGCATACTCTTGTAGAACCCCCCAAGGTGATCTAGCCACCGATGCCCAGAGCATACTTAAATTATGGAGGGAACACTTCTCCAGCCTGCTGAATGGCAGTGCACGCACAACACCAGGAGAAAGCGAACCCGATACCCCAATCGATGACGATGGAGCAGACGTTCCATTGCCCGACCATGAAGAAGTTCGAATAGCAATTGCCCGTCTGAAAAACAACAAAGCGGCAGGGGCCGATGGATTGCCGGCCGAGCTATTCAAACACGGCGGTGAAGAACTGATAAGGAGCATGCATCAGCTTCTTTGCAAAATATGGTCGGACGAAAGCATGCCCAACGATTGGAAGTTAAGTGTGCTATGCCCAATCCATAAAAAAGGAGGTCCCATAATCTGCGCCAACTACCGCGGGATAAGCCTCCTCAACATCGCATATAAGGTTCTGTCGAGCGTGTTGTGTGAAAGATTAAAGCCCACCGTCAACAAACTGATTGGACCTTATCAGTGTGGCTTTAGACCTGGTAAATCAACAACCGACCAGATATTCACGATGCGCCAAATCTTGGAAAAGACCCGTGAAAGGAGAATCGACACACACCACCTCTTCGTCGATTTTAAAGCTGCTTTCGACAGCACGAAAAGGAGCTGCCTTTATGCCGCGATGTCTGAATTTGGTATCCCCGCAAAACTAATACGGCTGTGTAAGCTGACGTTGACCAACACGAAAAGCTCCGCAAGAATCGGGAAGGACCTCTCCGAGCCGTTCGATACCAAACGAGGTTTCAGACAAGGCGATTCCCTATCGTGCGACTTTTTCAACCTGCTTCTGGAGAAAATAGTTCGAGCTGCAGAACTCAACAGAGAAGGTACCATCTTCTATAAGAGTGTACAACTGCTGGCGTATGCCGATGATATTGATATCATCGGCCTCAACACCCGCGCCGTTAGTTCTGCTTTCTCCAGACTGGACAAGGAAGCAAAAGAAATGGGTCTGGCAGTGAACGAGGGCAAGACGAAATATCTCCTGTCATCAAACAAACAGTCGTCGCACTCGCGACTTGGCACTCACGTCACTGTTTACAGTCATAACTTTGAAGTTGTAGATAATTTTGTCTATCTTGGAACCAGCGTAAACACCACCAACAATGTCAGCCTAGAAATCCAACGCAGGATAACTCTTGCCAACAGGTGCTACTTTGGACTAAGTAGGCAATTGAGAAGCAAAGTCCTCTCTCGACAAACAAAAACCAAACTCTATAAGTCACTCATAATTCCCGTCCTGCTGTACGGTGCAGAGGCTTGGACGATGACAACAACCGATGAGTCGACCTTAAGAGTTTTCGAGAGAAAAGTTCTGCGAAAGGTTTATGGTCCTTTGCGCGTTAGCCACAGCGAATATCGATGGAACGATGAGCTGTACGAGATATACGACGACATTGACATAGTTCAGCGAATTAAAAGACAGCGGCTACGCTGGCTAGGTCATGTTGTCCGGATGGATGAAAACACTCCAGCTCTGAAAGTATTCGACGCAGTACCCGCCGCGGGAAGCAGAGGAAGAGGAAGACCTCCACTCCGTTGGAAGGACCAAGTGGAGAAGGACCTGGCTTCGCTTGGAATATCCAATTGGCGCCACGTAGCGAAGAGAAGAAACGACTGGCGCGCTGTTGTTGACTCGGCTATGATCGCGTAAGCGGTGTCTACGCCAGTAAAGAAGAAGAAGAAAACTACCACCGAGTGTAGTTTTAAGTTTTTCCCTTGCACTTATAAAGCGCGGGCAATAAAAGAAAACATGCTCAGAGTCTTCACAGCACTCTGAACACGACGGACAATTCGGACTAATGTCGTGCTGGAATCTGTATAGATAGCTTCTAAAGCATCCATGGCCACTTAATATTTGGGTTAGGTGGAAATCCAGGTCCCCATGTCGTCTGTCGATCCAGGAATGGATATCTGGTATGAGTCTGTAGGTCCACCGTCCTTTGAGTGAGGTTTGCCACCGCTGCTGCCATATAGTTAAGCTTTTCCCTCTCTCTCTTCTTTTGGCTCCTGTAGTTGGCTCTGATAATTTGTACACCCGCTCGTATTCGTTACCCTGGATGTCAATGGGCATCATACTAACTAGCGGAAAGCACTGATAACTCTTAGTGCCGACAGCCTGTGCACTGTGTTTATTTGTCTGGCATATGCTTTGATGCCCAGCGCCTGGATCCATATTGGAGCCGCATATAATACAACCGATCTCATTTCCTTTGCCAGTAAAAAACGCCGGCTGGAACGCACGCAGCCTCTATTTGCCATCATTCTTGATAAGGCATCCAGGATTTTGTTCGCTTTACCTGCAGTGTATTCTAGGTGGTCCTTAAATTTTAGCCTTGAGACTACTATTACTCCCAAATATTTTAGGTGTGGCTGTGAGTGAATTTGGCACTCCCCTATGGTGAGGTGTATACTTTCCTCCACTTTTCTTGTGCTTATGAGCAAGACTTCGGTCTTTTGCTCCGCCAGTTCTAAACTCATTGAGGAGAACCATTGGCGCAGACCGTTTATGCACTCGTTGCATTTGCTCCGGAGGTCATCGAGGTGTTTAGCAACTGCTACCACAATAAGGTCGTCTGCGTATGCAACTAATTTAATACCATTCGGTTGGTGTCTCCTTAGCACCCCATCATACATTATGTTCCATAAAAGGGGGCCTAGTACCGAGCCTTGCGGTACTCCACTCGAGATAGAGTAGCTCTTGGTGCCTTCATCTGTATCAAATAAAAGTCGCCTGTTTGCAAAATAACTTCTGACAATTGAGGAGTGCTTATGTCATACAGAGCTTTGATTATGTTTGCCCACTTTGCTGAGTTAAAGGCATTCTTCACATCCAGGGTGACCAGTGCACAATATTTTTTTGTTCCGCCTTTCCATCGCTTGCCACTTACTGCGCATTTCGCGGTGTCAACGACATCGGTTAGTGCGTCAATGGTGGACCTCTTTTTCATAAAGCCGTATTGTCTTTCTGATAATCCGCCGGCTTTCTGGATTATTAACTCCAAGCGGTTTCTTATTATGCTTTCATATACTTTGGCTCTTTGCATGCACAGAGGTCGATATGATGAAGGTTCCTCCGGGGGCTTTTTTGGTTTAGGGAGTAGAACCAAACGCTGGACATTCCATGGGTCGGGAAATATTCTTTTTTTAAGCATGCATTATACATGTCCGCGAACAATTTTGGTTTCAAAGTCAAAGCTTCCTTTAATGCTCTATTTGGTATGCCATCTAATCCAGGCGCTTTGCTGCTTTTAATTTTTCTGGTTATGGCCAATATTTCTTCTTCACTAACTAGCTGTGGTGCCTCTACGACTTCGGTTCGGGGCTTAGCATAAGAAGTAGTGTGGTGTTTTGAGGACAAAGTTTCTACGATATTTTTCATAAAGGATACGCTTTTGGGTTGTTGTGCGTTATTTTTGAATTTAGACATACAGATTTTGTATGCTGTTCCCCAGGGGTCTTCGTTTGCTTCCTCACAGAGTTGTTCAAAACACTTCTTTTTACTGCGGCCAATAGCTGATTTTAGAAGCTTCTTCTGTCTTTTAAATATTTGTCTGAGACTGCTTTCATTTTCTTCCCGTTGATTACGTTGCAGGCGGAGTCTAGCTGAAAGGCAGAGATTCCTAAGTCCAGCTATTTCTTCATTCCACCAATACGCTGCGTCAGTCTATATTGTTCGATATGTACGTGTTCTGAATACGTGTTTTTCCATTGTCCTCAGTTTCTAAGGAAAAGTTAGAAATTGCACTAAGTGGTAATTTAACGGCGGAAAATTTGTCTGCACTTATGTGTCAGTCCTCTGCTGTTCCCGAAGCTGCAAATTCCGTCATGACTACGCTAAGACAGCTGCAGCAGAATAGGCTCCAGTCCATCCGTGCTACAGAGGAGACGTAAAATGTTTTGTCACTCCCATGAAGTAATACCTTATCTGGTGGTGGGAGAGTCTTGAGTTGGGAGTAGGTTAGGTTGAGCGGATTAAATTTCTGCACTCCGGCTTTCGATGCTTCCCTTATATACAGCATAGAAAAATATAAATTCGTTTAAAAAATATATTGAAATACATGTAATTTTTATTCTTGCGGCGTATTAAATTTCTTTATCAGCATATATATTTTTAAAGCAGTCATTGTGGTTATGTAAATGCAATTCAAGATAAGTGTACATTCCATTTCTAAAAATAAATTAAACGAATATATAAAGCATATATTTGGATGTGAATGAAAAAAATGGTCAGTTCAGATAATATTTCACTAAAAATATTTAACAAAACTGGTAACATCGCAACCTTTTTTACCAAACCTGTTTAACTAAAACTGTTTTTTTCTCGTGAGTTCTTTGATAAGAGAATGGGGCAGTCATAAATGCAACCGTGTATGAACTACCGCTTTAAATGATCAGTGTAGGCACCTAATTTAAATCGCGAATTTCTGCTTCAAAATATAGCCTCAAGAATTCGTCTACCTGAAGAGGCAATGCTCGATACTGAGAGCTATTTGAAGTGCAGCCATACTAAGAAAATACAAGTTTAAAGTACGGTTGAGATCCTGCCTATCATATATAAATAGTATATTTATTCCGTTTATGCAATATTATTCTAGTAATTCAAACCAAGATCTTGCATCTACCAAAGTATTTAATTAAATGTCAAGTCATTTCATTCATTCAGTCACATAAAATCACAAAAAGAGCAAAAAATGTTATTCAACATAGTTCTCTTCAAGAGTGAAGCACTAATTATAGCGATCCTCAAACTTTTTAATACCATTTTTGTGATACGATTTTTCCTTTGCCTCCAAATAGGTCTCAGTTTAGGCGATCACCTCTCCATTCGACGAAAATTTCTTCCCAACGAGCATTCTTTTGAGATCTACGTAAGAACAGGATATAGTCGATCATTGATTTTTGCCATCATTTTTACTGACTTGTGTCAGTTGACAAATAGAAGTATTTTCTTTAAATGCTGCAATTTTTCTTTAATTTCGTCCTTCAAACAGTCCAGTAATGTTATGTAATAGTATCTGTTGAAGATCCTTCCTTTTTCAAAGTAGTCAACAAAAATTATTCCATGTGCATTCCAAAATACCGACGACATAACTTTGCCAGCCGACTGTTGCTTTTGTCCACGATTTAGAACGAGTCCATCGTGTGAACTCCTACTGAGTGACTGTCGATAGGACTTCGGAGTGAAATAATGGAGCCATCATCATCCATTGTCACATATACTTGTAGATGCAAAAAGTCGGGTGATTTTCCTGGGGTAGTTTCCGGAAACTCGTCATGTTTTTACTTCAACTGTATTTCTTCACTTTAAAAATCAGGTATATTGAGCTACCGTTTGAATTAAAGCCTTAAAAAGTAATGACAACTAAAATTCAGAATCTTTGAGCATTGAATAATAGGTACATTCCTAATATTCGTAGAAACCATGTTTGATGAATTCGTCCTCTTCTTTCGGCATGAGTGAATGAATGTTAGTACTCTCCTAGCATCAAACCTGATCCAAATTTATGCCCTGTTATATATTTGCTCTACCATACGTCGCAAAGCCTAATTTTCTAAAACCTTACGACATCCAACTTATTCTTTAGGTGGCTTTCTCATTAAGAATTCCGAAAACTCAGTATTCCTTAATAAAAATGAAATTTTCCGATCATAACAAAACGTCAAAAAACATTATACAAAGGTTGATTCTCAAAAGCTGAGGAGCTAGTTAGCGTATATACAGACTAAGTCGACTGAGCGACTGATCATTTATATATGTTGATATATACCTTATAGAGACTTCGACCTTTATTTTTGCGAATTATAAACATCGTGGCAAACTTAATAGTCACTGTTCAGTGTATAATGAATAGCTCTTTAGTATAAGCTGAAAGTTTAGAGCATTTATTCTTGTTCGTTTAAACGTTCAAGTCGAATTCCATGTAGCAGTTCGTGTTGAAGGCCGTTTAGGAAAACATTAAGCGTTGTGTGTCAGCTAAAGGAAATCACACCCAGGCAAAATTGAGTTAATGAATAAGAGAAATGGGTGCGTGCGTGCGTTAGGCGAATATTCGCCGCAAAATGGCCAGCAGGCTCATTACAGCCATGCTAGTTGTATTTAATTGCACTTGCGTTGTTACATTCTGCGTACCAACAACCTCGGCTTCCTCGCGTTGACTGGGCCTTCGCAACTTTTATTTATGAATAATAACAATACCGGTGCAAGCCTGCTCGTAACTAGCTTTATAGTGAACGAATAAAATGTTCATAGCATTTTTATGAGTTCCGCCGCTTGCCATACCGTTTCCTAACGGCACCTATCCACGTCCTCCTCGTATGCACAATATCTCTCACTACTTGAGTTTGGAAGTAATGAGCAGTCAAACGGTTGCTGCGTTTTAATTCACCAAACATGTTTTAGTTGTTGTTGCGCCAATTTGGCATGTAAAATCGGCATAAATTACTTTAAGCGTTATATTCGGTATAACACATAGTATTTCTACTCGTCATGTAAGGAAAGTACGACTATTTTGTGTTTGTTTAATTTCATACTTGATTATCAAAGGTAAACATGTGTGGGATGTTCTCTTAATAGGTGAGGTTTCCCTTTAATATTATAATTATTGTTTTTTGTAATAACCTACAAACTATGTATATACCGTTGTATTGTTATAAATAAATTTTAAGTACCTATATTTCTATGTATATGAAAAACCAAGAAACAGTTTTCGTTTTTTACCATGTCGTATGTAGCCAAGTTGAGGGGGCTTTGAGGGACAGCTAAGTAGTATTCAGTGCGTGCTTAAGAAAAACATGTACTGTGACTAAACATTTAGAGCTCGTTGGCTATATATTATCATCATATTAGTATACTTGTATAAAAGGACGTTCGATATGGGCGGATGATTTAATATCAAAACATAGGCAAGATATGCCACACATTTATGTTCCAATATTTTTGAGGTAGACCAACGGTGATTAACCATTATTTTCAACCTTAAAACGATGATTCATTCGCAATATCCGAGGTTTTTTTTAATGTTCAAATGTTCTTAGAAAAAATTTGGGATCTCATGAACATTCACATTTAAAATTGCCCTCTTGTAGAGCAGTATCGAAACTTATAATGTTTAAAATTCAAGGGCAACATACTGTTATCCGATTACTATTTACCTAAAACTAATCGAGATAGATATAGGGTTATACAATACATAAATAAATGGCCAAGATGGCAAGACAAGTTGAAATCCGGGTGACTGTCGGTCCGTGCGTCCGTGCAAGCTATAACTTGAGTAAGAATTGAGATATCTTCATGAAACTTGATAGGCGTCTTCTGCGGCAAAGACCGTCATCGGACCACTGCCACGTTCACAAACGCCATTAACAGAATAACTAAGCACTAAACTAAGATATAAAACCTAACTTGGCACATGCAATCACAGTGGCATGGAACACCTGTGGGAAAAAAATATTGCAAAAGGGAGCGTGGACCCAATCCTCTGATAAATTTAACGCACATTTCTCCTAAAATTAAATCAGATTATAACCCTGCTCACTTCCCATATAACGGTAATGTTAAAAACTACTAAAAGCGCTATAAATCTATAACCAAATACGCCAGAGACAAGTTTTACCCCCGATGGTATGAGAGGGCTTTTTAGGAGGCGGGATAAAAATGGAACGATGGGCGTGGCACCGCCCACTTCTATGGGAAATAACATATCTCGGGACCCATCTGACCGATTTCAACCAAATCTGGCAAACAACCACACCTACTTCTATTAAATTCCATTTCAAACTTTTACTTTCCAGTACACAAATCAAGAATGACCTAATGTATCGGGCTAAAGCTTTGCCGAGTACTAAATTTGAGATGTACCATTTTATGATTTAAAATTGTGTATGTAGGACTAAAGCCGCTAGTTACTCAATATGTGGTCCAAAAATATTGGATGCATACTAACAGGCTTTATGTAACTGAAGGTAGTTCCCTGGCTTCAATCCTTGGAGGCTGCGTCCTTACTTGTTCTTATTTGTTTTGTACTGATTTTTCGCACAGCATCAATTAAAAATATATGTTTTTGAATTTCCTTACTTCTTGATTATAAATTAAATGCAGAAAGTGCAGAAAATGATAAAATGTATTTTGGTTTTATTTTTTGCTCCTGAAACTTTTTATAGCGATTTAAGATACATCCTAGTTAAAATGAGGAAGGATCAACTTAGTGTACTAAAAATAAAAAGGACGTTAGAAAATGTGAGAAACTTCGGTGAAAACTTAATATGCTCTATGCAGGGTATAATTATAAAAATATCGAATATTGAATAGTATTATATAGGGTGATTTTTTTGAGGTTAGGATTTTCATGCAGTAGTATTTGACAGATCACGTGGGATGTCAGACATGGTGTCAAAGAGAAAGATGCTCAGTATGCTTTGACATTTCATCATGAATAGACTTACTAACGAGCAACGCTTGCAAATCATTGAATTTTATTACCAAAATCAGTGTTCGGTTCGAAATGTGTTTCGCGTCCGTGTCCGATGAGCGATGAGGCTCATTTCTGGTTGAATGGCTACGTAAATAAGCAAAATTGCCGCATTTGGGGTGAAGAGCAACCAGAAGCCGTTCAAGAACTGCCCATGCATCCCGAAAAATGCACTGTTTGGTGTGGTTTGTACGCTGGTGGAATCATTGGACCGTATTTTTTCAAAGATGCTGTTGGACGCAACGTTACGGTGAATGGCGATCGCTATCGTTCGATGCTAACAAACTTTTTGTTGCCAAAAATGGAAGAACTGAACTTGGTTGACATGTGGTTTCAACAAGATGGCGCTACATGCCACACAGCTCGCGATTCTATGGCCATTTTGAGGGAAAACTTCGGACAACAATTCATCTCAAGAAATGGACCCGTAAGTTGGCCACCAAGATCATGCGATTTAACGCCTTTAGACTATTTTTTGTGGGGCTACGTCAAGTCTAAAGTCTACAGAAATAAGCCAGCAACTATTCCAGCTTTGGAAGACAACATTTCCGAAGAAATTCGGGCTATTCCGGCCGAAATGCTCGAAAAAGTTGCCCAAAATTGGACTTTCCGAATGGACCACCTAAGACGCAGCCGCGGTCAACATTTAAATGAAATTATCTTCAAAAAGTAAATGTCATGAACCAATCTAACGTTTCAAATAAAGAACCGATGAGATTTTGCAAATTTTATGCGTTTTTTTTTTAAAAAAAGTTATCAAGCTCTTAAAAAATCACCCTTTATAACTAAATAATGAGTCTACCAATAGGAGTGAAGTGTACTTTTGCAGCTCGTGGCGGTCATGTTTGTTTGCGGACTTGTGTCAAATTTTGTCAGTATGTTCAATAAGGTTTTACATTTCACTTCCTTACAATGCTTGGAAATTGTCCAAGATTATTACGAAAATTCATGTTCTCCGAAAAATTCCCAAATGCTAGTGACAAAATTGTCACTACTGTGGTAAATCAAATGCTCGTCTGTTTGAGGAAATGCAATTGCGTCGTCAAAAATTGACCGTTTGGTGCGAATTGTGGTATGGGTGGCATCATCAGCGATTATTTCTTTTGAAATGACGCAGACAATTTTGTTACCATCAATAGTGAGCATTATAACCCGGTATTGACCGATGAAACCGACGTGAATAATCTCTTTTTCCAACCAGACGCTGTGCCACCTCATGTTTCACGTCTAAACATGGACACATTGACCGTCAATTGGCCGGTATGAGCATGGGATTTAACGGTACTAGATTATTTTTTCTGGGAATATGTTAAGTCAAAGGCTTATAGCAATTCTCAAGGAGCTTAAAATGCTGTACCGACTCATTGAAAACTGCCGTAAACGAATGGAGATGTGCAAACATAACCATGGAGGACATAAAAAACATAAATGGCAAACAAAAAAGAAAAAAACAGGACCCATTTTGACCAAATTTTATCTCATTTTAAAATCACGTTTTTCTTTTTGGAAGACCCTTTACATGGAACTCGCTCTGGAAAGTTCGTTTTAAAGACAAGCACATTTTCATTGCAAATTTCGATTTTCGAATTTGAAAATACGGAAGAAATGGAAACTTTTACTGTCTTTTGGTACCGTGAATCGAACGAATTGCATGCCCAAATATTCCTCAACGATATGTCCGACAAGTTTCTTTAAAATGTCACAAAATGGAGTTACATTAGCATGCGAAACTTTTTCCAAACACCACTACTTCTTCTGATGGCTCATGAACTAATTTATCAACATCTGGAATTTAGCAAGTACTTTGTGATGATTAGGGCATCTCATGGCTAAACTTGTAGTAGCTCTCTATCAGAAATAGATACGAACTTTTCAGGTGACTTATTAGTTATCCGCCATTTTCTATGAAGCATCCGTACACTATTAAATGTTACTTCGTAAAACTGACAGAGTAAGATAATAGCCACATTGCCCTCACACAACGGGTTCCTTTAAAACTGCATAAATTTTTTTAGCATTAACAGTAATATACATATTTACCAGATTGTTCAATAAGTTTGGTGGTTTGATAAGAAAAACACAATTTTATGATTCAAAATACACTCGATTATTTAGTATAACATCCCCTCCCTGAACATCATTACTTTTGCTCCAATGATTCTCCAATCTGTGAATCCCATCCCTGAAGTGAGAATCCGGAAGGTCTGCAAAATACGCTTCAACAGCCGTTATGAGCTCTTCATTTTATGGAAAATGCCACGCATAAACTTTTGAGTTCTGGAAACAAATGGAAGACGCTGGGAGTCAAATCTGGTAAAAACGGTGGATGCTCCAGCAATTCGAACTTCATGAACTTTAGCCAATATCAAAATGCTCTTGTGACACGGTGCATTGTTCTGATGAAAAAGGATTTTTGTTTTCTGTAAACCGGGTCTTTTTTCGCTAATTGTTTCCTTCAACTGAACCAAAAGGTTGCAATAATGTTCGGAATTAATTGTTTCACCAGTTTGAAAGTAATCCATAAACAAAATTCCTCTCGCATCCCAAAAAACTGATGTCATAATCTTCTTGATCGATTTTCAAACCACTCTTTAGCCTCTTGTTTTGAATCAGGATCATGGTGATAGACCTAATTATCATCCATAGTGATGAATCGATGCACAAGTTCCACTTTGTCCTTTTTAAAACGTTCCAAATATTTCTGATAAAGTCGCATTCGAATGTGTTTTTGTTCCATTATTAGCCTATGCGTCACCCATTATGCAAGCAGCTTTCTGAAACTCAAATTTCACTTAAAATATGGCTCACACTGCCTAATGAGATGTGTAGAGCCTCCACTAAATCTCTCTCAGTAAATCGACGATCTTCCAAAACCATATCTAGTGTTTTGCCTATGATTTCTGATGGTAGGGTAGGGCTTTCAAAACTTTAGACAGTGTAAAATATATCAGGAAGGCTTCTTATTGCTCAAAGTATCCTATTAAGATTAACAGGCTCTCCGAAATCAGTATATCCGTTACTTAGAAGGTCAACAAATTTTCTGTCACAAAACGATTATTTTAGGTGACGAATCATACTATGGAAAGGATCCTTGTTTCATCCAACCATTTAAAAAGCAGTAATCGAGGTTACAGTCTGCGATTTTCAATTTTAAATCTATGAGACTGTCGCATAGCAAGCAGGTCCCAAATTTTTAGTTTGGAGTAAAGTTGTTTGCCAGTTGCGAAAGTGAGCATTACTAAGTCCGATTAATTTTTTGCGGAACAGAGATGGATGCCACGTCACTGGAATCGGAACATCTCTCACACACCCCACAAAAGGATGTATGAGCTCAGCTGAAGCACATAATTTGTTTATATTCACTCGTAGTGTCCACACACAGATTTGCGTTAAAAGCGTATATTTATCATTTGAAGTTTGTGCATGAATTGAAACCGTCACCCATGCGAATTTATGCTGAAATGGCTTAGCGTAAGTGTGTATGCGTGTGGGTGTGAGACATCGATAATTTTTCAAAGCGATCGTTAAAGTGAAAGTAAGCAAATTTTACATCTGCTGAGATTTTGCTTCCCTTATCACCCATATTATCAGCAAAACTAAAGTTCTCACATATGCGCATCTTGAGAAATGTGTGAGTGTGATTTTAACGGTGCTGTGAAAGCTTTGTGTTTGACGCCAAAAAATGGAAAACTGGCCATAAATCATGCGCACGTAATTGGCTTCTATGACGTGCCACACCATTGAGCTGAGAGTACACGCTCCCAAATCGCTCTAGCATCAGCTTTCAATTTTCATTTTCCATTTTTTATGCTCGCGCACTTTACACGAAATTTTCACATTTTATTATCGCTGAAATACAAATTTTACTATGCGCTGGTGCGAGTATTACTTAAGTTCCTTTACTATTTCATCGTTCTTTGGTTCTTTTCGCGCTGTAGGGTTGTAGTTGTGTTTTCACGGCAATTGGGACATAAAAAATCGATGTGATAGCATTTTACCTCATCAGAATTCGGCAAATCTGGCAGCAGCATCTATTGTCGAGAGTAGAGCAATATCAGAGATGTGTTTTCTTTCCTTAAGTGCATATAAAAATTGTGAATGATAAGTCGTGTCATATGAAAATTTTTTCGTGAATTTAGTACCAATTTCGTGCGACCGGTGTTTCCAGGCAATGCAGCCATTTCACCACTTGCCAAACACAGCGAATATTGCCTCGTAAAGACACACCGGTGTGTAATTGTGCCTTCCGTTGACAAGTAAGACAATCGTAAATAAATGTATATAAATCATATGCACGCCCATAAAGCTGTTACCATCGTGCTGAGAAAGGCACCTCTAGTGCACTTAACACTATACTCTTTCCTATATAACAAGGGTACAATTTATTATGACATCACAATGATGCACAAAATAGTGAAAACTTCAACCTTCGCCGAAAAGAAAAGAAAATATAATATAGTTAAGGTCTTCGGCTCGCAACAGTAAATTTTGAGACTTTTGCTGGACGAAAGAATATAGTCCGAGATAGCATTAATAGAGAGAGTATTAATATTTATATTTCGCTCACTTAGATGAAATTAGAAGATCGTATAGAAAATAGGGTATACGATAGTCGAGTCTAAGTAATCGGAACCGGAGTGTCAACTCGGCACCATTACTAGATATTACTTCAGGAGTGATTTCTGCCGCTACAACAACAAGGTCATTTTGACCATCTAAAGATACCAATTTCATTAAATCTCACATCTAACGTTAACTGTGATTGAAATGAAATAAATTTTTCAAGAACTGTGTTTGGATGGAATGAAAAGCCTATACGCCTGACAAATTGCGTTCAAAATTAGAAACGCTTGCAGGAAAAACTTCTCTTGTTCCCAAGTCCCTTCTACGATACCTCAGGTAATGTATGTAAATAACTATATACATTCAGTACGGTAACGAAATGTAGTCTCATTATTTAGTAGCCAAAGGTATCACCGGTTTTTTAAGAAGGTGCAACGTGATTTAGATGTTCGATGGCATCATTATTTGATGATTATTCACTTGCAAACATTCTTGAAAACTTTCCTTTCTTCTTCTTTATGGGCGTAGATACCACTTATGCGGTTATAGTCGAATTTACAATACCGTGCCAGTCGTTCTTCCTTCTCACTGTTTGGCGCCAATTGGATATTCCAAGTGTAGCTAAGTTCTTCCCCACCTAGTCTTTCTAATAAAGAAGAGGTCTTCCGCTCCTCCCGGAAGGTACTGCGTCGAATACTCTCTGAGCTGCAATGTTTTCATCCATTTGGACGATCTAGCCAGCGCAAGCGCTGTCTTTGAATTCGCTGAGCTATGTCAATATCGTCGTATCTCTCGTACAGTTTGGCGTTGCTAATGCGCAAGGCACCATACATTTTCCGCAGAACCTTTCTCTCGAAAACTCGTAACGACGACTCATCAGATGATGTCATCGTCAATGCCTCTGCACCATACAACAAGACAGGGATTATGAGTGACTTGTAGAATTTGGTCTTTGCTCGTCGAGGGAAGACTTTACTACTAAGTCCAAAGTAGCACCTGTTGGCAACCCTTGCTAAGTCTTTCCTTTACTGTTACTAAACTTTTAGTTCCTTTAATTGTATCCAGCGTTTGAAAAGCTACGCTACTCCTGTAGAATTTCATTTTGCTATTGCTACCACTCTCACTTTGTGCCATAGCAGAACAATGAAAAAAAATATAAAAAACATGCTACAAATACAAGAGCTGTAGCACATGAAAATTTTAACTAGTTCTGCTCTACTACCGCTCCCAATTTTTTGCTACCGCTACGCCAGAGCAGAGCAGAGCACTATTTTTGGCTATTGCCACAGCTATAGTTTTTTACCCAACAAAACACTGAGCAGAGCAGAGCACATACTTTAACATTGTTTTGCTATGGCGCCAAAGTGAAAGAGCTAGCTATAGCGAAGCAATAATTGTAGAAATTTTGCTGCTATGGAGTAGTAAACGAAAACTCTGAATGTATCATAGGAGATTACAGTTCTAATTGGAGCATTCGCACCACCATCTTCTTTTTAAATGAAAATGCTACCCTCATCATGGCCTCAAATTTTTTTAAACAGGTTAGCCCCGAACCTTTTGAGTATAGAGAACTGACATCGTGTAACCAGAACTACATTTTGTTAAAAACAAATTTTTAAGTAGAAAGACCCCAATGGGCCAGTTTCATAACTTTCGAGCTTCTCTTTAGCAAAATAAATTGTCGACTTTATTACATACATATCTGTAAATATGTACGAATTCTCGTCTATGATAGAATATAATATACAGCGGGCTTGTCTTCCGCAGTTTCCGGCTTTACTTTAATTAATTTACTATTAATTTAGGGTGTATTGACTGGCAAATATTCGGCAATTGGCAATGAAAAATTGATATTAAGGGTGAAATAATTAGAGGTGCAGAAGAGACAACCTAAATAGTATTTGTCAAATCAAATTCTGTCTGAATAGCTTGAAATAGCCCAATAAATAAGTTGAAATAAATTAACAAGTATCTTTACATCTCGGTATATATTCAATGAGAACAGAGATGCACTGAATTGGCTGTAGAGATTGATACCTTTGTTATATGTGGGCTAAGCTAAAAACGAAATTCGCTTATTTCCACCATGACAAATACAGTGTTTTCCAATAATAGTGATATGACTTCTTTTGTAGTAAGCTTTACATTATTTAAATTGTTATTAAATAAAGAAGCTTGCCTAAAAGTAGATATTTCCGCGCCCATAGTCCAATATGAATTACCCATATTTGGTATGTTATATCATCTTTATCAAATATCACATGCTTCATATTATTTGAGTAAAATAATATAATATATGTGACCTGGTCTACGAAAAGGGAGCTAACGTGCGAAAACTAGTTTTCTGGGAAACAGCTGTTAAAAATAAACAACTCGTTTCGTCAGTTTCTCGTTTTCTCATTAATTGTTCTCCTTTCCAGAGGCTTCAAGGATGTCCAGTAAGTGTTGTTTTTGGTCGGAATATTATTATAGTTCATCGTGTAAGTTGCTAGTGTGGAACATTTAAAAAAGTAACACTGAAGAAGTGACGTTTACTCTAATACCACGCAGCTGTTGTTGTCTTGTTTTCATTCGTCTCTCTTTCCGGATGTTCTGTTATCACATTTGCCTGATCCTTACTTCGGTATTTTCAAAAGTAAGTATGCTGTCAGTAACATCGACACGTATGCAGATTTACTGCAGTGTATCGAGGCATCATCACCTGGGGGTTATAATAAATATCGCCTGAAGAAGTCGTCTGGTATGAATGGGGCAGCTATTTTAAACCACTGTACAAGTCACTTGTTGGAATAACGCAATTCCATCATTTCATAATCTCTACAGATTGTGTAAAAACAAAGAAATTCGCAGACAGTGAAGAAGTGCAGTCCTTTAAGCTTCTGTTAAAACCTATCGATCCTGAAATGCCGAAAGTTATACAACCAGCCGGTTTATCTTTGGAACGTCAGTGGTACATCTATCACAATCTTCGCCGCTTAGTTTCGGATATATCTTAAGTAGATATTGTGGCTCCATTGCCGAAAGATTTGCCATCGAAGAAACGGAAGGCAAAAACTAGTGAAGATGTTCTCAAACCAGACGAGGAACCAGGTCCATCTTCCTCAGGATCAACACGTAAAAAGATCTCAAGGAAAACGACAACAAAGAAAAATACATAAACTACTAAGCATTATTATTTTTGGCCCATAATACGTTTTTCTAGTGTATAATCATGTCTTCATAGCTTATAATTCAATGTATTTTGTTCATTACAAAAAAATTATATTTTTTCGTATTTTTACTCTTCTTTCTCTACATTTTTAGGGAACTTTCAAACAAGTTATGACTTTTTGGATTCTATCACGTGAAAAAGCATCTCATCTTCCATCCGAATCAACTAAAAAGTGAAAATTGATTTTTTGACACCTAAGCCCCCTTTCCGTAGGCCAGGTCACATATAGTAAATCAGATATCCACATACAAAATATAGGTCATATTCATAAGATCGTATAGCATTCATTTTCCAAAGTGAATAGACCTTTGTGCCAAGTTTGGTTTTTAAGTATATTCAAATAATATCGTTGAGAGTGAAAATGATGCGGATCAACTCAGTTACTACACCAACTTTGTCAACTAGGGTTTCATATAGTCTCATAAAGTTATAAGTTATAACGACCCGAAAACATAGTGGTCAGAATTGTATTTGCGTAAACTTATTTTAGTATGCAATCCAACAACAAATTTTTTAAACTAGTATAAAAATGTATGATTTTATGATTTCACGATGCTGTATGACACGTTGTGAAAACCCCAAATGTGTCACACGAAATGAATTCAGGTCAAACTCACGTGCATACCAATTATGGTACGATCTTGTCTCGTATTAGGCCCACTATTATGTAACTTCATGTATGTATGACGAGGTGCGAAGAAAACAGCAACAGCCATATACTAAACGTGGAAATAATAGCAAATGCTGACGATCTCATGGTGGTAGCAGTAGCTAAACAATTAGAAGACCTATGAAATAAATGCAATTAGTGCTTAAATGGTCTACGCCAATGGTTCCCTTCTGTAAGTCTGGAACTAGGGAGTACAAAAGAGAAATTTTACTCATAAGCACTAGGAAGGTGGAAGAATGAATATAGCTCACCATAGGCAGATGAAGTATCTACAAGTAATATTTGATACCAAAAAAATTTAAGGAACACCTGACTTATTCTTCCGATGAAGTGAATGCTCTATTGAGAATGATGGTCAATAGAGGCTGCGTGCGTTTCCGCCGGAGATTTTTAATAGCAAAAGCAATGAGTTCTGTAATATTAATACCATTATGGATATGCTGAAGAAATAATTTTAGTGTATAGACTTTCTGCAATTCGAGTAATTAGTGCTTTCCGGACTATATAAACCAACGCTAATGAAGTATTAGCAGTATGTCACCCATTGACATCCAGAGAGGTGAACTCGACCGATTACATCAGCTATCAGCGCCGGCAAAGGCAGAGGAGAGGAACAAGAGCACTAAATCGTGGACTTACATCGGACATGCACTCGTGGATAGGCAGACGAGATGGGAGCCTGGATTTCCATAAACCCCAACTACTTAGTGGACATGGGTGCTTTAGGAGCTACCTTTACAGATTCCACAATGACATTAGCAAGAACTGACCGACGTGTGCAGAGTATATAGAAGACTCTGAACATGTATAATTTTATAATCCTTGCTTTTCAAATACTAGAGATAAACTAACAACCACACTCGGTGGTAGTTTTACGGTCGATAATTTAACGACACTCATGTGTTAGTCGATTGAGAAAAGGAAAGCCGTAAGCGAAGCGTCAGCATTCAAAATGACAAAACTGAGCGGACAGATTGGGCCTCCGTCAGTCCACACAATAGAGGAGTGGTAAATGTCCTGTCCCTCCACAAAGTAATACTTAACTGGTGGTTCCGTGGAAGAATTTTGAGTTGGGAATAGGTGAGGTTTAGCGGATTAAAGTTCCAATTTCCGGCTTTCTATACTTCCCCTTTCTATAAATAAAAAATGTTTTTCAGTCGCAAAACTAATTTTCTGCGTAACATGTTGTTAAAAGGAAGGCAATGATTTCGAACTTAATAATGTATACGCTGTGTTTCAACATTACAACAGCAGAAGCTCCGGGACATGATCTTATTTATCTAGCTTGTAGTTTGGACCAGGCATCAAGTGATTACCAGATATCAATTTCACATAAAGTATTAGCTGGAGATATTTAGATACAATAAATAAGTATAGAAGAATTTATACATAAATCCTCAGTATAAGGAGACAAATTGCCTGAGTTTGCAAGCCGATTCTTATTTGAATAAACATTTACATACTTTGAATACCTTTGTTGAAAAGCGCAGCAGTTAGCACTTGGTCATAAATTTTAAGAAAAGTGGGAGCGTCCCCGCCTTCCAAAACCTTCAGTGCATAAATCACGCAACGTATTCAAGCTATAACAATTAAACTTAGTACGAAGATATACCTTAACATTTGGTGCACAGCTTGGTAAATGCTCATCAAATATATATATTTTTCCTTTTCAGTCGAATGGGTAATATTTAAAAAACATTTTGCCAACCTTCAAAATTGCCTAGAGCAAAGTGGACGAAGTTTTGACTATTGTTCACCACAGCTCACGTTGTCAACGTAGGTGACCCTCATAACTTAAACACTTCACTGTCACTACACAATTTCTGAACAATATGGAAAACAAGAGTCTAAGTAAATATGATGTCTATAATATGAGTCAACAATTAACAGAAATTAGGATAGTCAGCTGACATTTTTGCCACAGAAATATCATCTAATTCACATAGATACCCAGAAATATTTTTCGCCGGTTAAGTTTATACAAATTGCGAGACTACCTTTCAGTCCCTCTTCTTATTTTTAATATTTTAGAAAACTTACTTCGCCTCTTAAGCTCTTTCAGGCTTCACGCAAAGAACGAATTAAACACTTTCAAAATAAACACTGCACTTTTTAATTAGGAGTTTGCATTTTTTTCTCACATGAATTATATGACCTCACGTATTTTACACAAACACAGGAGTGTACACGTAAGCGTAAGTTCATAGACGACTCATAAGTCTCCATTAAGCGGACAGTCTGGCGAGTGTCCCTTTCGAATTATAAATAACAACAACAATGAGTAATATGCAAATTTGTAATTGTTTACCTACGTTTCGCAGCAGGTTTAATTAGTAATATTAACGAGGGTGACAGCACCTGGCGGCCTCAATAACAACACCCTCCCGTCGACTCGCCGTCTCACTCTCGCACCGGCAGCTCATTAACACGCACAAGCGAAATTTCAGTAATTTCGTGTTAATTGCAGGCAGTAGTATCCATTCACGAATTTATGCTTACTCACTTACTTGGGCCCAGACTTACTGGCAGCGTTGTGGCGGTGCTTAATTAAAATATATGTTCGCTTGTCCTTGATCCCAAAACGCGACTAACAGCCGAGACTCGTCCAGACACACACACGTCGGTACATGAGGACATAAATTCATAATCAAATGTGGAAACATTGCCCAAGTCAAATGTACATTATTTTAAATTCAAGCCACTGCGACACACACGGCATATAAACATTCCTTCGCTTTTATGCGCGAAAAACAACTGAAGGAGTAGGATAAACTACGGGTGGCATGAGACCCCTGAATTGTGGATAATCTGCGGAAACTTCGCAACTTCTCAGCGTGTTGGGGGCTTTTTGAAAACCCACAAAGCGTGTGCATAAATAAACCTATTGGACACAGTGACGTTGAAATCATCACTGCCTCGAATTTCCTGCATAAAACCACATCCATAATAAAAACAAAGCAATTACACTCGGTAACAGGCAATATTCGCACACAAACAGCAATAAATTATACAATTTAAATTACAGCCATATAAATTTGAAGCAACAACAAAGTTGAGAACACGCCCATCGTTGAGACTTCGAAAGCAGCAGCGAACTCACTCAGCGGGAACAATAAAAAATTATGTATTTCAGAAGCGAGTAATAAAAGGAAAATTTCTTGATAAACAAGACTCTGCCCAGCGTTCTGCCTTAGAAAGCCAAGCAGAGCAGCTGCGTTAACCATCTGCGGAGGAGTGGGAGGCCAGCCTTGAAGCAAAAGCTGTACGAAACCTGCCACCAAACCAAAAATATGCTTTGCGATGAGAGCAAAAGCCAGCGTATTTTTAAAATAAATCCACTTTTTAAGGGCGGGAAACTTGAACAGTTATCGCGGTGGTTTTTAAATAACCAGAAGGAATCTTAAAATTATGGCTATCGACTAGCTTCATATTAATGATTAGTACGCGTGGCAGCTATTTATCTGAGCCAAAACAGGTCAAAATGTTTGGATGTAACTTGGTAAACTTAATATACCCTGCTCAGCGTGTGAAAAGTATGATGCTTATTTTGAATTTTCGCTGGGAACTCAAAAGTTCTGTAGAGGATAGACATGTATAAATAATGCAAGAATCAAAAATGTTCAAAATTCATGTTTGTAGGAATCATTGGAATATGTGCGTACAATTTTAAACGGTTTCTTCATCAAAAATAAGACAGTTGCTAAGTATTTGGAATAGTAGAAAAGATTTACAGCCAAATGCGCAATGAAATGGATTATAACTTGTTCAGTAATCCGGTTTTGAGTATGTATTATAACACGTGCTTCCCTAGAGACTGATGTCATAACCTTTCCTGCCGACTTTTTGTCTTTCCACTCTTGAGAACCGGTTCACCATGTGCAGTTCACTAGAATGACTGTCGATTTTACTCTAGTGGGAAATGATGGAGCTATATTTCTATTGTCACACACCGACCCAAAAATTCGGTTTAATTACATTTAAAAAGCACTGAAATACTTCTCAGAATCAGTTATTCGTTGTTTTTGTTGGATTATGAACCTGCGAGGCACCCACTTTGAGCAGAGCTTTCGCCTCTTTAGAACATCATTGTCCTCGGTACTCATTTCGCCTATTTCCAGCTTAGCAAATATCTTTTCAAAGGTGGTTTTCCCTAAGCCCAAATTCAACAGTATTTTCCCCCAAAAAGCAATGCTTTATTAACACACGAAATGCTTAATGACTAATTTTTTTGTAAACTAACACAGTTTGCTTCACAAAAATGCTATAACTCATTAACTAGTAGTCATCTATCTATCTATGTATCAGCCACAGTGAAGCGTGGACGGGTCCTTTAGTTTATACATATATAATCTTATATCTATCTCGCTTAATTCTAGGTGATACGAACAACCTTCAGGTGAACAAAATTGTAATACTTTATAGCACATGGTTGCAAGATTATAAAAAAATGCTACACATTGTAATTAGAAAATTTGCCATGGATAAATATTAATTAACTTTTTAAAGTTAATCTTCAAGTGTTTATTTTGTAAAATATGTTTCCTCGTTGTGGCAAACTTTCAGTTTTAATTTCCCATTCATAATAAAAAAAACATCAGTTTTATATTGTATATGTATTGTGATCTATAAGACTAAGGAACAGCAATTTCACAAATTTTCCATTGATAAACATAAACAATACATAAATAATGATTTTTATAATAATAATATTTTTTAAAAAGAACAGAAGTTATTTTTGCTCAATACATTCAAATATTGATATTAATATTAGTATAATTACTACGTGATCCCAATTTTTCTCAATTAGGTAGTCGGGCAGTTCGGTCGTCTGCCGTCAGCGAATATGAAGAATTTACGAAAAAACCTGAGAAAACTCTTTATTAAGTGGTTTATAGCTCACCAAATCCAATCAAAAAAGTTTCAAATTGAAGACACAAAGTGTGATGGCAATGTGTAGATATACTGAACTCCTAGTAGGGTATATTAAGTTTGCCACTAAGTTAGTAGTACCACGAAGGAAAGGTCGGAGAGCCCATAAAATATTAACACAAATGATTAGCGTTACGAGCTTAATCAATATAGCAAACTGGTTTTTGAGATATCGAGTTCTTCTTTCCCTAAGAAGCTGCTCATTTGTTAGAATCGCGGATGTCGGCATTGTAACTGTTGTATAGTATAAATGTAGCAATTTTCCCCAAGTTCATGTATGGAAAACTTTTTAATAGACAAGACATCTTCACGAAATGTGGCAAAGTTTTTTACGCAAGACATCACTGGAGTTTCCGCAGAAATTCTTCATATCGGACAACTATAGCATATATGTAGCTACCATTCCAACTGAGCTATAAAAATCAAGTTGCTGTATGAAATACTTTTTTATTTGTGGATGGATTTAGTTTCAATGCACCTTACATACTATATCTTAATACATTGTCGGACGAATAATAAAATAGCTAAAGTATGACTATTTTCAAATTGTCTTAAATTAGTTTAAATTTTGGTAAAATGTTACTAGTAATCGGTTTACTGAACTTGTGTGATAAAATTTTCCAGAAACCACACGATAAAATAACTGCAAGCAATATAATTGCTGTCACACGCACATACATATCGATTTTAGAAATTTGGGTGGCCAAAAATTTTTTACAGATAACTTTTACTATTATATTATATGTATGTATGCAACCTTTTCCTTTTGTAATTTGAGTAAAAATTTAGATATCTTGATGAAGTTTAATACATACATACATATGTTCTTTGGCTTCCAAGAAAGATCGGAAATGCAGATTGTTGTACTCGGACTGCTGCCACGGCCACAAAACCCCATTAAACGAAAACCTGTAGAGTGCCATAACTAAGCACCAAGGTATAAGCTAAAGCAAATATAACAAATGCTTTTGGTATATCAGATTCTGTGTTTGGTTCAGCTGGTAGTGGTAGTTTATTTTTTTACACAAAATGGTCATACTTTGATGTTTTTTGTTTGTCTAATGCTGCTTAATAGTGGATCTGAACTCAATAATAATGTACTGTAAATTTCAGGGTTGCAATGGCCGCTAAAAAATTGTCTAACATAATTCTCCAGAAAAATAATTTTTGCAAGCCTCGGCTGCCTCTTCGAACAAGTGTCTTATTGATATTGCACAGCTTGCCATCTTTGTTTCATTCCCCTTTTTGGTCTACAACATCTCAGCTATGACGGTATAAGGTTTTGCATAAAATTTTTTCTTACTTTTCCACAAGTTATTCTAAGGGAAGGAACGAGCACAAAAAACATATTGGAGTCTGTCGTCTTCGAAACCTTGCAAAAATATATTTAGTCTGCTCTTATCCGATACAACCCCACTTACAAATTATTTTCAAGGAATACCGTTCATCGCTAAAGAAACAGAGGATTTCTTCGAACTCGTAATTATATTGTCATTTAGGCATTCCTTATATAATCCCTGGGTAGTTAACATCATTTTTTTTTTTTTTTGCTTTGAGTAAAAGATCATACCAGGATTAAATTGATTTATTTATCTCTCTATTAATTTCATTCTGTCATAAATCCGCTTCGACAACAATTGATAGGGCCTGCAGTTCATTTTTTAAGCTTATTTGCATTCCACAGCAAGTATTGAAATGTTCTTGAAACGTTCTTTTTGCCTTGAGCCTATAGGGTAGTTGTTTAGTTCTCCCACTACAATCTTGAAATAAATTTGATGGCCAGCTCGGTCGTTTTCCAACATTTGTCGAAAGTTAGGAACGTTCAAACTTAAGGAACGCTTAACAATTTCTCATTATTTTCTATGAGAACCATTTTTTTTTTTTTTTGATAGATGTCTTAAAATAATCAAATCATTGTTTCAAATTAGTCTATCATCAGGTGTGTCACCATAGCAGGCCAAAAAGTAATTATCTGCATAATTTAGTTTTTCATCCAAATTGCTAAAATTTTGCAGTTGAATTTTGTCGCCAGAGTTACCTGAAGCCTTCATGCAATATGCACTTTATAAAAATGCAAACATTTTAAATGCTATAACTTTTTTAAGAAAGATTTCATTTTTTATGACTTCCAATCTTATAAAACCTTTGAGTTGGACCGCAGCCATCCATTATATCTCTGGCACACTGATCAAATTTTCCGGTAAAAAGACAACTATAGGTACTTAGGTTCCACGCCCATCGTCCACTTTCTACCATGTGGCCCCTGTTGCTATGATTCCCTGTACTAAATTAGAGATTTATATCTGAGTTTAGTCCTTCGTTATGGCAGTTCATAGGTTTTCGGTTAATAGCGTTTTGTGGGCAAGCCCATCCGGATCCGGATCATCCGGATTTCAACTTTTCTCCTCATCCTGATGATTTATGACCCTATATAGTATTATAGTAACGTGACGTGCGTGTGTCGAATAACATTCAGAATGAAACGATGACTAAACGTTACAATATTTCTTAGTCTTCAACGATATTTTGTGGTAAAGTTTCATCCACATTTCACATACTAAACTGATAAGAGTATGTTTTGACATTGTAAACCAACCAAAAGCAGCAACCAATGCTCATACTCATTTCATACCGCAATGGATAGGTCAATAACTGATAAGGTTATACCAACCGCAAGTATGAAGTAAGTAAAAGTATGGTATGAGAGCGATACTTAACGGTTCCGATTCCATTTTATGTAATCCAGAGCAAAATTAATTAACTGCTTCGTATGTGCGTATAAATGAGAATTGAAATCATAAAAACTGTAAAGTACACAAATTATTGAAACATTCTAGTTTCATATTCACGAATAACTCAACATTTCATTTTTTCGGTTAAAAGACACTTACACATTCTACTCGAATACGGCAAGGATATACCCACGCAAGTGTATGTATGTGCGTTGTAATATTTCCTACTATATTACACAATATACAATACAAAATTCGACTAGATTTTATTTCATTAAAAACTTTTTAGTGTTATTGTGTCATAAATAATGAGAGGCTCTCCTTTTTAAACTTTTAAAATATTTCATTTGAACAACTTAACAATTACTGACAAATAACATATGCACATATGTATTATTCTATGACCACTTTTGCATTCTCTAAAATGTGCAATATAAAGTTTTTTATTTATGGCATAAATTAAGACACATTTAAAGGGAGTATTCTGGTCTAGACGCTTGAATTTTAGATATTTTTTAAACTAAGATAAAAAATATGAAAAACATTTTTACTATACATTTTTTTTTATATTTTTTAATGGCGTTTTAATAATATAAAAAAAAATTGCAAGAAAAAAAACCAACATTCGTCGAGATACGGGCGGGTGGAGTGAGAGAACAAAAAAAAAACGGTGCGTCCTTGTAGAGATCTACAAGGATGTGGATATCTACACAAAAAGCAAGAAGATTCTTTATTAGAAAGGATGTCGTTATCGGGTTGACCACTTTCAAAAAAAACAAAAAAAATTACAAAATGTCGTCGACTTGAAAAAAATAACGTAATGTAATGATTTTTTCGACCCTTTCGAATTTTTTAAAAATACTCAAATCAAAATTTTTGGAAATCCAACGCAGACACGATAGAGCATTGTATAAAGAAGATATATACCAAATTTCCAAGGAATCGGTTCAGTAGAACTTGAGATATCAAAAAAAGTAGTTTCGAGAAAACCGCGTTTAAATTTTAGAAGACAATTCTAGTGAACAAGCACACCACGTCACAAAATCGGCTGTATCTCCGAAAATAAGTCGAATTTGGAAAAATCCTTCCAAGGTCATATTTTTGAAAGTCTAAACTTTCAAAATATGAAAAAAAAAATTGATTTTTTCAAAATCCTAGACCAGAATATCCCCTTAACAAGTATTTAAGAGGCCCTATAAATGAAAACATTGATTGCCAGTGAACAAGCTATACTCGATGTTGACAAACGGGTGGTTTATTATTTGAGTCTTTCGCAATAATAAAAATGGTCTAAAATATGCATAATAAAGCTTGGGTTCATTGAAACTAGCTCTTATAACACTTACCCGTATACCCGTACTCGCTTGAATGAGTTAAATTTTTTATTTAAAAAATGACTTAGTGACATTTGGTATGGAATATTGCTCAAAGCGTCGATGCAACCACAGAATAAACTGACCGATCTCAAATTCTTGTATGCAAACGTTTCCAAGCCTAGTTGCAACCGAAGTGTATCGCTGTGAGAGTGTTTGGATGATCGAGTCCCATACATTGCAATCAAGACTTCATACATAAATATCAGGAGTATTTGCAGGAAAACGACAGTGTCGGCGCAGTTATATGCTTGCGCGAATATCCCCTAAGTCAATCTGATTTATAACAGTTCTTTGCTAGATTCGCCAATAGAAAACGACTAAATTCGTCGAGAACGTTAAATTAATGCTGACCTATCAGAATCTACTTGACCACTCTCCAGTTGTTAGCTTTGAAACAACACTTATGACCGGGACTTCAAAATAGTGTATTGTTGAACAAAGCAGGGCTTGGTCTTAGTATCCTTTCCTACAACAATGTAAATAATTAATTATCCTAAAATTGAAAAAAGTTAAACCCATTTTTGAGAATTTCTTGGTTTATAATTACCTAATTTAACTTTCCGAACACTCTGTACAAAAATAGAAGCAGCCACTCTGGCATAAACTGACTTTTTACTTCATTTGTGTCACTCATTAAAGTCGTCTAGCTGCTGGTTTTTGTTCCACCTGAATTAAGTAAATAGCTCGCTCTTGTAACGTTCTTAAGAATTGTGTTTTAATCTCCAAGCTCGAGTACATTTGGGAACAAGCGTCTGTATGTATTTCAAGCACTTTCAGGATGATTTATTAATTATACAAATCGGTACCCTGTAGAGATTTTTTAGTGAGCATGTCACTAGGC
This sequence comes from Bactrocera zonata, assembly GCA_037783105.1. Lineage (NCBI taxonomy): Eukaryota > Metazoa > Arthropoda > Insecta > Diptera > Tephritidae > Bactrocera > Bactrocera zonata. The sequence goes on from JBAWJQ010001699.1 coordinate 766,800, forward strand.
TCTTTTTCGGCAGTTTCGCAAGTACGATGTTCCATATTTTTGATATTTCCTAAAAGAACCGAAGGAGCCAACTTGAATTCACGAATTGCACAGTTTAACTGAAAATTTTCAAATCATTATATCCACGACGTTATTTATGAGCGTACCAAGTGCGAATTTATTGTAATATTTCCTACAAGGTACACACGTGAGGCCAACTCCACTGATATCCATATGTGCAAATCCACTTATTTAATAAGTTCTTTACGTGCAATTAATATGCAATTAAGTTGTCACTGTCATAAGTTTGCCCTTTACGTATGTAGTAAGTGTAATGCCTTTTGATATTTGCCCAATTAATTTCGCCTGTTTATTTGCAAACGGATTAAGGACAAGGTTACAAAAAGTTGTCCTTTGCGCCCGTAGCGAAGTTGCCATTGAAATACATACTTAGCAAAAGTGGTAGAATTGGGAAAAATGGTCTAACACAGGCGTACTCTCGTACATATTTATCTATGAACACACACGGCCCTCTGACACCCAGCCAAAGTGGAACGAAATTGTCCCTTCGGGAGCAAACGACGAAGGAAATTCGATTTACCATAATAGAATCACTGATTTAGTTGAGAAATTGTTGTGGGAATAACTAAATAATATTCTGGGTTTTATTAGTAGGCATTTCTTATAAATGAGCGTATGAAGCTCTGACAAAAACACAACACTGCGCCGACCACTATCCACAAACGCTCATCATAACCGCCTTCGTCATCCATCATTGCGTTCAGGCCTTATTCAAAGGCGCCGCTCACTTCGCTACGAACACCAACAACATGGGTGTTCACGTGAAGCAACAATAAACAATGGGCATCTGAAACATTCATCACAGTTTGTCTACCACGGTCACAGCGAAAGCAAGGAAAGCTGGGCCGAAGCAATGAATTTCATTACGACACACGGACCACAGCCTCAAACATGGTTCGACGCATTAATGGACTTTTTATTGCTGCTGATTTTTTATTATTTACGCCACTTATCGTTGTCAAAGTTCATGGAATGTCGTGTATGCTCGTGTGCCAGAGGCTTCGGCAAAAACGGTCGGTGCGTTAACAAATTTTGCTTTTGTAAAAAGCCAAGGAATGCTTTTAGGCGTTTCACAGTTGTTCTTATTTGTCCCATGTCTGTGTGTGTAAGTGCGAAGAATGTTTTTATAGAAACCCTGATTGTCTTATTTCATTTATTTCAACGCATGCAACTTGTTGAATTTACTTTTATGGAAATAAGAAGGATCCGAAATGATGATATTTGGCAAATGTCATCAAATAAATTCATACAAGACAACTTCCAAACATCTTGGAAATATAGCAAATGCGTTGCGGTATTATACAAATATTGCTATTGTTACTATTACTTTAAGGGAGCTCTCTTACCCTGCGGTTTGAAAAAAATAATTTTTTTGTTTGTTTTTTTTTTCTAATATAAACGTAACTAAAAACATGATCAATTAAGGATTTGATCAAAGAATGAGAGTTTGAAATATATCAAGCCCAAATCCTAGCCCCGAAGTGGCAAACCCGTCGGGATAATGCTGTAACGATGACTTACGAGTACATTTGATTTTAGGTTTGTACCCAACTTTTTGTTTGACTTTGTTTGAGCTTAGGCTTCCTACTTACTGCCATGGACCTCTGAACGCATTTTTTCATAAGAGAAACTTATCGAAAAGGTCTGAATGTATGTGTGGAGCATGCATTGAGTATTGGGTGCATGTTATTGCAGAATGCCCAATGTACTCAGACATCAATACCCTTGAAAGTATGGGGATTAGCTGGATATATGAACTGTTGGAATTGAGCGGTGTGATCTCCATTAGGTGGTTCACTCTGCCAATTGGTAAAGTAAAATGCCTTGCTTTTTGGGGGACTAACCTAATGGTAACATAAAACAAAATAATATATCTAGAACTGATATTGGAATATAGTGTGTATGACAATAATTAGATTCGAAAGATGGATTTTGTAACATAATAGTGGATATACCCTTTGATCGAATTTGGCTCGGCCTGGTTTGAGATGTGCGCACAAATCGGGTCGATAAAATCTATGTATGATTTTTTAGTGGAACGGTTCTTTGTTCCCAAAGAGATTATATACCAAACAGTAATAGTTTTGAAGCTGATTGCTTACGACACGGAAAGTTTGTCCGAAAATTTTTACCATGAAAAAAAGTTTAACAGCCAGTTTTCTAGAAATTTTGTGTTTGGTAGGAATCGGGGCTACGGATTTGTTGCAAAAATGTTTAGAGGAGTGTACTTTTCCACAAACACAAGCATAAATAAAAAAGTTCTGGAGGCGATCAAAACCGAGACTTAAAACGAGTGTATGGAAAATTGTATAGAAAACGATAATAAATATTTGTGTTAAACACACTTAAGCGAGCGACCAAAAAATAAAAATAAAATGTCTATAAAGAAACTTGAAAACTAAGGGCATCGCCCTCGGCCTCCAAAAACCATCGACTTACAAATAAAAATATATAGTTAAATTTACTCAGTCTAGCTTTATTTCGCCATTCGCTAACAAGAAATATCATAATTGATTATGAAATAAGGACTCAGTTTTGAAATTTTATTTATGGTATCACCTTTCCTCTCGTATTACGTGGGGAGAGATAATGCGAGGACAGTAAATTTTTGTTTTTTAATTTTTAATTACAAAATCTCTTCGAAAAAAAGTTAAGGCTTTATAACATTTTTTACACCCTTTACCAGGGAAATGACTAAGTCGCTTAACTCAACTGCTTACAACTAATTTACAGATTTTCCCATATCGTACATAAATATACGCCATTAGTTGTTGAACAGATGGTTTAACTTAAAGCTAATTTTTCAAGGTCGACAATCGCTTTGACATAAGTATATATGTACATATATTACACAAATGAGAACACGCAACCAATTTTTGCATCCAAAATAATATTCTTATTTTTTGTTGCGAAACTGTGGCTAAAGCGAAAAATACGCAGAAAACCACAACACCATTTGTTAGACCCTTTTTGTGAACAACGCGCTTATCGAGTTATAGCCTTTTTAACGGCTAATTGTTTGTTATTAAATTTTATCGAATGAGCGTTCAAAACTTAAACCTGGTTGTGTTCCAACTCTTCCTCTCTCCCTCCTTCGACACTTATGTTTGTTTATTCAGTGTTGGCGCAAAGTCTTTTCGCTGGCTATTAAACCCTGGGTAGGGGGGAAATTACATAGCATTCAATTATTAATTCGGAGCAAGTTTCTCTTGGGTGCGCGAACTAGATGGCAAACGAACTAAAAGAGCAATGTACCGGTTAGCCTCTTTGCCGCCATGTCTCCCTACACCAAGTGACCATGAAGACGACTTTTATTTTAAAATACATATTTACGTATATATCGGCGTAGCGACGGCCGTGCAAAGAGGGTCAATTTTTGGAGTGGCTAAGGGTCCTTGTGCGGTGGGATGCTTTTTATCAGCGTCCCATTCGCAACCAGCTTCCCACATTCGCTTTGCTGCCGTAACTTCTGTTCCGCTTGTTTGGATTTGCACGGTCTTGTTTTGCTTTTTATTGTTTCGCTGTCGAGGAAGCGCACAGAAAGGAGTAATTTACTGAACAAAAGAAAATTCTTTTATTAACTAATTAGCTTACTTTTTACTCAACACTTTGCACGCCGTCGGCCAACCCTCCGACAGGACCAATTCACTCGAATTGATTCGCCTCGTTGCGGCACCAGCAACAGAAGCCACCGCAGTGAAGTTCAGACAACCGAAAGGAGAAAGCACAGAAGCGCCATATCAGGATATCTGGCAGCGCTCCGAAGGACAGCCGACAAATGAATGAATGAAAAGGGCCGATTCGCTCAGCCACCACAGCTTACTGCGTCTATGGCCACAACAATTCGACAAAAAGATACATAGATACAAATATATTACAGCAGAAGTTCTTTTGAAAATGGGAATTGAATCACTTGCTTTGATTAAAGTTGAAAAAGAAAATGAAAACGAAAACGCAAATGAAAATGAAAAGGCTAAACGCTTCCACACCAGATCCCTTCTCCAAATTTATGGCTCTACATACGCGTGTGGGAGAGGTGGGACGGCACGAAAATTTATATGAAATTCAAACACGAGTGCGGTGGAATATACCAGAGTTGCTGTGCTGAATGGGAGCCGATTTCACGTCCCACGATTGCTTTTGCAATTGTTTAATATTCTTGAAATGGATTTGCTGGCTCACATGTAAGAGTTGCTTTGGCGAGGCTGGAACGCGCAACGGTCATTGGCAACCTCGTTTGTTTCTTCTCAACTCGCAGCACACATCGACTAAATAAACTCTGAAAAGGGTTAATTCGGTTAATTACAGTTTTTACATTAATTATTTGGCCTTTTCTTGTTTGCGCTTCTTTCAATTGGCTGCCGAAACGGGGTACGAACATTTCCAGCATATTTTCATCAAATTCAATACCCATCCGGTTGAAAGTCATTGCGTTGAGTGTGTTTTGTCTCGACACTCCGAATTTTATGCCCTTTTCAAGTTAAATAGCAGCGCAGCTTAAAAACCAATTGCAACTACAGTAGCCAGCAATAAAAATGCAACAATATATTTTGTCTGAAAAATTTCTCCTAACATTACAGACAATTCATACTTTTTTTGTATTTAATAAAATTTTGGTGTAACAAGCGTTGCATTTTATTTGCATGCTACTGTATTGTATCGTTAAAAAAGTCGCTTTGTTTCTTACTTATTTATATTGCATGTACTCATGTTTATTGGTTTAAAAATTGTTCAATACATTTGCATAAATGGAAAAGTTGGACGCTGCGGCCCCAAGTATACGAATTACCCAAAGTTAGAGTTTTATAATCGGTTAATTGGATCCTTCACAAGAATATGCTTTCGGCCTGGTGCCAATCTAATAATAGTAATAAACGTATGTTATCAGCTTTGTTTACCTTGGTTATAACAGGTGATCTTTTAGAGGAACTTTTTTCAATTGCCTTTTTTAGACCGATCACGTGTGAGTCGTGTCGAACTGTCATGTTATTTTTGTTCAATATTGTTTGGCATTTCATCATGGAAAGACTTACGCCTAAACAATGTTTAAAAATCGTTCAACTTTATTACAAAAATTTGGCCTAACGGTCGTCCTATTCGCAACACCATCGCCCGTCTTGAGACACAGCTCATTGTTGGAAAATAAAATAAAAGAAAATATAGCAGCGGTAGCTGAGAGTGTACACAAGGCCAGAGGAGAGTCGATTCGGCGCTGTTCGCGCTGTTGCAACTTGGACTGACATATCGAACGACTTGGAGCATTTTACGTAGAGATCTTAAACTGAAAGCGTACAAAATACAGCTGGAGCAAGAACTGAAGTCCCTCGGCCTTCCCATTCAGACGAAAAGCAACATGAAGAGATTCAAGAGATATTTAGCTTTTCATACGCAAAACACAAAAGTTTGATTTAAAGACCAGTGGAATCATCGGTCCACATTTCTTCAAAAATGATGTCGGTAAGAACGTAAACGTCAATGACGGCCCTTATCGCGCCATGATAACCAACTATGTAATGCCGGATACAATGACATTTGGTTCACACAAGATGGCCTCACCTCTCACATATCTCATCAATCAATGGTTTTATTGAGAGAGCACTTCGGTGAGCAGATAATTTCTCGTTTTCGGTGGATCGATTGACTACCAAGATTGTGTAATATTTTAGATATTTTAGTTAGACTTTTTCCTGTGTAAATATGCTTAGACCAATCCCGCTTCCATTCAGGCCTTGAAGCAAAACACCACGGGTGTCATTCGCAAGTTACCATTCAAAATACTCGAACGAGTCATTGATAATTGTACTCAATGGATGTACCATCTGAGACGTACTTGGGCCCAAAAATAGTATTAAAGGGTCAGTAGGGTAATCTGGCCAGTTTTTTTGAAATTTTTTTCTTTCATAGCAATTTTTATTTCCACATATCATGAGGTATATCGTGGAGTGTATAAACAAATTTTTTTCGAATTTTTTGATGACATCTGTCGGTGAAATGGCTAGGTGAATGAGATGCGTTTCACTGGCTAACACGATTTCTCACGTTAGACACGATTTCTCATGTTAGAATCGTCTGAAACACAAAAACCCAATTTATTCTTAAAAAGCACGTGAGTGGTTATCGTCCTTATTAGAATCATAAAAAACTTTTGATAAATACAATTTTTTTTTTAATTTTTCTCAATTTTTTTAACATAAATTTTGTCAGAACATTGTCAATAAATTATAAAAACTAATATGGACGATACCCAGACGTTTTTTGAACATTAAAAAAAAACTAAGCAAATCGGTTGAGTAGTTCGACCGCAATCATGTCCGCCAGTTTAAAAAAAGTGTGTTTTGAGAAAAACGCATTTAAAGTTTTAGGTGTGCACTTCGAGCTCTCCGAACGTCGAGCGAAATTAATATTTTTGGGCCTTTTACGAAACCTTCCAATGGTAAAGTGGGTTTCTACATTAATTCTAAGGGTATAAGGGAACAGGAAAATCAAAAAAAAAAAAAAAATAAAAAGATTAACCTACTGACCCCTTAAGGCGAATTTTTCTGATAAATAATAGTGCTATGCAGCGGATTTCTGTACATACGCTAATCTGTCCCTAAACTTATGTTTGCGCTTCCCCGAGAACCAGGTTTATGTAACTGTATGAAATTGAACCTGGAATTAGATTCGGTCAAGCAAAGTAACTCAGCATTCCCTAGAGCTATTTCTGCCACTATTGAAAGACAAGAGTTATCACATCACACGCAAGTCTAGAATACTACCTAACTACTGCTCTAATCTGGAAGGTTGTAATGTTCATCCAGATGGTAGTGGGAATTGTATGTAATTGAATATAAATTACTTTAAAACCAGCAATCAATTAAACAGAAACCGTAAGTATATGTATATGAATGGCCTTTTCTTATACTCGGTACCTTAGACGCCTCAACATTACGTCTTGTTGGGAAATTAACACATAAATCTTTTGCTAAATTAAAACACTCGAAAAAAAGTATCGCTCGTGATTGTTAAAAATGAGCGCGGTTACACATAAGAGACCCAAGCCAAATCCAAGCGAACCAACACACTTAAAATATGAGCTTATGCCTCAAATTTCAACGCCCGTTCTATATCTAAACGCACTGACGGTTCCTTTCTCTTTAACCGTTATTTGACACATTGAGCACATTAAACGCGAAATGAAAAATCGACCAACTCAATATTAAACCAATCGCAGTTACCGCAAAACCCACAATACCCACCCGGCATAAATTTCGCAAATCCTTCAACGGCAACACTGTGTGTAAGAGCCCAGCTTTTCGGTGGAAACGTGGCAGTTCACCAGGCGTTCAGCCGTCGGGCCGTCTATTGAGCCACTGAGCTAAGACGATATGAGCATTAAGGTGGCCAATACTATCGGCACTTGCCACACAGCTTTCACTTGCTGCCACACGAAGTCAGCGGCTGCCTTCGACGTTTGAAAAGGCAAAGGAAGTGGGTCACTTAGCCATTCGTATCCTGCTTTTCAACTTTCCTGACTTTCATGAGAATACGTAAGTGAGGGCTTATGTGCAATGCACAAGTATAAGTATTAGTTTCTACGTAGAATTCTCGTTTATATGGTCATATGCATTTTTATTTTGCACAGCGCGTGACGAAAATTGTTATAAAAAACTTAACGGTCAGAAGATGATCGGGTCAGATGGGAGTTTTGATTTCTAGCAAATTTTGATCGTTCACCTCTGTTTTATCATATTTTAAGGCTTGGAATTATGAAGTATAGCTTAAGATAGAATGCAGTGACGAGTATCGAATAGAAAAACTAATGTTTTCCTCAATAGCCTTCGGTTGACATAGACTACTTTGGTTTATTTACATAGATGCATATACCTTACCATTAAGGGGCTTCGCTGGGGTTCTCCTTCTTATCAGGGCATAGAAACGACATAAAGTGAGCCAGTAACAACCTTAGCCAAACTAAAACCGGCTGAATAAGCTTTAACTGGACTCTCTGTAGCTTCAGAGAGAAGAACAGGATATACATAACCATCCTCTAACTGGATTAGGAGTATACTAAGGTTTCTCAATATAACGCACATCCTTGAAGTGATGTAGTTCAATGAGGATTTTGTTTTCAATAGAAAATTCGGTCTGAATGTATGAATTACCCATTAAGTAGAGAGAATATCTGAATTGAATAGTTCGTGATCGATTTGTGTTAGCCGAACTTAAAGTTCACTAGGTGAAAATAGACTATAAAAACCGAATCCAGACGTACATATAGTACATACATACATATATCCATACATAAGTACTTCTTCGATTGGCGGAAATTCTTACAAAAGTATGAGTATTTGCAGGATTTAAAAGTTATGTATGTGAGAACTATGTCGCGTAAAACATTTATTATTTTTGCTGTTTGTTGCTTGTCGGCATGTTGCGTTCGCCGTTACTTTTACAGTTGTTGTTACTTTAACGGTTTATTGCTTCGCTTTGCAGATTCTGCAACACTTGCAACAATGAACCCTTTTCTCCGGAAAAGTGAGGTTATTGACAACTTGTAAGCTCTGTATACTCGTACACAACGAAGTTCCGGACCATTACAACAATAAACCTATTACCAGAGGAACAATGGTTACAAAGAAAACATGACTTCTGATGAAATCTCACTTAAGCTAATTAAAAAGCATTCATCGCATGGGAACACGAACCTCCTCTTTTTAGAATGGGCCACATGAAAACTCTATAGGTTGGTTGTGTTTACATATTTATCGATGTTCGAAGGTTTCGTAGCCGGCAACATCTGGCAGCCATTTCCTTCAAGCAAAAACAACCATTTTTCCAACGATCTCAGTCGGTTGATTCAAGGATAATTTAAAATAATAAATAAAAGCTGTAAAACAACCAAAATGTTGCAAATTTACACTCATACTTATTTGTTTACCATTTAAATGTGTGCGTATCTAAACCAAAGCGCCAAGAAAATGTTGTTGTAATTGTACGTGTAGAAGGATATTTGAATGTTGTTTGTATTACAGTGGTTTTGAGTAGCATAATGGAACTGGCAAAGGCCTACCAATGTCTATATATGAAGATGGTTAGAACGTCCAAATAATGGATTAAGCCCTATCTGCTTTTCCGACTGTTAGAGGTTTAAGAAGGCAATCAGAAAGGCAAAAGTTGGTGCGATCAGATAAGTTTTATAATGAATATAACGGGTAGCTGGATCTTTGGATAGCATATGTTTTTACCCTGTAGGGGTTGTGAGCTCAAAGTCAGTAAAGGAACAGTCAAATATTTTAATTTCGTCTGCCTTGCTTTTCCACATCTCTCCCAATGCATGCACTCGCATCTCCGATTAGACCAACAAGCGGTACGAGAGTGAATAAAATTACTCTTCCAGCGCTTACTGGGTGCTTTTGCAGCTTAGGAGTCTCATTAATATTTTTGTTTAGCTTGAGAGCAGATATTTTCTTAGGTCCGCAACTAAGGGACCCAGCTTAATTATATTTCAGTGGATTTTAGCGTTATCTATGTATATATGATACATAAAGTATGTACTTGCGGCCATCTGCTGCCACTGCGGTCTTAAGCCACTCGCACTCAAGTTTCTCTCTTTAGCTAAGCCATCAAACTTATTTAATATTCAAGTACCATTTGCTTTCGTTCAAACAATTTGGCAACTTTCGTGGTCGCCAGCCGCACTAACCAACCACCAACTAACGTCAACTTTGGCACACGAAAACAAAGTTCTTGAAATTTATTGTAGCACGGAAACAATAAGGATTCAAACGGCATACAAGTACTTGTGGTATGTATTAAGAGATAAAAGTGGTGGCAACGACCGGAATTGCAGCGAAAGAGAACAGAAACATGTGAAGCAAAATAAATAAATAAAAAAGTTCAGCTATGTTCACGAATAGTAGGAATTAAAGAACTAAAGGGAACCAAAGCGACTTCGAAAACCAATAATTGAGATAAACACTTCGAGATGAGAATCGCAATGTTGAACTTTTAATACTACTTTCATTCTTCCTTATCCAAAGAGTAATTAGAGAACTTTGCGAGTGGAGCACTGCCGTCGCCAAGTTCATGTTGAGTTGCCCTAGAACAATTACATACACACTCCACTCTCTCACGTCGTATGTGTGCACATACATATGCTATTTCAACTACTTGTGCCTAGGAAAATACTTTCTTTGATATTACTGGAGAAGCCCAGAAGAAGAAAACAACTTATTTTATTTTTAGGATTTTAGTTTTGTTCCCCTAAAGGTTGTTTGTATCACCTAAATCTAATCGAGATAGATATAGGGTTCCGTATACATATATAGTATAACTGATCAGGATGACGTGACGTGTTGAAATCCGGATAACTGTCTATCCATCCATCCGTCCGTCCAAGTCGTAACTTAAATAAAACTTAAGCTTTCTTGTTAAACTTGGTACACATGTTCTTTGGGAAAATAGTGAAGACGAGTTCACGCCATTAATCGAAAACGTACGAATTACGGAGAGGTATCTTTGATTTTAAAATCTTTAAAAAGTGTATGTGGCCACGTCTTTAAAATTTAAGTATATACTTTCGAAACCAGCAAAGTTATGTCACCCACATTTGCATGGAAAAAGTTTGTTCAACATTTTATATGACGGTGTGCAAATAATTGGAATCGGATGACCACCATGCATGCTCTCCAAGTAAGTCTGTCTTAAATACGCCAAAGACATTTAATTTTGCACCCAATACACATAGTATGAAAGGGCTTTGTGCGAGCCGACGTAAGAATTGGACGATGGATGTGACGCCGCCCACTTTTAGCTGAAAATCCAGATATCCGGGCCCATAATAACGGAATAAAACTTGGCATGAACAACGCCTTCGAAGTGAGACATCAAATACTTAACCAAAATTTTCAAATCAAACCGAAACGGTTTAGGTTACTAAGTATCGAATATGTAGACCTAAGTGTCTATAGTCGACTTTTTACCGAAAATATCCGCAATTGTATGAGATATTAAATTGATCCTTGCAAGTTACTTTCATTAATACCCTTTGAATAAATAATAAATGTTTATAAAACTGTTGCGAATTCAACATTGAACTATGTCAATGTCGTCGTATATCTCAAAAAGCTCATCGTTCCATCGAATGCGATAGTCGCTGTTGTCAATGCGCTAAAGACCATAAATCTTTCGCCGAACCTTCCTCTCGAAAACTCGTAATTTCGACTCATCAGATGTTGTCATCGTCCATGCCTTACAGGACGGAAATAATAAGTGACTTAAGTTGTTTGGTCATTGTTCGTCGAGAGAAGACTTTATTTCTGAATTGCCTACTCAGTTCGAGGCTGACATTGTTGTTGATGTTAATACTGATTCCGAAATGGACGAAATTACTTACAACTTCGAAGTTATGACTGACAACAGTGGCGACTGTTTGTTTGATGACAGCAAATATTTCGTCTTGCCATTATTCACTACCAGATCCATTTGTTTCGCTTCTTTATACAGTCTGGATAAAGCAGAACTATCGGTGCGGATGTCGAAACCTCGTTTGGTATTAACGGTTCGGAGTGGTCCATCCCGATCGTGACGGAACTTTTGCTATTGTTCAACGTTAGTTTAAACAGCCGTATTAGTTTTGCGGGAATACCAAATTCAGTCATATTGGCATAAAGGCAGCTATATTTTACTTACCGTCAAAGGAAATTATATAAAATCATCATTAAATGACATATCTAACATAAACTTAACCGATGAGTCTGGTTAAAGTCATATTTCTTTCATTTCGGATTAAGAACAGAAAACAACTTTGTAACAGAAGTTAAATAAATGCACGGAGGGCTTGGTTGGATCACCGAGGACTGTTATTGTATATGTTATTTTGGTTCAATAAAGTAAATATTATCATTACTTAATATACACCTTCTTAAGCCCATAAATCTCATGAATATTTAACCAATTTTACAAATACAAAGCAGCGTTACTCAACGAGGCAATCACAATGTGGCAGATATACAGAGAACTGAAATTAAATCTTTGAAAATCAAAGAAAGGAAAATTTTCCTGTTTAAGATCGTAACCTTGGGTACACTAATAGCGGGATTCTGTAACAAGTCTCTAGTCTCTATTTGAGACATTTTGAGGAAATGTCTCAATTTGTGACTGTTACTATTCACTAAACAGTCTCTAGCGTTAGTCTCAAAATATTGACTCAAATTTGGGACCTGATAGTCAGCAGGTCACAAGCCAAAAAGAAGTCTTGCTGCCATTTTGAATATACTGAATAGAGATCATAATAGATATTAATCGATTGTAATTTTTTTTATATTTTGTAAGCAACTCAAACACGAAAAGGTAAAAAATAAATCAATTTTACATAAATTTCTTAAATATTATGAAACAAAGTCAATATATATTTTTATTTTTATGGATAATTATGTTTTTTGACAATGTTATTGAAAATTTAATATTTGTTATCGACATATTTATTTTCATTCAAGTGTAAAAACATCTCTGAATCACAAAATATAGACTGTTACTTACAGAATAGCAAAGTCGTCTCAAGTCTCAAAAATTGTCTCTAACTCAAAATCTCAAATTTAGAGACTTGAGACCGTATCACAGTACAGAAGCGCACGGTAAATGTGGTTACATTTTTTCTTCCATAATTTGCTCTTTCTTTGGCAATAGTTTCATAGGATCTATTACTAAAAGTTATTTCTTAAATAAAAAAGAATAACAATATGCCTATGTACAAACATACATATATGTACACACTTATACATATATATATATATATATATAAATATCTATAAACATAATATATATAAGTATATACATTATATATACACATTGGTTGGGGAAGCATGCATTTTGGGTATATTTCTTTTGGCAACTCAAATGTTTGGTGTTAAAATCAGCCAAGCTCGGAAAGTAAAAATATCAATTTTCAGTGATTATAAAAAGGTGGAATATATTGAGACATTTGGAAATTGTAGCGTCCGTGTGGCCATTTTCTCTCTTTATCCATGGGCATTAAAACAAATTTAAGCAATTTGCAATAATTTCTGCGACAGAACACAAATGCCGAAAACGAATTCGCATGTCCATACGAAATGCTGTTCTCAAGTAAGTCGAGAGTAATTGCACCGTCATTTATGTCTTTCACTCACACCTACACAAACTCTCATATTGCAGAGAAGTGAGCAGCAAGGAGCAAATGTGAATCGATGAGTGTGCGAAGCTATTGGCACGGGCGCAAAATGCTCGTTGGTGCTGAAGTCGGCAGGAAAGTACCAATCTCTGCGTGACCAACATACTAAATATTGTCCTTAATGTCCTTAATTTCGCTATACCCTTTCATTTGATACTCATAAATGCTCAAAGTGTCACGCGTTCACTTTTTGACTTTAACGATGGAAATCTCCAGTTACCATGGCATCCTCAGAATTGCAGCAAAAGGATACAAATATGACACTGGGAAATTTTGCTGCTGCTCCAGCTCATTCCATCTCCCAAATCCGGAGAGCGGAAAACAACAGTTAATCCCCACTTATTGTGAGCATATAATGTAAGTATGAAGACATAAACGTATAGGGCAAAATATTCTTATGTATGTGTGTATATCAATGAGTATTAGTTCCATTTAAATCAAAGTGATCGTTAACTCTATAAAAATTAATAACCATGTTATGAAATGAGGGCTTTCTTAATGCTAAATATTGCAATGCGCAAATTCTAATAACTAATAAAACTGTAAGCGCCGATTATGAACGTTGGTGTGACTAAAAGCCAAGTGCTAATTGTCGAAGAGCATTTTCCACTCCCATCTCAACTGCCCAGCTTCCGCGAAATTATAATTAAAACACCCGGAATCTTGCATCAATATACAACTATTGGTATGATATATAGTAGATATCAACTATCACATTTCCGATGGGTTTAGGAGGTGTCGTAAAAATACGTATGGTGTCTTACTTCGTTGCGTCTTCAAAAATATTGGGTTTAAAAAGAACTTGAATGTGTAGTCAGACTTTTATCTCTCATTTAGGAATCTGTCACAAAAATATTACCTAGCCTAACTGTTTATTTAATATTCTTAAACCTATTTCCTATTTAATGGAGTCCTCCAATTTTATAGAATAGTGCATTTAATATACTACGGCGGCAGCCTTAAGGAAGCCTTTGCCCTGATAATTTATTTTATTTTTAATAGCCAAAATAATGAAAGTAGTCATATTTTTTTATTAATGAAAATAAATGTAGTGTGAAACTGTACTATTTCACAAGTTGCTTACAGACACACTCACACATAAACAGACCTCAAAACACATATGTTATTCCTAAACGGAGTTACTTGCATTTGTAACAAATGACTCGTCAGAAAAATATAAATGATGAGTCTATATTTGTAAATATATGTATGCGTCGACACAATCTCAATCAAAAAAAAAGTAACGATTTGTATTAAAAGGTACTTTTTGCAAGTAATTCTGGTTTTCTGTTGACATTTTTGTTGACATACACCCTGCAGAGGGTATATTGAGTTCTTCACGAAGTTTCTAACGAGCAAGTCGATTTAGCAATAACATTCAGTTCGTCTGTATGTACGTAAAGTAGGTCCTCAAACATCGATCTGAAATTTTGGACTCGTCCTTTTCCCCCAAAGTATCGAATTACACTACTCCACAAATTTGAAGGAAAAAATTGTGACTGATGTGCTGAAAGCACTGTGAGGTATTTGAGGTGTCCCCAATACGAATTGGAATTCAAAATTATTTCATCACTTACAATTATTTTTGTCATTTAAGTAAATGGTGGTTTTGACTAAAACACAAAATGTTTACTATCCGTTTCGATTTTAGCAACCCAAATTAGTAACAGCCTCTAACATCACAATCGCAAAATGACTGTAAAATAGTGTTATTTGTTGCACCCGCTGATATCTGAATTATACGGACTATAGCACGTATAATTTGTATGCACACTAAACGATTAAAATCAGGTTATTGTATAGGAAAACTTTTTCTGCACGAAATTATATACCACTATAGCATATAGCTGTCAGAAAAACTGCCCGATAAGAATCAAATTATAGCATTGAATTTTTTTATTTTAAGAGTTTTGATCCCAGATGAAAAAATAGTCCTAAAGTACATTTTCTGAGTATTAAATATTTTACTTTGTGATTAATGAATATATTAGGTTTTCAAAAAAGTCTTGCGGTATTTTCGCTAGTTGGCGCTGAAAGCGCGTAGTTCTAGTTTTATTCGTCGCATCGGGTCATGCTATACCTTTTTGGAAAGCTCATTTCACGCGCTAACACGTGTTTGATTGATTGTCGTTTCTTGTAAGTCGTTCGTGAGTTATAGCGTCGCAAACATGGAGCAAAATTAAGAGAAAATACGGCATATTTTACAGTACTACTACGATAAAGGCAAAAATGCATCTCAAGCCGCCAATAAAATTTGTGCAGTTTATGGACCCGATACAGTTTCCATTTCCACCGCACAACGATGGTTTCAACGTTTTCGTTCTGGTGTAGAGGAGGTCGAAGATGCGCCACGCTCCGGAAGGCCTGTCGTCGAAAATTGCGATAAAATCGCTGAATTGGTCGAAAGAGACCGGCATAATAGTCATCAAACCGTTATAAACTATTTTAAGAAGCTTGGAGTCACTAAGAAGCTCGATGTATGGGTGCCACACGAATTGATTCAATAAAAATACCACAAGACTTTTTTGACAACCTAATATAAATATATATACATATATATATATGTTGTTGAGTAAAGTCTAAAAAAAGGGTTGGGGTGCCATTCTTCTTATCTACATATGTATATTATGAAGTATATAACACACATTATATACATTATGCTGAACAAAATGAACAGTTAGTAACTTTAGAGGACATTTTCAATCATAAAAGAGCCATATATAGTACTCCATTCAAAGGAATAAAATTGTAGACAAATAGGTTAGCATTATTTGCATGTTTTGGACACACCTTGGCTCAGCTTTTTAGGCTATTAAATTAACTATTACATTTTATTTACAAAATGTGGCGAAAATTAAAAATATAAGAAGTCAGTGTGGTTCAGTAAAGTTTAACTGCTGAGCATAAAATACAATCAAAAACACTGTGTAAAGCAGTGAGAAAGACCATTCCATTTGCGCTCAAGCTTTTCGACTTCTTTGCAGCTGAATAGCTTCAATGCCCTAAGTTTGTTCTTAATATTCATATTTTCCGCCTCATAAATTACATTTATTTTGAATAGTATTCGAATGCCCCATGCTCCAAGGCAGATTGTATCTCCCGTTCGTCTCGCCGTAGTCTTATTATGCGCAAGTTAATTGGTTCCATGAACCGCCCAGCATTTGAATAAATAATACATTGCTTTGATTCGAATCGAAGCTGTGGCGTTGCTTGAAAGTGAATTCACTCAGACTTTTAAGAATTTAAATCAAATACTAATTTTAATATTAACACAAGCAGCCACTCGCCGTTAACGTCGACTTTTGCCAAATATTGACATTCTCTGCTTAAGCGTAAAACAGTTTAGTAGGTGTTAGCTTATAGCTTTTATCTCCAAACATACATATATAAATACAAAGAAACGTCTTATCGGTAAGATTTTTGTCAAAATAAAGCTAAGCACAATATTCCACCCCATAATCTTCTAAGTCGACTTCCAAAAGTAGGAACGCAACGAACGACTGACTATTTTTCAAGGGAAGGCATGCTTAAGTATATTAATACACACAAAATGATTTATTATATGCCGCACTCTAAACCGCCATAGCATGAAGGGAGTACAGGTCTTATACTTCGCGGCACACTAAAACTCGTTAAGAATTAAAAGTTTTCCTCTTTCCGCACTTTGAGTCAAACCACTTTCCACAAGTGGTCCAAGTCAAGATCTTTATTAATAAATAGAAATAATTATTTAAGTCTTATCTTGATACAATTCTCTCTATATCTGCAAATGTCATGTCAAATGAGTAATAGTACTCATCGTGGAAAACAAGCTGATGAGCTGAAGATTTCGAGCAATGAAGATGACTTCTGAGCCTAATCTGTGCGCCCGAATTAAACACTTGCTCTCCTTTATTCCAAGAAAATATTGAATTTAGTTTCATTTTTCATTTCAATTCCTAAATTTAGCATCACTATGGAACTCCGTTGTAAAGTTCGTCTCCATATACTATGTATGTATATATAATCGAATGCTCGGCTAAAACGAGAAAGTGTGTACAAGTAGCCGCTAATTGAAACGAAATTAATTCGATATTCGTAAATGATGCTGGTATTTATACGCCGAATTTATTCCTGAATAATAAATAAGTGGAGTATTCATAATGTGTAGTGGGAAATATTGATCTGATAAAGCAAGGCTCTAAATACAATTCGTTAACAAACATAATTCGATTTGATCTATTTTTAGAGGTAAGTATAGTACATGCTAAACTACCTTACATAACTGTTTAACTAAGCTTCAATAAGATATTGTTATTTCATACATCAATATACAATAATTTTCATTTCCAATAAAAATGCTAATATACATTGTATTGCGCTACCATTTCACTAAACTCGGCGTCCACTAAATCATGCGCAATGCTTAAGGATGTAATTAGAACATATACATACAAATACATACATACATATGGTATGCTTTTTATACCATTGTGACCTTACTCAAAGTAGTTTCTTAGTTTTTTCAGCAGACAGGAGAGGAAATCTGTTCAAACAAACTTCATTTTGAAGCATTCTATGAAGGGGCCAGTTTGGGGAGTAGATGGTAATATTCTGCTTTAGCTTACAGCTTTAGTGTTTATGAACCTACCTTCAAAAGTAGGTTAGGTTATTGTGGTTGTTCAAACCCTGCTTATGGTGGGTCAGCAGAACTTATTGCATCACTAGCGACTTCACAGATTTATTTATTGAACAGATTTGAGGTAAATAAAAAAGTGTGTTGTTATGCCTGCGGACCTGGTGTATTATTTTCTCACTAAATTTAAAATTCCAAACATTTACCGCACTTTTTGTGTTTCAAATTAAAATTTCTATAATTGCACAGGTCTATAAAAAATTTGTTTGGTGCCATTAGTTCTGTGTTATAAATTGATTAATGAGCTACGTACAGGTCGTCGTCGAGAAGATGGCGCGTGAATAATTGAAATACATTTCATTACATTTCTGGTAAATATGTACGCTGACTATGTCTCCGAACACATCGTGGATTCCAAAAATTGTTTGTTAGTTGTGTAGTGAAGAGTGAGTAAACGGTAAACGTAATAAATTACGATTTATAAACAAAAGAAAGATAATATATCCTCATTATCAGTGTGACAAAAGACCTCCACTGTACCTACTGATGCGCCAAGATCTTTCAGATCTATCAAATTTTTCGGACTCAGTGGTGGAAATGATTTTAAAGTGTCAACAGATCCTTCACTTTTATTTCAGATGCCTCAAGTTCTTTGGTTAGAGAAAGAGCGATCGGATATATACTCAAAAAGAGACATTGGTTATCTCAAGGTCCAATAATAACATTATTTCCTCCAGAAAATCATACAGTATATTTTAATCACATAGCCTTGTAATGAAACTGTAATTTTCAAGGTACAAAGTTGAAGAATAGAAATTGTTTATGAACAGTTGTAAGCAAAATTGACAAAAAGTGTTTTGCTAGATTTTGATAATAAATCTGCAACTGCACCTACCACAAACAATTTGTTAAAGTCATCAAAAATGGTATTTTTGAAGGAACACAGATAAGTCTTGTAATGAAAGACAACAATTTCCTAGATGCAATAAATAATGTGGAAGCAGCCACTTGTGACCTGTGTTGTGCTTCTTTTTATATATTTCATGAATATGTGACCATTTGAATTAAGATACAAAACTGTAATTTGGTAGAGGGATGGCAGCAGTGAGAGGCACTTGTGAACTAAACTTTTTTTAAGGTAGGTATTGCCCCGTTTTCTATGTTGTTATATGTACATCCCTTCCAAACTACTGAAGCTAACTCAACCAAGCTTGATGTGAAGAAGTCTTTTTAGCATTTCTTCACACACTATGGAAATGGAAAGAATCAGATAATAATCACGCCCAACTGAATAAAAGAGCAATTAGCATTAAACCGGAACAACCAGGATGCTTGGGAAAGGCTTTATGGGAACCGTTGTAAAAATTGGACAATGAATGTAACACCACAAACTTTGAGATGAAATTCTACATCCCAGAAACTATTTCACCAATTCCAGCCAAATTCATTGCCCGAAGTTATCTAATTATTACTATTGTAAGCTACAGAATGGGTGAATTCGGAGGGCAACCACGCCATTTAAAGTTCCATAAGAATCTTTCACTTTACAGTACACAAAATAAACAACAATAAAGTTATTAAAGTAAAACTTTGTACAAATAGTGTTTTCAAGGTATTTAAGTAATCTTACGGCGTGTAATATAATTGTTGAAATCGGACTATAACTTTTGCCAAAATTACATAACATAAATATTTACGAGCTTCCGGTTCACTTTATACCACATCTATCGGTCAATATGTAAGAAATCTAAATGAAATTCAAAAAGGATGAATCAACAGCGATACTTTCAAGTTCAATTTCAAGTTTTGTCAACACCAAAAGCTATGCAGCCAGTTTTAATCCATGCAAGTTGCTAGTGTAGAAAATGTTCGGTTACACCAGAGCTTAGCCCTTCCTTACTTGTCTCACTTTCGACTTTCAGCATGCGTCAATTGAAAGTAATGGAGGTCAAAACTGTTGTTTGGGCGCAGACGATAAGAGCCATTAGTTTTTCAGAAAGATAAGTGAGCTTTAATACACACGCGTAAAGTGTATTTACACAGCGCGTCCCTTCCGGTTTAGCTGCTCCTTTAGGAGAATTTTTACTAAGCATGTACATACACATATATTTGACTCGGATGGCCAGCAGGAAAATTGCAACGTATCATCAAAAAAATCGAAATTGAGTTTTCATTGCCTGCGATTCTTTACATCATACTACATATATATAATTGCCTTAAATTTTCCGCTTAAGCTGTCAGATTTAACCAATATATAACTATTTTATAACCAAAACCAAAATTTTGTTTCAATAGGAGTTGTATACAATATCGTTTTCCTTTGGCGTTAAACTTATGAAAAGTGGTACTACGTTATTTTGCATTTTAGGTGACGATATACATACTTCTTTTGAAAACATTTTAATCGATTCGATTTATCTTCCCATTTACTTGGAAGAGAACAAAACTATACTAACATAACTATGGCGAGCTCTCAAAACAAGACGCGGTCAAGGGCCCTGCTGAGGAGGTTGAATATAGACAGAAATAAATAATAATTCGTATTTACTTTGATCCACGTTAATACTTTCGCTTTATTAAGCAAACAATCAGTTATATAGTGACAGGTTTCGAACATTATCACATAAGTGACATAGTTTTACGTGAATACAAGATGTGTGCAACTCGCAGCCGATTTCCGCTTAGGAAGACTCTTATGCACATTACAGAGCTGATATACATGTAAGTATGTCTTGATATACTCGTACAAGTTTAAAGTTGGCAGTTGGCATCTAAATTCCACTTAATGTTGAAGATACCCAATTTTTTTTGGATTAAATTGTATATGTATATTTATTCTCTGTCTGTGTGCCTGTGTGTAAAAACTAAGCGCAGATGGGTTCTTGCAGAACGTTATCCTAAATCACTGCCCGGCAATCCGTTGCATAATATCCGGTACCACAGCACTTGATTTTGACTAGAGTTTAGTGCAAATAATACCATAAACAAGCATTTGAGGCTATGTGAGGAGCCCCGCAAAGAAAAATCACAGTTGTCGGTGCTTTTGATTAATGGCTTCTTCTCACAAACAGCCAATAATTTAAATGCCTCCTGTATATTCTGAGTTCTCGGCGTCTGTCAAAATTAATATTTTCACATTTCCTTTCAGCTTCGTCCACTGAAAAATGTCGGTCGAAAGAAAACATTGAAATGTGTTTTGAGAAGTAAATATTTTGCTCAAACCAAATTGAAATTTTTTCTTTTGGGTGCTGACGTTTTGTATTATATGTTAAATATGTGGCAAATATAGGGTGTCCCAAAATTAACGTAAGATTTAAATTCGTTGCCTTTTTGTTGTAAATTACTTATAATACTAAAAAAATACGACAGCTGACAGCCGTATCTCGAAAATCTCATAAAAAATATGGTCGGAATAGTCTTTTAACTTCGCTTATAGTGAAGATATTAGAAATAACGGCAAATCGAAATCTTGCGTTAATTTTGAGACGCCCATTAATATTATAGCTATTCATCCAGGCAAAAGTATGGTCGAATTTCTGGTAATGGTAAAGATAATTAATAGTTCTGAGTTCCTATATTCTCATACACATTTCAACGACATTTTTGCTTAGATCAATCACGTGTTCACCATGGTACGTGCGAAATGAAAATATCCATAAAGACCTTGGTATTTCTATGGTAAGGAAAGAAGTAGAAGACAGCAGAATTAAATATACATCTAAACTCCGTGATCACCCAAACCCTTTGGCTAATGCTTTGGTACATTCCTGCGATTAAACACGCCTTAAAAGAAGAGATATGCCCGCATACTGAGGAGCAATGTATCACCAAAACAGCTCAATCACTTACTTGAGCGTGTCTAGTTTGTAAATAGGTTTAAGATTTTATTACTTATTGTTAGGCTTTCAAATCAAAAAGCAGATTCAATAAATAAAAATATATTGGAACAAAAAAAAAAAATGTTTGCATTTCAAAAAAATTTCTCCAATAAACGCTACTTTTGATCCGTTGCACTTCGCTCCAACTGTCCATGTATTCGCAACAGTGGCGGCAACAACAAGTTGAAAACGACAGCGCCGAAACAACGAAGCCTCGGCGCAAGGCAGAGGGAAAGCTGCTAAATTGTAAATTTTGAAATTTTAAATTGATTCTGATTCCCTCGCCAAGAAATTAGTTCCACTTCCCGCTTTTCTCTTTGGTGTTGGTCAGGTTTAGTGCGAATTTGTTTGTATTTTTGTATAGTGTATTTATTTTTGTAGATTATTTATTTATTTGACGTCTTCTTATGACAGGGTCGGCTCGTTTAACAAATGATAATCGACAATTTTCTATTTCAATATTTTAAGTGAAATTCTATTTGAATTACTCTCATTGGGGAAAAGCCCCGCAGCGACATAGTTTAGCCCAAGATTTGCATTCGTATATTTATCTATGGACTTCATTACAGCATACCTGCTTATCTATGTATTTATACATATGTATCTATGTATATACTTTTCATTGTAAAATGAGTTTGAAGGGCGACGATTTGAAGTGTCAAGTGGAAGTGGAAAATGGAACTACAGTGATTTTACTGCCAGCTGTGTGGCAGCGCTTAAAGTCAAATTTTTATTTGCATACGTTAACTGGAGTTAGAGCTGTATGTTTTAAGGGTGGAATTGCGAAACACATGGCGTATTTTTTATTCTTTTCAAGTTTTTTTTTTTTTGTAATATAAATATTTAATTTCTCTGTTGGCTTTGCTTTTAAAAATTCGCCTGATTCGTTTTAGTAACAAAGTAGGGAATGAAGGAAGTCGTATCCCGAATGAATCAAACGAATTGTCTTTAATCAACACACGATGGCGGTTCTAAATACATTTATTTATTTCTTCAATATGCAGTTACCTGTCCTAACAATGTCAACAATGCGAATTCCCAGTGCTTTGAATAAAAAATTATACATATAACTTTAATTTTAAATCAATGAGTATGAGATAACTACTCCTACAGTCTCTACAACTGGACGAATTACTTTAAATAATTTAGTTGGCTTTAACTGCCCAAGAGATACCTACATACATATGTTACGTCATGGTATAACCGATTGGGTAAAATGTCCACGTGTCTGGACTTAATTTTTTAACCCTTCGAACTCTTTAAATATTCCCTCTTGGTTAGATGTTGTAATATCTTTGGTGCAGAAGGCATGTGAAATTTGCCGAAACCTATACCGAAATTAAATCCAAAAGCGATGTAGCGTTTTGAGTGATGCAAGATAAATTCTTGTATTAAAAACTATTTCTTCGTCGAAAAACGGTGGGGCAACCAAAAATTTGTTTAATGAGTATTATTTGGGCTTAATGCACGGGGGAAAAAAAAAATAAATAAAATAAAGTATAAATTCGACTACACCGAAGCTAGAATACCCTTCACAAGTACATTTTTTATAGCAACTATGTAGTATTTAACTTCTTATACAAGTATGTATGAATATTTTTACCTTGACTTTGATCGACGGGCTGAACGGCAAATACATGCTATAAGAGTCCGATCAGAAGAACTGCCTGCTGCAATGGCAATTGCTAAGTTCGTTTTTCATTTTTCAACTTTAGTGACTTCTGGGGTCAATTAAAAAAAAAGGAGAGCAGAACTCCAGATGAATATGTCAAAAGCTAAGGGACTAATCCGCATATATACAGACAAACGGACATGACGGAATCGACTCATCGCGTTAGGTATATGCTTTATATAGTCTTCGACGTTTCCTTTGTGTTATAACCATTATGGGAAACTTAATAACCTGTTCTAGGTATAAAAATTTGCGAGACACAAAGAGGCTATCAAATAATTTTTAGACATATCTTTCATATTATATATTAATATAATCGAATTTTGTCAAAAAATGTGCGTATGGTCTTTATTCGGCGCAATTTGATTTAAGGGGTTATACTCTGTGGCCAAATTTTATTTTGAAAATTCTTTATTTATTCTTCCAAATCAATTTCATCCCCTTTTTGAATTTTCCAGTCATCACGGCACTTGGGAAAATCCTCCATCGTGATGGCCATCAGAGCCTTCTTCGATCAGACGAATGCGGTGGTTGCGGCGCGATAATAATTAAAAATGTAGCGAAATTATCACGAATAACCAATGCAGTATGAGATGGCGCATTAGCGCATTTCTTTGTTTAATAAATTCAGACATAGTAAAAAACGAAAAACTCACTTTTAGCAGCTCACAAAACGACACGTATCTCAAACACTAATGAATATTTTGACATGAAATTTGACATAAATGTGACTGACAGTCCTACCAACCTAAAAAAAGAAAATAGTTCTCCAAATCCTTCGACGCGCGCAGTTTAAATTCAAATGTCACCTTTTTTGGGCACAGAGCGGACCTCTGCGAAATTGGCAATATCAACGTTCCCGATAATAATTTTTGGCAATAAAAATATGTCATAATATACCTGCCAAGTTTCAAATCAATAAACCAAAGAGTTTGCTTAGAAAAAATTCTTGAAAATTGCCTTTTTTTCGACCTTCTAACGGTATACTCGTATAACCCCTGAATAAGTACATGTACTACTATGAACAAAAAATAGTAAGACTTTGTTTATAATTTTAAAATTCTTATTTTATTCAAAATCTATGCCGTGCCCCTCCTCTTTAACTTAAATACAATTGTACCACGTCTCCGGGACCTCGCCTTTGTCGCAGTATTTGGTCGATTGATCCTCTATTTCGGGGTCATAAGCATAGATTTAAGACTCATCGCCGGTAATAGTACGCTTCATTACTTCCTGGTATTCGGAAAGCATTGTTTCACAGACGTTAACGCGACGCTATTTTTCGAAAACAAATTATATTCCAAAGACATCTCTGATTGTTAATCGCAGATTCTCAAGCATAAATCCTTTTATTTTATTCTTCGGTCGTGACAACCAATTATAGCCGAAGGCCTTTTCCGTAACATACGTACAACCATGTGTTCCCTAATTATTACTCATTGTGCCTGTGTGTACTCGTATTAATTTGTTTCCGCTATGCGCCTTCGTAGATTGAACTTCTTTAAATTCTCTCGTTGGAAAAGTTTCATTAATTTGTAATTTAGAAGATAATGGCTAAATGATTAACTCCACAACAATGGTTTTTTTAGTTCAGGACAATTCCTGCGCCATTTCACCTAATCTTTTTCTCGAAGTGTGCTTTTGTGTTTGCTAACAACAACATACACGATTAATGCGATGCTTTCATTTGTAATAGTATCGATAGAAATCAACAAAGAGTTCAGATTTCAACATCAAAGACATTATGTCTTGACCAAGTTGAAAAAGTTGGAAAAAAGGGCAAAAGATTTATTTATGACGGCAGAAGACACAAGGGTGATGAAAATTCCAATAAAATGTCATTATTCAGCAAATATAACACAAATTGAATTTGCGATTTTTGTCCAAAAAGTATCAAAAGTTTACAAACAATACGGTCCGGTTCTTTTTAGTTTTCGTTCCCACAAACTTAGTAGCTCTCAGTACTAAGATATTTGTATAAACTTGAGAATGTGCGTCTCAACGAACATGTATGTGTGTGTAAGTGTTGTCATTCCACCCACGAACACACACATTCGCAAGGCGCAACCATTGACTTTCCCTGAATTTATGCCGAAGAAATCACAACAATATGTCGCAGTTGCCAGAAATCGCCAGCCCAACATGACCAAATTTCAATTAGATGGCATCTGTTGGCTCGGAAGGGCCACCGAAACAAGTACAGAGTGGCATAGACAAACTGCTTTCGGGCAAAAGCCAACGAAGTTATGGCGGGGCTGCACGACAGTCATTGCCGAGGTACGAGATACATGTGGGTATTTGGGTGTACACACAGTTGTGCTTTTCTTACAATCATTCTTATAATACGTAATATGTGTCTCATAGAAATGTGGAACAAATACTCGCACATATTTATTACAGTGTTAATGTGTGCAGGCACTGCAGGAAATCCTTGAGTTAGTTAGAGAGTGGCTAATCGAAAATACTCGCAGCACTGAACTAACGGTCGAACAATAGATATTTGGTCGGCTCTTTAACAGTTCAGAAAAAAAATATGAGACTGTACGACTTCTTCTTCTTAATAGGCGTAGACACCGACTGTACGACTATTGAATTAAAACTTTAGAAGACACTGGGTAATTTTCTTTGCGTGAGATTTAAATTTTTGTACAATAACAAATTGTATATTTAAGTTTGACAGTAAAATGTCATTTAAGCCATTCATATTTATGAATCTAAAATATGTGTAACAAAACTTGGTAACATTCAAAAAAGATAAGACGAATTAAATGAAGGAAGTGGACAAACGAGCAGCGATTCGATGATATCCAATATCACTCGTACACTATTTGACTAAGTAAATTGACTTTGTCAGAAAATCTTAAATATAATTTTCAAACTTAAACAACAACAACAGTGTCAAAGTTAATACGGACTCATGGCTGCCTTCACTATCAACTGGCAGTTTTTCTTGCAGGGATTTTAAACATAAATACCTTGTCTGCACGTATGGATGACGAGTCTAAAAATGGACAGCCGGTTAGATGAACGTTCTTATGTTTTACACTGATTAGATGAGTTTTGAAATTGGCCGAAAGAAAACACAAATCTACCTGAACACATTCGAACACAGTTAGGCTTTTCATTGAGGTCAATATATTTTGCACAATTCTTTAAAGCGCTCAGCGTTCTTGATTGAAACGTTGTCGATTCTAAAACTTCATGCAACTACAACTTTATTTTTTGATGAGCAGAAAGAAAATACCGAATTGATAACGTTAAAATGCTAAACATTACTGCAAAATTTTGATGTTGACTTTATTCAAATTAATTCGTTTAACATATTTTCAAATCCAAAGCAATTTTTTAAGATTTTGGTTTAAAGGAAAAATAATATATGGGACAGAAATAATATTCTTTATTAATGAAGATAATTCTGAAATAAATGTTTTACAAGTAATAATAGGATAAATGACATGAAAAGAAATTTTTAGTTGGCCTGGAATACTTCCAAACCACTGAGATGAAAGAAGGGCTAAATAATTATAGAAATGGTAAAGTTATTCTAACTCCCTTCATGTATAATACTTGTTTTTATTGACGATTTAGTAAAATGTTTCATTCCGTTTCACAAGTTTCAAGAGAAAGAGTTGCTGCCATAATGACTAATATTGAGCATTTTATTACATCGGTGAGGGGTATCAAGGCATGGCATAACTCGATTATTGTTCCATTATTCCAATATTCCGAACTTGAGTCGTACAGCTACTATTTTTGTGGATCTTTCTCAGTATACTTATGTAAACAACAAAAAACCTTTTTCTCAAATATGTCGACCTTTTTTCCAGATAAAGCGTTTTTGTTAAGAATTCTTCTTCATTACTTTAATATGAAAAAACTCTCAGCTGAAATTAGTCGTATTTTGGCGAAAGTCTCTGGTGAACATCCACTAGCTGAATGAGCGTGACAAAAGTTGATTGCAAGTGGTGATTTTGGTTTGGAAAGCGAAGAACGTCCTGGGCACCCAAAAAAATTTAAGATAGGAAACTTAAAACATATTGTAAAACGCAAGAAAAGATCAAAACATTTAAAAGCAACCGAATACATTCAAAACCAAGGAAAATGCGACGTTGAAAGAAAAAATTGTTGTTGTATCGGCTTGTGACTGGTAGCGAAAAATGGACTACACAAAACATAAAAGTTCATACATATGTGAAATCTGGTTAACCAACAAAATGAACAGCAAAGCCGAATTTCCATGACGCCAAGGCTTAACACTACCTATTTAGTAAGATCAGAAGAGGCTCGACCTTATGTTGTAAGAAATATCGTTACAAACTTTTAGCCTAGACCTGTTCCCTTTTGGCTACCGTTCACATTTTGAAAACAAAAGAAAAATATCACGAATATAGTTATAGGCACCAAAAATAATATAATATTATAATAAAGTATATTTTTTCAGGAACACATCGCCTTGAATACTTTTAAGTTTCCATTAGCTTTGATGTTACAAGTTGATAGTACTGTTTTTAATTAATTTGCAAGAATTTGTTTTCTGAAATATATTAAAATTAAGAATACTTTCGAACCGATAACGGTTTAAATCAAAAATTTATATCAATACAAGAATTTGAAGATTAATCTCCAACACAACAAACGATTCAAAAATATGAGGATTACAATATCCAAGGGGTTAGTTGTCTAACGTAGCTGGTTAAACAGCAAAAACATATATTTGACATTCTCAACCATATATCTTAGAAAAATAACATTTTTAGAAATTCTATCTTGCAATGTACATTTTCACCTTAACAGTTAAGCCATTTCGCAAAATTTTCAACTTTGGAGAGCGAACTATCCTAAAGAATGTAAAGAATTTTAATTGTCTTACTTCCGAATGGCTCTAGCAAGAATGTTGTTGTTGGGGCGAATTTTAGCAACTGAGTTTATAGAATACAAAAGGCTAATAGTCCTTGCTGATAAGCCTGCCTGTTTGCAAGCAGTTGGAAACAAACACTCGGTGAATTTTTGTTAGATGGATTGCTGACGCCATTCATAAAAAGACGCGATAATAACATGATCACAAATCTACTTTACTTAGATTTTTGCGCCTTTTATTAAGCAAATGTTAAATTTCAAAAGAAATCACTGTTTATAAATTTCGAATATATTTAAGTGCGTATGTTCAAGCAAATTTATGAAAGTAATTAAACAAATAGGCTTTTTGATATTTTTGCATTGCATTTATTTATACACCTACGCAGATTTTAAACTCGATTTCAGCAGTGTCGGTTAGCAATCAAATTGCATTTGCTAGAAATTCCACAAATTCCTGATATCGCCATATTTTTGTGGAAACGTTGAAGCTATAAATTTTAAATTGCAATTAATTAGCCAGAATTCTTTAAAAAAAAGTCCAAAATCGCTTTCAATAAACACGAACTATTTTTTGCTGACGATTAAAAAGTTAATTTGCAACAACTGTGTGTGTGTGTGTGTGTGTCCTAAAGCTAGAAAAACTAAGATTTCCAATTAATTTGTTAATTTAGGAATTATTAATTGTGTGTTTATGTATTATTCAGAAAGCACCGAATTAGACTTTTGCCACGTTTGCTTCTGTGAAATTATTATGAGCTGAAACATTTACCTGCTTTGAGTCGGCAAATATTTGTTTATTTATTATAATTAATTATCTGCTTAACTATTGCGGGAAATTAAAAATTAGCACTTTAAGAGGATGTACCTATATCTCTCCACTTCAGGGGCTCCCCAGGGTAGTTATGATATTTTGCAATTCAAGAATCTTCTACTGAGGATAGTTTCATATTTACAAACTTTAAAATTCCGTCAATTCTTTTTGTTTCTAATCTGCTTAATTAGTCCAAATCTGTAGTTAAAATGTGACTATTATATCATAGTTATTTTGAATTCAATGATATTTTACCTCAAGCTCTCATATTTAATGTCTCTAATCGTAACTCTTTATTCCTCCTCAATTCGCTTGAAGAAAAATTCGGTTAACATTGCGCGATATCGCTCACCTTCTTCATTTTCGAAGAAAAATGGGCCGATGATTCCACCAGACCAAAATCCGCACCATACAGTGATTCGTGCAGGGAGCATTGGCTTCTCGACGATTACGTGCGGGTTTTCTGTGCCTCAAATACGACAATTCTGCTTGTTAACGTAACCATCGAGGTGGAAATGAACCTCGTCCAAAAAGATGATTTTTCGGTAAAATCCTCGGTCAAACGATCTTCGTGTTTTTTTTTTTGGAAATAAACACCTGAATCCTTTCCCCGGATTTGATCCTCACAAGTTAAAGAGAATGAAATGATGGTTACAACCGAACTTAGCCCTTCCTTACTTATTTTAGTTTAAATATTTATTAAAAAAAAAAAACATTTTAATAATATTATCAAGATATTGCCCATGTAAAGCTATAACATTTTCCCATCTTTCTGACAATTTGCGGATCTCATCAGAAAAAAGTTGTGCGGGCTCGGCGGCCAAGGATGAATGAAGCCAATCCTGGCGTTCTACAAAAACGGCCTGAACAAATGGCAGCCAGAAAGGGTAAGGTCTGGTCTATAAGGTGTGGGAAGTACTTCCTAGCCGCTATTTCCAAATTGTTTTCACCGGTCTTGCAACATGAGACTGAGCACTGTCATGATGAAAAACTATTGCATAATGTCTAGCCGCAAATTCGGAGTGTTTTTCGGCAATTCTCAATTTGATTAGTTGTTGTGGGTAGTTTTCCTTGTTGGTGGTTTCGGCCGGTTTTAGAAACTCATAATACTGGACCACCAAATACACAGCATTACCTCGGCATTATGGATATTCGGCTGGATTTGGATAATTTCACATTTAAATTTTTTGCATTTAGGGTTGTCGTTATGAAAACATTTTTCGTCACCAGTCACAAGCCGATCAGGGCCGGTCCTGTCTATATAGGCAAGTTATGCAATTGCCATGGGCGCAAGAATTTTAGAGCGGAACTTCGGCTAACATTCTTTACATATTTTATTTCAATAAAATATAAAATTACAAATTTACTTTATTTATTTCATTTATGTATATACTATAAATGATCAGGATGATGAGACGAGCAGAAATCCAAATGACTATCTGTCTCCGTCCGCCCGTGCAAGGGGTAGCTTAAATAACAATTAAGATATCTTGATGAAATTTGGTAAATACTTGGCAAAAAAGGAAGTTGGAATGAAGGAGTTTGTAAATGGGCGTAATAGGACCACTACCACGCCCACAAAACGCAATTAAAGGAAAATGTATAAAGTGTAATAACTAAACTCTAAATTAATATATAGAACTGTAGAACAGAAGATCACAGTAGCAAGGGACATCTTTGGGCTAGAAATTTTGAAACTTTAAGCCAAATATCCAAATTCGCTTAGGATAAATCCTATAAGAACCATTATCGACAATGTGAAAATGAAAGAAATCGAACCATAATCCCCTTCACTCCCAATACAAAAATTATACACTGGAGGTGGATGAGTAGGCTTAATACGAGTCGAGATAAAAACTGAACAACGGGGTGACACCGCCTACCTTGAGATAATATTTTAGTTGACAGTATATTGACATTCTTCCATTACAGTGTGAAAATTGCCGATATATGTGCATAGAATGAAAATTCGCCCTAGACCACCTACGAGTATAGCTAACCAGCTCTGTATACCTGGAGGTACTTCTCTGGCTTTAATCCTTGCAAGTTGCAATGTTGTAAAATGTTCGGTTTTATCCGAACTTAGCTCTTTCTTATTTGTTTTAAATTTATATTCATCAGCTTCAAACATTTATTGTGAAAATTTAGAATTGCACAAACTATGGGCAGAGAAAATTCTCATAAAAGCACACCACTGGACTTTGAAATTATATTTCTTCAAACGAATTGATACATATCGTTCTAAATTTGTGTACGGTAATGTGTGAAGAAAGACTGACCGACTTGGCAACATCATCAATTGAAAATGAGGTAGCACAAAACACTCAAAACAAAAAAATGATAAACTTGTATTTATTAACTTTCTTATAGTTATGTTAAACTTTCGAAATATGGGTTTTTTTTATTAAATTGACATGTATAACCAAAAACGGTAGAAACGTGGATATTACGGCAAAATAGACTTAGGTCGCAGAATTCGGCATTTGCCTAGGCCGGTAAATTGCCTTGGTCCTACGCTGAAGCCCATACAAGCTCACCATATTTTTATAGCGTTCAGAAAGCATTTCTGACAAAGTTATAGAGCAAATAATGAAAGTTACGTCAAATTATGGTTATTAATACTTTTAGTTTTGTGGTCCAATTGATTACTAATGCCCAGTTTTCACAAAAGTGTCAAAACCAATTCAGATGCACAAATGTGAATCACTTGATGGATTAAACTACTGATAATATAGAATTAATCAGTTTAGGTAGCTTCTTTTCATCTTTCGTCTGCCAATATTTTAAAAAAGATACATCTGTACCTTCAAGTCCTTGAAGACAACTTCCGTCGGCTGTACTTCGAAAGCTTTCCTAAAATGAATCCCTTCGCTCAATTTCTTCACCAAATAAAAAAGGGATATATACTTAGCGCCAAAAAGCACGAGTTTCTTAAACACGGAAGTTGGCGAGCTACTGCTGGCATGCATAACTAATTATAATATCTGCTCTTGCTACTTACCCTGTGCACAAACTGGAATGTAGAGCTGAGCCGTCATTGCGGTGTAAGTTTGACCTTGACTCGATTCATACAAACAAACTTTTTACTATTTGCATTCTTATATATATATACATATTATGGTACTAGTACTACTACTTAGTATATTCTCCGTAATACTTTTTGCTTGCAATTTTTTGATTTTCAAGTTAATGAAAGACTTTGTCTTCGCCGTTGCTGTCACAGCTTAGTTTGCACTGCACTCACGAAAAACTTAAGAAGAACTCTTACATGAGTTATATGGGTGTATGTAATTTCATGAGTATTGGTGTGTATGCGAACGCTCGCGTGTGCATATGTAGATCTTTGGCGCTGCACGTATGCAGTAAAAGTGTTTATGTCATTTCTGTTTAATTAGTTTTTAAATGGAACCAGAAGCGAAATGTGAGAGTATTAAGACCGAAAACATGACGGTATCAGCATCACGGCGAAATGAGCACCGTTGCTGCTCTTTGTGTTTGCCGCTTAGCTGATACCCAGCCACTTGATTGGTAGCACCTGCATTTTGGAAACTGTTACGCGCCGAGTTGCTATCCGAATCACGCACGCACAGTTGGCATTTTTGCAAACACACACAAGCACGTGATGTGTCAAAGTTAAATGTATGTATGTTTGTATATGTGTGGGTGGCACAGGCACAGTTGGAAAGCTGAGGTTTGGAAACATATACATAAAAGGTGAGGAACACTGGCATTTCGAGTTCTCACACGAAATTATAACATAAATATATTCAATTTTATTTTCGATTTATATTTTAATTAATGATTTTAAGAGTCATTTCGACAAAAATTAACTCCAAAATATGTGCCGCAAAGCCAGCACTCATATTCAATTCGCTTACATGAAATTGCCGTGCATATTCTTCACACTATATAGATATCTATGCAATGCAGTACCCTTTTTCCAGTTGGGTGTTTATGTGTGTAAGAAAATACCATATGATGGTAAACCTTGGGTTTTACATATTTTAAATGTCGCGCTGTGCAGCATTTCAGTCTTTGAACAGTTTGTCGACCGAAATTGCAACGAAGCTCGTGCTGCGATTCAATGTTAAAGAGATTTGCCTAAAAGGTTCATAATACATATTATTATTGGTCTAATGCAGTGTTGTCCAACGTGACTGTGTGCACGTTATGCTTGTGTTGGTTATTCTAGCGTCAACTGATCGCAAAATTCTCCTTTGCTTGCCTACGAAGTTGAATACAGTAGCACAATCGTGCTTTCACAGACACTTGTCGCGACATGTTGGTGTGAGGTGTCTGACACTGTCCGTGCGCTATTGTGCGCATAGGCCGTGGACAACGCTGGTCTAATGATAAGTTTTGTATGCACCATATTATATACAAGGTCTGTCGCAAAAGAAACAGGACTGTTAAAAAACAACAAAAAATTAATATTTTTCAAAAGATATATTTTTTATTCAAAGTAGTTTCATTGTGCTTCGATACAGCGTTTAGCCCCGTCAATTAGCATTTCAAATGAGTGTTTAAGGTCATATTTCGGAATGCTCTTGAGAACATCGGTCGTCGCCTTTTGCATAGCTGAAATGTTCTGAAACTAGTGTCCTGTCATGGGCAAAAGAAGTTTTCCAAATAGGTAAAAATCACAGGATGCCAGATCAAGTGAGTAGGGTGAGTGATTAATGGTTAATGTGGAGTTTTTTGTCAAAAAATCAGTGACAAGCGTCGACCGATGACACGCTGCATTATCGTGCAACAGGCGCCAGGACCCTGCCTCACGGTATTGTGGTCGAGCACGACGAATGCGTGCCAAAAGACGCTTCATAACACCAAGGTAAAACACAGCATTAATCGTTTGGCCAGGTGGGACGAACTCTCGGTGTACAATACCCTCGGAATCGTAAAAACAAATCAGCATTGTCTTTATTTTTGACTTCTGAAGATGACTTTTTTTCTGATCGTCACAGAAGTCCTCATGACCTTCTTGGAATCGCTTAAACCACTCATGCGCATTACTACGGGATAGGCACTGATCACCATAAACTTTTTTCATCATTTGAAATGTTTCAGTAAACGTTTTCCGAACGTTTTCTCTTTGTTCAAAATTCATTTTGCGACCGATGACCAAAAGCTGCTGTCACTTTTTGATCGATAACATCGATTGCAGTTATCCAAATGTCTTAAAATTTTTACGAAATGTCAAGAAGAGATCAAACATTTTATTTCATATACCCACCAATAGGTGGCGCCACAAGAAAAAGTTATATTTAAAGAGTTCTGTTTCTTTTGCGACAGACCTTGTATACTTCGAATTTTACAAAAATCGCAAATCAAATGGAATTAGCGCCATTTCATACAGGCTGAGATCGAGAATTGCTGAAATTCCCGCAAGCAGCTCCATTTTGCAAAGCAAGTTACTTTCAAGGAAAACCCGAATCTAAATCAATTCTCTAAGAATAGTCGCTCTCTACTATGAAAAAACAACATTTTAGAGTTATGTGAGGTATTGATTAGTATCTTACCAGGTGTCATACATTGATAAGACGAAGTTACACTTCTAATAGCCTTCCAAAGCTACAACAGTTGACCCAAATAATAAATGGGTACTGGCGGTCTAAAAGCGGTTTCTTCCATAAACTTTAGTTTTTTTATTGTATTTTCTACGTCAGCGTATAATAAGCATTGCCGATTATGTATTTTGCCTTTACTTATACTCTCCTATGTAATTACCAAACTTACGAAAATCTTGACAAATAAGCCGCTAAACAGCAGTGTCGACTAAAATGGATAGGGTTGGCAAAGTATTTACTTCCATAGATACTGAAACATGGCAACGAACTCAGTGATTAAGAATTTTGATTAAATAAAATTCCGACGGCAATACAACGAGAAAGGACGTGTGCAGAAATGTTTGATAAATATGCGGAAGAGGTAAGCAGTTTGAGGTAAATGAATCACCAGGCAACTGACGGTAAATTAACCAAAGAGTAGTATTAGGAATTAACAACAAACCACAAAAAAGAGTAGCATTTAATAAAAATATCCATATATATATATATATACATATATACTTCATACATATATAAATGCTTGATAAGCACTACTATTATTACCTCATTAATTAACCCAATTTAAAGTTGTCTGTAGATCAAAAGCTCAAATTGCGATTGAAATATTTCAACTGAATTTAAACAGACTGGCATCTACCAGAAGGAAATAACTGTATTTAATAATGGCAAATCATGCTTTCTTAAATATCTTTGAAATGATTAAAAACAAATTAGTTATGTGGAAAATTATTTCATTTATTTCCTCATTATTTTCCAATTAAAAATACTTGTGTTTATATTTAAGTTCTGCGGGTAACGAAAATTTATTTAATTTACTCTCTCCGCACCACGAATTGAATACAGCTAGTTCAACAGGCTCTCGGTGCACACCTTTTAACATTTCTTTCAAATTTTATCCCCTTGAGATTTTCTATCCGAATTATGATTTTGTGGCGCAAACATGGATAATATTGGATAAAACATGAAGCTAAATTCATGTAAGCCAAATTTATACCTAAAAGTTAATTTCAGTTCTGTTTCCGACTGATTTAATGTTTTAGCAGTTTGCAGCCAATGTGATAACGTCTTCTAACCAGTTGACTCTAATTGTCTCCATTATTATTAAGGAAAAATATTTCATTAATAGCTAGCAAATTGTTTCAAGTCAGCATGAGTGGTTCTTAGCACCAAGAGGGCCCCTTTATAGCGATCCTATCAAAAATAGCCAAAATATAGTATTTAACGTTCAGCTGTGCGTTCATACTACGAGCAGAAACAAATTGAAGAGTGCACAAGATTTTAGTTTTCCGTATGCATGCCACCGCAAAGTGAGCTGATTCGCCCAATAATTAAGTCGACACTGTCATATTCACCACAACTATTTACGCTCTAACGCTTCTCGGTTAGCTTTCATTTGTCTTCGTTGTGTATTCAGCTGTTTTGCTTAGCATTGGTTTGCACTTAATGGGCAACGACCATAGAAGTTGAAGATTGCGGCGGTTGTGGCCGTGCCATGAAGGCGCGAAAAGCTGAACACATTCGCAAGGGCAAGGATAAACACCACAACAACACAAGCGAAAGAAAATAACCATAAATTGAAAAGTGTTTAATGCTAAGCGGGCAATTGGTGGATAGCAGCAAATTTAGGAGCAATCAAATTGGTTGCAGCTAATAAAAAAGAAGCATTAAGCCACCAGGTTTCATATATTTTTAGTGATAGCTACCGAAACTGCTGAGCTATATCGACGCTTATTTATTTACGCTTGACAATTAAAGGGGTCCGACACCTTAAAGTGTGCAATCCGACGCCACAGTCACGCAAAAGTCGTCGCTTTGTGCGCAGCGAACACACCCAGTCACTTGTTACTCATACGCACCCCCTAGCACACAGCGCGACTCGCGCGGAAAGGAGTATCGCCCTGACAGAAGTATGCGAATGTTGATTACAGAAAGCTGTTGAATGTGCCATGCATCAACACATAAACAAGCGCCTTTACCATGTGGGAGGGGCCAGTTTTGTACAAGCATATGCACATACATACATATAAACTTATAGGATTGTGTGTCTGTGCATACACTTACGTATGTTTGTCAGTTTGTGTGGCAACAGCGTTTAATTGTAATTCCGAATACACTCCCCGCCACTCAAAGTGGGAGACTCAGATCAACAGGATATCGCAGGGCGCACACATTCACTTACACACACATACGTGCTTGGATATGTGTATACAAATGGGAATTTCGCCAAACCATTCGTATTGCTGCGTTTACTCATTTGTACATTGGCACACATGCCCACACACAGGCAAGTGCACATGCTTATCTGTTGATTGTATCGGTATCTGCGCGCAGTCTTGTGAGGGCTTTTGTTTGTATTCTATTTTTGTCGCTCATTTGCCGCATTAACACATCGCATGGAGAATTTTGCAAGTAAGTAATCTCTGGCTGCTGGAATTGAGCCACCAATGCGCTGTCAGCATGCCGTTTCCTAGAGTATGGGTGTGTATGTGTGCGTGCATCTGATTAAAGGATAAATGTGTTAGAAATTATTTGCTCAAACAAAAGTGTGCCTGTGTGGGTATTTTATCATATGTTGGCATGGGTGTGTTTGTGTTTGGAAGTGTTGGTGAACCTCATTGTTCGAGCTGATATTAATTTAATAAGACAATTAGCACGAGTCGCTACTAATTTACCACTTGGTCCTTATGCTAAGGCAGCATTTGTCGAACGCGGTAAATCAAGGTACACACAAACATTCACGTAAAAAACACGAAGCATCGTTGCGTCTGATATCTTCGCACGAGGCTCATGAATTGCTCTGCGATGATTTTGTTTTTCCACTGAACTATTTAACTTCGCACTACTTTCACTTTTAACTACTGTTTCAAACACATTTTTCTGTTCGGTTTGACGTACTTCCTGCACACAACCCACAACTGTTATGAAGGCACCACCCTTCGGTCGGCCAAATAGTTGTGCTATTGGCTTTATTTAATGTATATTTCAGGCATCGCGCCGCGAATTCTTCACTATCCTGAAGTTTTTGAATGCCGTTAAAGCGTGCGAGCACTTCCAGATTTCGTAACCGACTGCCGCGGCACGGCCAAGTGCTGCGCAACATTTCGTATGTATCAGGTGGCTTCGGAGATCCACCCGATTCGGCAAGCCGCTACAGCCGCTCGCAGCAACAAAGCGTTCCACAGCCATGCTTAGCTTCGTGTGCTCGCCGACAACGCGCTCATTAACCTGTTCTGCCATGTTCCACCAGCTTTTCGAACAAAATTCTCCGAAAGTCGAACATACGACTTCAGTATGCTGCTTATGCCGCTCAACCATTACTCTGTTTTTACCGTTGCAAGTACGTATACACTCGTGTATATACAAATAGGAGATGTACACCACAGCGCTCGTTTCGTGCTCCTGTCCAATGCACGAGTCTTTGTGCGTAAATGAGGATATTTGTGCGTACGCATGTGCTTACGGTCAACCCTCGCCTTCGCTCTCTCAGTCATCTGTTTGATTCGCTGTGTCCGGTAATCGTAGACAGGCTGGCGCTTTTGTGCCTAGTCAAGACGTCGTCGTGCCATATATTGGCTGATAAGAATTCGCAAACCTACAAACATATGTCTGCATTGTAGTTGTTGGAAAATTAAACGCAGTTACTCTCTTTAGAATAAATACCTACCGTTATTTTGTGGATTGCATTGAAAGTTACGCTCTTTCCCAATGCTCTTGTCATGGCTTCTGGTTTAACAAATCTTAATTTAAATTTGATTTAAACGTTGTTGTCTAAACTTCAAATCAAGGCCACGAGTACCACACAAAAAATACCACACATTAACTTAAAAGGGAATTTTGAATCGAATTTAATGTCCGGCATAAGCAACAAAGACGGAAGAATTGAAGATATTTTATTTCTGACATATTTGTGACTTGAAATTTTAAAATGTTATCCTTAACACAGAATAGACAGTTTCTTCTTACTTTAACATATGCTTTTATAAATCTCTTCAGTTACGAGTTTCGCCGGTTGATCCGCTTCTTTTTAAACTTAACGGTCGAATTTTTAGGAAAAGGGAGACTGAAGAGTGATATATATCAACTAGTTACTGAGAAATGAGATTTCTGCATAAAGTGGGATCGAATGAATGCCTTCACTATTATCACCACCGATGTATATATTTTTAATTGTAAATTTATGTTGCAGCATAGTCATCTACACTACAATTCAGAGTTCTTCTAAATAATTTTCCAGTTAATATATATTTATTTTTACTTCCTTGTTTCCAATTTATGATGTCCTTTATTAACCATTTAAAACTTTTCAGTGCAGCTTTTATAAGAACTTTATACCAAAATAAAACATTTTTGAAATTTTAGTAAATTTTTTCAGTGTTACAGAATCTGAATGTGAAAGCAAAATAAAGAGTTCGAAAAATTCATATAATGCCACCTTGTCTACCTCTTACTACTTCTACCTGGGCTTAACTTTTGAAAAATCCTAACTAATGTGTGTTAATAACTTATTTTAAACAATTCTTTCGCACACACGTGGTGTGTATTTGTATTTGTACAGTGAGCGTTGTTATATTTCCATTGCACAAAACTAAGTGTTTTTTCTCAGTGTGTAATACGGGTGGTATACGCAACTTTCAAATACAGTGTGACTGAAAACCCGGAAATTCACAGGTAATATACAAACGCTTTTGTTCAACCAGATAAAATAAATCAAATATTAGTTTAATTAGTGACAACAACTGCGTATTTATCTTATTGCTTTACCAGAAAACGTCCCTTAAAGCAAAGAAGTTGAATCCTCTCTCTGAATGTAAAGTTATATAACTTCGCATCAAATGAACTCATTTACCTAGAACCTCCTACTTACTATCATACCATGTGTGAATACTCATAATGGAAAAAATTGCTTGCAAGGTAAAGCGCTTTATGTTTGCCTCTTGCACGTGCCACATTGTTGTAAACTGGCACCTAAAACTTTGCAAAGTTGCAAGACTATCTCGGCTAAATAAAGAGTTTATGAGAGTTTCGGTGTTTTGCATCAACATTTCGACCTCCAATCTCCAAATGCCGTAGCAAAATGCACATGCACGTATAAAAGTTCAATGACAACCAGTCTTGATTTTGACTTAATTTCTCACAAACGCATACAAAACATCACAATATTATTGCAAGAACATCAGATACTGTCATGGCAATTTCGAAGGCTTGGAATTTTTAGTTCGTGGTACATATGCTCGTACATATGCATAAAAACATGTAGTCAGCCTGCAATGGAATTGTCTAATTCTAGACCATTTTAAACTGCTACAAATTCTTACGACCGTTATTTTTGAAAGTAAAACTTATTCAGATTTTAGAATTTTTAAGGATTAAATCCCATTTTGAAGCAATAATAATTTAGGACCAACTTTTTATTTTTTAAATATAATATCTAATATAAATATATACACATATATAAGTCAGAGAATATAAAACTCCGTTTAATATACCCTGAACAGGGTATATTAAGTTTGTCGCGATGTTTGTAACACCCAGAAGGAAGCGTCGGAGACCCTATAAAAAATATATATAAATGATCAGTATGATGAGCTGAGTCGATTTAGCCATGTCCGTCTGTCTGTCCGTCTGTCTGTATATATACGAACTAGTTCCTCAGTTTTTAAGATATCCTTTTGAAATTTTGCAAACGTCATTTTCTCTTCAAGAAGCTGCTCACTTGTCGGAACGGCCGATATCGGACCACTATAACATATAGCTGCCATATAAACTGAACGATCGGAATCAAGTTCTCATATGGACAACTTTCACATTTGACAAGATATATTCACGAAATTTGGTATATATTATTTCCTAAGGCAGCAATGTAATCTCCGAAGAAATTGTTCAGATCGGTTAACTATAGCATATAGCTGCCATACAAACTGAACGATCGGAATCAAGTTCTTGTATGGAAAACTTTCACATTTGACAAGATATATTTACGAAATTTGGTATATATTATTTTCTAAGGCAACAATGTAATCTCCGAAGAAATTGTTCATATCGGTTAACTATAGCATATAGCTGCCATACAAACTGAACGATCGGAATCAAGTTCTTGTATGGAAAACTTTCACATTTGACAAGATATATTCACGAAATTTGGTATATATTATTTTCTAAGCCAACAATGTAATCTCCGAAGAAATTGTTCAGATCGGTTAACTATAGCATATAGCTGCCATACAAACTGAACGATCGGAATCAAGTTCTTGTATGGACAACTTTCACATTTGACAAGATATATTCACGAAATTTGGTATAGATTATTTTCTAAGCTGCCAGTAAAAATTATTCAGAACGGGTTACTATAGCATATAGCTTCCATACAAACTGGACACATAGTTACTAACAGAAATGCACCTGTGAAGGGTATTTAGCTTCGGTGCAACCGAAGTTAACGTTTTTTCTTGTTCTCTTTATCCTTTGCAAGGTCACGCCATCACTATTCCTATTCACTTGTTTCCTTAAATTTGTGAAAATAAAATACGAATTTTGAATGGGAAAGTAAAAGAAATATACATACATATATATTCAAAATATTGACCATTGCTTTTTCCACATTTTGACTACCTGTCTGGTAATTTGTGGATACCATGCCAATAGAAATGTTCGTCTTTTCAAGAAAACCAATCAGACACCTAATTTGCGACTTCTGCGAAGAAATCGAAGTTATACTCAGCCAATGTGTGTCGAGGAAAAAAAATGGTAATCAGTTTTGTAGCAGCTCCCAGCCGAGTACTTCAATTATATCCTGAATCCATTTTGCTTTGAGTGCAGGTGCATTGTCGTGTAGCAAAATTACTTTTCCGTGTCTTCTCACCCATTCCGGTCGTTTTTCGATCAATGCATGGTTCAAATTGATCATTTGTTGCCTTTAGCGATTAGTACTAACAGTTTTACCAAGTTTTAGAAGATCATGATATATCACACCTTTTTGATCCTACCAAACAGAGCTTACCGGAATCTATTTGTTTTTGCAGTCGATGTCGATGGTTGTCCCGGTTTAACCCATAATTTTCTCCTTTTACGGTTCTTAAAATAAATTCATTATTCATCGCCAGTGACAATTCGATGCAAAACTGATTTTCTTTCGCGTTTCGTAAAATTTAACAACTGTTTTTTCAGTCTTCCATTTCAATTCATGTGACACCCATTTTTCACACTTTTGGATCTTTCCCATAGCTTTCAAACGGTCTGAAATTGTTTGTTGTACACCATTTTACATGGTTGACTCAAAGTATCATCTTCATCCAATTTTGCAGCTTGGCATCCTCGAACTTTTTTGTGGTCTTCCACAAACACATTTCTCACATCAAGGTCATTATCTATGAACCGTTGAGACCATATTTTG
The DNA here is from genome assembly GCA_037783105.1 of Bactrocera zonata. Lineage (NCBI taxonomy): Eukaryota > Metazoa > Arthropoda > Insecta > Diptera > Tephritidae > Bactrocera > Bactrocera zonata. The sequence goes on from JBAWJQ010001699.1 coordinate 808,842, forward strand.
CAGTTGCTTCTGGTAGAGCATGAACACCATATGCCTCGCAAGCATCATTGTCAAATTTCGGTACAAAATTTGACATTTATTTATAAGCATATATGTATCTCTGTATCATAAAAAAAATAGGCCATGTCTAAATTTTTAGAAGTTTTTGAGGTTATGTTTTTCGGAGAAGTAGGCCTCATAACGAACATAGAATAACGAATAGAAAAGTTCAAATCCGGGTGAGTGTCTCTCAGTCCGTCCGTCCGTGCCAGCTTGAGTAAAAATTGAGATATATTGATAAAACTTGGTACGCGGATCCCTTAGTACAAAAAAAGTTTCGAGACAGAAATTACGAATTACAGATCGTAATTAACCGAAAACTTACAAAGTGCCATAACTAAACACTAAATTAAGAAAACTCTAATTTCGCACAGAGGATCGCAGTAGAAAGGAGCACCTGTGGGTAACAAGTTTTTTAAAAGTGGGCGTGGCCTCGCCCCTAACATGTTTAATATGCATATATTCTAAACCACTAAAGCTACAACAACCATATTTGCTAAGCTCAAATATTATGAGAATTCCTACCACTATGAATATTGACCAAACCGGAAGATGACCCTGCTCACTTCGCATATAACGATACTGTTCAAAACGAATAAAAGCGTAATAAATCAATAACTTATTACGCCTTAGACATTAAATTTTATCTTCAAGATGGTAGGAAAAGGCTTTATAAGAGATGGGTGTTGCACCCCCCACTTTTTGTTGAAATCCCATATCTCGTGATTTCGACTAAATTTTATACATGACATTATTTTAATATTCACATGTCAAGACAGCGGCTACGCTGGCTAGGTCATGTTGTCCGGATGGATGAAAACACTCCAGCTCTGAAAGTATTCAACGCAGTACCCGCCGCGGGAAGCAGAGGAAGAGGAAGACCTCCACTCCGTTGGAAGGACCAAGTGGAGAAGGACCTGGCCTCGCTTGGAATATCCAATTGGCGCCACGTAGCGAAGAGAAGAAACGACTGGCGCGCTGTTGTTGACTCGGCTATAATCGCGTAAGCGGTGTCTACGCCAGTAAAGAAGAAGAAGAAGATGTCACAGTGTCAAAATGGGCAAAATCGGACTACGACCACGCCTACTTCCCATATAACACAATTTAAAATTCCATTTGATTCTTTCACTTTCCAGTACACAAATCAAAAATTAATTAATATAACGAAATCAAATTGTGCAGTAATAATTTCCTTTTGACCCAAAATTGTCCAAATCATTACAAAAATAGTAATTCTCTGTATCAAAAATTTCGAACATCCAGGTGACTTTATGCTGGGTATATTGGCCAATAATAGAGTTGTCTCAATGAAAGTTACAGAGCATGTTATAATCATAACAATGTATCATTGTGCTCAAATTAAATACAATTGAGCGAAAACTTGACCTAGCCCCCATATAATTATTATCTGGATTTTCAAACATCCGACTGTCTTCACTCTATACGATTGGTGATTGTATGTAAGATACCTTATTGAAACTCAAGAAACATTTTTTTAGTATAAGTCATAGTAATTATATAAAATTGCCCCACTGTACACCACTTGTTAAACTCATTACATCGGTGGCGACAATATAGCTATGTAACCCATGCATACGCAGAAATAGTATAGTACGTGATTTGCGCATAATGTGGTCTCAGAGCGGCATAGGCCACTATGCAGTGAACGCGGTTAAGCTGCACCTAAAATAAATTATAATTTTTGGCGTAAAATGCAGTAATACAAGGATAATCAAAAATTCATTGTTCCCCTTGAATTGGTTTTGCACACTCGTATATGAAGGCTTATTATATTTATAACTACAAGAAGTGCAAAAATTAATTACCTGTTAAAATCGGCATCGGTATTTAAAATAGTGAGACCAACTGATTGGAGAATGAATCCATGTGTGGAAGTTTACGCAGGTGAAGAGAGTTCCCTGAGCGCCATTCATCCCCACGATTGCGTGCTGGGTTTCGAATCAGCCACGTAAAAAAACCACCTAAATGAAAAGGACACAACAGTATCGGATGAGACACCGCCCCTTTTGATGAAGACCACTGCAAAGGACTAAGGATTACGATTTAAGAGCATGCACCTGGATGCCAAAGACGCATTTTAGATATACGTACGCTCCGAGGTTCTAGCAATTGCTCGGACCACTATCTTGTTGCAGTGAAGATATTCATCCGCCTCCGTCTAGCAAAACTGAAGTCAAAAAATACAAGGAATGTCAACGTCGAGAAACTGAAATCACAAAAAACATCCGAACGATTTCTTGCTCTCTGAGAGCACTCATCAGCAACTCGGTATAAGGGAACTGTGGAACGGCATTTCAAGCTCCTTACGTACAGCTGCAAACGAAATCTTTGGTTTTCACAAATCAACTCCCAAACGAGGTTTCAGTAGATGCGTCTCCCTATAGTGCGACTTCTTCAATCTACTCCTGCAGAAAATAATGCTGGCTGCAGATCTGAATAGAGAAAGTTCAATCTTCTACAAGAGCGTACAGCTGATAGGGAACGAGAACAGGATCTTTTGCCATCAAAAAAACAGAAGTCGCATTTGCGGATTGGCTTCCACGTCATAACTTCAAAGTCGAAGATAATTTCGTCTGTATTGTAACCAGTATTAACACCAACAACACCGTACCTCTCGAAATTCAACTCAGAATAGCTCTTGCCAACAGGTACTACTTCGGACTGAATAGGCAATTAAGCGGTAAAGTCCTCTCTCGACAAGCAAACACCAAATTCTACTAGCCACTGATCATCCCCGTCCCGCTATGTGGCGCAGGCGCAAGGATGATGACAACATCTGATGAGTCGATGTTTTGAATGAGACGAGTTTTCAAGAGAAAGGATTTATGATTCTTTGCGCATTGGCAACGGTGAATACCGCAGTCGATGGAACAATGAGCTGTATGAGATATGCGACAACATTGACATAGTTCAGCAAATTAAAAGACAGAGGCTACGCTGGCTAGGACATGTCGTCCGTATAAATGGAAACCGAGCAGAGAAAAGACCAGGTTGAGAAAGACCTGGCTAAATTTGGAATCTCCAATTGGCACCAAACAGGCAAAAGGAAGAACGACTGGCACGCTACGCCAATAAAGAAAAGTAATAATGATTTTACAGTTCATTTTTTATTCAATAAAACAAAACACATTCTAAATAAATAATAATATCTTTTATAATTTTATTAGCAATTTTTTGAGAAGTTTCCTCTTTCCCCTCCTCTTCCCTTTATTTATTAACTATGCGTGTGCGTGAGGACGTGTGGTATGAGCATGCGCTGCAGGTAATGTGGATACTTTCTTCACATGAGTCTTGCACTCACAAGGTGCTTTCATATCGCGCATACAGCTCTTCTTCGCATTGGATCGTCTAACTTACTCCCGACAAATATAAAATAAACTCAATTCCTTTTCGCTGAAGATACAACTAACGCTTCGTATGGGCTGGCGGCTTATTCTTCCATTGTATTGGTTTTTATATATTTGCTCCGCCTCACACAACTTGTATGAAAGCGCAGTCCACATTTTATTTTATTTAAACCAATATTCTAACCAACATTTGGTCTGCTCTGTCTCCATTATCAATGATAGTAGCATTTTGGTTGGTGTTTCCATTGTTCATTTTGAGTTGATCGTTTTTAGTTGAACCTAAGATACGATTTGCGAATAGGTGACTTCACTATCCGAAAGGCGAAATTTGTACAGAGATTTAAATTGTTCAGTGTAAATAATGCAACTTATATACACTTCTTTAAGTGAAGTAAAAACCATATCATACAAGGTCTGTCGCAAAAGAAACAGAACTTTTTAAATATAACTGTTTCTGTTGGCACCACCTATTGGTGGGTTTATGAAATAAAAAGTTTGATCTCTTGTTGACATTTCGTAAAAATTTTAAGACAATTGGATAACTACAATCGATGTTATCGATCAAAAAATGACAGCAGCTTTTGGTCATCGGTCGTAAAATGCATTTTGAACAAAGAGAAAACGTTCGGAAAACGTTTACTGAAACATTTCAAATGATGAAAAAAGTTTATGGTGATCAGTGACTAAACCGTAGTAATGTGCATGAGTGGTTTAAGCGATTCCAAGAAGGTCGTGAGGACCTCTGTGACGATCAGAAGTCACCGAAAAAAAGTCGTCTCAGAAGTAAAAAATAAATACAATGCTGATTTGTTTTTACGAGTTTTTACAGAGTATTGTACACCGAGAGTTCGTCCCACCTGGCCAAACGATTAATTCTGTGTCTTACCTTGGTGTTATGAAGCGTCTTTTGTCACGCATTCGTCGTGCTCGACCACAATACCGTGAGGCAGGGTCCTGGCGCCTGTTGCACGATAATGCAGCGTGTCATCGGTCGACGCTTGTCACTGATTTTTTGACAAAAAACTCCACATTAACCATTAATCACTCACCCTACTCACCTGATCTGGCATCCTGTGATTTTTACCTATTTGGAAAACTTCATTTGCCCATGAAAGGACACTGGTTTCAGGACATTTCAGCTATTCAGAAGGCGACGACCGATATTCTCAAGAGCATTCCGAAAAATGACCTTAAATACTCATTTGAAATGCTAATTGACGGGGCTAAACGCTGTATCGAAGGGCAAGGAAATTACTTTGAATCAAAACATATAACTTTTGAAAAATATTAATTTTTTGTTGTTTTTTTAACAGTCCTGTTTCTTTTGCGACAGACCTTGAAGGATTTAGCATTTAATTTTTGACAAAAACAGCACGCATATGCTTTGTTAATTCCTACTTATTTCTCTTCGTGAGAGTAATAAGTCAATGTTTGCATTCTTCTTCTTTCTGATAGCTAACAGCTGCTAGCAGCACAGGAACAAACTCTCTGACAGAGTCAATCATGAACGCTTCCGATCAATCAGATGGTGATCAAGATATTTTATTTATGTTTTCTATTTTGTTTTGAGAAGTGCTTTTTTATTCACAAGCTTATTTTTACTATATGTTTACTCGCCAACACATTATTAACAAATATTACCGCTGCTAAATATCCAACTAAATGCTGGAGTTGGAGCCTTTTTAAATTAATTTCAGCTTTTGCGAGCGCCCGGAGGCCAGAAATTAGCCTTCGGTTTTGGGTTTCCATTTGCGCATTTCCACTGAAATAAGTTTGCATACTTTTGTGCGCACATGCTGCAAACAAATATCAAAGCACATAAGAAACTTATTCCACATTAGTAAATCAGCTCTGAAGTTAGCATTTCAGAAGTAATAACAACATTTACAGCGAACACCGAATGCAGCAGCAAAGGAATTATTGAATTAGAAAGTTTCAAATTGTTGGTTGCGTTTGTGTAAAACAGCCTTAAATTTGTGCGGTGAATTTGTAAGCAGATTATGAGATTTGTCAAGTCAACAATTACAAACAATTAAAACTTGTAACTTCCAAACAGATACAATTCAGGTGGGCGATCATATTGAAATATTCGTTCCGAGAAAGCACTCGTGTTTGGGCACGCTTCCTGACTTCAAGGTAGGAAAACTATGCGCTCTTATTTCAATTCGTTTGAATAATAAAATTTAATTAATCAATTAGGTAAGTAAGTTTATTATCTAGCTTTTCAGCACCAGCCACTTCATTAGCTAAGAATTGACAAAATCTTGTGGTAATTTTAGTTATTTGTTAAGAAGCGGGAGAAGAGGACTTCGCAAAAGCACAAGGTGGTTCAGAGAAGAGACGGAGAGGTAATTTCACAATAAGGTTTCTAAAGCCCTAGGTGCGTCATGGCCGCTTTTTATTATTATGCGCAAAAAATATATTTATTGTATTTTTATAGAGCTATATTTTTCATTCTCGAAAGAGATATTTTTATTTACTTAATATATACGTAAAGTTGATGCATATTTCAGATTGATTAGAGTCGGTTCAACTTTCTGCAAAAATTGAGAAGCTGAAGAAGGCTAAGTTCGGGTGTAACCGCACATTTTATACTCTTGCAACTTGCATGAATCAAAGTTTTTGAAATTCCTTCAGGTGTTGGCAAAACTTTATTTTAAAAATGTTGCAAAAAATTAAAAATTTATTATTCATTATTCGTTGAAATCTTGATCAAATTACAATAAATTTTGCTATTTTCTGGACTTATATTACATGTCACAAACTTGACTTAGTTTTATTGCTGTATTTAAGTTCGCTTCAGCCAAAATTATCTTTAAGTGAGATACTATATGTGTGATATTAACTCGACCGAAGAGGCTAAATTTAATATATTGTATTAATGTAGAAGAATTTCATTATAACGGTGATCCAAGTAGAAGTACTTTTTTCAATAGACCTTTTACGGACAGATTACGCGTAAGTCGTGTCAAGCTGTCATGTTTTTTGTTCAGTATCGTTTGGCATTTTATAATTGAATGACTTACGAGTGAACAACGTTTACAAATCGTTCAACTTTATTACGAAACCGATGACAACAACCGATGAGTCGACGTTGCGAGTTTTCGAGAGAAAGGCTCTGCGAAAGATTTATGGTACGATGGAACGATGAGCTGTACGAGATATACGACGACATTGACATACATAGTTCAGCGAATTAGAAGACAGCGGCTACGCTGGCTAGATCAAGTTGTCCGGATGGACGATAACACTCCAGCTCTGAAAGTATTCGACGCAGTACCCGCCAGGGGAAGCAGAGGAAGAAAAAGATCTCCACTCCGTTGGAAGGACCAAGTGAAGAAGGACCTGGCTTAGCTTCGAATACCCAATTGGCGCCACGTAGCGAAATGAAGAACGACTGGCGCGCTGTTGTTAACTCGGCTATAATTGCGTAAGCGGTGCCTATGCCAGTAAAGAAGAAAAAGAAGAAGAATCGGCCTACTGAGCGTACTATTCGCAAAACAATCACCCACCTTGAAACACTTTATTATAGATAATGTACACGAAGACCGTGGGTAGTTGGTACGGTGCCGTTCGCAGCAACTCGCACTGACGAATGGAATGACTTGATGCATTTTACGGCGAGATCTTAAATTGAAAGCGTACAAAATACAGATGGTGCAAGAACTGAAATCCCTAGATCTTCCCAAGCGACATGGCTTTTCGTTATGGGCTCTTGAAAAGTTCCAAGAATATCTGACGTTATTGATCCAAATTTTATTGAGTGATGAGGCCCATTTATGTAAACAAGCAAAATTGCCGCATTTGTCACGAGATTCTAGAGCTGCCATTTCATCCAGAACTGGGTTCCAAATATTTGGTACATTAGGGATTGAACAGTTTTTGTTGGACTTCAACAATGGGCCATGCCCAGTTATTCAAAAATTTTAGCCCACAGTTATTAGTTATCACAGTTATTATCTTATTTTACTTCTTAGTTATGATACTTTATAAATTTTCCTTTAATGGCGTTTTGTCCGACTGCGTCTATCAGCAAACTCGTCCTCCATTTTTCAAGGAACACGTGTACCAAGTCGTGTCGTTCTCTAGATTGTTACTCAAATTACAGCATACAAAGATAGACTGACGGACAGACAAAAAGACATCCGGATTTCAACTCGTATCATCATTCTGATCATCTAAATATATAGAGTTATATATCTAGCTCGATTAGTTTAAGTTGATACCAAAACCGATAGGTGAACTATAAAAACATTTTCTGTAGAAACCAAGCTCGGTAGATATTTGCAACTGCCTTGTAATGTCAAACTTCGAAATTTTTCAAAAATGATAACAAAATTTAAAAAAAAAGCCTTACCATACAAGTTGATTTAAAATAATGACAAAATCTACATACATATACTATATATATAGTAGTGTAGATTTTGTCAGTTCCGATATAATGGTGACAACAGTCTAACCACACCATACCCATATACACATATATACAGAAATTAGATTTGACTCCTGGACAGCTTAATGAAATTATATATTTAAAAAGTGTACTGAAAAATCGATTTATTATGACAAAACACGCAAAATTTCAGTAGGATGTCCAGATGTCAAATCCAATTTCTGTATGTATCCTTCCAATTTTTTCCAAATTAATAAAAATATTACTAATAGTACTTTATTGTAAATACTAAGTAATAATTTTACATTTTAACCTTCAACATAGTATGTGGAAAGGTTTTAAAATTATAAATTCGCAGTAATAACTTGTCATTATTTGCAGCTACACCAGGAGGGTGTCAGACGGTTTTCTGTTCTTAATTAAATTTATTGCCTAAATTACTCATTAGCGTTAAAAAGAAAAGACCAACTGGACTGTATTAATCGAATTAAGACATTCACCTACAAAACAAAAGCCAGAAAAAATATTTTCTTGGAAACTCACTTTGAAATGATCTACTTCCGCTTGGCTGCACCTTCGCATCCGTTTTAACGATTCTGTCATGACTGCTCCAGCACTGAGTAATGCTCCGTAGCAGACAATGCAATGGCGAATGTGCGCGCTATCAGAAGCAATTAAACACTCCAGACTCTCGACGAGCTCATTTAAAAAATGTTGCAACATTTGTACGCAACTCGCAGCAACCGGTCGAATACCTGGCGCTACAAGTCGAATGTGAATTGCGTGCACTTATTAATGCATACATATAGTATATACAGTATATACTTAGCTCTGTATACCGATACCTGCGCTACTGGTCGCATTTTCAGATTTTGTAGCTTTTCGCGAGGGACATTTGCACGTCTCTTGAGCCAAGCCGGAAAATAATTACTACCTATGACAATAAATCGACTTTAGACTAACTAATTAGAAGGAAGCGATGTCTGCATAATGTTTCCAAAAATTTTAACGGATTGTATACCCAATTGCCTGGTCGAAATACTAATAATTTCCAGTAATATCGGCAGGTGACGCCCATGTCTGTATATATATTTATGAAATATGAATGTACACATGCATATGTACAGTTTAGCCACAGACATATACGTATATGTATATTAGGGTGGAGCGATTTTACTAACTTTTGATTTCTGTTTCGATATACCTGTAGAAAGTTGCTGTTTTAGGTAAATATTAAACACAGGAAAACTCAGTAATCTCATGCTATATTTAGAAGTGTCTCCATCAACTTGAAGTTTTGAAAATTTATGCCAAATACACATAAATTCGCAAACATTTTATAAACGTTATTTGATGTTCCAAGCGATGCTGCGTTAGAACAAGATAAAAATAAATGTTCTTAAAACATGTATATTACTCTCTAACCATATTATAAGAACATAGCTACGTTCCGGACTTTAATTTCACATTCCTAACTCCACACTCCAAAACATCCCACATTCCATATGTTATGCTGATTTCCCTAGGCACTCACTTTCCACAATCCCTGGCCAACAATATCCAAATAACTGTAGATTTAAGTTAGCAACTGACTGCGATCTGTCTATTCTGTACAGTCTTAAGTTTGAAGTCGAATAAAGTGATTTGAATTAAAAAAAGTAAAAAAAAAACCTAAGTTGATACCTGCATTCTTTAGTCGCGCGCTTACAGCAGTTCACTTGTTCGCCGTTCATTTATTTGTTACAGCAAATTTTACAGTTGGAAGCGGAATATTTACAATAAGTAGTATTTTTTATATATATTTGATGCTTGTAGCTTAACTATAACTGTAATTAGTACTTATCACTTGTCTTTATTATAGAAATATGTCCTGTCTTTGGTTTGCCGAAGAAGTTATCTGTTTCCCACTTAGGGGCCATCCATAAATTACGTCACACCTTGAAGGGGGGGTCAAAAGCTTTGTGACATCACATTTCAAAATTTTTGATGTACAAACATGAAATTTATAGGTAAACAAAAAAATATTAAACCTTCATAAACACAATCTTTGTTTTTTAATGCTTAAGTTGTAACGAAGCTTTTTACTGCCCCTACTTCTTACAAGTATAACTTGCTGAGGTATACTCGCCGTGTCCAGGGTTCGTTACAATAAATTTGTAAACATTGGGGCTCTTCTGCGAATCGTACTTTATTTTATTTTATATTGTCATTTTAATTGAAGTTACAAAATTGTCTCTCGCGTTATAATATCGTCGCCCTAGGAAAGTGCTGTCAGGGTAACGGTTCAGTGTAGTCCGTTAGGGCAATACCGTTTCCCGCTCTGTTTAAATCTCCAAGCATCATCCCATCTGAAACAAGTTCCATATGATAGTTATTGCCCTAGTGTCGAGTCATACTTATTTAAAAGATCGTGTAGCATATATGGCCTATATTTTTCTTCATATAAAGCCACCAATCAACACAAACAATCACATAAAAAACAAGAGATGTAGATGAAGAATTGCAGCTAGAAGTGCCCGAGAGATTTTCTGTTTAATAAATGATGACGATGCTTCCTGGATGGAAGAAGACGATGTTGATACGAAAAATATTCCTGACATCCAAATTCAGAACGAAAATGAAGTGCCTGATTTACCAGTAATAAATGATATAAAGGAGTGGGTCAAAAGTCCCTCGATACAAGATGATTAAGTTTTGAATTTTTAATTAGTATTATTAGGTATCTATTATTTCTTGACTAGTCATTCGTTGTCTCTGTACTTTAATATTTAACTAAATGTTGATTTTATTGAACATTATTCAATAAATATAAGAATATATAGAATAGTCTGTTTTTTTTTATTTTTTGATAAATCCATAAAATTGGAAAACGTGTGACGTCACGATAGGAGGAGGGGGAGTTCAAAATGTGACAACTTGTGACAAGGACGGGGGGAGGGGTTAAAAAATCCTTAAATTCTTGTGACGTAATTTATGGATGGCCCCTTACCTACGTATAATGATCTGATGAAATGTTATACAGGAGCTTAATGAAACCATATCAAGGCCGTCAAACTAACTTAAAATACCAAGAAAATATTAGAACATTTATATCAGAGTCCCATAGATTATTTGATATCTGCAGCTGCAAGTGCAAAGATATCAGGAATTGTTGCTGTTTAAAAGGGTGTCGTGTTACTAAGGAGGAACGAAGTTTCTTACTCGATCAAAGATCAACCAGAAAAATTATAATAGGAAGTGTCGATATAGTTTCAACTGTGAAGAATAAGAAAAAACAAGATAGAAAAGAAAAAAGTGTATCGCGTAACACAGAGGCACACTATTTTTCCAAACCGCGTTGTTCTCGTTCTTTGGCTGATGATTTTTTAATTGAAAGCAGCAGCTCATGTGATAGTTGTATTCTACAATCTAATCCTAACCAAAAAGATCCACAATAGGGCAACGGAAGAATATCACCACCTCTGAAAAAAAGAGATTAAAGGAAGGAAGGAGGAATTCAATAGGCCATTGCAGTGGTTTATCTGTCAATTGCTTTCAAATGAGTTACCACTACGTCATCTTTTATAACATTCAGACGGAAAAACTATAGGACCTAAATACTTTTCAGGCGCCATCGGATCTCAATTACAAACTTGTTAAACAATGTCGAATTTACCGTTATACCTACAAAGCTGGAGCCCTTAACCATTCTAGATGGCTAACAACAGCTAATCGAATTAAGATTGTATGCCACTTAAATTGACCCAGAACAAAAGCTAGTTGTATTAGCCACGTACCTTAGATAGATAGATAAGAAAGTAATTGAGGAACGCACTGCGACCTCAGGTCTATTGTGCCCTCTCCTAACTCACAAGGTCTCGCTTAGCCCCAGCATATTGATTAAGTCCAATAACCCGCTGGGTGCTAGCGAGGCGATGTGATCCCTATCCGTAAACATGGTTCCAAGGGCCTTCGACCTGCGCCTACAGACTGTGATGCAGTTGATTAGCAGGTGCTCCGTGGTTTCAGGCTCCCTGTCGCAAAACCGACAGTTAGCGCAATCTGATAGGCCCAAGTTAGCCAAATGCCCCTGCAGCCTGCAATGGCCGGTGTAGAATGCGACCAGGAGCCTGAGTTTGTTTCTTGGGAGGTTTATTAGCGATTTGAACCTCTTCTGGTTATACCCCCCCAACTAACAGCTTGGCGTGACGCATACCTTATGAAAGTTTGTGGACCAATGTGGCTTACAATAAAATGCAATTCTTCTTACATTAACGAAGCCAAAAGCATATGGCAAACCATTAACCTAAGTCGTTATTTGAATTCCGTTGTGAATGCAATCGTTGACAAAGTAATCCAACGAAATTGATAATTTGGTCATCCAGAAAGTCTTTTCATTGCCATGCTTGGTGATGACAGAGAGATTATAAGAGATCTTGTATATCGAAGAATTGTAAACGCAAGATCATAGAAGACTTCGAACGTTCAAAGTACCTACATTAAACTTCGATGCCAAAGATTACACTGAGATTCTTATGTGGCAAGATTGTGATATAACTGAGCCACCTCTAACTTTAAATATGGCTGATGCAACCTTGAAAAACATTGTAAAAAACGGTCTTGGTACATGTCCGAATATTAGAGATGTTCTATGTCACACTCAAGCTGGAGCGCTGCATCAAGTTGGTAACAGATGCATCGAGTGTAGTTTGTGGGGAAAATTAACGAGATGGTTTTATTAGGTTTAATGTTTAAATAGTATTTTAAGTAATGTAAGAGAATATTTTTCGTAATAAATGCTTAGAATGCAATTTTTTGACTGTACTGGGGCACCATAAAACATTAAGCCATCTGTTTGATATTTTGCATGTTTGGTATATAAGTATACTAAAGGGCAACTTTTCCTAGCTATACCGTTAAAAAACAACAAAATAAATGTTCTCCATACATTATCGTTCCACCTTAATATATGTACATATAATATATATAAGTATATCCTTATGTGGGTGCAATTTGCATTTTTGTCTTCTCCGAAAGGAGTCCGCTATTGGCAGATAAATCGCAATTATTCGCATGTGATAAATAGATTAAATTATAACTGCCGTATATGTGGGAGCTTCATTTGGAAAGGAATGTGTGGAAAAAGTGAATATACATACATATGTATAATATATGTGTACGCAGTACATACTTCTACATACATATATAAGAAATTACGAAATTTTTGTTTCCAAATTCCACGTTGGTTCGTCAGAGGGAATTTAAAAACACTAAACTTTTATAAATGATATTTAAAACATACATACATACATATGTATGTAGGTGAAGATCATACTTTTCGATTTTTATTTAATTTGCTACATCTGTCTTTAATGGCATTCAAAGAACAGAGATGGATTCAATATTTAACTAAATTTGTGTAGATGACAATACAGTAATCGAATTTCTGGAATTAGAATTTTCCGTTGATCTAGTTCTGGAATTCACACTTTTAGTAACGTTCGTGGTGACGCAAATAATTAATACATTTTCTTTATGCAACAACTTTTGGAGATATTCATAAGTTTGGCTTAGATCCTGGTTTCGGTAAATGTATAGTTTAGGTCCTAAAGATAATTTTTTTTAACTAAAAAATATTAAATTTTCGAAAACAAAATCACTTTCCGCTAACTGATTTATAATGTTCGAGTCAAAATAGGAAGATTTAAAAAAGCCGAACATTCAGTTTCGAAATAAAGGTACAAAAAATGTTTGAAAAAAGCTTCATCAAATAAATATCACCATATTTGTTACCATATACATACATATGTATATTCATAGTTTCCATGCTTGACACGGCTCAGTTGTCACTTTTTGTTCCGAAAAAGAAACGTTTACGCACCATTACGAACTCACCCAAAAACGCTTATGGTGTCGAACGCTTTATCCTGTTCATGAAATTGTTTTTATAAGATCATCTCGTCGGACCTTAGCACTAACAAATTTAATTTTGCAATAAATTCGAAAAATGCTGAAATAAACCGGATGAAAACATCCGTTAGTAGAATAACGAACGAACTTCGGAATTGCCTTACCAATAAAAGAAATTAGTATCGTTGCTTGTTGTCAAACAAAGACAAACAGAATGCAAAGTGAATATTTTTGCAGAAGTGGGATGTTTATTTACTATTTAAAATTAAGTTTTAAGGAGAAATTCATATCAATATGAATAGAAAAATTCCCATAAAATACAAAATGCTTACAATTTCTATTACACCATCTATGAGTTTCTATTAATCTAACTGACGGGACTACTCGAAACTCATGTACATATATATATTTTTACGCATTTATCTATGGGCTATTCATCAGGCTAAATTTTTCATGGTATGTGAGTTTCGAATAGATGCGACTTGCTAGATAATTTAGTTTTATTTTTTCTTTTTTGAAAGGCAAATCTTCATTTTACCGTGTAATTACATTTAATTTTATTTTTATTAGGTTTGTTTCGTTCTATCTTAAATCAATATCCAAGAACACTTTGTCAAATTTGCGCAGCTTTGCTAAAGAAAATTATTGAATATGAGTAAATATTTTTCGTACGTGCGTCATGCCCTGGTCTCCTCCTTAAGATTTGAAGCTGGTTGGCAATTCGGTAAACAGCTGACTTACAATCGATAATTTTACAATTGTTTGATAAAGATTTGAATCGGCTGAGATTAAAATTTATATAAATATGTTATATTTGAGATGAAAATGTTTAAACGGGTTTTTAATATATCATATAAATTGAGTACTTTTCGTCCTAGTCGTTGGTAAATAGTGAATTAATGGGAAATCGTCGGGACACTACAAGATTTTCAGTATCTTTTTAGGCAAGATTTTCAATTACTGAAGTCACATGGACGACAATGTGGTAGCTTTAGTCATTCTAATGATGCCGGTGAAAAGGTTGCAGGTTTCCACAATATTCCAGTTGAACGTATTAGGAATTTCAGCATAATCGCGCATGTCGATCATGGCAAAAGTACTTTGGCAGATCGGATATTGGAATTAACAGGTGCGATAGCCCAGAATTCAGGAGCACAAGTTTTGGACAGTTTACAAGTAGAACGGGAGCGAGGGATTACTGTTAAGGCACAGACCGCTTCTATTTTCCACACATATAAAAATGAGAAATATTTATTAAATTTGATCGATACACCTGGGCATGTGGATTTCGCAAATGAGGTAAATGTAAGTCACTTTCAAAAAACAACTCTTGTAACATTTTAGGGTACTTTTAGGTTTCTAGATCTCTGGCTGCATGCGATGGGGTTATATTACTGGTGGATGCTTGCCATGGTGTACAAGCTCAGACGGTAGCCAACTATTATTTAGCGAAAATGCGAAACTTGGTTATAATTCCAGTGCTAAACAAAATAGACATTAAACATGCTAATCCGGAACGTGTGTGCAAAGACTTGCACAATTTATTTGGAATCGACCCTAATAGTGTTCTAAAGGTAATATATAGGGATATTTGCAAAATATATTGAAGCTTAATTGTTAATATTCAAGATTTCCGCCAAATTAGGAACCGGTATTGCCGCTGTTCTTGACAGAGTGATTGAGAAAATTACACCACCACAAGTAGATCGCAAACCTCCATTTCGCGCTTTAATATTTGATAGCTGGTTCGACAAATATCGTGGCGCTTTAAATTTAATTTGTGTACTGAACGGGTCCCTGAGAGTGGGACAAGAAATCCAATCGATGATTACAAAAAAGTCCTACCCGGTTAAAGGCATTACAATATTGCGTCCGAAGGAGGATCCAATCGAAACAATGTGAGTTTGGTTATATGGGTTCCTTTACGATATTTAATTATAATGGAGTTAATATTTTATTATTCGCAGCTCTGCTGGACAAGTAGGCTTAATTGCCTGTAACATGAGGAATAGCAAAGAGTCTATTATTGGAGACACAATTCATCTAAAAAATGAAACCGTAAAAGCTGCCATTAGGTTTAAGCCGCAGCAACCAATGGTATTTGCAGGCGTGTATCCCGCTGACCAATCCAAGCACGTTCCTTTACGTGGCGCCATTGAAAAATTGGTTTTAAATGATTCGGCGGTCACAGTAAATGTCGATTCTAGTCCAGCCTTGGGTCAAGGATGGCGTTTAGGTTTTCTCGGATTACTACATATGGAGGTTTTCTGTCAACGGTTAGAACAAGAATATGGAACAGAGCCGATTATTACTGCACCATCCGTTACATACCGAATCATTTTAAAGAATCCAAAAATGATAAAACAAATGGGAAAAGAGTGCTTGGAGCTTTCAAATGCCGCACTCTTTCCGGAGCCTTTCAATGTTAAGGAATATTACGAACCATTGGTGAAAGGTATATATTTTTATTTCTTATTATTTGTACACTATATCGATATATCCATATAATTATTTTTATCAACATGATTTTCGATGTGTAAAACCCCATTTACTTAATGTTTTTAACTATTTTTTTAGGAACCATTATAACCCCCACTGAATATCTGGGTCAAATAATTAGTTTATGTGTTGATCGACGAGGGATACAAGAATCATCAATCAATATAGATGATGACCGCATTTTAATGAAATACATATTACCGTTAAGTGAAATAATATTAGATTTTAATGATCATCTGAAGTCCTTAAGCTCCGGCTATGCCAGTTTCAATTACGAAGATCACGGTTATCATCTAACCAATATTGTGCGATTGGATATTCATCTGAATGGTCGCCCTGTGGAAGAGTTTTGTCGAATTGTGCATGTTTCAAAAGCAACAACTATCGCACGTGAAATGGTAGCAAAATTGCAGGAACTTATACCACGGCAGATGGTGCAAATCGCTATACAAGCCTGTGTGGGAGGAAAAGTATTGGCCCGAGAGACTATTAAAGCTTACAGGAAAGACGTTACTGCCAAGCTGGTGCGTACATATAACTAAAATTTATCAAAGTAAATAATTTCATTAAATTATTCATATTTTCACAGTATGGCGGCGATGTTACGCGACGCATGAAGCTTTTAAAACAACAAGCCGAGGGTAAAAAGAAAATGAGAATGTTTGCAAATATCCGTGTACCTCATGAGACTTTTATAAAGGTGTTGAAGCGGTAGTGAATAAAAAATCCAAATAATCTGCACTGAAATTATATAATGGATACTATTTTCTGGTGGGTAGTAATTTGAAGAATTCTTCCAATATTTTATCGTTTTTTAAGGTTTTCGCGTAGGATATCGTTTTTGTTTATTTAGTTTAGACGAGTTCTATGTTTTTATCTACATCTTTTATATAATTAATACAATACGCTTTAATGAAAGTTCCGAAATCCTAGAAATTCTCTTAACCTTTTCAAATTAGGGATAACACAATTATAAGTGCTAAGTAGCGAGAGAGGTTGTTGTGGAAATATTATTAAAGCCCTAATCAGGGTTTTTGCTTAAGGTCAGTTATAAGTGGACTGTGATACTAGATGTTCAGAAGGGAAAAACTGAGAATACGATTTAACTAAAGCAGTGATAGCCTGTAGAGCTCTGTGTTATTTTTTTAGCATATGAAATTAGTTAGTATAAAAAACATTATCCTGAAGTTTAAACACATTTCATAGTATGATTAAACTAATATTGAAGTCGAATCGCACTTGTATTGACCATAATATTTAGTGCTTCATATATCATTTATATATGTATATTAAAATATCGCTTTAATAACCTAATGGCAAGTTGAATGTGCAAAGTATTTAGTTCTGTCTCACGCCGTACAGATAAACACCAGCTGTTATCACTCGTACGAAAAAGAAACCACAACCTTCTTCAAAAAATATAAATATGCATATAGTATACATATGTATGTATATTTATACGATCATACATATGTATTTATATTAATGCGTTCCTTATGCGATAAGCCCCAGTTTTAATAAATTTTCATGTATTGCCACAGCTGTTGCATTCCCATTTTGATATGTGTGTTTTTCATTGTTAAAATTGGGTTTAAATTTAAACCAGAATTTTACAAAATTAAATGAAATGTAAAATAACTAAAAAACAATACAATCTCTCTCACACACACTCTCATGCCGAAGTGATTTCACACACAGCCAAAACAAATTTTCACTCACACTAGAACGCAGTCGCTTTGGTATTGGGGAGCAGAAGAGACTTTCGTGCCTCAGTGTCTGACGTGGCGCTCTTTGTTCAATCGCAAGTACTAACTGGCAGTTTGTTTACAATTTTGGTGAATGCACCAACACTCTGTTGTTGTGCAAAACAGCTGGTAGAGCTTTTGATTTGTTGACGTCTCACGAGCGCACCAACACCACGATAAAGGATAAAGTGATTAATTAAAAATATAACAAAGCAAAAGTATTACGTTCCTTTTTATCTTACTTTTAACTAATAACAAATTTCTTATAAGTTAACATAAGTCTAAAAGAATTTAACTATTTTGTTTTAATTTATGACTTTTGCGCTAATCGAACTATCAAAATAAATATTTCAACAAAAGAAATCAGAGGGCAGAAAATCTTTGCACACACCAATATCAACACATAAATCCCTGACTTATACATTTGCATGAACCAATACAAGCAAAATGTATACAAGTTTGCGAGAATGAACAATAAAACGTAAGATAGATAATAAAGCGATGAAAGCAAGAAGAAGCTTTTAAATTTTGCTCACCAACAGCACCCTATAAACGGCGAGGACTGCAATAGAGACATAAGTATGTATAAAGTTTAGATTCTTAAAATGAATAGCAGCTGTTCTCTTATAAGCGAGTGACAAAAGAACACACGGATTAGTGTTAAAATGAAAATTATAAATAATATGATACTCCCACTTCTGATTGATGTTGTCAAAATAATCAAATACTGAACAGATAACATATAAACAGCTGAGCTGCGCCGAGGATCCGCAAAAATAAAAGACGTAATTTATCTTTGTGCGATAATCTGGTTTTCGACTGTTATTTAAAGAGTTATTATGTTTGTAATTTAAAAATTGAGATTATTTGGAGTCAAATTTTCGTGTTTAAATGTTACAGTCAATAATACGTTTTGATTAGAAACCATTATTTTCACTTCGACAGTCTTTTTCGGGCAGTCCCTGGGCTAAGGCCGACCAACGGTGTCATCTTAACGGCGTTCCCACGAACTATTGAGACAGTGAAACATTTCAACATCAAAAACAACATTTATGTAGATATCGCTTAGAATTAAACGCCTACAGGCGATAAGCACATGTGTGTCACTAATCAGCTAAACGCCTGTGTAGCGCACTTCTCAAATCGGTGTGTCTGATATGTATTTTGTCTGTTCCTCCTTTGGTTAAGTCGTTTTGTTTACTCGGTTCGTTGCTGTTCGCTTCGGTGTGATGTGAAACGTATATGACGAGTAAGCATTTTTGCTCCGTTGATATCGCAACTAGTCGGTCCCGTACGTACGCCTGCAGTGTAACTTTGCTTGGGACAGTTTGGATCGAATCGAGTTTTGTGAATGTGGGTACCTACAAATAAACAATTTATATTTTTTTTTATAATTATCAACTCGGTTTGCAATAAACAAATAATCCTAAAATAATAAACTTCTCGTAAAATCCGAGCGGAAGGTGTCATTATTTGATAGCACAATAAAAAATCGAAAGTTACGGTGTTTAGCAAGTTTAAATGCACAGCTGATCTGTTTGAGTAGCACCCAACTCGTTTAATTACAAAAACATTAAATTAACTCGGGAAGTTTACTCCTTATTTTAGTCAATTCCGGAAGGGTTTAATCAGGTTTGTATAAATCAAAATGCAGTTACTCTTGTGGTGAATATCAAAGTTAATAAAATTAAAATTTTTAAATAAAATCTTCATTTAAAGCAAACGCACACTTATATAATATACACACACATTTATATACGTACGTGTGTTTGTAAAGGCCTTTCACACAGTGTGCACGTATGTACATACATATGTGTGTATTTGCATATTATATTTTGCAAATTTGTACACAATTTTAATTGCCACAAATCTTTTAATTATTGTACATTATTAAATTAAATCGTAATCGTAATCGTAAACTGCAATCGCTTGTAAAATGAGCTTTTGTTGAGCGGGTCAGTTTGGGCGAACTATTTACCAACAAAAATGAAATGTTTCCACTGATATGTTCGAAAATGCGAATTGGAACAATATTTATTTGGATTTTATAGTTTTGAACAAATTGCAAATGCACATACATATACACTGCTGCCAATATGCAGGCAAGTACCAACACAATGACAAATATGCATATATACATACATACTCGTACAATGACGTTAATAAGTGAACTGTTTGGTGTATAGAGTGCAGTCGTTGAATAACAAAACGAGAAATTCACCGACATTCATGCAAACATACCATTAGGCACCTGTGTATGTACATATGTATTTGTATTTATAAGTTTGAGGTTATTATGAAATTAAGCGATATTAATTTACCAGACGAAGTAATTTTCTGAAAAGGTCAGTGTTCCTTTACAAGGATTACTCATGACAAAATTGAATGCAGTAATATATAATTTTCACGAATGAAATCTTAAGTGTGATGGACATATGTATGTATATATGTATGTACATATATATGTATATAGGATGTGCTGCTGCTATCTGCGATTTATAGTAAAAAGTAAGTCTTAAATTCTATAAGCCTATTTGATGCAAAAAAGAAGGAATGAGAAGAGGCAACGTAGACAAACTGTCAAATTTGCATGGAAATTGTAAACAAACACACAATGATTTTTGTAAAATCATGAAATAAAGTGTATTTATTAGTATATAATGAAAAAAATTCAGAAAAATTAGTAGAAGATTGTAGAGGGAAATATTTGGATCATACATAAATAACTGTTTTTAAGGTATAGTCAAAATAATTGCAAATTAACTATGCATGTACATACATACATATATGATAAAGCGATGAGAAATATATGAATAATTTTATGTCATAATATTATAATACTGTTGAAATACATATATCAGGGAAATTAAAAGAGGAAAAGAGGAAGAACTTTGTATTAAAAAATGTTGAGAAAATAAATTCGAATAAAAAAGGGTAGCAGTACCATCTATGGGAACAGTACCGGTTTGCGGTTAATGGCGTTTTGTGGGCAAGGCAATGCCTGATCCAATTCTTCCATCTGCGCACTCGTCTTTACGTCTTTGCCAAGGAAGTCGTATACCAAATTTCATTGTGATATCTCAACTTTTAGTCAAGTTGTTACTTGCACAGAGGAACAGACGAATAGAAAGGTTCCGGATTTCAACTCGTCTCGTCATCCTTATCATTTATGTATACAGAACCCTATATATTTCTTTATTAGTTTTAGGTGGTATAAACAACCGTTAGGTAAACAAAACTATTAGCAACATGTTCCAAAAGTGTAAAAATAATCAAATCTATAAAACTTTATGCTAATAAATCATTATTTTTTGCTACCTATTTTAATGTCAATTCTGTCAAACGCAAACAAAAAAAATAATGGGGTGGAGTTGTACTTAATTATTGTCATGTGGTAGCCATAAATATCGCTAAAAGTTATCGCCTCTTTGACTGGGTTCCTGATCTATTTTAATGTAAGTTTTCTCAAACTTGTCAAGTCGTATTCGACTGTTGGTGTTTCCAACACACTATCATCATCAAATAGTAATCATATACATACTAAAGACACATGGACGTCGGTACTCTTATTACATTTCAATTTAAGAACCAAAATAAAAATTGGAAATAAAAGAGGCAATAAAAGCACAAGATAAATGAAAAACTTTCTTACTAGGAGAATGCCTATGGGATGTAATGAATTAGAATTTTTCTCTATTGACTTTCATTCATTCGTAAAATCTACTGTGGTTATTGTCCAACTGATAAATCAGGCTCACAATCACCGTTTTATTTTGTGACTAAAATTTTGAACATAAGGCATATTAGTATACGAAATAAATAATAATTGCATTGAACTTTGTGTGTTTTTTTTATGAATTTGTAAATATAATTCTTCTTTGTTCAATACTTTGTTTTCATTGGGAAGTCTTTGACCAGCGGCATTCTGAACTTCCGCCTTTTATCTCTTCTATCGATTTTCAATTTGCATCTTGAATGATCGCAGTTAATCAAACATTATATACATTAAAATATACATAGAAGAAAAAATAAAAAATAAGATATTAAAATAAAAAATAATAAGTAAAATTGAAAAAAAAAACAACTCGATGTAATGATCAAGTCGACTTGTTGTTGTCTTTGCTTTTTTCTAAGCAAGTAAATCGACTTTTCCTGACCGTGAACAGACAACCAACAATAACAAACAAATAAGTTGTGCATATGTGCCTTTAATGCCATCCCTCCATCAGAGATCAGAAGAGTACAAAATACTTACATGTATACTTGTAAATATGTTTGGACGACCTCAAACAAGAAGCCAACAAACCATCCCTATAGTCGACTTGCCGACCCACCAACCTACCGACCGACCGACCGACACAGCAAGTTAGTACATCCGTATACTATGTACTGCACGACTACTACAAGTACCCATGACCTTGAAATTTTCAACGATACAGTTAAAAAGAAAAACAATAAAAACATTAAAATGCAATGGCAACTGGCAAGAACCTTGCTCCCCAAAGTAGTAGCAATAGAAACGAATCATTAGAAAGCTCCCAAACTAAGAGACACGAGTTCTCTTTCGCACCTTTGCAAAGCAATACTCGTACCCTTCTCTACTAAGGCTTTGCCGTCTTATGCGCTCTTCTCTTTTCGGCAACAGCAGAATCTCTTCGCGACACTTTTTGTACAGAAACTTTTCTCATAATCAAAACAATCTTTGCTGTCACCAAATTACAATATATTGGTCCATTTTTTGACATAATACGAAGTCAATTTCACCGAAATTATTTGAAATGCGTCAAGAATATATTCAAACGCATAAAAAAGACAAGTGAAACAAAGAGTTTATTTAAAAAAAAATTGATCGAAAACATTTACCGAAAACGTACACAAACACTATCAGCTGATTTTAGCATAACATACTATACGTATACATACGAAATGTACATACATATGTACACAAAAGAGAGCTTTCATATAAATCGAACACATCCTCTTTGTGAAAAAAAACCCTCTCTAATTGTGATTATAAGCAAATATTTCAATTGTAATCCTTTCTGTATGATTTCACATAAAATAAAATAAAAGTAAATATTTATGGTAGTCAAGCGTTTCTGAACACTATACCTAAAGGGACAAGGTTAAGGCAGACGACTGTTTCATAATTCCTTCATTACACAATAGGAAATGAACTAGGGGAAACACCGCGCAATCCGGAGAGAAGCTAGGAAATAGTAACGAAGCGAAAAACTACTATTGGAAAATAGAGACTAGTTTCCAGAAGTATGAGAGAGTATAATAAGTAAATAATCGGCGACTTACCGTTGCAAAACTTTATATTACAGTTTATTTTTCGTCTTCAAAACACTGGTGTAGTTAGGGAGGGAAGGGGGCCGTCGCCCCGGGCGCAAAATCTTGGGAGCGGCAAAACGATCTTCGCTGTTTTTTAATATTCAGAAAAATACTTCAACAAATTTTTTTACAAAATTTATTATAAAAGATAAAGACTTGTACACTCATAATGTAATAATCTGAATAACAATGAAAAATATTAATTTTTACTCAAATGCTCTAGAGTCTTTGAATTTGTCTTATATCTTTTGGCTTATATATTTCTTAAAAATAGAGATTAATTTTCATCGGTCGGAGTAAGCGATACAATCATGCTGCATCCTTTACCTTGCTCGCTCACCAATGTCTACCATATCCCGCTGGGAACAAATACTTTTATTTCTCTAAATTTTCAAAAATGGTATCTAAAAACTCCAATTCGGGCAAGAATTCCTCCAAATTGTGTCAAAAGTGTACAAGATATAGGGCGAAAATTTTTTTTATGGTTTTTTCTATGGCTTTTAATAAGATGTCTGGTAAATTTACTATCAATTTCCTCAAAAACCGTATTGTGAGAATTTTGAAACTTCAGAGTTTGCGTGGCTTCTAGTTCCTAAATTTTATATACTTAATATCGAAGATATTTTGTAAAAATTCACTTTTGTTCGAACCACCTCATCAAACTTGTAGATAGGTGGATAAAGGGGGGCGGCAGAACATCCTTGGCCCCGGGCGCCCGAAGTTGTAGCTACGCCACGAGCATAACGAATTATGAATAACCTCTCACCTCAACTGATTTTTTTTTTTTAATTTTAAATTTCCACAAAAACACAGATTGAACACAGATTTTGAATGGCTCATCAACAATCCGATCTAATTGTGGGCGACATTTTGTCAGCTCAGCTCCGTTCAAACATTTTATTGATAAAGTCAATGTATTTTTTACGCCAGCATTTATTCCTTCCTATTTGTCAACATTCAGACGCACTTACTTACATTTCTGTTGTACACAATACTTGTACATATGTATGTTTGTATGAGTGTTGGAACACAAGTGGGATAAGTTTAAGAGTACATTTATTGAAAGCTTTTCCATTTTTTACTGTATTGGGAGCAAGCACAAATATGCACGTAATAAGTAATAATCCCAACAACAATGTTGTAGCAATCAAGTTCAAGCATAAAGTACAGCAACAACACCTTTGAATAGCCACAATATTTACATTTAACAATGTACATACATCTGTGCATTTGTATTCGTTTTGAGGGGGACTCGATTGTCGTACGCCACACACACATATGTAGCTGTTAACGTGTGTACATGTGCTATGGGCGAGTGTGTGGAGAGGCACCGAAATCGTTTGGGGCCAGCTGCGTACAGCGCCGAGTCTGACCGTACACGTAGCGCATTGGAGAGGCGACAGCAGCAGCAGCAACAACGGCCCAGCCCGCCACCGACACCATCATCATTCACGACAAACTCAAAGTAAGAAGTCAACTTAATTACTGAGCAAAAACCGAAAGTGAAAATTGTCAAAATCCCTGCATCGAGTATGTGCAATGTTTCGAATTAAATTAAATGAATTAAAATTGAAAGCATTCCAACGCTTATGAAAATCGAAAGCGGTGACATTGTGTTCAGTAAAAATTGGCAATAATTTTCCATACAGCTTTTGTGGCCTAAGTGCATATTCTTTATTTGCCTTCGCATGTTGTCAATTGTGCATCGACTTTTTGTGTAAACATCTTAATTTTATTTTGACTATCGAAATTCAGCGCTCGACCTCGACAGTGTTAGTGAAACCACCAACAACTGCTGTTATTGTTGTTGCGTAGTTTTTCGACTAATTATATATGTACTTTTCTATTTTATTTCATTAAAAAGTTGCTATTACGAATTTAGTATCTGTATGTAGATATGTGTGCATATATTTACGTCTACATTGTGCCAAACAATTTCATAAATGGTTTTTTGATCAAAAGTTAATGTGAAGAAGTAAATTCGTTTTGCATATCTGATTTTGTTTTCGAGCAACTGATACGGAATTATAAAAAAATTTTATAAAAATTCGCAACTCAAAAAGCTACAAATTATTCACCTGTGTCGCCATCATCTCTTTCCTTTCCGAGTATAGGTATGTTATTAAAATTGAAGCTTGCGAATTGTGTGTGAGGAGTGGACAAGAGTGTATAGGTGTACGCATATACATATATGCTTGTGCGTATATGATCCATATACATACATATATAAAGTCATCTGTGAATATATGGGGATAAATAAAAAGCTAGTAATGTTTGTAAACAAGATCTTTGCAATTGTTCTCTTATACCTCTCCGTGGCGTTGCCATCAATGCGCTCAATTGCGTCTGCCGACGTGACACTACCGTTGTGAAAATGCAACACAGGCAAACATATACCGATGCTCATGAGAATACAATTAAAGAGAACTTAGGATGAGCGTTTTATTTATTTCATTAAATTTGTGTTTTGATTTTTTTAAATAAAAAATTAATTTATTATAATACGAAATTTACATGAATTATAAAAAAATATATATTTATTTAATAAACAAATATGTACATATAATAAACTGTTAGTTAAACTAGCTAGTTAAACTCAACAATATTCAATTTACCTCTAGTAGTATTATATCTGCTCCTCGGAATTAATACTCCATAACCCAAATAATGATTCATACTTTTGAGCCCCTCAACAATATTATACAGATTCCAGGCAGATTCGTGAAGAATAGAAACAGCTGATGATGTAAATATATATTCAAACATACATAGGTATATGTACATACTATACATACATACATATGCATGTATATATTTATTATATAAGAGGACGTTGAGGAACTCTCCTTAGTAGGGGCCCAGAATATTTTATTTCAATACAATCATGTTTCCATTTCTTACGCCCAATCTTACAGCACTAAAGGTGGGGAAGAAACGGAGACTTTCCAATGAAATTTATTTGTATGAACATATTCGAAATTAAACCTTAAGTACAATCCCTTGGACTCCGACCAACCGTTTTTCACTCTATTGAATAGTTTATTATATGGATAATAGTATAAAATGTAAACCACGGCCACGCGAGGCTGAATCCCCTAGTATTTATTTATTTTCTACAATATATTTTTCCTATTAAATAGAAAAAATATTTATACATTAATAAGTTTAAGCCCTCGATTTAGTAGGCGTACTGCAAACACTTCAGTTCCGATGTTAGTCACACCGAGTTGCACTGCTATATTCCGATTCCAGTCACGCCGATGTTATTACTTATATTGATGTCGATTATAAAAAATCTTAAAGGTTCTCGGGAGTTTTATTTTTTTTAGAAATGCAGCGCTCATTTTAAAAGTCGCTATTAATGAGAGCAAATTTGTATGTTTACTTCACTCTAAGACTTCTTATTAATTTTATTTTTATTTTTATTTTTTCCTTTTTATTACAGGTCGTTATGAATTTAAGTTTTCTTACAAATAATAACAATACTACAAAAACAACATGATTAACAGCGCAAACACAGTTGACTTTAATGTAATAAATCATGGTAAAGTCATACTTCCACACGGATTAGTGCCATTGGACAAAAGCAAACTAGTACATACTTCGAAGATACCTCAAAGTGGCGGCGAAAGATTCACTTCGTCATATGCAATACAAGCCTCTATTAATCCCTACACTTACACCGTCGATAATAAGCCCAGAGCCGATATTCAAAGTGCCGAGACCAAAGAGATTAACATGCAGCCGCAACGAGTACATGTCCAGCATCTGCAAATACATCCCAATTTGCAGAACAATCAATGGATTTATGATAAGTTTCACAACTTGAACGCTGAAAGAGAGCGCACTGCGCCAAATGAGTGCATAACTAAAATAAATCACAACAATAACGTAATTAGAAAAGAAAGTGCCTTTAGTTTAAGTAGTAGCAGCAAGTGCAGCGCCAGCAATAACAATAATAATAATAACAACAACAACAGTAATATTAATATTAGTAGTAGCTTCCCAAATACTTTCAAAAATGTAGAATGTGATAAGGACTTAGTCAATGATGGCATGAAAAAGACAGCTGGAGGTGTCACTGCTCTTATGAATTCAACCCATAGGGGCACGACGTCCTTTTATAGTACTGATTACCAAGAAAATGCCTTTCATCGCATCGAGGATGTGCACAATTATGCCAAGATGGACCGTTACAGCTATTCAAATGAAAGTAGCAATAGCAGTATGCATGAAGATGACAATGAAGACGAAGATGAGGATTTAGATGAGGATGATAACAATGATGATGCCGAGGCCAACTACGAACGTTATCTGAAAAGCAAGCACTTAGCGGCTAAGCGAAAGCGAGTGAAATGCTATGAAAATTTTAATATGCAAATCACCAGATTGGAAACGGAGGAGACTGAACTGAATGTTGATGTAGAGACTGTGCACAAAGTGCAGAATGAAACAACTGAAGGGGCAATGCCTAGCACACCAGACCATCATGCGCGCAGACCGATGAATGCTTTCTTGATATTTTGCAAACGCCACAGAGCCATAGTCAAGGAACGGTATAAATCGTTGGAAAATAGGTAAGCAAGTGAGCGGTTTGTCTTCCTCTAAACCAACTAATTAGTAAACCTATCTTTTAGAGCTATCACCAAGATACTTGGAGACTGGTGGGCTTCCTTAGACGCAACTGATAAGAAATGCTTTACCAATTTGGCGCAACAGGTATGCTTACTTTACTCACTTCCATCTGTAATAAATAATAATATAATTTTTATTTTTTTAAGAATAAAGACGCATTTTTTAACGCAAATCCAAACTTCAAATGGTACAAGCTGCCCGCTCCTCCACTACGCACCTTGAACACTCGCCCAGGCAATACAAGCACGGAACCGGAAGACGACTTGAAATCTTTCATGAGTGCGCAAAGCGGGAGTGCTGTGCTAGCAAAGTACTCGAAGAGTGGCAACAATCACCTTTTTAAACTAGCTGATGAAGCACAAATGGGTGAACTCAGTAATCTGTTCAGTGGCGAAAGCGACAACAACAACTGCAATTCGAACCAGAATGCATTGCAGAAGGCCTTGGGCGAGACGTCACAATTTTTGAACGCTTACATGTCACCCACTAGCGGCGCAGAGAGCGTGCAATCGAACAAAAATCGCCTGTTAAGTGAGAATAGCTTCTCCAGTAATGGGAGTGAAGATGATATTTTTCCGAAGAAAACATCAAGGGCATGCAAAGGGAAAATCTATCAAGAACTTATTAATTCAGGGCAAATTTCAGCGGTTTCGAAGAAAATAAAAACACCCAAATCACAAAGCCATCCCAACGGTTACGCTCATCACATTGCTGCTCCTTCCAGCAGTTCTAATCTAACTTCACTGGATACCACCAATCATTTCTCATCCACGTGCGAGATGTTAGCGACATCTAGAAATAATATTAAAATAAGTGAAACTTCCCCCGGTGAGGGTTTCCAATCAAATAACGATCTGTCAAGTTTCGATTTGGAAGACAAAATTAAGGAATTGCCAGCACTCAGTTTGGATCTTTACTTACAGCGCAAGCGCAATACGAAGAAGAAAAAGAAATTCACATCGAAGAAACGCCATTCAAACAATGCAGTAAACAACAAAAATTCAGAGGCAATAAATGTAATGCACGCGGCAACCATATCGTGTTCGAACAGAAGTCGGGAAGCACCGCCGCAGCAGGCTGTTGGCAGTCAAAAACGTAAAGCGCGAAAGGAGAGCATCACCAGACGCGACGTCACTGTGATTGAGAATGAAATCGCGTCTGTTATTCCATTGCCTAAAAATTTCAGTACCATAAACGGCTGTTATTACTTCAACGCATCGCCAGATGGCGCAATATCAAAATGTCTACCATTCGGCGAAATCGAAAACTCCACGGCTGCAACGGGAGCAGACAATCAGCGCACCGACGTCAACGCTTTTGGCAATTTATGCAATGATAATTCGTCTACCTCAGACTTACTCATTCTGGCCGAGGTGGCTGCCAATCGCACCGAACTAACAAATTAAACAGCAATCGGTTATCACTGTACTATTCACTAACCCAACCATATAAGCACCAAAAAGAAATTGTATCTTAAAAATGCAAATTGTTGCATTTATTCACATATGCTTAGTTTGTAGAAGTAATAAAAATTGTTATTGTTTTCAAAAGTTATATTTAATACTAGTAGCATAAAGTCGGAAATAAAATCTTAATTATATTGTATTTTCACAAAATGTTGTACCAGAAGCTTTTCTTCGCAATATGTTGCCCTTGTAGCTGCACAAAATATCCCCGAGTAATATTGAGTAACGCTGCCGAGTTGACAAAAATCCGAAGGTGAAAAAAGACTCCACAATCGTTCCGACAACTAGGGAATTGGATGCAGCTAGTTAGGAAAGTGAATCCATTCTACGCTAGCTTCTTATTGTTGATTTTGCAGTATTAATTGGTGTCAGCGAACAAATGGAATACCCAAGTTGTTTATGAATGAATAAGAATGAAGTGAATAATTTTACTGAACCGATACGGGTTTACTTAATCTATAAATGATTATGTCTGAAGAAATTAATAAGACACAAGATCAGTAACTGTAAAATTAGTTCAAAGCCCAATTAAAAACTTATGAAATCACCCATTTGTCAGATACCTTAAAAGTCGAAGGAATAGTCCACAACTTTGTTCAGTCATAGACGATTTCGTACAAGTTTGCATTTACTAAACTTCAAGAAAGAATTGCATTACTTATGTTCGACTCTCAGTGGTTACAAATACACACATATACATACATACATATGTATTAATATTCGGAACAGTGTTCAGACAGTAACTCGTTAAACTTATAACTGAATAATGTCCTAGAATATAGCAGGAAATAATTTTTAAATTTTTTTAATTATTAAATTATTACATATATAACCTTCATTAGTTAAAGAGTTTATTATTAACCTAATTTCTTTAGAAACTGCTATAAGTTCTCTTATTATTTTCAGCTCAATTTCGAGCTAATATTCCTTTTTTGGTTTTCTTAGGGGACACAGAAATACTTGTTAATTTAATCAAAGTCTATCAAGCTATTCCTTTGAGCAAATAATCAATCAATATCGATGTTTTGCCATTTTGATCGTCTTAAATATAGGCGGTTTTGTGTTAATACAATACTTGTATATTAATTGCTACTACGGGGGTTTCTCTTTTATTACATTATCTAAATCTACATACTATTCAATCAACATTAAACTTGTCCAGGAGACACAGCCGAAACTGACTAACCGCCTTGTGATATGCTCAAATCGATTCGCCGACTTCTGAGGACCTTATTATCAATTATAGAGGTCGTAGGTACCACAACTGTTCAAGGAGATCTCTGTTGAGATCGACCTACATATTAACCTAACCTAAACTAATCTAAGCTTGCACAGGCAGCACAGCGAAAACTGTTTCAAACCAACGCACTTACTATTTTGAAATGTTTTATTATATAATAGATATATATAAATGTGTATTGGAGCATAATTCAATCGGCTAGCAAGATATACATATGTATGTAGGTGTTAAGAACTTCATGAGGAATTGAAATGATCACTTACGAATAATGAAAGGACTAAACCGTCGAAGAGAAAGTACTCCAGAAATATTTAATATGAACAGATTTGGAATATTGGAACATCCTTGAAGTATAGAAGCCCATATGTATACTTTTTGGATGTTTCTATATCGACTTACACATATTACATCTAAGGATAGTCTTTACTAAATTAAAATTATATATACATAAATATATAACATATTATTATTACTAAAAAATCATGGAAAAGTGACATTGATGTCATCATAATTTAAGTATTTTCAACAGAGCTCGTCATTCGACAGACGACTATATTTTGTGTCTTATTTTTTTACATAGAGTGCAAAGAATTAAATTAAAACCTTTTTTTCCAAAATTTAATTTCGAAGTGTGGTGAATTAATTGAACTCAAATTCCAATGGGGACGTCGTTATTGTTTCCAACAAAGTCAGTCGTTTAAGAATTTTTACAAAACTAGCAAGGCGAAAATAATTGAAGAGGTGAAAATTTTCCTCACTCTTTCACTTTCATTTTCCGTCTCTCACAAATTTTTGACCTTTGTTGTTGTTGTCATGGGAGATGATATCGTTGGCATGCGCGTTGCTCATTTCGCTACTGTCGATTTTTTTCTTGTCCCAGCCCCTCAAACGAAAGTACTATTTTTTCTCAGCACATATGGTTATAGTACATATGTAAATAAGTATATAATTACAAAACGAAAATTGCTCTGTAGATACACTCGTGTTCCATAAATGACTGCAAACGTGCACAGTGTGTATGCTCTTTGCCACCAGTACCTCGCTGCCGCGTCTCATCTCTCACACACGACTGGGCCACCGCCTCCTGCCGAGCATCGCGTGTGAACAGTTTATAGCGCGAAAACAAGAACCGGTATTAAGCTAAATTGTAGTATGCCTTATTCGTGCGCTCACTGAGTGTAATTCGCGGTCAGATCAACCTTTTCGTCGTTGCTGCCGTCGTCATTATAGCCACCACCGTTTGCCAATTTGGCTAGATTCACCTCGTCAGAATTTGGTCTCAGTCAGTCAGTCGTGCACCGTTCAGCTCGGGACTTGTGATTCGCTGGTCGGTTGACCAAAAGCTAAGAAAAGGTACTCGATTCGCTGAGAACTCTGCATATACAGATTTTTTCCACTGCAAATTTGCTAAGCAAACACATATTACAAGTAATTTTTGTGAAAAAAGTTCAACAATCGAATTAACTAGCACGAATTTCATTCAGAACATGCAACCCCGCAACAACACAGTGTTTAATTAGTGAAAAGTGCAAATCGTATTGATTTCTTTGCGAATAAGCGAAAATCTCAACACAACGAAACGGCAAATGTGCTCAAATAGCGGCGATTATGTTAATGAAATCAAGAATTTGCATGCTTTATGCGTTTACCACATTTTGCCTTCTAAAATATTCATTATTTATTTAATGATTCATCGAATAAAGGAAAATTTACAAATTTAGCAACTTTGCAAAAAGTTTTTTGGGGAAATCTATATGAAAGAATGATGTGGGAGAGCGACACTGAAAGGACCTGCAAAAAGTTATATAACTCAGAGCAAGTACTTTGAGAAGCACAGACGACAGAGATAAATATGCACATGTGTAGCTTGACATTAGACAACACGTCGCTTGTGTTTCGCGCTGGCTCGCTGAGCCGAATCGAGTCGGAGATATACTGAAATTATCCATTGACTGCTTTTGTATACATTAATTTTCTGCTCGATGCCAACATTAGTGGCAATACGAGTACAGGGTTGAGTAAATAATTTGTTGAAGCACTATAAGCTTGCATACATTGTACCTGTTCTCAATTATCAACTATAGTATATATACCACTGCATGGATACATACCACAAATGCCCAGCAGAGAAATCAAACAAGTGAAAACAATTCCTTATAGCATAATAAACGTGATATAACAGCTGCTTCTGCAAAGGCTTGTGAATCTTTTTCACATTACTTAAATTCGGCCTTAGCCATAGAACTAAACAATTCCTAGTGATACATACATATAATAAGTAGCAACAATCTCACCGAGAAACTATGCTGTAGTGCTGTAGCACATAAAATAAAAAGACTGCATAACGGTACATATTGCATTTGCAGCAGAACTCATTCATGGGAATGTCACTCTCACTGGTTCATATACATATGTATGCATTTATGTATATGTAAACAGATGCAGCTGCAATATCACGATTTAGATACTTGACTTGAATTTACCGTTCCATTAGTTTGATTATGAAAGGACAAAAGATTCATGTGACAGTTGACACCGCAAATGATCGCCAATAAGAAAATTAGAAAACACTTAGCTGTCAAATTCGCATATACTATACTTGACAGCAATGCGCGAAGCCAGATAGCTTCGTAACCAGATCAAACTAAAGGTGATAATCGATGTGAAATTAGCAAATGGAGCTCTAATTAATTTAATGCGCAGCGTTGCATTGTTGAACGTAAACTAAATTCGCTCTAATTTGTTAATAACGACGCATTTTAGAAAAGGCTCTGCTGAAATGAATACTTAATACGTTGCTTTTATTTCAATTTTTGCTTTGTTTGAAATCACCAAAATTCAAGGGTTACTGATATTAGGAATGTTTGCACCGATCGAGTTAGATATACATATTATATATGATACATACATATGTAAGTGAAAAGAGCGTCAAAGTTCAATTGAAAGAGAAGTCTAAGTTAAACATTCATTAATGTCTTTCCTAAATATACATATGTACATACATATATATGAATGTATGTAATTAAAACCACAAAGTGAGCTTTTTCAAAATTAACGCAGTTAAAGCGTGTTTTAACCGAAAGCCACGACAATTTCGCCGGTTCGGTATGGGTTAAGATTTATCACCTGTGTACATACAATGATATGTACATATGTATGTAAGTGCAAACAAGATTTTTTAGAAGTCTAGACGAAATTTGTTTACATAAAAATATTGTGTTGAGAAGATAGAATTATTTCCATCATTCAATTATATAATGTAAGCAAGTGTTACTTGAAAGTTTTCGAAAGTATTCTTTAACCCTTATTGTAAATTAAATTTTTAGGATTTTTTCATGTATTTCTTGTTAACATTTTGATGATTTTATGTTATCACCATTATTCAATTAAATAAGGTTGTGTCGACAGCCCAAAAACAACAATTTCTCAAAAGTAATTGTATGTCAAAATCAACTGTTTTGCTTTGTTTTTATGATTCAGAAATAAATTTTTATAAAATTTCAACCAATGAAAATTGGGTTTTTTGAGTGATACTTGAATCCGAGTAGGTTGTAAAAAACACAAAA
Source organism: Bactrocera zonata (assembly GCA_037783105.1). Classification (NCBI taxonomy): domain Eukaryota; kingdom Metazoa; phylum Arthropoda; class Insecta; order Diptera; family Tephritidae; genus Bactrocera; species Bactrocera zonata. The sequence continues at coordinate 843,019 of JBAWJQ010001699.1, forward strand.
TCATCAAAATGTAAACAGACAAATATCAACTGATTTTGACATTATGGATACAAACACTTTTTCGTAAGAGAAAGCAGGTCCCAAATCGGCACAACCATCTGTAATTGAATCATGGTCATCACTGAAAACATATATTTTCATTGGCTCGAATGTTTGAAATATATATTTGTGAAAAATAACAATAAAGCAAAACTGCTGATTTTGACATTTGGAATTAAAACATTTTTGACAAATTATTATTTTATTTGTCTTTTGGCACAATGTATAATCGAGTCTATTATTGGGTAAACTAATTTGTTAATCCAAAGGACTTAAACAAAATCTCAATAGTTGTTATAATGTTAGATTTTTCAAAAATTGTTGCGCATGTAATATTTTCCGATATAAAGTAGACAAATGAGAGATCTAAAAACGGTTTTAAGGGGGTATTCTAGTCTAAAAAAAAAGGCAATTAATATTTTTAGTATCTATTTTTTTATTAGTTATTTATTAATTTTTGAAGAGTACAGAAAGAAATTAAAAACTAAAAAAGTAAAAGATTTCAAAAATTATGAGCTGACGAAGTGGGGGGTCTCTAAAAATTTCCACGTGACCATGCCCATGATTTCAACCCTCTTAGTTATCTGAAACCAAAAAAAAAAGATTATTAATCTAGAATAATGTCGCAATGGTCGAAACTACGGAAAAGTGGGAAACATCTTTTTTTCACAAAATGGCGACTGCCTGAAAAAAATTTTTTTTGATCACTTTTTCTGACTATTTCGAATTTTTAAAAAATTATAAAAATAAAAATTTTGGGATGGAGCTAGTTCCAGCCATAGACAAGCCTATAAAGAAGACTCTATAAAAATTTCAAGTCAATCGGTCCAGTAGAACCTGAGAAATCGTGGGTATCGTTCCAAAAAAGTCAGTTTTGAGAAAAACGCGTTTAAAGTTTCGTGTTCCGGCCGAACCAGTTTAAATGCCGGGTCAGAAAAATGCCTATATCTCCGAAAATAATTTGAATTTTGAAAAATCCTCTTGTACACATATTCTTGAATAGTTAAACTTTGAAAATATAAACAAAAAAAATTTAGCTTTTTTTTACAATTGTCTTTCTAGTGAGAAACATTCTTCAACCTAAACCGAAACTTTCCATATATGGAATCTAATGCACTAATTTCACTTCTCCCGTTTTATTTTGATTAGGAGTTCAAATATTGGATCGAAAAATATTTAAGTGGTGTTTCACGTTCACTTTTATCTTCGCACATCTTAAATAGCTGTTAAATAGCTGTTAAATTTAGACAGACAGACGGATTACTAATCACTGTGTAAACACAAACGATTTGTATATTCCTACTTACAAATGTATCAATATGTAAATCAGCAAACCCACTAAACATGCACGTTAAGTTTAGGTGAAAAAGTATGACAGATCACATGAGTCAATTTGATTTAAACTCGTTTTTTGTGTCTATTACAATTAGCGCTGTGTGAATATCTTCCCATTTGCACATTCAGCATGCACTTTTATGGAAATAACTACTGAAATCATCAGCTTTCGCTTATTATCGTTAACTACGCATTTTCATTATTAGTTCTCAGGATAGCGTTTTCGTTCATATAGTAACTAATACTATTAAATACAGACTACTTATAAAATATCGACTTTGGAGCAAGAGTAAATCTACTTTAACACCAACGAAAAAACTAAAGTTGATTTTAAATCAAGAGTTTCTTTTTATACTACAGTACAACCTAACGGTCGTTTTTTGCTACAAAGGTAACGGGTGATTTTTTTGAGGTTAGGATTTTCATGCATTAGTATTTGACAGATCACGTGGGATTTCAGACATGGTGTCAAAGAGAAAGATGCTCAGTATGCTTTGACATTTCATCATGAATAGACTTGCTAACGAGCAACGCTTGCAAATCATTGAATTTTATTACCAAAATCAGTGTTCGGTTCGAAATGTGTTTCGCGCTTTACGTCCGATGAGCGATGAGGCTCATTTCTGGTTGAATGGCTACGTAAATAAGCAAAATTGCCGCATTTGGGGTGAAGAGCAACCAGAAGCCGTTCAAGAACTGCCCATGCATCCCGAAAAATGCACTGTTTGGTGTGGTTTGTACGCTGGTGGAATCATTGGACCGTATTTTTTCAAAGATGCTGTTGGACGCAACGTTACGGTGAATGGCGATCGCTATCGTTCGATGCTAACAAACTTTTTGTTGCCAAAAATGGAAGAACTGAACTTGGTTGACATGTGGTTTCAACAAGATGGCGCTACATGCCACACAGCTCGCGATTCTATGGCCATTTTGAGGCAAAACTTCGGACAACAATTCATCTCAAGAAATGGACCCGTAAGTTGGCCACCAAGATCATGCGATTTAACGCCTTTAGACTATTTTTTGTGGGGCTACGTCAAGTCTAAAGTCTACAGAAATAAGCCAGCAACTATTCCAGCTTTGGAAGACAACATTTCCGAAGAAATTCGGGCTATTCCGGCCGAAATGCTCGAAAAAGTTGCCCAAAATTGGACTTTCCGAATGGACCACCTAAGACGCAGCCGCGGTCAACATTTAAATGAAATTATCTTCAAAAAGTAAATGTCATGAACCAATCTAACGTTTCAAATAAAGAACCGATGAGATTTTGCAAATTTTATGCGTTTTTTTAAAAAAAAAAGTTATCAAGCTCTTAAAAAATCACCCTTTACATGAGAAGAACAGGTTTCTTGTACCTGAAAATACGCACAGTTCATTTACATTTTACACAGTCTTATATCAATCGTCGATTGCTCACTCAAATATCGTAGAAGTATAATCTGACGCAAAAATATAAAGTTGTCTACCTTACATTTGAAAACAACCCTTGATAAATGACATAAATCCTGCATTTTATAATCAGAAGAAAACCGCTTAAGGCCGAAATAGTTATTAGTTAGTTTGGTTCGACTGGTTCTTTGAAATGCTCCGAAATTAAAAGACGGAAAGGCTTTTTCTGCAATCACTATGAAACGTTTACAGTTTACAGTTTGATGAGCATACCGCAATCTTGTCTCTATGCCGTGTTGCCGCATTGATAACGGTCTAGTGAATTGTCAATAAAGCAGTGTATATGTATGTAGTAAAGCAGAAAGTAAACACTTTTCATTCAACGATGAAGTGATTTTACTACGGAGTAGTAGCAAAGCCAAGGACAAACGGTAATAGAAACGATTATTTACACTTAATTTGTTGTGTACTTGGTTATGAAGGTATGCGTCAGACCAAAGCAGCAAATAAACAAAGTTGATCTTAAAGTTGTAATATAATGGATTGTTCCTATGTATGTATATTACATATTTACTATATAAAGTTAGGACAGTCAAAAAGTATTTTCCCAAATCGCATGAACCTTAAATTAATAAACTTATGATTAAGAATTATTTCATATTTCAAATGAAATTTGGAGCATTTATTTAATGGAAATCGCACGTGTGTGAATCCGAGGATTTTTTCCACAGCTTAGCTTAGGGGTTGTATGCTTACCTCATAGAATACATACATCTTTTCCGTACATCTTGAGCAGAAGGTAACCAAATTGGATCATCTTTTCATGAATAAAACTCTCCTAATTTGAGGTGTAAGTTCTTTTCATCGTTTGATTGACGAAAATGGCAGATAGAACAAGTAAAAAAATCTGACGTTATTCGTTATCAACAATATTTTTTTTATTATTTTTCCTTTTGAAGTATTACATGTCCAAATTAAACCAAAAAAATCTATCTCACATTAAAATAAAATAAAAAATAAAATATAGTTAAACGTTCATTTTAGAATTCTTGATATATATAAATACATATACACAAACGTAAGTATATGCGGTTGTGCGTACGGTCGCAAAATCTAAGGAGCGCCAAGTGACGGTCGACACTGAAGAGCGGGTGTGTAAACGCATGCGTCAATCGAATTTAGTTAGGTCAAATTTCAATCTTTAGATACATGTACATACAAACGTACATAACTGTGTTGAAAAGAGTGAACTGTAATCAAGTTCTGTGGAAAGCTTGCTGTTAGTGGTCAATGATTGACTGTTTGTTGCGGGGTTCTGAAGTAAAGTTAACGATTTGCACCAACACATTGTTCTCATATCCAATACAGCCATAAAAGTGCGGAACTATCACGGCAGAAATACACAATCAACCCTTAAATAGTGCAGCCGAGAACTTAATAGTGAGTGCTTAATTCAGTGCAACAATCAGTTTGATTTGATTCCTGTTCCCGTCGTACAACTTAAAACTTAATACAAGTGTGTGTGTATGTAATGGCGTTTTTGCGTTCCATTTGTGCTCAACGTGCCACATCAAATTTGGTTTATAGTCGCAATAAGAGTAATAGGAGCGCAACATCTGTGTGGAGATCGAGTGGTGAGGCAACCGCCACAGCATCAATATCGACATCGGCATCGTTAGGATCAACGAACCAGCAGGAGGTACGTCATGTAAGCAATCGTAAAGCAGACGATCTCAAATACTCAGCGGTAACACAGAATCAGTTGAGTCGACGACAGCAGCAGCAACGTCAACTTCTCAGCAGCATTCTCTTCTCACCTGCCTACAGCTCACGGCATACACTATTCACGAAAGGTCCGCTTGATCGATCTGTAGTTGCTGCTCGGCAAGAGGCTGAGCCTGAAGTAAAACGAACCCGATCTCATAAGCCCCAACAACAACAACCAAATGTTCCTGCTAATCCCCAACGTGATCCATTGGATGTCAGTTTCAATGATCCAGTCGCGGCATTCAAGAGCAAAACAACATGGGAGCTGATACGCGCTTACTTGGTATACACCGTTTGTTCCATTGAACCTGTAGTGGAGAACAATCTCAAGGTAAATTAAATCTGCACATATTCTTCAAGAGCGCACATGCAATTTTTTAAATCCATCTACATTTCGCATTATAGATGGACTTAGTAGAGTATACATAAATTATAAATATAACATATCTAAAATGTTGCTAACGTCAGAGATCTGACATTTCGCCAGAAGTGTATGTGCCAAAGGATGTATTATTTTTAAACAATATTCTATTATTTTTATAAGTATAACATAATTATTTATGTCATACTTTTGGGGACAGGTTTTAATTATATATTCTGTAAGCTATAGATGTTTAGAAAAGTTGTACTATTATGTTTCTGTAAAAAATCTTTAAAAATTTAAGAGTTAGAGAATTAAATATAATATTTATAATATAAATCGCATCAGACAACTGGGTCTGTCAGATAGAGGAATAATGAACTTGCAAGTTCCTGAGGTACTAGCCAAGTGACATAGAGTTCTACATATATGTATACCAAATTATTATATCAAGAAGATTACAACGAAGGCAAATTTTTTTTTATTAAACTATATAATAGTTATATCTCAGTCCGTATGTTATGTATAAAGTAGGCTCCCAAAGTTGCTGTTTGTGATTCAAATCTATGGCAAATCACCCGATTTTCAAAGATTTAAGAGGTGACTAGTACATAAGAGTTTAAAAATAATTTGCTAGACAAGTACATAAGCCAACTGTTATCAAAGGCACGAGTCAGACGTTTTGGCTTTCACTCGTTGAAAAAATTAAACAAATGTTGCACTTACATCAGGTGTGGCGACTTGCTCTGACGATGACGGTTAGTCGTGTGATACACCTATTTTCCTCTTTTCTTAGGATGTACAGTATATTTGCACATAATGTACATGCTTACATGAAAAAGTTTTAAATTATGTGAACCGGTTTCCTCGTGCTTTTGTAAGTAGTATATGCATATGTAGATATGTATATGCACAAGAGCTTATGTGTAATATATGGTGGAATTTATTGCCACCGGCATCGCAGGCCTGATAGTGGTGACGCCATCAAACGACAAGCCCCCTAAACCGGCCAACTGAAAGGCATACATACATATACACGAAAGAACACGAATACTTGCAGTATGTATGTATTCGACGACGAACGAACGTGATAAACCAGAGAGTGCCACCGACTAACCGACAATGGAGAGTACCAGCAAATAGACGCCCACGAGCTCAAACGTCATGCCGTCGCGTGATTCGCTCATGCTAGCCGCCGTAGAGAAGTTTGCGCCGGTTAATGCAGATAAATTTTCAAAATGAAAAGATTTTATGGCGCCGGAAATAATGCACACATACATACATATACTTACATATTTACATGACAAGTGTGTAGTGGTTTGAATTGTCTATGTGTGTTTGATTAGCACTTTTGGGATAATTTCGTTGTTCATAGCATTCAACGTCAATCTTTGGACTTCAGTATGTGTACAAAAGTATTTTCGCTTATTTTAAGTTAAATAAAAGTACCAAACTCTTGAATGAACAACACAAAAAGACGGTAGTATTGCTGAGTCAACACAAGCGTTGGTATTCTTTCACATAGTTTTGAATTTTTCCTACAGGGTACGTTTGACGTCATACCAAATTCTTCAGTTGCCAAAATGTGATTAAGTCAGCATTGGCGTGTTCTTTTCAGATGATTCACTTTCTGAACTTCAACCAGCCGCTTGTATATAATTCGTTTTTCGTAGCTGCAGGTTTATGGTTTACGAACACTTTCACCTTTAAGCAAACAGCGGACGAATAAAGTACTTTCATTTAGTACATGTACATACATATGTTAGTATGGTGCAATCTTTGTATAAAATTTAGAGAACTTTCATGATATATACATAGCTGCAACATAAAAATAGCAGTGCATATGTAATGATGTACGCAAGTGAACGCATGACTGTGCCGCATCTATGCCTAAGTGATTGATTTGCGGTCAGAGGTGCGCCGCTTCAGCTAAAATATAAAACTTTATGCATTCTAATAACCCTCAAAGATACGTCAGTGAAGCAATTAACTAATGGCACAAATGGCTTCTCACTAGTATGGACTTCCTTTTCTAGGGCTTCCTTTTCGTAAGTGGCATAATCAAATCGCAAGTAGAGCCTTTTTAGGAATCAGAAAATTGGTATTGCCTTCAATATATAATACAAAACGTAATATATTCGAATGTGCATAATTAATATTAGAAAAATACCTTTTAAATACTCTTTTTCGGCTATAACCGCGTAAACAGTGTCTACTAATTAATTTTATATTTCGCTGATTTTATTTTAAAGCTAACAAAAATTTACCTTACACGTTAGCAATTTTATATTATTACCCTCAATTCTCTCACAAAAACATTTTAAATTGTTGACAAACACAATGTGAAGTCAAAAGTACTTAATACATAATATATTCGAAGCATCATTTGCGCACACTAATTCAATTTTAAATAATTTGAAATACTGGGTGCGGATACAAGTTGTAGCAAGTAATTAAATTTTAAAGATTTGTTATCAAATGACAGGTTGTAAATGACAATGCTTTGAAAGAGGATAATCTTTACTGGGACATACGATTAAATTAATTTGTAAGCTCAATTTGTTTATATTTGAAAATTTATGCAAACATAAAGTCGTATCTGAAATCTTTTTCTCCTCCTATTATGATTGCCTTCACTTATCTGTTGTGATTTAAACTGCTTTTTTTACCATATATACTACTATGAAAAAAACATAGTAAGACTTTTTTCATAAGCTTAAAATTATAAATTTTTCCTCAAAATCTATTTACTCCCCTTCAAAGTAATCACCCTTGGTCCCAATACACTTGTGCCAACGTTTTTTCAATGTCAATATTCAGAATAGCCTTCACTGCACACAGCGATTCATATTTAATGTTTTCAATTTGTTCAAAATACAGAGCTACTCGTAAATCAGGCGAATACGGTGGTTTCGGCACGATGTTGAAAATTCGGCAAAAAGCTCACGAGGAATCAATGCAGTATGCGCTGGTGCAATATATTGGTTTAAAAACCAAAGTCACCAAAGACCTTTTCCAACATTCTGAATGTTTCAGCACCAAAAATTTTATTGCCCACACCAAATTTAATAAAACTTCACTCATCGTAAAAGTCGCCGAATGCCCTTTATGTACTTCAGAAAGACAAGCGTACACTAAATACTAATGATTACTTTGATACGGCACTTGACACAGATGTCACTGACAGTCTTACCTAGAAAAAAATATTTCGACAAATAAGTTTCCGTGCGAAATTTTAATTAAAAAGTCTTACTACTTTTTGCCCGCAGTAGGAAAACTTGCTTAATCACATAACATTTAAAAAATAGCAGTTCCATATATGAAATGGTCAATTGTTTCAAAGTTATATGTCTCCTGGGTGTTCTAAAAAAGATGGTGCGCAAAAACGCCTCATTTGATTAAAATAAACCGTTGATGCTTTTATAAATTGGGCTCTTGTTGCAACATTGCAAACTAATTGATTAACTTAGATATTGAACTATTCCACTATTAAAGGAATTATACATCCCTGCAGAAATTCAAAAACTCAACAAAAATTCAGTTCACATTATTTTTGGTTAAGAAACCATAGCACAGGAAGTTATACGAATTTTCTGTTTCCGGTCATCTGTTTCTGGTTAATTTTATGACTGCGTAATTTTTTATTCCAAGTAATTGGCAAACCCATCTATTGAAGTTGCATGTCTGTTTATAATATTCACTGATCTTCGAAAGAAAATAAGTATTTATAGACTTTAAGATAAGAATCAAGTTAATGCGCAATATGTTCCAAATATATGGTAAGCGTATAAGGTTATAAGTGTTATTTATAATCGGGATAAATGTCCCAATGGTATGATTCAAGCTATATGAACGGAATATATTATCTCACATGTTTCAGTATTAAATTAAAATTAAATTAAATTAAATTGAAGTGAACAGATGAGAAAGAAGAAGAAAGAAGAATGTATGTATATCTCGCATTAGTGGTGCGATATTAATCACATTTACATATGCCAATAAAAGGAGATCGAAGCGGACGTTCAGTTTTATGCAACTCAATGAAAGAGGGAATCTTGCATATTACATTTGTTTAATGTGCAAAGAACCGTTATGTTGTTTTATGCTTTGGTAAATATCTGACTAGATTTTTATACTCTTGCAAAATAATGATACAGAGTTTTATTCACCTAAAACTAATCGGGATAGGTAGAGGGTTGTGTACCATATATATAAATGATCAGGATGATGAGACGAGTTAAAATCCGGGTGACACTCTGTCCGGCTGACCCCATTTAACTAACAAGTCTTATGTACCTGAGGGTACTTCCCTGGCTTTAACCCCCGCAATTTGCAACAGTGTGAAATGTTCGGTTATATCCGGGCTTAGGTCTACCTTACTTCTTATTATTTTTTTTAACCTTACGAGACATTATATCAATCCGAAAAAACGACCGTTCATAGTACATTAACGAGTACAATATGTTAAAATTATATACCAATTTCTTAAAGCGCTTGAAGGGATGAAATATTGTAAACTAACTACTCAAGCATTCCACTGTTTTGGTACGAGTATGTTCATGATCATGTTTTTAAACTTTGGCTTAAGAACTCGTTCCTCACAGATTGTGCTATCAATAAACCACGGCATTAGTATAGTATATCATAAAGCATTATTATTCCCAAAGTGAACTTTATATGTGTATACCTATTTATATTTGATTAGTCTAGTAATTTCGTGGATATTATTTCGCGAATCACGTTAACGGTGTGTTTAAAAAGTTCCACTTAAGGGCCACTATACACCAGCATATGTAAAATCAACACATTTTATCTATTTAGCGTTTGCAAAGACGCACGAACTAACAAACGTAACAATAAGTACTTGCTGCAATAACAAAAACATCTGAAAATCTGACAATTTAAATTTGGCGACCGAGTGTTTAAGATAATATGTGGCAAATCATCGTGGGTTGAAATTGGGTGAATGACTGCGACCCTGACGTTGTGACGATTGCACGTTGCCCGGTTCGACAGTTAACTAATTCATCCCATCAGTGTCATTATATAGGTATTTCGTGTGGTTCGTGGCCACACATATGCATACTCGGTTCTACACGCATATTGAGACATCTGTTCATATGTATGATCGTTCTGAAATGTTCCTAAGAGAACATTGCACGTCAATTGCGGGCCATGAAAAATATACAAATATTTGACAGAAATAGATTCACAAGCAAAAGTGCAAAATTTTTATTTTCCAAACTCGCATCCATACATGTTTATTTTGTACGACCAAAGTTCGCGCTGTTGAAAATAAAATTACATAGTAAATAAGTATATCATAATTATATACATATATATATATGTATTATGGTATTATGTAGGTTCTATTGAGAAAGGTAGCAGTAACAAAAAATTATTTTTATTCATAAACATTGCCGAAGTCACTGGATAAATTATCATAAATTATATTTATTTCGTTCGCTGTTAAATAAAAAATGTACTTATGTATGTACATATACATTTATAACAATGAATAGTCATTCATATTTTAGCGTAGAAAAGCGCTTTTGTGCATTTGTGTGCCATTTTCTAATTTCGTTAGACAATAATTAAAACATTTCGTTAATATTTTATGAGGCAATAGTTGGCATTTACAACCTTATCCCTGCGTAGAAGTGATAATTATTGCTTAGAAATATAAAATTGAGAATCCAACACAGAAATTTTAAACCTTCCTACCTGTTACAGCGACGAAATTAAAATTCTGATAGTTCAAAAATTTAATTTTTACATTAGGGTTGTTCTTGAAAGATGTCTTCAGATATACGACTTAATTTAACTTTCTCCGCATATAATTTTGACGTCGCCGGGAGACAGTTTCAGAAGGGTTCAAGATGCAAAACTTCCGTTGAAGAAGTAGTTGAGTGAGAATGTGCACATACATATGTACGTGACTAGATCTTAAGTACAAAGACATAGGAATATTGTATCTTACTTCTAATTTTTCAGTCTTTTTATAAGCATACAACTGAGCAAAAGCTTAATATATGAGGAATTAGACTGGGGTTTAGAAAATACGCTTCAAAAATGTTTTCGTTTTATTAAGAACCACCCTAAGATAAGCTTATTTGACTATATTAATGAAAAGATAGCTTAGGCAACATGTTGTGTCACAAATATTTATAATAAATAATTAATATATGTATATATTTTATTTACATATACTTTAAACGCCCATTTGATATTCATCATTTTGTATATGCCACGCACATCACAGTTAATGAAGATCGCCAATACATTGCTCGGCGACAAATTGTTTACCATGCTGATGAAGGCTACGTTCTACGGTCATTTTGTAGCTGGCGAAGATCAAGTCAAAATCATCCCAACACTAGAAAGGTAATTTCCAAAGTAAACGAAACTAACACTTCTTTCTATTTTTGTTATATTTTCACATGTGCCAACCCCATATTCATGCCACACCGATAATTGCCCGCTTTCGACAAACGCAATAAATCCCCCGCAAACGCTTCAATACGATCACAATTTGCGCTTGGGGCTACGACTCTTGCTAACGGCTTTCGTGCTATGCTGCGCTTTTCCCAGATAATGAAAATTACACGCGCTTTAATAGGTGACCGGCTCTTTGCGCTACTGATGAAGTTATCTTTTTATGGACACTTTGTTGCGGGCGAAAATAGACGTACTATCGTGCCTACTCTTGAAAGGTTTCTATTATTAATTTCACCTATGCGAGTTTATAATATATTCATGCACATACATACTTCTAACTTCGTATGTACCCGGGTAATAAAGCATGTGGCATGACTTTAACAATTAAAAAAAAAATACAATTCACTAAAACTTAACAATCGAACCATTAAATAATTATCAAATTATTTCTGTGTACACATATGACACACGCACACACACAAGCATAGAGTAACTAAATGTAGGTGTGTCACATGACACTGACCCGTAGTGGTTGGGTAATTCTAACTAAACCGAACAGCATCAATAATCCATAATCATGCATATGTATTTGTGAATCCCCGCAATCACCACCGCAATTGAAATTTCATAGTCGAACTGTTACTCGTGACATTTACTTGGCCATTATTTCGCTCTCAATGACGCAGCTCTATTGAAAACACTTTCGTGCATTTATGGTATATAAGTATACAAGTAAGTGCTGGTGCATACCCAGAAAGCGTACTGCAGCTACATACATACTTATGTTCACTTGACTACTCGCATCTAATAATCCATTACTTGTCATACAAATTCCGCATGTAATAATGTGTGCCTTTAAGTGCCGTAATAACTCTCATTCATGACAAATACGAAACCCAGCAAAATGCACATGCAACTTAATAACCGATAACACACACGTGCGATATACGAGTATGCTATTTATGGATTTTGCTAAATGTTATGGAAACTTTCCAGGTTGCGCTCGTTTGGCGTGAAACCGATTCTCGATTACTCTGTGGAGGAGGATCTCTCTCAGGAAGAGGCTGAGAAACGTGAAGTTGAGTGAGTTGCCACTATTTCTACTTGCTTGGTGATTACTTACAAATTTCTCTGTTACAGATCTTCAGTTTCTAGCGCTGGCGATGTCAAGGATGATGGTACGATAGCGCAATATCATGTAGAAAAGTCCTTCGCCGACCGTCGTTACAAAGTGAGCAGTGCCCGCACTTACTTCTACTTGAATGAAGCTACTTGCGAGCGTAACATGGAGATTTTCATAAAATGCTTGGAAGCCGTCTCAGGTAAGGGAGCAAGAGAGTAGCCGTACGTTTAAAAGCAATGTAATTATTAGTGCTTCAAATATACTAATACCATATAGACTAATCAAAATGATTTGCCTAAATTAACCTTGTTTCATAAATAGACAAATGTGTAAATCAGTTTTGTCTCCTTGTGGTTGTTAACGTAAAAGACTAGAACCCCTGAAGGGTAATTACCTTTTTATGTAGTCGTTAACCGAGTTCACAACAGTCGACCCAAGGCCCCTGTCAACGGCAAACCTTCAAATCTAATTCCACCATGAAAACCTTTTTATAATATTACTCCTAGTCTACTTTGAATTTGTCGAATGATGGCAATAATGATATTCACAGACATTTTTGTACATTCTATATGTAGGAGTGCAACTGGGAGTTTCATTAGAATCATTTGACTATCTACCCGAATACTCCAATATACAAAAATGAAGTCGTTAGGGCAGGATCTATTATACATTAAAATAAAAACAAGCAAAGAAACTTTAACAAGGTTGGATTGATTATATACATATATACAATACTTCTTTGTTTAAAGATGTTTTGAAAAACATCCACGATTCTTTTCAATTTTGAAAATCAATTTTAAATAATAACCGAATTTTAGTCAAAACTTCGCATATCTTGATCAACGAATAAGGATAAATATATATATAGTCCCAATTTCATTGAGACCAACGTATGGCATTCATTTACTTTAATTGGACCAAATTCGATTCGTCGAGAGAGGATTTCACTTTTCAATTGCCCACTCTGACCATCGTAGCATCTGTTAAGAAGAGTGATTCGCGTTGGGTTTTAAGGCTGATTTTGTTGGTGTTGTTAATTTTCTCGCTAAGATAAGCGAAATTAGCTACAACTTCAAAGTTATGACTGACAACAGTGACGTGGAAGCCAGGACACGAATGCGCTGACTGTTTGTTTGAGGACAGGAGATAAGTATTCCGTCTTGTCCCTGTTCATCAGCAGGCTCATTCGCTTAACTTCTTTGTCTAGCCTGGGGATAGCAGAACTAAAGGTGATTTTGTCCAGACCAATAATATCGATATCGTCGGCATACGCTAGCAATTGTACACTTTTGTAAAATATTGTGCCCTGTCTGTTCAGTTCTGCGGCCCTCATTATTTTCTCCAACATTAGGTAGAAGAAATCCCACTATAAGGAGTCGCCCTGTCTCAAATCTTGGTGCCAAACTACTCGGAAAGTTTTTTCTCAATTCTGACTACGCTTATGGTATTGTCCAGCATCAGATTACGTAATCGTATAATATTGCCATCTAATATTATTCTTGACATTTCCACTTCTATAAAAACTTTCTACGGAAAATTATTTAAAAAATTATTAATAAATTTAATGCTCAGTAGTTAGATTATATTAGTAACGCCTCTGATCCTGATGTTCTATTTAAATAATTAATAAAATTTCAATTGCGTTTTAAAATTTAAAAACACTTTCTTTGTTATGTTTGTGTTGTTGTAGTATGTTCGCACATAAAATCTTTCAAAACGGTGAAGAATATATTTTCCTTGCATAAGGTTGCCAATGATTGACTACATAAATACCTTTGTATGTATAAGCTTGTACTCATTATGAGTCGCAAATGTTCTAAATATAAATCACTTGTGCAAACAAATTATGTACAGATGTACGAGCCTTTGCTATCAAAACACCAAATTTGTTTTCGCACAAAAGAAAATTGCGTTTAAAAGAATGTTTTCGTTTGTTTATGCCTCCTTGTGACAATTTAAGATTCTATGAATATTCTCACAAATGTGTTAGCCCAGCTCTTGAAGGTATTTGCAGTTGCAATTCAAAGCTAAAAATTAAAAAATTGGTACAATTTTAAAAACATTTGAGGAAAATTTTATTGAGAACTTACGTTGCTGGTTAAGCAAAAAGCTATGAACATATTTTATCTACGTATCAAGGCTTAGATCCCAGTTGTTTCTACATTATTTTTTAGTAGAATACCCAAATAATTAATTAATCAAGATAATTATGAAAACAGTATTTCCAACGTAAAAGCGACGACAGTCAAATCATGAAAACCCATAGAAAAGAGTTTGAACTCATTATAATTAAAATAGAAAGGAATCTGTGAATTATCTCGTTATTGCTCTTGCACACAAGTTAATTTTTTCCAAACACTCACACAAAAGTGAGGTTATGTTCAAATGTTTTTATTCCCACCACGAAGCTGAGTTTAACTAGTTTGAGTAATTTCTATGAGTTTGCAAATATATTCAAAGAGTAGCATAAAATGTTAAATAAAATAGTTTAATGTAGTTTAATGTAGGGACTTAAAATGAAATTGCAACAGAATCCAATAATAAGTTTTCATTAAAAACTGCTATTTTACGCTCATCGGTATGGTTAAAGCAATTCTATACAGGATGAAGTAAGAAATGGTTCACGAGAAATAGTTTTATGAATGTTGTTGGCTACAACTACTATAGCCCAAAGAAACAAGACCGCATTTTAAATCAAAACTACAATTTCGTGAGAGAAGTACTGGTGTGTGGGACAGCCTGTCTGATTATGTTTATGTCAATAAAAACGATTAAAAATTGTATAAAACAGAGACTCTTTCTCACATTTTGAACAAGTTTAAAAGGGTTCCAACAAGTCAACTTCCCATTAATACCGCAAAAGTCGTAAAACAACGGATTAAAGACCAAAATTTTGAAATTATTGAGTAACCATTATATTGACCTGATCTAATATTTAACAACTGTTGAGTGAAAAGTATACCAGAGTGGGAGACAAATTTAAGACACTGAATGTCTTAGTGACCATAATTATAATCTTTCCCAATAAATCAATTACAGTACTTTCACCTAAATGTGGGTGGATCAGGCCCATCGTCCAATTTTGGCCCCGGCTCCTTTAAAACCCACCTATCCCATCGTGTTTTTCTAATATGTAGGTGCAGTTTCGTGCTGAGAATGAGTAAAATCGCATGAAAACTTGCCCTAGACTAACAATAACCCGGGTATAATCCTTACAAGTTGCCCGAGAATGAAATATGCTATTATGTACGAATTGAGCTTACTTGTTTCTCATTAGTTTCTCAGATATTGAACCTTTCCAATTAAACCAAATTAAATTGGAATTTTTAGAAGAAAATAAAAAGTTGAACAAAACTTTCTTTTACCTCAAACTTTGTTGTTTTATTAACATTTAACTAATCGTTGAAAGAAAATTCATCAAAATCTATGTTTTGACCTTTTAGAACGTTAAAAAAAAGTTTATTTGTTGTATTAAAATAATTATTCAAACTATTCGGTTTTTATTGCTATGTTAATGTTATGTTATACTGCTTATTTACTTTGGTACTAAAATTATTTTTAACACATTACTAATTTTTTCCCTTACCAATGAATTCTTTCAAATTTGGTTTACTGCTTATGAAATATTATAATCGCACCAATCAAAACCAAAATTTCCACTAACCCACTAACAAAGATGACGATCACAAAACTGTACCCCGACCCGTTGCTGAGGGTAAGCTAAACTTGGAATTACATAGATATACAATGTTTGCGTTCTAGCTTGGCCAAACATTTAGCATTTTGTACATACGAATAAATGTTTCGTCCTTTGTATGTATGTATGTACATCTATAAGCCCACTGAATCTACTGCCGTGGCATACAAATAGAATAGTATTCCCGCCATGTAAATACATATATAAGTAAATGTATATAACTATTAAAATATATAAAGTCGTAGCATACATCCCTCTAATTGTCGTGGTTTTAATTGATTTCATTTCACCTAGGCGCCACTTTTGGTACGGGTATTACGGCAATTAAGCTTACGGCGCTTGGACGGCCACAGCTTTTGGTGAGTTTGAAAATGCCATTAAAAAGACTTAACTTTATAATAAACCATTTTGGGATACCCTCTTTTCAGCTACAAGTTTCGGAAGTGATAATGCGTACTCGCAAATACATGGAGGACCTAGTCGGTGGTCAGGGTAATGTACTGACTCATCACAAAACGATTAAAGATCTGGAAAAGTACTATTCCAGTTTGGGTGACAATAAAAATGTCCAGGATTTCTTGAAGAATGTTACTTCGGACAAGGAAGGGTGAGTCCCTCATCGACTTTGCATACGAACTTGAGCTATAAATACATCTTTTCTTTGAAGTATTCTCCACTTATTCCCCTGGTCTGGCATTGTGGATGAGGACTCGCAGTTGAGTGACACATTCCGTGTGCCAGATCCACAGACCGGACAAATGCGTCGACTGATCTCACAGATTCCGCCCAAAGAAGAGGAAATGTTCAGAAATATGATTCGCCGTGTCAATACAATTGTTAAAGTAATTATTTTCCTTCAACTTTACCTTTTTGTTTGACTAATTTTGTTGCTTTGTAGGCCGCTGCGGATCTGGACGTGCGCATAATGATCGACGCTGAACAGACATATTTCCAACCTGCCATTTCGCGCATCACTCTGGAAATGATGCGAAAGTACAACAAAGAGAAGGCCATCGTATTCAACACATATCAGTGTTACTTACGAGAAACTTTCGGAGAGGTAACAAATAGTCTCTTAAATGTCAGTAAATATCCATGAACTCATTGATTTCCTCATTTACTTTAGGTGTGCACTGATCTGGAGCAAGCAAAACGTCAGAACTTCTATTTTGGCGCCAAATTAGTGCGTGGCGCCTATATGGAACAGGAACGAGAGCGCGCGGCTAGCATGGACTATCCGGATCCAATCTGCGCCAATTATGAGGCCACCACTGATATGTACCACAAAACATTGACTGAATGCCTGCGAAGAATTAAAGTGAGTAAAGCGATAAGTATTTGCACCTTCAAGACGAAACTGAAAATATTCTCTGCTTTATTTATTTTACAGTTATTGAAAGACTCCGGTGAGGATGCTAAGAAGATTGGAATTATGGTGGCATCACACAACGAGGACACAGTGCGCTTTGCTATCGAAAGAATGAAGGAAATTGGAATCTCACCCGAGGATAAAGTCATCTGCTTTGGTCAATTATTAGGAATGTGCGATTATATCACCTTCCCACTAGGTACGTATGAGCTCTTACACCTGAGAGCAACCGCTACTTCCAAAGAGACTTCTGATCATAAAAAAATTGTCTCGATATTAATGAGAACAGAATGTTAGGTTTAATCGGTTGGAATCAGCGCCTTTGTGTTCGTTTTTACTGAATGGCAGTAGAAAAAGCGTTTTGAAGCCTACTAACTATTTTCCTCTTTGCCTTTAAGAAACAAGTTTAATGTTTTTTGTTTTAGCTTGTCTCCGAGAAAACAGTTTTTCGTAAAAAAATAGGAAGATTTCAAACAAAGGCTTCCATAGCGCGATAGCGAATGACATTAAAAATATTCTCTCCAAATTAGACTTGATAGCTTCGAATCTCTTCCTTTCAGAGTAGAAATCGTTTTGAAAAACACCATTCTGAGAAAAAAGCGTTTGAAGATTGGAGTCGCTACGCTCCCCACTCTGTTCCCTTTCTTCAAGAAACGCTGTAGCGAGCGTTTTAATTTGAATTTCGATTTCGATGGAGAGAATGTGTATACTATCCGATAATGCAACAAAAAAAAAAAAAATTTTTCAAAAATTTCACACTGAGACACTTCCTTAATTATTCATCCATATTTTGTCGTCCCAACCAGATGTAATACACTTTCGCCAATGAATTTTCCAGTCCTCGAAACATGTTTCTTAAGCACTTTTTGTGATGCTCCTTCAGCGAATTTTGTTTTATCTCTTCAATCGACTGCAAACCAGTTCCATTCCGCTGATTGTTGACTTGTTTGCATGTCAAAGTCATAGAAGAATTCGTAGGATAAAGCATGTCCAACGAGACCGCATTACGGTAAATTCAGCTATATCAGGACGAGTTGAGCAAGAACGCGTTTCATGCCCAAAATATTCAACAAAATCATTCGAACGGACTCACGGGAGTTGTCAAGCTCTCTTGCCATCTCTCTAACAATTGCCTGACGATTTGCAAGCACCACATGCTTCACTTCTTTTAATATTTTCATTAGTTGAAGAGGTCAAAGGTCGTTCAGAACGAGACATGTCTTCAACGATCTCTCGACCTGAAGGCTTTTCCAACATTCGCAACGATTCCGCACACGAAATTTGGTTATAAATGCAAAATATAAGACAAATTCTTTCTCCGATATTTTTATCCATTAAAGACAGTCCTACCAACTTACCAAAAACATTTTTTTCAAATATCATTAACGGTAACGGGAATTTAATTACAATTTTTTGTCGCAATGTATTTTAAAATATTGGAGAGATATGTAACCACGGTATATTTCAGGTCAAGCCGGCTACTCAGCGTACAAGTACATCCCCTATGGACCAGTCAATGAAGTTTTGCCATATTTGTCTCGGCGAGCACAGGAGAATAAGGGTGTCTTGAAGAAAATTCAAAAGGAGAAACGCTTGCTACTTTCCGAAATCCGTCGCCGATTTTTGACTGGCAAACTGTTCTACAAGCCTAAGGGCAACTATGTGCCCATATAAACTTGCCCCACTTAAAAGGTCCATCACACAAATCGAAAACAAACTTACACACACATACATACATACGTCGAGCATATAGAGAGAACACAAAGGTGAAATCAACAAGGCAGAGGACTTGGGAATCACCAATTGGCGAACACAGATGCAATAAAACATTGCTGAAAAATCCAAATGTGTAAGATTTTATTTATACAAATAAATCCTTAACCGAAACACACAACAAATTGATATTACGAAATATTTGTATCTATAATAAATGTGAAGCCACTGATATAAAACGAAAAATGTTAGACTTACATACCTAAACACTGTATCTAATTTTCGATAACAACAACAACATCACATTTGAGGGCTGCTACTGTCTACTTAACGATGTATTAGCACACTTATACTCAAACATACGTGTATGTATGTATTTAAGTGCTGAAGTCAAATCAAAGTGTAACTGCGTCTGAGACAGTCTTACGCACGTAGACATTGTGGACTCACTGAAAAGAAAAGACACAGTTGGGTGTATGTATGTGTGTATGAACTGCGAAAGCATAATCTTCAAACGCTGCTCGAAAATTCAAAAATCTCGTCACTATTTTACTTTAAGTTGATCGATCTAGTTCGTGTTTTACTTATAAGACTTATTTTGTGGTGGCGCGTTTTATCCTTAAGAAACTATGCTAACGTATGCAATATACCTCTTAGCGCTGCAAGTGCTGCTCGTATTAGTTTTATTATTTTAATTATGTAAGCACGATAGATCTAAGCACCTCTCTCCCCACATGTATTCGAGATGTTTCAGTCCTAAAATATATTTTTACCAATATTTAGTGGAATCGAATGTAAATTAACTCAATGTAAACATTTAGAATTTTATTTCGAGAGAGTCTTTTGGATCATTGAATGCACCTACACATACATACAGATATTTAGTATAATTTCTTGTTAAAATCATATGGTAGCTTATTATTTAGTTTTGTTTGGCGCCTAAATATATGCTTTATGACTATATTCAAGTATTATAATAAATAATAAACAAGTGATTGTAATGCCTAAAAAGTTCATGCGCTCCGCAAGCTTCAGTTTTATTGATCGCCATTCTGTTCGCTAAATATTTATTTTCAGCCAGTAGAAAAACGAAAACAAAAACAAAAACGACCGCCGCACTTTGCATTCACTATATATAATGTAGTAAATGTTGACTTTTTCGATATTGAAATGACAATAATAAACTGTTAAAGTGGACTAAGCATCGTTAGGAGCATATTTACAAGAATATATGGACATACTTTAATAAACAAAATGTGTAATTTTAAAAAATAACGAATTTTCGAAGCAGCCGTGCCCGAATTAAATTTCAATTATTGTCTATACCCCAATATATACCATATTTACCCAAAGAAAATAAATGTTGATTACGAAAATTAAATCTACTATGCTATATTGTAATTGTAAATGTAACGGACTTTTTTTTTTAGTTTTAGTCAGCTTCAATTAGTGTTTCTAAAATATGTGCATATTAAAAATATAACTATAAACCAGAAAGGATGCTAGAAGTTGCTCGAGAATTAATACTGAAAAACTGTAAACAGTTACTAATGCTTTATTCAGTAATTCGAATAAAGGGATTCAAAACAGTTAGCAAGTTAAGCGTTAATGGTAAACTGTTCGTATACATATGTATTTATTAAATTCCATTATACAAGAAAAATTCCTTTATTTCAGTGTTGAATAAAATAAAAAATAATGAAATTACATTTGAACCGTTATTATTTAGCCACTTTCATGGGAGAAACACATTAAATTACAAATTTATGTAAGACATTCCTGAAGTGGGGTCTGTAAGTTTGTATCCTACAGCATTTGGTAAACTAATACCATAAACAGAGTTTACATATATAGAGTGAACCAAGTAGAGGTACGTTTTTCAATAGCCCTTTTGCGGACAGATCTCGCGAGAGTCGTGCCAAGCAACGTGTTTTTTTCGGAATTATTTGAAATTTCACGTTCTCTAAAGAATGTGTTTCGCGCGCTTCACTCAAATTACGGTCAACATAATCGGCCTACTGACACAACCTCATCACCCATCTTGAGACCCAGCAATGAATGATTGGATAATATTCAACCGAATAGACCACGTCCATCACGCAGTGAAAAAAATATAGCAGTTGTAGCTGAGAGTGTACACAAAGACCGTGCAGAGTCGATTCGGCGCCGTTCGTAGCAACTCGGACCCACGTATATAACGACTTGGCGCATTTTACGTCGAGATCTAAATTTAAAAGCGAACAAAATACAGCTTGACCAAGCTTTGTCTTTTCAGAAAAAATAATGGATTGGTGTGGTTTGTGGGCTGGTGGAATTATCGGCCCACATTCCTTCAAAATCGATGCCGGAAACAACCGACTATTTGATGCCTGAAATTGAAACACGTGATCTCGGCGACATTTGGTTTCAACAAGAGTGAGCCACCTCCCACACATCACACCAGTCAATGGATTTATTAAGAGAACACACTTCGGTGAGCGGATAATTTCACGTTTTGGGTCGGCCGGTGTTATCTCACACCATTAGACTTTTTTGTTGGGAAATATCTAAAGTCTATGCAGACAATTCCGCTTCGATTCAGGTCTTGGAGCAAACTATCACGCATGCCATTCGCTAGTTACCAGTCGAAATGATAGAACGAGTTGTCGAAAATTGGACTCAACGGATGGACCATCTGAGACGTAGCCGCGGCCAACATTTGAAAGAGATAATCTTCAAAACATAAATGCCAAGGAATGTATTTTGATTGATAATAAACATTCCCCGTTAAATTTGAATTTTCTAAGGTTTTTCTTTAAAAAAGTGGATCACAATTCGTAATAATTTAAGAAGTAAATAATATACGTAATTCAAGAAGTAATAAAATATTTCAAGATGCAGAAATATGTAGTAATTAATATAGTCATTTTATAAACAGATTGAATATATACACTAATATACGAGTACAGTGGGAACATGATAAAAACAACTTCCAATTATGCATTTAAAATCAAACTATTAATTATCATGCATAATTTTCTGATGTTACCAGAACCGAAAAATTATTGTGAATGAGTATGAGCTTCAAACCAGAAAATAAACAACTTTGTGGAACACTAAATAAATATATATACTGGTAACAAAATTTTAGCTCTTCTTGTCACATGAAAACTCAAAACAAGTGTCGAATATACTTGAGCCACTAAACAATAATATGTTATTAAAAATTTACACGTGAGAATTCTTGTGACATAAAAACATACATTTTCTAAAAAGTACAAACATCAGCTAAATTTAGAGAAGCTTGTTGTTTAATACAGAAAAAATACTTATTATTTTCGTGAAGATTTAGCTTCTGAAAGATCTTTTTTAAATCTTCAACAATAATGTGATAGCATTCTTCATATGCCTTGATAACGCTTCTCCATTAAGGAAATGTCTTGATAGAACCTCTCGTCTTGTTCGTCACTCAGAACACTCAAATTCGCCAGAAATAATACAGAGGGAAGGCCAGCATATGCATTTTAAGAACAACATTTTCAGACGAATTTTACTGATCATTCAGGTATTCTTCAAAGCTCTTCAGGACATTCCCTCTTTAATTTTTACCTCGCTTAATTTGAGTAATTTCTCTTTCAAATATTCAAATCACTGCCATCTCTAGGCATAACTTCTACAAATTTTTTTTTTTATCAGATCGAGCTTTATGTGCGATGGTTGTAAACGATGGCTTGGATACTGGGTATTGTCTTTGGACTTGGTTGCAATGCCTTTTGAAATGAAAAAAAAACTGACCTTGATTGAAACAAAATCACAATATATCTCAAGTAAGGGTACACCAATCATCAGAAACAAAAATCATCAGAATTTTCGTCTGACAAAAGCAATGTTTACAAGTGATATCAATAAATTAAGCCTTTCAGTAAGATAATTTGGAAAAATTCAGTGTTTCTTTGTTTTAAGCGTTATGTTATTACTACTTTTCAAGCGAAAAAAACTTAAATTTTCATATTTTTTTTCTTTAATTTTTTTTCCCTGTGATTGACTTAATAGTTTAAATGTTGTCGGTATGAAAAATATCTTATTACTATTTTTCTGTCTTAATCTAATTATGCTCTGAACCGGCAGTTAAGTTTGCCTCGAAGTTTGTAACACCCAGAAGGAAAGTTCGGATAAAATCCTTTCCCACGACAGTTGAATCCTTAGACTTGTAGATTCCAATTGTTAATATAATATAATATTAGTAACGCAGTGTGTTTTTGTGCCTGGCGAGTGAACCCATTGAGTGAATACCTAAATTGTCGGTTATTGATGAATGAAACTAAAAGCCGTAAAAGTAACATCTTCATCTTTAACTTTCCATTTCACCCAGAGTTCAGAGCAGTGTTAATGTACTCCATATTTGCAGCGGCGTGCGTATTGGCGTACACACACGAAGATTTCAATGCACATAATCATTGTATCGAAGACGCTCAGTCATAGAAGTGGTACGGCAGCGGACATGAAGAAATCGAACGTGGCTTTGCCTTCAGTTGAGAAATTATAAGCTTAGAGTGTGTATCTACCGTTAATTTCAAAACTCATTGGTCGTCAAAGTTAAATTTTTATAATTTATTTAGAATTTTCGCAGAGAGGCAAAATGAAGTGGTCAGCGTCAGTTGGAGTTTGCGCTTGCCTTCTGTTATTAATGTGTGAATCGGGTCATGTGAGCGCCACGGTTGTTACTAGTGTCAATTACATATTTGAAGGCTTCAGTCCATATGCAACATTGCGGTTTTTTGAATTCAACGATAAAGGCTGGAACATAAGTGAGAACTGCATACGAGACATGTATAACTTTTTGGAGGGACTTCGACGTGGCTCTCTTTGGGCTGTGAAGTGTGAGTTGTCGGTGAACTCGTGATTTCTATCGATTAATATCAATAACTATAATTCCTTTTGTGCAAATGCTCATTGAAGTGTATGATGCGACGTCTTACTATGGGGGTGGGGCATTGAGCGGTGCAGCAAATGTGCGGATCCACAATCCGAACATATGTCGGTCTTTGCTGCATCAGTACAAGGACCAGGTGCAATACACGTCGTGGAGTTTTCTTGCCAATGAAACCATCGTACCATTCGCCGTACAAGTCATTGTGGGTCACTACTTACTGGAGATTGTTTATGAAGGCGGTTTCAAGGTGAAAAGTTTGAATAATATATGGAAATTGTTTTTGTCAAAAAGTGTTTCGTGCTCATTTTACAACGTAGTTTGAGAAAATAGAACAGCTCATTTGCTTTCCATCATCATGTATTGCCGAGGACTTGCAGCAGATCCTAGATGTCTATCTCTTTCAAAGCAATCACGTTGTAAGGAATAGTACTTATTTGTGGCATCGGGTCCTCAGCGATGTCTACAGCATTCGAAACGACACGGATTCTTATATTTTAATGTAAGTATAAAAGTATCGATCAATGTGTGTGATATATAATTAAAATTTAGAGATAATGATTTCTTGATAATAGTATCTCTGTGTGGTAAAAATCGGTTGAATCGGATCAATCTTTCCCTGGGCCTCTATATACCTAACATAAAGATTTTCGAACTTCCAAGTAACTTTATATTATCATAACAGGGTATTTTTGCGCCTAAAATCGAGAAAATTTAACGAAAGCTCATCGAATATTCGACTGACTTTACTCCATATGATTGGCGATTGTATGTGAGGGACCTTACTAAAATCCAGGCAACATTTTTTAGTATGTGGCATGATAATAGTTAATAGATGAAGTCGGGTCGATATTACCCCAACTCCCATATCAATACATAGTATAAAACAAAGTCGCTTTGTATGTCTCTTTGTATGCTTAAATCTTTAAAACTACGTAACGGATTTTGATGACTTTTTTTAATAGATAGATTAATTGAAGAGGAAGGTTTATATGTATAATAACATCCATTAAATAGTGGAGAAATACTGTTAATTTTGAGGTTTCTAGTGGGCAAAGAAGATATCTTTGGCACTGCGGTCGGTAAATTCAGCCCCCATAATGAAACATCCCCAAATCGGTTGAGGCTAATCGACTTCGCCGGTGTCTGAAATATGGTTATCTGTAGCACTAGATTCCAGCATAAGAAAATTCATCAAGCCACCTGGCTGTCTCCGGATCGAAAAACCACCAACCAGATCGACAATGTTGTGATAGACGGAAGACACGTCTCCAGTGTTTTAGATGTGCGTACGCTTCGATGTCCTAACGTCGACTCGGACCACTATCTTGTTAAAAATAAATGAGTAAAACCGTTCACTGAAACTAAGGCTAAAATTCGCTAGTTTCCATTTCCCCGGATTAATCCCTTAGTGTTCAAGAATGGATTTAAACCGCGAAGAGAGCTTCTCCTTTCGAATGGTCGTCTTTCGAGCAAGTTTGATTTCTCTCGATTGAAATAGCGAGTTTGGGTATATGTGATAAGACTGACCTTATCATGTTGCAAGTCGAAATGCGTTAGTTGTGTATAAGGATCATTTGGTATTTCTCTAATTTTTTGTTTAAGCTTTTGTGTAAATTTAAACATGTAAGCGATTGCTATTAGTGCTCTCGGGAATGATGACAATCGGTGTAGAATATCATCTTTTCTGGAGTAATAGAGATTTTTGCATTTTCCGAATTTCAAGAGGTATTACAGCGTTAAGTCAAAGAGGCTGAGAAGGGACGAATAATTCGAGATTTTCCTAGGGCGGTAAATTGTCTCGGGCCGGCCATGTCAATAACAAACTGTAAAATAGGATTATTCAATAACTTATTTAATTAGAACAAACAAACTTGGTATGATGATTGATATTATGGAAGAATATAACTTAATTATAACATTATGGAATAAGATTAAGTCCTTCTCAACCCTATATATTTCTACAATTTGTAAGAGTATCAACTATTTGGCCCTGCCCAAATATATGTATGTACTTAACTGCCTAGCCCTTGCCCCTATGTTTATTTATACAGCATATTTATTCCATAATTTCAGAACATTCGTCTGCAGTTCATTCTTCGTTTATGCCTTGTTCTTTGTTATGCGCAGCTATCACTCAATCATCAGTAACTCCGACTCTAACACTGATCCCTTTGGAAATAATTTCGGGTTTGTAGTAGATTACAAAAACTCTCTTTTAAGAAATATGAAACGATTTGCTCGTAAAACTACAACCAACACCGGAACTGTGGACATAAAATTCGGAGGTAAGTTCATGCACAAACTGTACACTATTTGCCTCCGTGTTTGAAGCCCCGTGGCAATACAACTGGCCTTAATAATAAATCAAGAAGGATTGAAGAGAGATAGTTTCGATGCTTTCCTTTTTGGAATTCTAGAATATGAATGAATTCGATTCGTGACGACATGAAAAAAGGCGCTTTCTTTTGAGACATGACGTCCCACAATCTCATCTCTATCACACTTGGACTTACCGCCCAATTTCAACTGCAAATAAGTGCATTAGCAAACATTGCTCAAAACTTATCAGAACTTCAGTATTTTGTGATTTAATTGTAAATAACGTCTATATTTACATGAGTATTTTCATTTAATTCTTCTTAGTAGGCATGTACAATATATATTACTTTTCTTCCGTAGTAAACATGCCGCAAATTTCGACCAAGCGACGTTCGTACAAGTTGGATGAAATACTAAATGCCGTTTCGCCCCATAATGTTCTTTATAACGCTTTCGTTGGCGAGGTAACACCGCAGACACTTCTCTATGTGGTCTTTACTTTACTCATTATTTACGAATACCTGGACACACAAATCAAAGCTCTTTCAAGCAACATGGAACCGAAGAATGGAAAGGAATCGCCAACAGTTCCCGCGCTGCAGTACGCAAGCTTTCTGATTGACATCTATTTCTTTGTAAAGTTGAGTCATCTGAGAAGGTTCAATGGGTTCAATGATCCCTGTGGAATAATTAATTTCGAATTGTATAATTAAATTCCCAGTTCATTTCACCTGTTCACCAAAGTCTCGTTAAAAACCGTTTAAAATATTAAAATTCTCTCTTTTATTCAACAGTGGTTCCAAATTGGCGGCTGAATTTTTACAAAAATTTCCCAGTGAAAAGTATCAGGTCTCGCAGCAAATGTTTTTTGTTTTAAAGCTAACTTTGCAGAAAGCTCTTTCGTAAGTATTTAAAATTTTTTATATGACTACAATAGATTAGTTACACCGGACTATTAAATAAACATGTAAGGAAGGGCTAAGTTCGGTATAACCTATCATTCCACACTCTTAAGACTTGTCAGGGCCAAAGGGAGGGAAATATCTTAAGGGGCAAAACGTCAACCAGAGGATCGAAATTTTAGCAATTTTATGTAAATAACTCACACACTGGCCGACATATTCGGCTTAAGGTTTGTTGGAATAACAGATAATTCGGAAACCAATTTCACATAGTTTCGGCATTACCTATACCATAGTATATTAAATATTAGGTTATGTATGTTCAGTTAAGGGGGGATACCTTTAGTACTGTAAAAAAAGGGAATTTTTTCAAATTTTATTATGGAAGAATAAAAACAGATCAGATTTTTTGCATATACATTAAAAGGTATTATTGAACTGAAAAATAAAAATTATTTTTTTGTAAAAAAAAAAAAACAAAATGGCGGAAATATTAACGGCCCCGTTGATTGACATTTTTTTGCGGTCATCAACTTGCTGGCTATTCTTCTTATATGAAACGAAAAAAGTATATTTTTTTTAATCTGGAAGCCTTTATCAAGTGCATAGTATAGGCGTTTTGATAATTTCGAAAAATCGGGGATGTAGCCTAGGATTTTTTAAAGAGTGCCATTTTTACATGTATTTTCGAGATCCAAATACTTAAACAAGTATCAAAATGCCATTTTTTTATAGGAAAAGTGCTCTATCACGCACTTGAGTACAAAATTGTCTAAAATGCGCTTTAGTTCAAGTAAATCGGTTAAATAATTCGCTCGCAATTTTGACGGCCGGATGAAAAAAGTTAGTTTCGAGGAAACGAGCCTCAAAGTTCCCCAGTTGTATAGACTGCAGCATGAAGTGCAATGGTTCTAGGGTATATAAAAATTGTTTTTATTTTTTTTAAATTCTAAAGGTATCTCACCCCCCGGCGACTGAAGATCTTAAAGATATATTAGGAGATTTTGGCAATACACACTATATATTATTTAAATTTCATTAAAGGTATCTCACATACCAACACGAAAACCTAGTACGTACAGTCAACTAGATCTTTCAAAATCCCGTTATTTGTTATATGTGGTTTAGGGTAAATTTTCATCGATTTTATGCTAAAAGATGACACCGTTATTATAAAAATCACGCTGTATTATTATCATTGTGATAATTCACAAATTGGCCCGTTAATGCGGTATAAAGTCACCTGGAAGTTCAAAAATCTTTATATTAGGTATAT
Source organism: Bactrocera zonata (assembly GCA_037783105.1). Classification (NCBI taxonomy): domain Eukaryota; kingdom Metazoa; phylum Arthropoda; class Insecta; order Diptera; family Tephritidae; genus Bactrocera; species Bactrocera zonata. The sequence goes on from JBAWJQ010001699.1 coordinate 871,659, forward strand.
GGGGACTGAGGGAATATTGTTCCGAATCAACCCATTTTTAACATACAGGTATACCATTATCGCAAAAGGTTTCTCTCCGAATTTCTATAATACATATCCCAGATTGACCGAGGGTCCACATACTCGGTATGTGGGGCTTGAATATTTGTAGTCCGATCTCAATGGCAGTATTCGCGCAAAGTTTCATCCTAATAGTCACTGGTTTTTAATTTATATACTGGAAATGTCGAGTAGGTCTCGGAATATGAGTTTTTGCTTAAATGGAGGCGATGCCACGCCCATCGTCCTAGCTTGACATGGACAATAAATAAACTTTTATCAGAGAACGTATAAAAGAAGCAGAGGACGTATTTATGACAGAGAACGTATGTCTCATACAGAGAACGTTTATCATATACTTCTCTGTATCTATCGTCTATCTTTTATATTTTATGGCAAAAGCTACAAATCATAAATTGAACATCTTCTGGTGTTTGTTCTAAGAAAGAAGTGAGAAAAGTGGCAACATAGGAGTTGTCGATTTATAATATTTGTCTAAAATATTTTTCCGTGACAAAAATCTGCGTTGATATGTCTTCATGCTCATACGTATACATATGTATGTACATACATACTTACGCACGTTAGAAGGCGAAGCCAGAGAACGTATAATATAGAGAAGGTTCAATTGCGGACAGGCGTGTGAACTGTCAAGAGCTAACAAAATCCTATTAGTGGATTTCACCACTTTTGGCTCGGAAGGAGAAATTTTAACAGTGCTGAGCGAACAGAGCTGAGCATTCAATGAAAATTATGCTCAGAAATATTTATTGCTATTACAGACGTATGTTGCTCTTTTGCTTATATTTTTATACGTTTACATGCTATCATATCAATTGATATGAATACAATTTTGCGAATTTTTGTGAATTCATGCAAAATTGATAACATTATTATTAAATGATGCTATTTCATGGTAATATTTATAGTTAATGTCCAAATAAAAGCTACTTTTTTAAATATTTCTTATCTTTGATAATATTATATAATTTCGTATGCATGATATATGCTATATGAATACATATATGAAATATTATCGTAATATCATAAAAAACATAATATATTACAATTATAATTTATGTAAATAACACATATTATCATTTAAAACTTTCATACAAATCAATTTCATTTCAAATCAAGATATTATCATTTATCAGTAATATAAAAAGCGCGCGCTTCTCTATATTTACGTACACACATATGTTTGTATGTGCGTATGACATTCTCACACAAATAATATATGCGTAGGCATGTAAATAAAAAAATACAAACATTCTTCTGGAAAAACAACAATAGTCTCAAAAATCATCATACATACTTACAATATGAGTACACACGTAAATACATATGTACGTATGACATTCAAACACAAACAATGCATACACAACATACATACTTACATGCGTTCACATGTGGATATGTCACCCGCAAAAATTACAAATATTGTTCTACAAAAACAACAATCGTTTGAAAAAGCATCAGAAACCAATATGGCAGCCAAATTGCCGACGTCAAAATTTATAGTAAATTACACAACAACAAAATTTTCATTCATGAACTCAAACGTACTTTCAAAAAGCATATTCGATTCATTCATAAAAGCAGACGCCATTACATCTCCCCGAGCATGCCTTGCCTACAAGCATTTTTACGCGACGATTTCAAAATCTAAAAATCATAAATTGAATATATTTCTGAAATGTATGAGAAGGAAAAATTGTCAACCCCGCAAAAATAAGTATTAAAATATATTAGAATAAAATTGACAACATAGATTATTTGTCGATTTTCAATTCAAGAAATGTTTCACAGAAAATATTCAATATTCTTCTGATTCATGTGTACAGTTAATCCCAGTTAAGTAGTACTCCGCTTAAATGAAAATCAAATCCCTACCTCATCACTCTTAACAGCCTATATTATATCTTGCTGCATCTGACGATTTGTTTTTTGAAATACCTAGAAATTATTGTTTTAAGTACGACTCATTTAAGTATCCGCAGTCGCTTATGCACCATATTATATTTTTATTTTTATCTAATTACAAATATCTGTATCTTTAAATGTGGCACATAACCGGGATTAACTGTATTTGTCAAGGAATGTAGAAAATATTTCCTAATTCTGAAATATTTTTACGCAGCTGCGTCGATATGTATGCAAGCTCACGCATAAACATATGTACGAGGTGTGTTCAAAAATTATCGTGAATTTTGTTTTTTTTCAAAAATTATTTATTTATTCATGAATATCTATTTTGTCCCCTTCAAAGTAATCCCCATGAGATATTATACACTTGTGCCAACGGTTTTTCCAATCTTCGAAGCACTTCAAAAAATCATTTTTTTTTTTTATCTTCTTCAGCTCCTCCTTCGATGCCGTCTTTATCTCGTCAAGAGAAGCGTAACGTCGTCTATTCATGGGCCTCTTCAGTTTAGGGAGCAAGAAAAAGTCACAGGGGGCTGCGGCATCATTAGTGTGTTGTTTTTGGCCAAAAAGTCGCGCACAAGTAACGATGTGTGTGAGCAGGGGCGTTATCGTGGTGCAAAAGCCAATTTTTGTTCTTCCACAAATATTGACCGTTCTTCCCTGTGGCAAGAACTCATGATGCACCACGACCCTGCAATCGAAGAAAATTGTCAGTTACGATTCGCGACACTTTTTTAACACACCTCGTACATATTTACGCTGGTTTGTAGGCAGAGCTGTACAGCGGCAAGGGAAGCGGTGACAATCGGCGGCCATTCGTTTATTTTTTTTTATTTGTCGCGTCAGTGCTTCGACACATTGACTTTTTCACAAAGCTTAAAGTTCAGCCATTGGTTGTCCGTGACAACGGAGTTTTTGTATGAAACAATGGGTGTGTATATTTACAAACAAAGTTTTGTGTAGACAAAATTACAAACATGAATGATTCTTTCAAATTTGTTTACATGAACACAAAACTACATATGAACATATGTGAATATGTGAGCATTATGCGAAAGGTTTTTTAAAATCTTTTTACACATAATTGTATGCATATGATATGGTCTTTTAAGATGTTATCAAAACTTCTAATGCCCAAAGCAAATAAATACATACATATGTACACACATACATATGTATGTATATAAAAACATAACTTATCAAATATGACTTTATTATACATTTCAGCAGATTTAGTGCAATTCATCATTAAATGGGTCAAATTGCATATACATATTTATGTGCTTTGATATCAAATATATGGAGAATATCTATAAATGATATCCATAGCTGTTTGCGCATTGTAAATATGCGAATCTGTAAGCGTACATTGAAATTAGCATCACTTTTCTCATTTATCACTGAAAATGCTCAATTCTGCTATTTTCAACGCTCTTGTTAAATATTGGTGAAATCCGCTTATAGAAACGAGTACCCCTCTAAAAAATGAAATATCGTAAGTTTGGCAACGCGGTGAACCTTCTCTATATTATACGTTCTCTGCGTAAAGTACAGACAGAGAACGTCTATCATATATCACGTGTGATATACGTTCTCTGTTTATATGGTCTTTGATGCTGCAATATTATTTTGACGCTAGATGTCGCCATGCACCGTGGAGTCTGGTTGATGACTTCGTTAAGCTAAAATCATAGAAAGTAAAACGTACAAGATTTTCTACGTTCCCCTTTGAATTTTAAAGATTCTTTGTTTCATAAATAATACCTTATTTTTATTTGTTCCAGTGTAACTCCATCGTTTGCGTTTTGCACCTTCGCTGAGCATCTACTCGATAAACATTTTTACAACAACATTGCCCTAGAAATTCCGTCACTAGACTACAAAACATGCAATAAGAAATTAAGCAACGTCTTGTATGTGGACACCTTCTATGCATTGGAGCAACGGGTGAGAAGAAATTCTTTCTTACTTGATTTCACTTCTAATTATTTGAACTGATATAACGATTCCCTAAAAAAAAAGATCACAAAAGTCATTTAATTCTTAATTCTTTACAACTCTTCCTCCCAGTGCATGCCTTGGACCTGGTTTCTTTCGCTGGAAATGCTGTTCTTTATTGTGGCCTCCTTGGTTCTCCTCCTCGCCGAAATCCACTCGGCGTATGCTACAATAATTGGCGTAGCTACCTTTATGATATCCATATTTGCTTCGGTAGTATGGGAATCGGATCCCATCACCAATGTGGAATTTTCGTTAGGGTATGATGCACAATAACAATATAATTGAAAGCAGTTTTCAATAACCCGGTGAATCATTTTCGTTCCGTTTTTACCACAGAACATTTATGCAAAAGGAACTAGCCGAATTCAATTTGGTCTACGACAACATTTGCCTCCGCATATCTCCGTATATAATGGGTATATGTGTTGGATACGTTCTGCAGCGGACGCAATCCAGCTTGAAAATGAATTTGGTGGTGCTGATTTGTGGTAATTTTCATGAATTTTGTGGAGTTTCTGCTGGCTCACACACTCTCTCAATCTCAAAATGATATCCAAAAGGTTGGCTTGCGTATATGCTAATGGCGGGCTTATTTGTATTTGGCTATAAATACGGTTACGAGAAACTACTGCCTCATGTGGCGTATGGACGCTGGTGCCAGGCAACACTCTTCACTATTTCGCATGCGATGTGGTCTCTGATGCTGCTCTGGACAACTCTGACAGCTGAAAACTACCAGACTTGGAGACCGCTTAGTTTTCTGCTTGATGGAAAATTTTTGTATGTTTTGGAACGACTGTCGCCGGTTTGTCTACTTGTGGGTCCGATTGTAATTCGGCTTCTGGTGTTCACAGCTGACACGCCCATCTACTATTCCGTCGGACAAACGGTGAGTTGGAAAATTCAATCTTCAATTTCTTCATCAAATTTAATAACACATCAAATTTACAGTTTTCAATTTTTGTGGGGTGTTTGCTGGTAATATACTTGAGCGCACTTCTTCTTCACGTTCTGTTCGATGGACCTCTTTCTGCACTTCTACAGGAAGCAGTTCTAACATAACAAACAGACAAACGTTAGCAAATAGATACATACTATACAAACATGTATAAGGACTAAGAAATTGTGAATAAAAAAAATTCAAAAAGGACCAAGTAATTTTAGACACTCTTGAAAAGAGTATTGCATGCAATGAGAAATATTGTTTAAAAAATTTTTGGAAACGACAACAATATTGGATAGCACTGCAACTAGTTTTATATAACTGACAAAAAGTTTTATTTTAATAGCTTACAAAGTTAACAAAGAAAGTCGTCATTCCTTACAAAAAGACGTATAGCTTCTTTTATTTGTAAAATTCACATGAACCCAACTTAGTACAATTGACCAATTGAAATAGTTTGCAAAATGTATTCCCTAGTTTTACACGGAAAAGTTTCCAGGTGATACACGAGAACACAATATTCAACCGGAATACATAACTGCAGGTTTTGCATATGGCATCGTAGCACATATTGTCGAATCCTTGCGCAACGTCAAGAAATACCGCTGAGTATACTTTTCCCTCCTTAATTATTTCTTCTATTTTAAATGTTTTTTTATGAAAATGTTTGTCCAGAAGGTAATAGGACGAGTCGATTTAAAAAAAAATCTTGAACCAAGCGTTACAATTCTTTAAAAACTTTCAAAATAGCCTCCTCTGCTGCGATGCAGCGCTACCAACGCGATTTCCAAGCATTGAAGGCGTCTCCGGAATAGCTTTGAGAGCCGAGGTGCATGCTGCTTGGATGCCCTGTGTCGTCTCAGAATGATTGAACTTCAACGTCCTTTTAAGGCAAGGAAAAAAAATCCGGGTGGCCACATCTTGGCTGTAGGGCAGCGGAGGAAGCGTTGGGATGCCGGCCTTGGTTAAGTAGCTGTTCACAAGAAAGGCGGTGTGAGCCGAGACGTTCTCGTGGTGCAACTTCCAATCGGCTGCGATGTCTTATCGGACCCGATTGACCCTTCGTTTAAGTCTTTTGAGAACTTGAACGTAAAACTTGGCGTTGGCGGTTTGTCTAGGGGGAACAAATTATTGGTGGACGATGCCTTTGATGTCAAAAAAGACAATAAGCATCGTTTTTCATGGTCTTCACCTGCGACCTCTTTCGGCCCTCCAAAAGGGCCTGGTGCCACTGAAACACACCACTTTTTGCTAAAGCAACATCTAGCTAAGCCTGCTTGATCATATCAATCGTCTCTGTCGCAGATTTACTGAGTTTCACACAGAATTTAACTCAGCTCTAACAAACGCTGCATTTTCGGCTTGCCCTACTCACAGAAAATGTGTCTGGCACAAAAAGACTCTCCAGGTGCTATGAGACAACTGACCTGCCCGCTCGCTAAGAACGCCCTCTACCGAATCCAGTCGGTGAGCACACGCTCCGAAGTACAGTCGCAGCGTAAGAAAACCAGTCCTATTACTTTTCGGACAAACCCCGTATTATGTAAGAAACGTAACTGCTTTTCATTGATGATAGATTTTAACCTTTGCAGAAGTGGTAAAGTTAGTCTATATGACCGGACTGTATGAGGATCCTTTACTGTTTTTTCCAACACTTGGAAAATGTTTCAGACAAAGTGTTAGATTTAAAAGGTAGGTTAGATTTAGTAAACTTTTGTACAGCAACTGTTTTAGTACTTCTGCTGTTAGTAGATCGAATCCTGATGCTTTCTTAATTTTAAGTATTTTGATTTCATTTTTAAGTTCACAAATGGAGATTGCTGGTCACATATTTTGGGCCAATTGTTCCCAAGCATACCCCTTATAAAAATCAGAACTACGAACAAGTGCTCAACGCGGGAAGCTATAAAAATATACAACAAGCAAACGTAACACACGCTTCCAATTGCTAATATATTAGGACAAAAAAGCACCCGGAAATTGTAATTAAATTCTCCAGGTAAGTGATATTTCCAAAAAAAAATTTTTGTTAAGTTGGTAGCACTGTCCTTAAGTCAAATATGAGTCGGTCGGTCGATCTCAGTAGTACGTAGCGATTTTTACATTGGATAAAACTATCGAACAAATAATTTGTCTCAAATTTTGTGTTTCTTTTGTGGTCAAAATATATTATTAAAAAGTGAAGAATATGGTGCTTGAAAATTTTCCGGCAAGTGTTAGAGAGATGGCATTTTGGGTGTGAAACGAGTTTTTGCTCTGCCTGGCCCGATAAAGAGTATGATTGTAACGGAATTTAAAGCCAAAACCGTAATGAATATCACCGTATTCACCAGATTTGGCTTCGTTTGAATTTTTATTGTTCCTCAAACTGAAATTGCCGCTCCGTGGAACCGTGGGTAAAACAAAATACACTGAAGGAACTGAAGGCCATCCTAGAAAGTGATTATGAAAAGTGTTCCGAGGACTAGAAAATTCGTTGGAATAAGTGTATTTCATCTTGTGGGATTACTTTGAAGGCAACAAAGTAAATATTGATGAATAATTAAATACTTTGCGTTTTATTCACAATTACCGGGTACTCGTATCCATATATTGCATCCAGTGCGAATGCAAGCAAAACCAATGAAACTATAGTATTGTTACAACATACAACAAAATCGACTCTACAAAACAATAATAATATCAATAACTTAATAAAACACAGGTGAACATTGACAACATACATAGATCTTTCTCACATATCCACCTCTCCTTGCAAACAATCTAACTCCCCCTAAGTAGAATCTTATACAGTAATAAAACACATAACAAATTCCATTTGCAATAAATACCAACAAACAAAATAACTCTTCCAACTCTCCTGTTTTTCAAACACAGATCCCAACGAAATAGAAATAAACTGTAATATAAATCCATCTCCTTAATCAAACTCAACATACATCTCTTATATTAAACGAAATGTTAGAATAACCAAACACTAATGTAATATGTATTCAAGAGACGCACATGCCAATAACAAATATTACCAAACATCTTAGTGGCTACATTTTTAATTTACACAACATACAAACTAACAAACAAAGAGTTGGTCTACTAGTTAAAAGACACATACTCCACAAAATCTTTAATATTACTTCAACATTATCAACCATACCGATCAAAAAAGTTAACCATCCAATTTGCATTGTCAATAAATATATTCCCCCTCAGCAAGCTTTTAACGAAACCGACCTAAGGTATATACAAGTATATCAACAGTTTCTCAAACCTTTCTGGTGGATTGGTAATTTCAATGCTTGGCACCCACTTTGGGGATCACCAATTGACATTACTTAATAATGGCGCTCCCGTCCACTTCTTAGCCCATTCAACTTTAAACTATGTAGACCTTACCCTTTTTTCACCCTCGCAGAATCGAGTGGAGACTTTTTCCGATCTCAAAGGCAGTGACCACTTCCCAATTTCAATCAATATTGCTACCGACAAAATTTAAGACAGACTTAGCAAAATGGGACATATTTCGAGCAGAACTAACTAACTGTATGAATAACTCACCGACAAACAATATAAATTAAACAAATAAATTCCCCAAAGCTCTGCAGCAAACAAGTCAATTCCCCAAAGAAAAATAAAAGTTACCAAAGCCTTCCCCATCTGGTGGAATAAGAAGCTCCAAGAAATATTCAGCTCGCGAAATTCTCCTTCATCAAATTCTAAAAAACTTTGGCGTGACATCAAACTTCTAAAAACATACAAATAAATTCCTATCATTTACGAAGTTACGTGTCCCAATCTTATCTCTTTGCAATATTGTGATATGTACGTACATCAAAACAAGGAATAAACTGAAGTGCAGAATAGATTTTTAAGAAAAATGTGTAGTTCTTTGTCAATTATTAAGAATAATTTTGTAAAATACACAATAACTGCATATTAATATAAAAATACTGTAAACACACATTTTAACCCTTAATATTTAAGACATCGATCTGAAATTTTGCTCACGTCCTTTTCTTCTAAAATGCTGCCATACACATAAACTGAATTATCAAACTATTGTTATTGTGTTACTCTATAGGATTTCTTTATTGTTCGAGGTATTTTCGGGAAATTTGATTATTGTTCAACACAATAGTCCCACAATACAATATCAGACAAAACATTTGCAACTGAAATATGATAATGTCGATTACACAGGCCAGGATTATTTTAAATATTGGATGTTGATTAAAAGAAACTAAACCAATTTTTCGTTGGAAAAACATAAGACGAAACGTTCTGAAACCAGAAGCAGTAAAGCATCCCAGACCATAATACAGCCACTAAGCGAGCGACTATTCTTGAGCAGATTGGTAACCCAAGCTCCTTTACCAATTACGGAGAGCTTTTAAATGGATTGGAGACTTGTGATTTTTGTATTTCATAGAAATCTTTTTTTGAGAAGTTCCGTCAGTTATAGATATAGCTAAGCAAACAGAGTTGCAATTGTTTCGTCGCGGCGGGTTGCCTTACATTTAAAGTGTGTTGAAATATATTGCAATAAACATTTCAAAATACAACATGCAACGCTGTAAATTTAGAATCCAGAAACAAAAAGTAATTCAGAGAAAAAAGTCATCGTAAGAGAAAGAAATGGAGGACTTTTCTAGTTGCAAATGTTTTGTCCGATGCTATATAGAAGCAATTGTACATATATATCCGATGCTCTCATATAGACTGACTGATCAAAATCAAATTCTTACACGGAACCTTTGCATTTGTGAAGGGTATTATAGACACCGTATTTTCTTGCTTTTTAAAATATTTTCCTACTACGTTTTGAATACGCAGGAGAGAGGAAAGTGACTATATAATATCAAAACACGAAAAGATATTACTATACTTTTGTTGCTGCTTTTCATATATCCATAGTTTGTTTATAAGTAGTATAGTCAAAAACCTTCGCCTCACATCACTAACGGTGAGTGCCCTTTCTGTTCGTGGCGAATGTTATTAGCGTCTGCCTTGGCCTCCGAGATGCGAAATGAACTTGCAGGAGAAGGGGAACGCAGCTCTCCGCGGCGGTATTTGACACTTTCACCGCAGATCGTAATCGCAGTTTTTAACATACTTGTACACATGTATCTTGGTACATGAGTACTTACGTGCCAACACCATTGTTGGTATATTGGTATTTACATACATACAATAGAAATAACAATTGACACTTAAAGCTTTGCCAGTTCATCTCCACCTATTCGTGGGGATTGATAATATCCGACAGCTGGAAGTACCGTATACATTTCTATGAAAAGCTTTGCCTCTGAACTTTTCCAACAATTCCATATCTTCTTTCTCCTCTGCCTGAAAGAGCTTTAGTTAAGCAAACATCGATTTTTTTAACAAGGCCGCCTTTTTTGAACAATTTATGTAAAGCACATCTTAAAAGGTAGATTGAGGTTGGGTACATGTAGCTCCACTTGCGAAATTGATTGTCACCAGTGGAGTCTTGGACAGTAGCCGCCATTCTGTTTCAAAAAGTCAATACAAACAATGTTGTCTCCACTAAAAACACTATCCCTACTAATATTATAAATTGGAATATAAGTTTGTTTATTATGCCTTCACCTCGAAGCCACTTAAGGGGATATTCTAGTCTAGAAATCAAATTTTGGGCCGTTTTTTGATTTTTATTAAAAAAAAACCAAAAAATATTTTTACCAACCATTTTTTTATGGTGTTTTTATTGATATCTTAAGAATACAGAAAAAAAATTTTACAAAAAAACATTAAAAATTAAAATAATTAAAGGGGAGGAGAGACAGGTGACAAAAAAAAAAAAAAAATGGCGCATCCTAGTGACATTTATCCTGACAGGAGAGTCAGGTGGTCTGAAAAAAAAATTAAAAGAAATTCTTAATCAGTAAGGATGCTGTTATTGTCCCTACCTCAGGGACCACGAAAAAAAAAATGGCGACTGCCTAAAATTAAGAATCATTTTTTTCGTGTCAATTCTGACACGATGCTGGTACGAACGATAAAGGATTATATAAAGAAGGTTCACACAAAATTTCAAGTAAATCGGTTGTATTGAACTTGAGATAATGCCGGTACCGCGTAGAAAAAAGTAGTTTCGGGAAAAACGCGTTAAAAAAAGTGAGTCTACCTACCTACCGGGCTAGGTACTGCGTCGCTAAAGTAACTGTAGCTCTTAAAATAATTTTAATTTTTAAAAATCCTTTGGAGGATATGTTCTTAGGGGTCTAAACTTTGAATATATGAAAAAAATCGAATTTTTCAAAATTCTAGAGTAGAATACCCCTTAACCAAAAGTCCTGAAACTTTATACATACATATATTCCTAATGATATCGAAAAAACCATAGATTACTTATTATTTAAAAAACTACATAAGCAAATAATATATACAAGTATGTCTATATTACGGATTGTGAGAAAATTTATTTTGTCGGATTTGATTGTTTATCGAAAAATTTTAAAATCTAGCAATACAAAATATTAACCGAATCCTCTGAATCATAAAAATTACAGCTCGAAGATGATCAGCGCGGTGTAGTGTGTATTTAGTTAAAAGTTTTAGTAAGTTATCTTTGATATTTTTTGGAGATTCAACGCGATCGAAGCCGCGAATATAGCCCATGTTCAAGAAAAGCTGAAAGAAAAAAAACTCAATTTATTTTCTTCACTCTGAGAAAAGCTTTTCAAGATAATATTTTGTCCATCAAAACTTAATTGAAGTACAGTTACGGTCCTTTTATAAACAATTTTATTAATAGGAAACCAGCTAAAAATATTTGAAATGCCCGTTGACTACCAAAAATTACATACTATATATTTAACACATGCGAATATCGCACTTTACATAAACACACACATACGTACAAACATTTGATACGCATACATAATTTATATAGAGTAATTAAAAATTTATATCAATGCACATTTGTGGCCTCACAAATATAAATATGCCGACTGTTAGATTAAATCTTCGATGACCCTTTCTCTACATTGAATTTTATTCCCACTTTATTTCGACATATAATTTGCATACCAATACATATAACTACATGTGTACATACACATACAGAAATATGTGCAAACTTTTAAAGTAAGCATTGCATTTTTAGACTAAGCCGCTGCGTGATTATACACTTCCAACATGTGGCTACAGAGTATAATAGTTTTGTTCACCTAACAATTGTTCGTATCACCTAGCACTAAACAAGATAGATATATATAAATGATCAGGGTGACCTATAAAGTTGAAATCCGGATGAGTGTCTGTCCGTCCGTGCACGCTGTAACGTGATATTGATGAAACTTGGTACAGTTGTTGGCAAAAATGTAAGGCGGAGTTCGTAGATGGGCATAATCGGACCACTGCCATGCCCACAAAGCCACACTAAAAGAAATCCTAAGCACTAAAATAAGATATAGAACTGTAATTTGGCATAGAGAGAGTTTCAGTGATTCAGGCTGATTTTTAAAAAGTGGCCGTGGTTCCGTCCTCCAACAGACTTAAAGTACATATCTCCTAGGCCAACACACCTACAATAACCAAATTCGCTTAAGATAATTCTTATAAGGATTATTACCAAACGGTGTGAAACTGGATGAAAGCTGATGGCAACTACGCCCACTCCCCATATAACGGTGCTGTTGAAAACTACTTAAAGCGCGATTGGCTTCTGGCTCCAATGACACTGAGTGACCAAGTTCACCTTTGAGTTTCAAACGTCGCACAACGTTGTTGTTATCCAAATGGCCTTTGAATCTATCTATCAAACAGTCAATAATATTTTCCATTTCATTGGTTTTCAAAGCACATACTTTTACTGGAAGCAACAAACTCAGTTGAAATCCATTCAATACTTTTCTAAAAAAAAAAGTGTCTTCAGAGGAATGTACACTGAGACCCTGTAGTATTTTTCACAAGTTCTCACGCAGAAATATTCGCGTTTTGTTTGTCGGCCGCAGATTCTTCGTTTTTCTTTGTCAACTTTTAGTTCTGTCGCCATTTTTTCGTGTCTGAATAAACGGATTGAAAATGTTGCTCAATTTTTTGTCTTTGATTTCGAAACGTTACAAGTAGCGTATCTATCATAATTGATGCCTTTGTCAGACCGATCGATTCTTTCTGAAGAATCACGCTGAGTGAATGTGTTAGAGATGAATGTCACATAGGCAAAAAACCCCAATTATAAACTGAAATTTGCACTTGGCTGCGATGAGTTTCGTTGCTTTTCCCGCTGTATTCTTATTATTCCAGCTACTAATGTATCAAATTTCAGAAATTTGGAGGAGAAACCGCGGAAAATGTATCAATCGAACATATTGCAGATGGAGCTGAATGCAGCATCTATTTCAAGTTATCTATCAAGCCGCGTCGCTTCAAATTTAGCACTTTCAGTTAAGGATCTGCATGGGTTTATTCACAATTTAAACTGCATACATTGCTCGTAGCTTCATTGGAATCTTAGCATAACATATTATAGATATTCAAAAATGGAGTCAGTCTTTAATTCTGTTTCTGATATAAAATACCAAATTTATGGATTATATTTCCGTTACTTAATATTTTTTCAGAGTATTAAATTATTAATCAGCCATTAAACCCTTGGTGGGAAAGTTTCTCCCACTTCCCCCTCTGAATCCGCCACAGGAACATGCCAGAGACACTAAATTTTACGCCCAAGATGGTATGAGAAGACTTTATACGAGCCGGTGTGAAAAATGGACGACGGACGTGGCACCGCCCACAATCATATGTATTTCAGGATCTTTTCGACGGATTTTAACCAAATTCGGTACATAACTTTCTTATAGGGAAGTTCAATTGTATAGATAATTGCGTGGATTCGTATCCTCTGAGTAACGGTTTGCACCTTGAGGTATATCCCTGGCTTTGATTCTTGCAAGTTGCAAGAGTACAAAGTGGTCTGTTGCACCCGAAATTAGCCCTCTCTTACTTGTTTATTATTATTTTTGAAGGCAATAAAGTGTTGCGAAAACAAATATTCGTGTGCGCGCTCACCAAATCCAACAGAAACCATAGCAAATTTTATGTGCAAACACACAAAGTATTTATGTTTCTCTGCAACTCGGCCTTCTCCCAGATAAAAACTCGAAAGGGAGTAAATTGCACTGCTGGACGGGCAGAAATAGTTTAGTTTATTTCATTTCATTTTTTCTACTTCATTCATCGCCAAATATTACATAACTGCAGGCGGTGGTAAAAAAAAATGAATAAGGTAACACCGAAATGAGCTAACTTCCAAATAAATGAGCAATCATAAAACACACACTGAGCCAGAGATGTGTAAATGTCGTACACACACGTAAGATGAACCCGCTAACATCCATTAGAAAAGGTAAGATGACGCGGACGAATGCGCATGCGCACAGGCAAACGAAACTGAAAGTGAACAAATCAACAAAAGCTCCGCAGCGCAGCCAACGGAGACCTACTACGGATCTATTGCCAGCATTACAGCAGCATCAACAAAGCGGCCATCACATTTAAGCCAAAAGACGCCGTTGCAAACCATACACAAACACATAGGCAGTTAAACCTATTTGCGCTAGAGGCACATAAAGCTGAAAAGTTGTCGACACTGCTTATTTTACAATGAAATCCATTCGACAAATAACGGTTATGCAATAGCTGCTGGTGACCTTTATGTATGCGTCTCTTCTTCGTGGTATCCTCTTGCGCTTTCCTAGCCTGCGCGAGCTTAGCTATTCAAACAGAGCAAGCGATTGAATTCTTCCCTTCTCTCTTCGATTTGACATTTCTTATTTCCTTCCCCTTTCTTAACTTTTACTGCCCTTTGCAATGCCGAGTACCGATATTTTCAATGTACTACAAGCATAATATATATATGTACATATGTATATAACTTTCGTTCGTTCAATATCGAACTGGCGACACCAATAACGATTCCCTAGCTCCGAAAGGCACGGATGCGAATGGCAAAGTAAATGGCGAAAAAGTAAGAAAGACTCATGAAACACAGCCTCTGATATGTACGCATGGGTTTGTGTGTGTGAATGGCAAAAATACATACATATTTGTTTAATTTGAGGCAGGTGAAAATTTACGATTGAAACCGTTAATAAGTTCGGCATACTCTGCATACTTATCCACTTTTCGGGTGCGGAGTTCGAACATACACACATTCAATTTTGAGCATAAGGTCTGTAAGTGAGGAAGAGAGTGCAGCATGTTTAATAAATTGTATGATTCGAAGTCATCTTATTTCACGGTACACCTCAGGCTGTTCATCTGAGTAGTGCGACTTTTTACAATGAATAAAAATAACGAATAAAGAATTTGTCTAAATTTTTGCGTTTCTAACCAATTCGGCTTATCAAAAACACATGCCTACGAGAGGTACAAAGCCTTCAAAAACTATCGAGAGATTGTTGAAGACTTGCCTCGTCGACGACCTTCGACCTCTTCAAAAATTGTCAGTCCACATATATAATTTGCAAACCTTTGCACCTGAAGGTATCTCCCTTACTTTGATCCAGAGTATAAAATGTTTGGTTACACCCGAACTTAACCCTTCCTCGCTTATTTATCCTGACTTTATCAGAATTTAGTTTACTATCCGAATGGTAGTATTGTACTGCACGCTCTTGACTCTGGGAAATAAAATGCAGAAACTAAAACTTCAACAGCTAAGATTTAAAATACGTATGTTATTAACCATTTGTTACGATTTTATTTATTGATAAAAAGCAGTATAGTCTTTTTAATTTCGAAAAGTACATCAGGTAAATCATATGTGTAGGAATGAGAACTAAAATCATGACTTATTCAACGAAGATTTTAACAGTTCAAACTCGAAAAGGGAATCGCATTATTAAATTTAGTTTCAGATAGGAGAAAAAAACGGCTAACTGTGCATTCAGGACTTATACTATAGTATAATGCCAAGCACTTCCGTACGGCTTGTAGAGTTATTAGTCTTAAACGACTAGTGTAGGAAGGTAGAGTTAATTTCCGATCCGAAATGCCCTAAGGCGAAAGGTAAAAAATTGTTTTTGTCTTAACTGTAGCTTATTAGAATGCATTTTATAACTAGGATTCCATACAACAGTTGGTATTCCACTATATGTCTCATTTATTAACATACGGATCTCGAAATTCTTTAAACATTAGCCGAAATGTGTTGAGTCGATCCTTAAGGTCTCTGCTGTCTCTTTAACTCTTTCGATCTCAAAAACAGAGGTAGATGAACAACTCGCATGAGTTTGACCAAAACATCGGAAACAAACGAAAATCTTGTTCGGTCGGTGGAAATATTCTTGAAGTACCCATTTTGTCTGGTAAGTTGAATAGAGAAATGCTTCTTACGCAGGATATATCAATGACAATGTCACAATCTGCTGAAGGATACATTTGCTCTTTGGTTTAACTTTCGCTATATCTATAAATAGCCTCAAAATATCATAATTTTCCCATTTACAAATATTTGTAACGAACTTTTTCTAATTAAAACTTCAAGTTCAATCATTCCGCATCTAATGCCGGATTGAATGATTTATTATAATAATAGCAACGCGTGGCTGCATTATCAAATAAGAGTATATTATGCAAAAACATATTTTAAAAATTGTTCCCCGACAAATGCATACCTAGATGGTAATGGAGATGATTTACAATTATGATTCGCTTGTATATATTCATTTCTTAAAACGGATACATTACTAATACTATTTTTTAACAAATAGTTGGCAACTCTATGCATGTATTGTTTTCAATTTTAATCAGAATCTGTAATTTTTACTTTGTTTCCGGATGGATGGCGTTGAACTTGGCCAAGGTACAATAACTCAATCGGCATCCTTGCCAATCACCCAGCAAACAAGTAATTCATACTTGCTTACACGCATACCTATACAAATACCTGTTCATTCCTATAAATTATACCAATTAACAGAATGCGCAGAGTGTTCATATCCTGCACAGTTCCATCCGGAAGCACAATTCAGTACAAAACATGCTAAGTAAGTCATTACAGCAATTACAAAGCTCATGATTACATAAAGTTTTACCAACATATCTTAAGTAAATATACATTTTGTATGATGTATGCGGAGGAAAATGGGCAATGAGCAATAATAAACACAAAAAAGTTTAATTTTTTAAAAGAAGTGAATGCTGCAATAATTTAGGCCCTAGTTAATTGTGTGCTGCGTTTACTTAAATATATAGACTAAGCCTAAACTAAATACACACGCAGCCACGAGAATGTACACAAGTGTAAGTATTCACTTGCTCAGCGACAGCTGTCAACAAGAAAAGACGCTGGCTACGCTCAGCATCAGCCAAGCGCTGCACCGATGCCCACGGTTACAAAATAAGCAAATAAAAGCGAATTACGTGTTTTGACCAACATAAACTTTTTATTTCCCGCATTGAAACGCCAGCTACGTGAAACACAACAGCAGTTAGCCACTAATAAAATACATACATACATATGTACATATGTAAAAAAGTGTGTGTGTTGACAGCAGCAAGGCGCAACAACAAAAGAAAAGCCGTGTATGCATTTTGTATCATCATCTTCATTGATTGCATTGCGGCGCGTAACTAAAGTCGGGAAGTGATTTCGGCAGCGACGAGCGTTACGAGCAGAAGCATTGTTGGACAGAGCAGATCGAGTGGACAAGTAGGCAAGTAGTTGTGAAGCGACAAGATTGAGGCCAACGCTTGCCGCGAACTATTGTCTGGAGTTTTAAGCTTGTCTGCTTGTCTCAAAAGAAGAAAAGCATTTTTCAGTTCACTTTCGTTGGCCTATCAGTTAAGACGCGTTTAGCTCGTGACGTCCTTGCTAAAAGTACTTTGAATTAATAACAAACCTAAGTGATCTTGCAGAGAGGGCGCACGATTCTCAAAACAAATAAAATTCGCTCACGAAAATCGGTAGTTCGTTACCAAAAAGTATCGCGAGAGCGCCGCGCAAGCTCACTATGCCAATAGAAACTTAAACGAACCTTCATTTCGGCCACCTTCGTCCAACACTGTTAATGTATTTTTACAACAAGCCGCGCCGCGCAGCCGCAATTCGAATTTGTGCTATCGCACAAATCGGTCGACACCGCTTGCGTACGTTACACACTCGCCCGCTCACTGGGTAAGAAAACAAGTCGCGGCATACCAAAAACGAATTTCAGCGCGCTGATCGTTGAATAACACACCGAAATACCACAATAGTGCACGGTGCCCGTAAATAAGGAAAGTAAAAGTGTTCCTCCTCTGGTGTTTTGTTCATTTATGGAGGCCTGAAGTTACGAAACACTTGTAGAAATATTCATAGCGCAAGTATAACAGCCGAAATTGGAAAGCAAAAGAGAATACGAAAAAAACAGATAACAGTAGAGTGGATGAATCGCTAACTTGAACAGTTTTTCGAATTCTTTTGTAACGGTTAATTCACGCCTTGCAGTTTCCTTCAATAAATTTATATCATTTTGGATAATGTAGTTAACATTTGGTTATATTAAACGAAAAAACAAATAAAGTTGAGCGTTTAAGTGAAAAGCGTTAATAAAATGTCAACAAGCCAGTGGGTGCTAATAGGAATTTGGCCCATATTTTTTGAAAGTGCACTAAGTCAATAATAACAACGAATCACGAATAAGTACAACCAAACTACGAATCAATAAAAAATAAAATCGAAACGAAGTGTGTATCAAAAACCGATTTTTTTTTAAATAATTGTTTAACATTTTGTCCACAATGTACCCCCCTCTGGTGCGTATAACGGTGAAGCCAAACATTGGCTTTTATCTCGCCATTTTAGTGACTTTCTTGAACATAGCGGAATATGGCGCCGCGATCAGTAATGGCGACCTGCCCAAAACCGCTAACACATCGTTACCCGCAATGGTGTCCAGCCATAGTACCATCAATCTCCAGCTACCCGAGTCGCAATCTGGTGAAATGGTGACGAACAAGGTGACGGCATCACATTGGAGCCCGCGAAACTCGGTGCGACTAAGAGATGTACTGAGCATTTTCGATATATCCAGCGTGGCGGAGCATTGGAACAATATCCAGAAGGCCATTGGTAACAATTGCTCCCAGGACTTGGAACTTTACATGCGCGGATTGAATGCAGCCGATATCTGGGCGGTGAAAAGTAAGTAAAATATATGAGTTGCGGGTATTTCAATAAGGGCCTCACCTGTGTATATCAACTTACCTCAGGAAGTGCATATGTGTGTGGGTCTGTAAAGCGCATCTGTTATTTCGAGAAATTTACGAAAAACAGGTACACAACAGTATACTTACATGCATATATAGATACGTATGTACATAAGTATGTGTATATTTGCACTGTTACTTTAGGATGTGTCATACTGAAAGCCAACCAGCCGTGTGTGCTAATGCAAGGAAAACACAGAGAATACGCAATCTTCGGTTTGCCCCATTAAAAAATTGCTTCAGCCAACAGCAAGACACGCTTGGCATTTTGCCATTTTCTTTTTGTAGTACCAAAAAACACAACGTCGAAATATAAATCAAAATAAAGAGCAGAAAACTTTGTCGGAATTTTCAATTTCACAAAAAATTTATCCAAATTATTTACTAAAGCAGACATTAGTATATAAAACGAAGTAGGAAGGCGAAATAGTGGTCTTCTGGAAGATATCGAGAAAAAAAATTACTTTATAAATTAGATTTTGGTTTACGTTTCCCGACCAAAATCTGAAATATTTTTATACAAATTGTCAAAGAAATAAAACTCAAATTAGTAAAAACATTTCGTGATGGGTGAGATAAAACAACAGCAACTCCTATAAAGATTTGTTATTAAAAATAATTGAATCTCTGATAATTTAGTGATATCATATTTTTTAAAAAATTGGCTTAACCATTTTAAATTTTCATTGGAAAAAATTATGAATTTAAGGCTGCTTTCTCAATGTTTGGTTACCAGCCAATTTTCATAAGTAGTTTAGGAGTCCACCGCAGACAAAAAACGTAATTTTTATATATAAAGATTTGGAAGATTTAAAATTAATTTAAATACTTATCCCCGTATTGGTGAATAAGATGGTTAATCGATTGTATTCATTGCGTTTTGGCTTTAAATTCGTTTATAATCGTTTTTTTTTTTTTGTTTTTAATTCAGCTTTATCGCTGTCTTGCCATCTCTCTAACACTTGCCCGACGAATTTCAAGCATCATCAAATTTGAGACAAATTCTTTGTTTGATATGTTTATCCATTGTAAATATCCTAAAATAAGCTCAAGGTCATATGGAAATTCCCCTTATAAAACATATCTACTTCTTCAGTTAAAAGCGTAGAGTTATAGCATCACTACTTTCTTCATGAACATTGCATAAGTGATTTAGTTTCCACACCAAAGTTGAATAACATAGCTTTTACACACATACATACATAAATACATAACAGATTTATTTAACACTGCCGATTACCTAAAAGTAGTAAACTTTGTTTGATTATGCAATCAATTAGGGCTCGTCCGTCCATTTGACGTAATGGCCAAACATCTGTATGTCTTTAATTATATACTCTTGCTGCTAATGTGGTCTGCATAGCTGCAAACATACACATGTATGAACATATACTACAACATATACGCTGCTATATGTACATAGATTAGAGACTTTTGCACCATAGCACAGTTTTCAAGCTTTGCTTTTGCATTTTGCCATTTTTTGCTGACCGCGCCGCTGGCCCCGACCGCGTGCCGGCTCGTCCACTCAGCGCAAATCGAAAGCAAGTTTCCAGTTTGGGTATTTGGTTTGTTGCACTCTTAATTGTTGGTCGCCGCAAAGTGTGTCAAAAGATACAAGTTTTGGATTGTTTTCTTTCCTTCACTCTTTTCTTTGTTATACGTATGTATGTCTCGTATTTGTATATGATTATCAATGAGCTACGCTCGGGACTTAGTCGATTAAGGTGCCAATTAAAAAATGGAGCTCCATGCCTCTAGCAGCATTCTAGCTGCAAATGCTTAATTTCCAACCATCCAAGGCGGTGTTCGACGCCAATGACAAGATCAGTGTTTAACTACAGTTACACACCAAACCAATCAACAAACCAGTGCAAACACAAACACGAATCGTACACAAAGTAAACAATCGGAAGAATAAGAATGAAAAGTATCTTATGGAAAACAAAATTGGTGCAATATCAAGTTTTAAATGTTAACTCACGAGCTGCTTTAGCGGTAGGCTCGAGACTAGTGACTGCAAGCTTACAAAAGAATACAACAACATACTACACATATTTATGTTTGTGTGTGCACCGAATACATGCCCAAATTGCTGCATGCTAGGGAACTACTTGTATTCCGTTTCATGAACTGATTATCAGGTTTAATGAAACTGCGTTGTATGTATATTCGCTTTTTGAAGGTCGGTGAATTATTTCATGCATCAGGCATATTGCTAAGCTTCTGATTGAAAAATTAAAACATATGGCTACTTAATACTCGTAAATGCCGAAAAGTTACAAGAGGCTTACTGCACACATACTGCCAGATATTTATGTTCATGCACGTACCAAGTGCAAATGCATGCATACACACACCTAAGTATGTGTGTGTGCATACTACATGCTCAAAGCATATCAATTTTGAAGGTAACGCTAGATAAAAAGGTTAAATGCAGCCATTGAATTGTCGGCATTTGCGGCTCTCATGTGTGACTATCTGGTTGATCAAGAGTTTGTTTATGCATTAAAGAAGGCCGATTTTATGAGCAAAATAATAAAGCTCAAATATAGTATATATTAGATATAAATTGTAATTTTGAATACAATTTGAGCCCAAGGTTACATTGGCGGAAAGCTTACGAAATTTATTGCAAATAATTACTTCGTGTTTTTCTAATATTAACAATTCTAACTCGTTTCCATGCAAGATAAACGCAAATATGACAGTGATAAAGTATATTCTTACTTATATAAAATTTTCTTTCTTTTAACATAGATATCTACATAAAAAACTCTAGGTCGATTTTTTACACTATTTATAACTCAAGAACAACCGGGCCGATGATCTCCGATTTGTTAAATTTGTCTCCACTTCGAGTAGCTATTCAAATAGTTATGAAAATGCCGGAAAGACTTACTCAAAAAATTATCAAAAATGTATACAAACAGATAGGAAATACTCGAAGAGATGGGAGGAAATTATATAACAATCATCAAATCGATTGGTCTCTTTCAATTCAGATAATTCAGGTTATAAGTATTTCTGGAAATTCTTTGAACACAGACCACAAAAGGGCCCCATGCTGTTATGACTCGACCAAAGTCAGACTTATCAAACACGATGATGAAAAAAGGCTGTTCAAATTGTTTGGTTAGAAATTTGAAATCCTTTGGCTTATCACACAGATAAGCGACGCGACAACTTCAATGCACCAGCATAAATGCTAGAAATGTTGATTTGAATCGAACAGCATTTCTATACAATTGCAAAAATAACGCTTATTCTTCCGTTGCTATTAACACCTCAATTCAAAAGTCCACAGCCTACCACAGTAAAACACATTTCTTGAGCAAAATTCGGTTTTTTTTATTCAAGGGTGATACACTGATTATAGCGACCCTACAACTTTTCGTAGGATTTGTCCTTTGCTTTAAATATCCTTTCGGCGATCACCTATTTATTGGACGAACATTTCTTCCCATCAAGCGTTCGTTTGAGGTCTTAGAAGAAGGAATAGTCGCTAGGACCTAGATCTGGAGAATACGGTGGACCGTTTTCACTGTTACCTTTGTCCATGCTTTGATAAATTCACTTTACGGTCCTCCAAAATTTCGTCGGTAACAATAGTTCATTGCGTTCACAGTCTTCGGTGCTCATTTCATCACCTCTAAACTTAGCATAGCAATTCTTGATAATTGATTTTCCTGGGGAAGTGACCGGAAACTTGCCACCAAGCCAAGTTTTCGCTGTATTTTTCCCTTCAAAATTCAATAGTTTATCAACATGCAAAATACCTTTTTATATATTTTTTCACAATAACAAAAGTTGCTTCACTCAAAATGATGTAATTCACAAACTAATGACTGTAAAATTTATACGGGGTTTGTCCGGAAAGTAATATCACTGAGTCGATTTAAAAATATTTATTGAACCAATCGTTAAAATTCTTTAAAAACTTTCAAAACAGTTTCCTTCTGCGTCGATGCAGCACTGCCGCATTCTCCGAAATAGCCTTGAGAGCCGAGGTGCATGCTGCTTGGTCTTCATCAGCGACCTTTTTCCGGCCTTGCTAAAGCAAAATCTGGGTAAGCCTTTCTGATTATATCAAACGTCTCTGTCACAGATTTACCGAGTTTTCACACAGAATTTAATCGCGTCTTTAGCCAGGAACTCCATCTACCGAATCCACTCCGAAGTACAGTCGCGGCGGAAGGAAATCAGTCCTATTACTTTACGGACAAACCCTGTACACGCTCCTTTAAAAGTATTTTTCATTACATTTTTATCCTTAAGGAATGTAATTTGTATAATTCTCGTTATTATCATTTGATTACTAATTATGGAATGAGTGAAGCCTCTTAACCTAAATTCCAATTAGTGTACTTATGAACCTAATTACTTTAAAAATCATTTAACCTCCTCTCTGACCAAACAGTCAGTTAATAGCTCAAAATACAAAATATAAATTTAATAATATAATCAAAAATATAACTAATTAGAAATGATGAAAACACGCTATTACGCGCTGAATACGTACACAAACCTTCGTCTATTCACACCGTTAATTAAAATGTTATGTAATAATCGGCATTCAAGGGGGTGAGTTTCAAAAATTGATTTATGACAAGTGTTATTAGCAGGTGGCACCCGCATAAATTCAAGAGATATGTCATTTTCCACGATGAAATGGCAATAAATTTAACTCTTCATGTACAATTCGTATGATACTAAAGAAACTCATCAAATATTTTGCCACATGCTATATTTAAATGAAATTCTTTATTAAAGTTAATATGATTAACATAAACAATAAATGTTTTTTGCGATTCTCAGAGGACATCGAAGCTAAATTCATCACAATTTAAGAATATACATACTTATGTACATATATTGCTTACATCTTCACAAACGCTTAGTCATGAATATTCATTAAATATTTTGAAAACATAAACAACATTTGGCAAATAAAATAGAAAATGAATAACAACAAGTAAGAAAAGGCAAAGTTTGGGTGCAACCGAACATTTTTTACTCTTACAACATTTTGTACTCAAAGCTCCGGGAATTTTGTCAGAAAATGTGGTAGTTGAGGGTAGTATTGACCCGATTTTGTGTGTTTTTGCCAGTAACACATACTATTAACATCCCACATACTAAAATAATGTTACCTGGGTTTCATTGAGATACCTCACATACACCAAACACCAATCAAATAGAGTAAAGTCAGGCGGATGCTCGAAAATCCTGATATTAGTTATAGTAGGGATAGATGAAGTTTTTGGAAAATTGTTTCTATTTAAAGCACAAAGATACACTTTTAAGATTAAAACACCCTCTGTAATTTCCATTAAGATAAGTTAAATATTGGCGAATATATGCATTATAAGGTCACCCGGAAATTCGAAAATCTTTATGTTAGGTATATAGACGCTCAGGGAAGTATTGAAGCGATTTAACCCATTTTTGGTAAAAAGAGATCCGGAGATGATTCTCTCTGAATTTCAATTGTGTATACCATATGTTGACCGATATTTTCGGTACCTAGGAGCTTGAAAAGTTTTGTTTGGATTTGCACGGTTTTTTGTCAAAAGTTGGAATACTTCAAAGGCATTATTCGAGCAAATATTTATTCCGTTGTATTAATTGCTACTTAATTTTTGTGCTAGAAAGTGAAAGAATAAAATGGAATTTAAAATTGTGTTATGTGGGAAGTAGGTATGGCTGTAACAGTGTCGATAGGTGTTCTAAACTTGTTTGTCGTGAGCGAATGTCATTAGTGTATCTAAAGTGGTTTAGGAGATATGTACATTATACCAAACAGAGGGCAGGACCACACTCACTTTTTCAAGATTTTTAGACCACAGGTGCCCTCTACTACTGCGATACCCTGCTCTAAAATTACGTACAACCGTTAGCTGAACAAAACTACTATACTCGTAGCAACATGTTGCAAGGGTATAAAAGTAATTGAATACGAATAATTGTTTTTAGAATCTATTTGTTTTTGATGCTGGCAGAATTGTAAGCGATATTTTAGTATGCTTGACTTTTATTAAAATTCAATACATACATGCTAATGTGTGTAATATTCGCATATAAATAACATTGCAGATATTAAACATTGATGTGGCAGGAATGATTCTAGTGCGCAATAAATAACGCTGAATTTATTGTAAGAACGCAAATGATGGCTATTAAATAAAAGTAAATAATTACTATTCTAATTTTAAGGAATTCTGAGTGCAAACATGATGAAATGTCTACTCAATAATCACTTCATGCAAATGTTATGTAATTAGTTAGGCAAAAACGCCTTATAAACATGAAGGTGCGTTCAAACTCCATTCAGCGTCATTAAGAGATTACTTGCCGAGACTTTTGGATGAACTCCTCCGACATTAACGCAGGTACGAAACTCACAGATTTAACTTAATTAGCTAAAATAGTGATTAGCTGAGATCATTTGCCGAAGCGACTGTCTTTATCGCTGCCATTCATGCGATCACCTTAGAAAAATTAATGCATTTGCAGGTGTGTACCATATAATAGACAATTATCAGGGTCCCCGCATGTTATCCCGCAAATTTTAATATCACTTTTCACATTAAGCTATTCAAATTACATAAGTACAAAAAAGTTGCTAACATGTTTAAGGCATTAAGCAGATGATTGCGCAAATGTAACTTAATGAGGGAGCTTTACACTTTTTGCTACTGAATTCAAGCCAACTATATTTATATACTTATATGTGTGCAGGTCTAATTGGTCACTGAGCCAAAAATTTCAACCAGGTCACGCAAAAAGAAAGGCAACCAAGTTTAATTAGCTCAATGATGTCACGGTTGTAGTTCATTAAACTGGATTCTTAATTGGAAAGCCAAAAACCTGGCGTCGAAAAGTGTATGCCACTGAAATCAAGTATATTTTCCTGTCATTCCATCGTACACATCCTGGGTCATTGTTTCATTGGGAAGATTGTAAGATTAATGCAGAAAATGTGGGAGGATAATGATTACCATATTGCCGGTTAAAAGTATTTACTTATCAAAATATTCCCAAAAACCCTGCATGTAGTTCTTCATGCAGTATGCTTGAAGTGAAAAATTAAATATCTTTTTCAATTTTATTTAATAATAAAGGACCCGTCCACGCTTTACTATGGGTGACCCATAGATAATACTACTTCTACCATCTATATGATTTCTATTACTTAGATTAGAACCATTAGTTAATGAGGTATAGCATTTTTGTGCACCAACTTGTGTTAGTTTACAAAAAAATGGATCTTAAAATTAATTGCTTTTTGGGGGAAAATACTTTGAATGTTGGCTTAGGGAAATCCACCGTTGAAAAGATATTTGCTAAGTTGGAAACAGGCGAAATGAGCACCGAGGACAATGATGTTCTAAAGAGGCGAAAGTTCTGCGCAAAGTGGGTGCCTCGCAAGTTCATAATCCAACAAAAACAACGAATAACTGATTCTGAGAAGTGTTTGAGTGTTTTTTAATTGTAATAAAACTGAATTTTTGGGTCGATGTGTGACAATGAAAACATAGCTCCATCATTTCCCACTGGAGTAAAATCGACAGTCATTATAGATGAACCAAAACTCCATTCTCAAGAGTGGAAAGACGAAAAAGTCGGCTGGCATGGCTATGACATTTTATGGGTTGTACATGGTATAATATTCATAGACTGATTACTGAGCCAGTTATAATCCATTGCACTGTGTATTTGGTTTCAGTTCTATTCTAATTTTCCAAACATTTAGCAATTATATTATTTTTTAGGAAGGATCAGTTTGAAATAGTACACGAATACTTTATCGTTTCCGTTTAAACATTCCTCGCTAGAGAGCTCCGATAATAAATGCCTCCGATCGTTGCTAAATTCAAAGTGCTATAGGGAGAACGGCGGCGTCCGACACGCTATTTATAGACACGCTCCCGTCGCCCCGACCGAAACTTAGCCATTATTTGTCGTAAAAAGTAAATGACAAAAAAATGTTATTGTGGGATATCCATAAGAGATAGACATATACCATCGCGGAGTTTTCTGTAGACCTTTTCAATGGGTACAATACTTAGTAAATTACTTTGATAAATCTCATAGGGTTAAGCCTTAATTATTTACGATATCACATTAGAAAACTCAAAAATAACAGTATTTCTCCACTATTTAATGGATGTTATTATACATATGTATAAGGGGTATATCTTCTCTTTCTTCAATCACTCTATCTATTAAAACCGTTGATATCTAATCCGTTGCGTAGTTTTAAATATTTAAGCATACAAAGGGACACAGGGACAGAAAAATCGACTTTTTTATGCTACATATGTATGTATTAATGGGAATATCTTGCAACATAAAAAATTTTCGGCAATTTCCAGTAATGTTTCCGCTGATATAAATCCACTGATATAAATCCATTGCCAATATTTTATTATATCCGAACCATCATTCGAGTGTCTTTTTGTACTATTGAAATAGTATTTTACTCAATGCCTACCGATATATACCTGATACATACATATGTAAACCATAACAGTGTTTTCTTTTTGTTTTTGTATGTGTGTTTGGATTGGGTAATCTGTGCAATGTCTAGACCGATTTTTGACTTTGCCTTAGTATAAATAGTTGATGTAATAGGAAGTAACAGAGACGACACTTTCTTTATATTTTTTAACGTTCATTTTTTTTAACTTTAATTTTTTTTAACTTTAATTTTTTTTTTTACTCTTTGTTTTTTTTTTTTTGTTTTTTGTCTTCACGGATTCCTATCATACCGTCAAATTTTCCATTGGCATTTAAAAGATTGCAATTCGCTATCAAGGCCAATTCTGAGTTGACAATCAACAAACAATCACAAGGGCGAACATTACGCGAAGCTAATTTAACAAAGGTTTACTTTGCCCATGAAAGTACCAAGTTTAGTTAATGGAGTTGTTGTTTTAGTCCAAGCAAATTGTATACCAAATGTTTTATACTAAGAAGTTTTTCAATAAAGCTAATTCTATAAACCGAAAATAAATATGTATGTAATAATTAAACTAAAAATGCAAACATGAAAAAAATATTAAATGGAGAAATATGAACAAAATCAATTAATAATTCACAAAATAGGAGAATTTTATAAAATTTAGCATGGATATTTTAAACGCAAAAAGCAGAATCAAAAAATTATTATAGACTCTGAGAACTGAGCAATAACTTTTTGTTAAATTTCACGGGGACGAAATCGCTAGAAGATATATAGTACATACATATGTAAGTATTATGTACATATTTATACATTGTTGATACAATCCACTTCTGTAGCTTAAACCAAATACATATGTACGTATAGTAGTATAAGCACGAAAATTGCAACCGAAAACTTAACAAAAGTAGCGAAATGTGCTATAAACAACGGAATTGCGATTTAAGACATGCGAGTAATTTCTTTCATGCAACATTAGTGACTATCAGGCTATAAAATACACATACGTACCTACATATACATATAATACGCTTATAGATATTCATTTGTATGTATGTATATGCTGCATTTCGTTAAATGGTTAGCATTGTTGGTGGCTCACACTATTGTTGTAAATGGTTCATACCAACTTTACTGCGTTTTCAATTCACATAATTATCTTGATTGTGCAATTGGCCACTCTGTGATTGTATTATATAATTCCAGTCATGACGCATTAAATTGCAAGATAAATAAAAATAACGGCAAGCGTATTCGTAGAAATATTGCAATAAGTCAATTAACCTTAACCCAAATATATTTTCGCTACAGACATTGCCAAATTATCTAAACATAAGCTGTAAGTCCTAAAATAAATATGCAGACATAATTTACTACAGAGTATTATAGTTTTTTTTATATATGTCTGTATGTATGTTAGTATATATTTAATGATCAGAATGGCGGGACGGGTTGAAATCCGTGCGATAATTTGAGCAAAAATTAAGATATTTTGACGAAACTTACTACACGAATTCCTTGGTTGGAAAGGAAGCATTATTCAGACATTCTTATCTTACATTGTGAAAAATTGTGAATTGGCGATATTAAACTAGGGTCATGTCTACCTGCCTTATACATAGGTATAACAATTTTATATTCAATCTGATCATAATTCAAATACAACTTTACACAAATAGCTCAAGCGATGTGCGAAAGTGTGGACCTCAGGGTATATGGCATATTTATGGGAAATGTCGGTCAATATCTAGTATTGAAATTCGCAGATAATGTTTTATTGACAACAGCATGCGCGTTTGAAAAATGGGTCAAGGTGGATCAATGCCCCCCTTAGCCTCCATTTACCTAGTATAAGAATTTCAAACTCAAATCTCAAATATCTTAGAAAAGTTAAGTGATCGTAAGAATAAGATATGCGAAAACGCTGGTTTCCATATTTTATACTATATATAATGATTTTCGTTAGTCTAACAAACTAAATGACCAATATGTCGGCTAGTACGCAAATTATATCACACAAATTGCGTGAAAACATGTTCTCGAGACGAGTATACTTGTGTAATGCCAAACCTTTCTGCAATCAGTTCAGATCTCCTTAGCCCCAATATAAGCGATATAATTATTTCCATTCATTTTGTGTTCAAATCTGACTTTAAAACGTATATGTCGGCGGACAGTTTTTCTTAAAAGTAATGAGGTCTTATTCATACTAGCGAACTCTTACAAAGCGATTTTCTTCAAATAAATCACAAATAAAGAATATGAACAAATAAACTACAAAACACTGACCTATATGTCGGGTATATTTAATGCCAACTGTTGTTTAATTCCGTAGAAGAAGCAATCTAAGTATGTCGAATGTAGTCCAAATTATAAATTCGATGTTATTCAGTTTTTATTCTTCCTTTAATTTTTCATTTTTCCTTTTCGTATATATAAAATATGAAATGTTTTCCTCTGTATACTGTGGCGATTTTCTTATGTGGAAATGTTCCGCAATGAAAACTAAGCCACCGTTTCGCTGCTCTTACTACTTACTTGCTTCTACGCATACATATTGTATATAAATTATAGTATGTACAATACACACGTAATTATGCACGGATAAGTGCACAAACAACTTCATTTCATTTCTGGTAAAAGCAGCGCGAAATTATGTAATTCACCTAACATTGCTAATGACTCAAATAAATAAACCATAATATACATTTGTAGGTAGGTACCTTCGCTTTCTTCGAAATTTGATACCTACAAATATTTCGTATTCATAATTAGAAGGTTTTGATTACTCTTAACACAAAATAACATATAAGAAAGAGTTAAGACTTTCACGTCGATATCGACGAAAAATATACCCGATAGGTGGCGATGGCTTTGATATTACAGAGGTCTGATTGTCATTGGATTTGACGTATTGAAAATAGCACAAAACAAAGAACCACCAAAGGACTAGTGGTAAATATGGCAATATGTTGGACCATTTGAAATACGATTAAAAAAGATAAAACCGCGAAAGAAGAAAAAGTAGAATTTGAAGAATACAGAACTGATCAATTTTATTTAAAAGAAGAGAGCAATCAATTCTTAGAAATCAATAATTTAAGTTTTTAGTATAACATATAGCATTAAACATTATTATAAATACAAATATAATATTTTAATTTCAGTGATGTTGTGTACATTTCGTTAAACTTTTGTCCATAAGAAGTATAATTTGGTTTTCGTAGGAATTTTTGAGGACAATCTATTAAGCTTTAGTATGAAAATTGTGAACTAAGTGAAGCCTCTTAACCTAAGTTCCAATTAGTGTACTTGTACGCATATGAACCTAATTACTTTAAAACTCATTTAACCTCCTCTCTGCTTAAGTAGTCAGCTTAATAGCTCAATATACCCTTACATAAAAAATATAACTAATTAGAAATAATGAAAACACGCCAAAAACACGAAAGAAGAAAAAGTGGCTTTTTCCTGAACCGCTCTTGAGCTAATCAAAAAAAATCTAAGTGTAGTAAAACCATCTAACAAATTATGTAACATTTACGCCAATTGGCTTCCTATAAAAAAACTTGGTAAAAATTGGAGAGGAACTACCTATTTAGATGCAAATAAATTTGGGCGTACTTTCGCTCGATTTTTTATTATACCCTGAACAGGGTATATTAAGTTTGTCACGATGTTTGTAACACACAGAAGGAAACGTCGGAGACCCTATAAAGTATATATATAAATGTTCAGTATGTTGAGCTGAGTCGATTTAGCCATGTTCGTCTGTCTGTCCGTCTGTCCGTCTGTCTGTATATATACGAACCTGTCCCTCAGTTTTTAAGATATCCTTTTGAAATTTTGCAAACGTCATTTTCTCTTCAAGAAGCTGCTCATTTGTCGGAACGGCCGATATCGGATCACTATAACATATAGCTGCCATATAAACTGAACGATCGGAATCAAGTTCTTGTATGGAAAACTTTCACATTTGACAAGATATATTCACGAAATTTGGTATAGATTATTTTTTAAGTAACAATGTAATCTCTAAAGAACTTGTTCAGAACGGGTTACTATAGCATAAAGCTTCCATACAAACTGGACACATAGTTACTAACAGAAATACACCTGTGAAGGGTATTTAGCTTCGGTGCAATCGAAGTTAACGTTTTTTCTTGTTTTTTCTTTTCACTTGAATTCACACTAAAACGAGTACTAGACAGTTTAACCGAAACTTTCATTAACACGTGATTAAGCATATACTATATATTTATACCTAAGTGGGAGAATACGCCAAACCCTCCTTAGCTTTTTGGATGTTGTATTTGCTTACGTACATAGGTACATATCGCACACTAACTACAAAAGAGTCACAACTCAAAAATATTCAAAATCAATTTGTAATGCATATATCTATATACATTTGTGACTCTTTTGTAGTTAGTGTGCGATAAGTGTTCAACACCCACTTGTGTATGCTTGCATGAGTGTGAGGCATCTGCATATTGGCATATTCGGTTATGTTTAGTTGATATGATGTATCTCCACATACCATTGCCTTTATAGCTCAGAAGGCTTCGATGTTTTCCAATTATAGAGAACCGATTACTCACGCAATGCTTTGTGTCTGACTTTTATCTTTGATAAAATGTAAACTGTGATTAGAAACATGTAAGCTCTGTTGTCTATTAGCTGCGTACGTTAAACGGTGCGCATCAGTGATAACCTCAAATGCATCAAAAAGAAGTGGAACTTACATAGTCGTCTACAGCGGCGCGGCTGCCTAAGCTCATGCTAGTGTGTGGACATTGAAACTCTGCCTCGTCTAGTGTAAACAACATTGTGACAATAACAACTCAGAGAGTGTTTGTACGCGTGTAATGAACGCACGACTAATACCATTTCAAATTGGTTTTGTCCAGTCGGCCTTGTGCCGAATCTTGCTCAGAGGCAGCAGCATGCACACACATAACGCTTACATGTGTATATGGCCTTATCTATGGATGTGTGTTGCTTGTAGCCATGTCAGCAACAAAACTATTTAGCAGTCATTGCGCCAACTTTCGATGATTGCCGCTGAAAGCCCACAATTAAGTTTGGATTTCGAAGCGATAATTATTTGCCTTTGGTCTTACTTTGTTTTCATTTATTTTACTTAATTTTTATATCAATGTGGAATTTCTCTTGAACTGTCATTGCGATGAACAATGAGTGGGCAGATGCTTTGACAACAAGAAAAATGTACATACATATGTATGTGGTCATGTTGGAGGCCAAGTTCAGGTAAACATGACCTACGGCACTGAATCGCATTAGAAGTCAAGATGAATTTTTTGTTGAGTAAGTGGTTTGATGGTTATAATGCTGGCATTTTTACTTAAATCGAATATTTTTGTAAAAAAAACAATCCTAATTAATTGCATTTACAAATTAAAACAAATCTCTCGATAAACTTTTGCTTTGGCAAAGGGATAACTACATGTGAATACAGCGTTTAAATATATTACAATGCAAAATGTATTTCACTTAAAAATACACATACGTACATACATATGTATGCATATGTACCATATACATTCATACCATATACATATGTACTACACTGTGTACTGTATATGTACATATGTATGTCTCCAATTGAAAAATTGAAATTTCAAAATATTAAAAAACTATGAAAAAGGCTAACTTCGACTACACCGAAGCTATAATGCCCTACACAGGTGCATTCCTATAGCAAATAGAGTTAAACTTCCCTAACTCGAATCACTATAATACACAATAAAACTTCTAGTTAGAGAGAATTCGCGTTGTGGAAGGAAATTTGTATAAAATTTGACTTCTATTGCTAATGCTCTAGACACTTGTTTTGACATAATCAGCATTCAAGTGGAATTAAGAACAACTTAATAAGGAAAAAAACCGTTTATGAAAAGCTACATATTAGGGGTATTCGTTAGTTGATACTTCGTTAAAAGGCTTAATTGTGAACATACATTTTGCTCTACCTTGGTAGTATGGTAAATTTTATTCCGAAACAGCTGATTCAATTTTATTACAGAGTAAAAATGCCCCAACAAAGTGCAAAATCAAAAATTGTCAGTCATTTAATTTAAAATTATGTGGAGCAGATCAAATTTATTACTGGTAAGTACTTTAAAATGATGTACAGAGGAGCAAGAGAACAGCTGATGTGGTATTACCGAGTAACGAAACAATTATCAAGCTTGCCAGATGGATAGTTCGTTACTCTGTAAAACGATAGTCTGTTAATTTTACAAAAACAAAATACATGTAAAAAACTACCAAATAACGACTAACGAATTTACAAGGTTGGTCTGAATACCCCTATTGATTTTGATCAGTTAGTTCTAAAACTACTATGGTCAATGAAATATGCGTGGTGTATATGGTATAT
Source organism: Bactrocera zonata (assembly GCA_037783105.1). NCBI lineage: Eukaryota > Metazoa > Arthropoda > Insecta > Diptera > Tephritidae > Bactrocera > Bactrocera zonata. The sequence continues at coordinate 905,658 of JBAWJQ010001699.1, forward strand.
CGTGGTGGAAAAACTAAAAGTTTTTATTGCTTCCCCGTTATGTGAGCAAACGTCAAATTTAGTTGTTTAAGTACATATCGTCACCTAAAATGCAAAATAACATATGATCAAATAATTCGAATTTGAGTGTTCCATTGATTACGATCCACCACTTACTCATATAACCCAGTTTTAACCATTATTTAAACTTTGTTTCACTCAAGTTCCATTTTATTACCTGTTTCATTCATTCCCCTGTATATTTCCGAAAATGTTGTTACATTATTTTGCATTTTAGGTGACGATAGGTACATATATTTGCTTTTTGCTAACTCTGATACATGTACACCCATACATACAGCAAAACAAAAAAGCCGCACTCAAAATATTTTTTAATTTTGATGTTTAAAGTGGAAAACTGAAACTTCCAACAACCCGTTAAATTTATTTTTAAAGTTTTTTGCAACTCATTTTAATAATATTTGTATGAAATATTATGATGAAGCTGATGGAATTTATATGAAACCATTTGAGTACAAAACGCACATACATATGTTTTTTATTTGTTTCTAGTTTCTTTTATTGACTTGGCCGTTGCCGGCATTCGAACACAAAACCCGCCGAATAGTAGTCGTGCACTCTGTAACATTCCAAAAACAACATTTTTTTAAAATAAGATTGTAAGCCAAATGCATTCGATCATACAATACACCAACCCATATTGTACATACATATGTATGTATGTATGTAGGTATGTTTATACATATGCTGGTACCTTTACCATACATCCATATACATATAATATACAAATGCATGAACATACATATGTATGTATGTATCATAGGTGACTGCATATAGACATACATACTTATGCATAAATGTACATTTGATTCGGCATCTTCAAGAGCTGTGCTAATTTGTTGCTGTTGTTGTCATTATGCGCATCATTTTTGTACGTGTCGCCAGAGTGGCGGTTGTTGTTGTTGAATTTCGTACTGCTGCTGCTTCCATAACGAACTATCAGTTGCAACAACAATAAAAACAACAATGCTACTAATAATTGAATCAAGGCGAAATTTCATCACATTTACCGTAAAGATTTGTTTTTTACCATTTCTGGTAATTATCGTATTTTTACACCATTCGACCTCCATTACTACTCCATAAATATATTTTATAAATACCGACATTTACACACATGCATATGTATATTATATGCTTAAAAGCTTATTCAATATACATACATACATATACGTATGTATACTTGTACACAAGTCAACATGTTCATATATGAATGCAAATATATACATATGTACATACATATGTATGTATCAATGACGAAAGGTTCATTTAAAAAACTTTGTAATTATTATCATAGCTTACAACAACAGCAACAAAATTTAGTTCAACAGAAATTATGTAATAATTTTCTTTAACTCCACGAAAGAATTCGAAGGGTAATACAAGTATGTAGTATGAGTTAATAAACGATTTTCAAATTTACAGGGCGAGGTTTCGAGTACACGACACACCTAACTGTATTTTTATATAATATTAGGATTAAGATAGCTCAGAGCATACAAGTGGCTAAAAAGATTGATTTTCAAAAACACAGTCAGACATTGCAATTAAAGTATGCCCTTAAAACCACTCCTTCCCCTCCTCTAGTATTCGAGTACCATTACTCAAATGTGCGTGTCCAAGAATGGCGAGATTTGAGAAAAAACTATCGTCTATTCTTTACCTTACACATACGTACATATATAAATTTACATACCTCTACTAGTTTTTTAAGAAAATTTGGAAGTGAAGTCGCATTATTTTCAATCAGTCCCTGTCTAAGAGGCATACTTTTGATGTCACTTTGACTTTTAATGCAATTATTAGTTTGGGCTTGATGCAGCGTTTGAAAATATAAAGGAATCTGAGATTGGATTATGTACGAATATAAATGTATCCAACAGGAGTCGGCAACATATAGTTAAAATCGAAAAAATCGAAGCTGAAAAGGTGTGTACAATTAAAGCTCTGTTCTCATGGAAAATAGCTTATTTCCAAAATGAGATTCTGACGTTTATTGATTTTTTCGATAAAATCGTATAAAATTAAGACCCAGTAAATCAGTTATAATTAATAGAATTTTATTTATTACTTTGTAATTTATTGGATTCATTTAATTTAACCCTATCATCCTACTAAACTTATAACTATGTAGTTGTACCCGCTTGGTACTGACATACATTACTCTCTAATAGACTAACAGAATTTAAGTATGTATTCTCTCTGCTATCTGCTGTCCTTACTTAATTATTTATCAAATATTTTTGAGAGTATTTTCTTTTTGGATATACCGCGCAGTATCGGTACGTCCATATATGTACATATGTATATAAGCTACGCAATTACCTTGGGCGCAAAATTTTAGGGCGGCATTTTGGCAAATTTTCTTTACATATTTTTTTATTTTATTTAAAAATAAAATAAAATAATTTTCAAAGTTAGTTCATTTATTACATATATGTATAACAACAACAGGAGTAATATTTTTTTCATAGTAGCATGAAACAGGGAGTTTGTGATAACGCCCCTCTATTTAAGTTATAAAAAAATGCTTTCTTTTTTTAACGAAAATATCTTATGAATATGCGACAAATCTTTGGCTTACTTGATGTTAGGTAGTTTAAATCAATTTGACTTAGCTTATGCGCAAAGCATCAGTTTTTATTTATCTTTTTGTGATTAAGAATGAACTTTCGAATCTTAATTTTTAAGGTTGGCATCACAAATTAAACTTCGACTGGAAATAGTTACAGCTCTTAAGGGGCTAGACCAGCGTAGCGCATGAAAAATTAGGCGATTTTCGTGAATTAAAAAAAAAGTACTCGATTGAATTTGAACTTCTTTGAACGTAAGAAGGCATATTTTCAGCTATATTTTAAGATTTTTTTTACAGAAATACTGAAAAATAACGGAGTTATGTGCTGTCATCGGAAGTGCCAAAAAAAAAAAGTGCCCAACTGCCGGCATTATTCCGGCCGAATGAGTAGTTGAAACAAAAAAATTCAAAAAGCTAATTAAACTTAAAAATATTTCCTAAACTATAACCTATTATCTTTAAGAAATATCAAAAATTAACAAAATGGGTATATGTTTGAAAATACACTTTGAAAATCTCAAAAGTTATAAATTTTGTTGTTAAGGCAAAATATTATTAGAAGAGGCGCAGAATTCGTCATTTGCCTAGGGCGGTAAATTGTCTCGTGCCGGTCTTGATACCATGGTATACCTGATATTGCTCTAACCATTTTTGGCTAGATTCTCTGTAATACATCAATCTTGGCTGCAGGTAGCCGATAGTTGGATGTTGCACATTCAGCTCTGTTTTATGACAACGTTAAATAAGGTAACTTGTAAAATTCTTTCCACTTTTCTTCATATAAAAGTGTGTAAACGTACTCGTACATATATAATAGATCATTCTTTTGAAATAACGAAAATTGATTTGACACTTGTTGCTTTTATATCAAATTTCAAGAAAAAGTAAAATTCACAGTACCACAAACGTAAAAAAATGTGTCTGAGAATCCTTTATGTCTAAAATATATTTAAGATATAGACTGAAAAGATTTTAGCATTTTAAACAGAAACATATTCTTATCAAAATTCGGTTTTATTATTTAACATACATATGTATGTATATACCTGTAGTTGCTATCGAGCACTATGCACCGACTTTTCGAAACCATTTTTTTTTTTTTGTACAATATTTCATCTTCATCGTCACTAAATTCTCTTTTAACCCAACATATTTTATAGAGTTTTTGGTGTTTTTGCCCGGAGCTGTTATTTCGGCCGTCTTCTCCGTTCACCGTCTTCTGTGCACATAATAAGGTCTGTACAGATTTAGCAAACCGTTATAAACAAAAAAAATGTGTGCGCAATAGTTTTTTATTTCCTTATTTCTTTTTTTTTGTAATAAGTCCAACTTTCCCATTACACAACTCTTACCTATTATCTATCAAAGAACTTTTGTCCATATATGTATATATACCTGGATTTATACACATGTTTATTCGTACAATGGTCGGTCAACTGTTTACAAGTGCATAATAAGTCGAAAATGTTAATGTATTTTTCATCGTATTATACAGGGTCAAACCCGGTTCGCTTCTACAACAAAGCATCAGTCCTTTTACTCAGTTCACGGCTATGTTTCAGACAATTAAATACATCTCAGAACTCATAATATACATATAACTAATGCTCGTTGTAGACCTATTAGTAATGAACCCAGCTATCTAAAAAGGCGGGTTGACGCATGAAACTCGTGTTAATGTGTTTGCTCATGCGCATATAAGTCACTATTTAAGCGCATCTGTGTGTGTGTTTGTATGAATGCAGGAAATCAACTCGCTCCATTTTTGTCCAAAGCTGAATATGAAACTATAATATATTACCGGCAATCGAAAATGGTTTCAATTAATTGTGTATATGTGTGTATCAATATCTGTATGGACTTTGGTGTTATTAGAATAACGATATTCAGTGACATCAAATCGCTTCTTCTGACGGTTCTTCTCTTTTGACTGCTAAATCTCAGTTTACTCTCTCTGCTCTGCTTGATTTTAATAAAATTATATGCGATTTATTGCCGGCTATTTATAAATTTATGTACATTAAGGTGTTTTTTTTAACTATTAATTTTTTTCAATCTCGTCACGAAATTTCCTTGGAAATATCCCAAAACAAATTCCTTTAAAGTTTGAGCGCTTAATATTAACATTAAGAACTGCACCAAAGCATGTTAAAATTATCCATAGAAAATACACTACAATCGTGATTTTTTAACTTAAATTCCTACAGATCAGAAGTTTTTTATGGCATCGCTTTGACTTTAGACGCATATTTCTGAGAATTGTTCACTCTACAAAAGTTTCCAGTGCAACAAAGTCGTAACTCACTCCGGCGAGGTAAAGCGGGGCTTTAAACCTGACTTTTTCACGAAATTTTTTTATACATATCTCGTAAATGACAAGAGCTATAGGAAAACTTTTTATGACAAACTTGTAGGAAACTGTATTTGCTACAAAAAAGGTCAGAGGTCAAAAATCAAAAAAAAAAATAGAATTTTCATGGATGGTAGTAATAAAAAATCTATGAAAATCCCATACAGTCTTACTTAAAAAGCCTAATATCGCGAGAAGTATTAATGATAGCGATTTTGACCTCGAATCTTTTTTGTAGCAAAGAAAATTTCCTACCAGTTTGTCGTGAACGTATGTGAAAGAAATCATAAATATCACTGTGTGCCAAGCATTCCGAAAATCGTTAACACTTAGAAGCCGCTTTTGAAAATTAATATCATCGTTACGTCGTTAACATTGACGTTTGCAACTCATAAATCGCATACGAATGAGTTCTGATGATACATTAAGAGTTATCAAATATGGATATATCACAATCAGAAATATGAAGCGATATGCAATAACTTTTATAGTAAACTATTTTATTTACCAGCAGCTGAAATTGGTCTTGCCAATACGCATTTTATGTTTCGGGATTAGAGAAAAAGCAAATTTTTCTAATGGAAAATCGCTTTATCGTTTTTCAAAATATTGTCCATTAAAGTACATATTTACTCTTTTGCCAAGGTTTGAACCAATTTTCGAAGCACTTTATCTACTCTGATTAAGTTATATCCAAAACATGCTATGCAATGGAACGTCTGCTCCATCGTTATCGACTCGAAAATCGAGGTCGCCTTCTCCATTCTGGATAAGTGTTTCCTCTATAATTTTAGTATGCTCTGAGCATCGGTTACTAGATCACCTCTGGGATTTCCACAAGTGTGTGCTTCGGTCTTGAAATCTTCTGTTAATCGCCACATTTTTTCGTAGAATTTTTTCAGCATTATCCCTGTCGGCCAGCTTGTCAAGCTCTTCATACTCACGTATTTCGGCCTCTCTCTTTTTCTGTCTGCAAATGCGTTTCGCTTCCCTCTTCAACTCTCAATATCTTTTGCGTTTTCCGAAAACTATGTGTTTTTTTTTTGCAGCAGTACGTAAGGATCTTGAAATGCCGTCCCACAGTTCCCTTATACCGAGTTGCTGATGAGTGCTCTCTGAGAGCAGGCGGCAGGCCGAATAGAAAATCGTTCGGCTCTCTGTTGCGACTGCAGCTTTTCGACGTCGAACCTTTCTTGTGTTTGTTGTCGTGCGTTTTTTGCTGCACAGAGGCTGGTGCGTACCTTTTCTGCAACATGATAGTGGTCCGAGTCGATGTTAAGACCTCCACAAGGATTTTCTTAGACGGCAATAAGAGAACTTTCCTAACTTGCACGAACTTCTACACACGACTCCATCCTCCTGGAATCCTACTAGAGTTATTACATCATTCCTATCGAATTTTAAGCGATTAATGGTCGGCATGTCCGGCCCCTGTTCCATTCTGTATTATTAACTCGAAAATATCAAAGGGGGGGGGTATGATGTCTCTCTATTAGCCGAACTACTCAGGTTATCTTTTACAATATTTACATAAGATATCCGTTGTAAAAAGCAACAAGTTGTTAACATGTTCTTTATACTGGTGATTTTGAGAGAAACCGCTAGCTCCAACATGTTCCGGTCGAGTAACACATCTAAATAATATTTGCATGCGATTGAATGCCGTTCAAGTTAATTGACTTACATAAGCCACAGTCGCCACACCGTTTGTCAGTTCATGGTCATGGTATTTCATCGGCTATGAAAAATTGGAAGTTGCATGTAACACTGAGAGGAAAACTGTGGTCCGCTGTTGCGAAAACCGAACTTTTATACGAACATAAGCGTACACATGTTAGTACATAAAAATAATTAATAAACTATACATCTATAAGTATATATGTATTTACATACGTAAGATTTAACAAATTTGCTTCAAATTTTCCGACTCTCTGTCTCTGGCTCATTTTCTTGGCCAAGGTCTTTGCTAGGAAGCCAACGAAAACCGTTGCTTAACCACTACCGAAATAAAAAGATTGCCAATGAATTATCGTGATCCGGCCCGGAAGACTTGCAAACCATGACGTCGTACACCAACTGGAAGCCAATTTGCGGCAAAAAAAAACGGAAAGCTGCTTGCAACCTCATGCATACATACTTACATACGAACGAAGTATGAAACTATTGAAACTGGTCACTTGGAACTCGCTTCATGTAACAGAAAAGCAAAAAGTTGCAACAGTAAACATTCGGACCAGTATTTGCGCGAGCTGACCTCAAAAAACTAAAGCGAATGAGAAACGAAAGTGAAAGAGAGAAATATGTAAACCCACTTTGTAAGCAGAATACAAAAAGAAATTGAAAATAAGTTGCAAATAAAATCTGGTTTATGTTACGTAATCTTACAACATGCACAAATACATATTTACATACCAAGTAACTTCAAAGTAAATCTCCAGCTGACATGTAGCTCCACCGTCTAGACACAAACAGACACTATTGAGTAGTTGCTAAAAACAAATACAGAAACGTCACTTTCATTAATGTTGGTGTTCAAGTGACATTTTTGGAACGAAGTTCCTTACGGCAGGCTTGCAGAAGATAGGATTTTGCTGCGGGAGTTAACTGAAAAAAAAGTGATAGTAAAAACCGTAAGAAATAACCCGTAAGAAATAACCCGTAAGATCGCTAGTTTTAGCCTACTTTTAGGTCTTGCTCTATTATAGCTCTATTATGTCATTTGTAATAACAATTGATAATTTAAAACAAAAAAATATTTACCAATTTTTACTTATTTTTTGCATAAAAAAAATTTCACTTTGAACAAAATATTAAAATTTCATTGAAGTGAAAGGTAAGTGGCCACAACGATATTGTGTACATGCAAAATGGACAGCTGTGTTGTCTTGTTTACATGCCGGCCATGCTGCACTAAATACATAAATTACATACGTTTATGGGGAGTTGAATTGTTGCATATTTTTCGGCGCAGGCTTTGAGGAAATAACCCGTAAGAAAAAGACTGTAAGATCGCTAGTTATAGCCTACCTTTAGGTTTTGCAAAATAATTAGGCATGAAAATCTGTAACATTATTGTGTATGCAAATTAGTTTTGAGTGAAGTGCGGAACACATAGAGCGCGACAGACTGCAAACTACATCTGCCAAATATTAAAATACAGACGTTCTTATGGACACTGTTATTTTGACAGTTGCACGACTACACGACTGCAGGCCGACAGTTGTCGTTCCCGCTAACTTGAATATTTCCTATATTTGCCAACGGCAGTAGGACGACAGTAGAGTTGACAGTAGAATGGAAGATAGAAAGAGGAGGTAGAGTGGTTATGTCACCTAATATGTAAAATGTAAAATTATTCACAGGTCTAACAAACTTGACGCTATTTTACAAATAAAAGCATAAAATAGCTCTATTATATCATTTGTAATAACAATTGATAGTTTAAAACAAAAAAATATTTACCAATTTTTATTTAGATATAATTTGAATTATTTTTTTATTTTACGTAATTCATTATTTCTTAAAATACTAAATTTTCTTAATACTTAACTGTACTTAAATAACAACTAATCAGTGAAATTTGAGAGAAAAATCAGGACAACCTACATAAAATAAAATTAAGCACAATTTTTTTTTGCAAATTGTATCGATTCTACATTATCCGAAGGAACTTCGTTCCTGCCTGGTGTCCCACGACAGCGCATTTCTTGTTTAATTATTTATATGCAGACACCAAGCTTCAGAATTGAACTCTTCAAACTCTTGAAGTTTATAAAATTGGGGAGAATATTTTATGAAGTTCTTTGAAATGATGGAGTCCAAAATATTGAGCAGCCTTTGACGACATTAATGTTGTCTGCATTTTTCAAATGTTGTGTTAAAAACATGTTTACATAAAATTTTATTTTTCTTAAAGTAATTTGTCGATTGGTAAGCAATAATGTAATATTAGCCGTATAAAAGAGGCTGTGAAAAAACGCTGGTGTAGAAATTGGGGAATAAAGAAATGACAAATCTTGAAAAAAATAGACATTTATGGACAAGAAAATAGCAAGTAATGTAGCATTTCGGCACACAATCAGCTATTTTTAAAAATCCTTAAATTCCGTTTGCAAAAATATTTGTTGAGCCAATTTTAAAAATATCAAGGGCAATTTCCGTTATGTGTTCCCAGCACAGTATGGCGTAGCCATTTCTTGAAAAGAGGATTCGAGATCATTTAAATGAAGAGAACACTAATTTAAAACTGGGAAGTTTGGGATTAGGAAAACAATTGGGCATTGCGCTTTGGTTGGCGGAGTCATGTAAAACCCTCACTTAGACTTTTAACTTGAATAAAAGAAGTAACAGGTTCTAAATAGGTTCGTACAGTCCTGTAGAAATTTCATTACCGGCAATAATTTTTTTTATGAATTTTATACTTAGTTAAAAGCACAAATTTGTTCGAAAGAACTATATAGAGATATTTCGATTATTTTGGCTGCAAATCTAACTGACGTTGATGCAAACTATAGCGCAAAGGTATTGAAGAAAACGAGGAAGGTAGATGACGAATATTAATATTACTCGAAAAACAATGAGTCATCCAAGAGGCACTCAACCATGAATATACTTATATAAATTTTTAAATCCGACATTCCACATCAATGAGGATTGTCATTCGTAATGTTGCTGCATTAGATGACATATTGTACATATAAGATAAAGATATAAAGTTGAGCTTCATTACGCGTCTTTTAATTTTTAACCAAATACTTTTGTTTCAAATTTACATAAATTGTTTATCATGATGTGAATTGAGTGTTTGTCAGCGTTTATCATGAAAATTAACATAAGGTTTCTATTTCTAGTGGATGATGCTTCCGGTCATTATACATCTGGCTTCTTCTATGGAAACAACTATTGGTTGGGATCTCTTTCGTTATGTGAATCTATTTACCACGAAGATGATAATGACAGCTCAAATGCAAGATCTGCGAAAAACTCTGGCCTTCCGTTCGCCAAAGCACATACACAGCTCTACACAACGGTCTACAATGAAAATCCACCCTTTATGCCCGGGTTCTTTGTTATAAAGCTTTTCTTGAACGATACGTTTCCAGCGCTTATGGTAAGTACACATATACTTATAAATTCTTAGTAAAAGTGGATAAGATTAGGAAGAACAATCATTTGAGTAAATATTTACAGGAATGACGCCAAAAATATAACAAAAATAATCTAAGCAAAATTTGACAAAACACTTTCTTAGTGAATTTCTTTGGTGGAAAACTAAATTTGACAGATATTTCTTCAATTAGCCTATCTTGCTTTGTATGAATATATGCATAAATAATAATTTAATGCCAATTTTATCGTTTACTTAGTGGCCTAAGACTTGGCATATTTTGATCTCTTTTACTTTGAAACCAAAACTATAATAACTGGCCACAAAAGTTGTTTCCCTGTTTTGCCAATTGAATAAATAGTTAAGAACTCTGTACTATCGCAATATTGGTACTGTTCGAGTGAAGTTTACCGGGATGGAACGATTATATTGACATGCAATCACTTCATATACCAGTTAATTTAGTAGTTAATAGTGTCTCAAAAGAACAGTTGATAAGTATATTTTCCTCACGGAAGTAGTAAGAGTACTCTGGTCGCAACAAACCGTGTGAACAGTAACTCAACTGCAGCCTAGGGATATGAAAGACAATTATTTAAACCAGTTTTAAAATCAAACATTTATTCTTATGAATGGATACGCTTGCGCGGAGGTGCTAATCTTAGTTAATTTATTTGCAAAAGATATTCTCCTTTGCTAAGTAAACAGAGGTATAGGTGCCTCTACAGTGAGATCTAAATAATATAGTAAATAGTTATTTTTGAATTTTAAGTGTAAATTGTTTCGTTTGGATTTTAGACTCGAACCATCTACGTTGGCGTGTGTTTACCTTCTAGCTGTTCAACCAAAGAAGTTAATGTTTTAGCAGAATCCACACAAACACCCTCGGCAACACGGACTGTTAACATTTTGGATGTGCGCATGCCCACCAACGGGAAGTTCACCTTGTACGATGATCGAACGTTTTGGATTCTAATGTGAGTTTTAATGAATGAAAGTAGTATAATTATATATATCTTCACCAAACACGATATGCAAACATCCTGTTTTGTCTTTCTCTGCTACGAGAACGTGTGATTAATATATAGATGCCTCTCTATAAATGAGGTGTTAAAACTAAGAGAGTATGAAAAACTTATTGGTAGAGATGCTTAAGGGTCTGATATCCATATATATACATATTACGGGAAGCATTTTATTTTTCTTTATTTGACATCTTTATCACAATGTTTGACTTTTTTAATATTATGCACAGAATCCAGTCGGTGCGCGCACACTCCGAAGTGCAGTCGCGGCGAAAGAAAATCAGTCCTATTACTTTTCGGACAAACCCTATAGAACATGTGATATAAACAAATGACGGAATATTTACAGTGTTGAGACGAAGTTCAATCATAATTTGGGATGAAGGCATAATATCCTTTACAACAACGCAAAAAAACATATAATGCCAGTCCCAAAATACATTCGTGCGGAGGCTTAGGTCTAGTTTTTTAATAAAATAATAGCTGTGAACGTCGCGAGAAATAAATTCATATTGTTTAACGTGATTACGAACATGATCTTAAACTTAATTAAATAACGCATGTAACTGATATCAAGTAAAGAACGGCTAAGTTCGGATGCAACCTAACTTGTTATACTCTTGCAACATACATGAATCAAAGCCAGGGAAATATTTTAATTTGTATAAGCAATCATATAGAATAAAATCAGCCGGATATTCAAAAATCCTGATATTAACTATATAGCCAAGTTTTCGCTCAAATTAATCTATTTTAGGCACAAAGATACAATGTAATTAATAAAACACGCTCCCTTGTTTTCATTGGAATAACTCACATATTGGTCGATATATGCAGTACAAAGCCACCCGGAAGTTCGAAAATCTTTATATTAAATATATGGGAACTGATAGAAGTATAGGTCCGATTCAACCCATTTTTGACATACAGACATACCATTTTAAGAGAAGTATTATTCCTTCATTTCAGTTATATATATTGCACATTGACCGACGTTTTCGATCAAAAGTCAACTGTAGGTACCTAAGGGCATGAACAGTTTCTATTGGATTTAAACAATTTTCGATCATAAGGTGGACATTCTAGAGGCGAGACATTCACCAAAACTGGGCATTGGTACGCCCATTGGCCAATTTTCCCACTGGCTCCTATAAACTTCTCTAATATCTCGGAGGTAAAATTTAATGTCTCTGGCGTATTTAGTTATTGATTTATTAGATTTTAACAGTACCGTTATATGGGGATAGAACGAGGTTGTGCTCCAATTTCATCCATTTTAACACTGTCGGTAGAAGTTCTTACAATATTTGCGCTTAACAAATTTGGTTGTTGTTACTTTAGTAGTTTAGGAGGTATGTATATAAAACTTATTAAAAGGCGTGACCACGCCTACTTTTCAAAAATTTTTGCCCACAAGTGCCCCTTCCTACTGCGATCCCCTGTACCAAATTACATTTTTATATATTTTAGTGCTTACAGCGTTTGTCCGGAAAGTAATAGGACTAATTTCTTTCCGCCGCGACTGTACTTCGGAGCGGTAGAGGGCGTTCCTAGGTAACAAACGGTTGGTCCGGTGTCCCGGAGCACCTGGAGAGTTAGGACAAACATTTTCGCGCGACCTGCTTCAGTGAGTGGTGTAAGCCGAAAATTGAGCGTTCGTTAGAGCAGAGGTGCGCGATTAAATTATGTGTGAAACTCGGTAAATCTGCGACGGAGACGTTTGATATGATCAAGCGGGCTTACCCAGATGTTGCTTTAGCAAGAAGAAGAACCGGGAAGAGGTCGCTGATGAAGACCGTGCTGGGAAACCTGCGATTTCGACAAACACTGACAATTTGACTCGTGTACGCAAAGTTTTGAACTCAGACCGTCGTCTAAGTATTCGTTTCATTGCCCGGATGTTAAATTTATAAAAATCTGTGGTTCATGATGTTGTGAAGGAGCACTTGAACATGCTCAAGGTGCACGCGAAGATGGTCCCAGAAATTGCAGCGAGTGGAAGTGTGCCAAGAAAATTTGAACATATGTGAAAATGACCCCCAATTTTTGAATATCTCAAAGGTAACGAGTCATGGATCTTTGACTATGATCCCGAGACAAAGAGGCAATCTTCCGAGGGAAAGGCAAGCATTTTGAGACGACAGAGGGGATCCGAGCAACATGCACCTCGGCTTTCAAGGCTATTCCGGAAAATGCGTTCCGTGACGCCTTCAATGCTTGGGAATCGCGCTAGCTGGCAACGCTGCATCGACGCAGAAGTAGCCTATTTTGAAAGTTTTTAAAGAATTGTGCGGATTGATTCAATCATTTTTTTTAAATCGACTCAGTCCTAATGCTTTCCGGGCAACCCTTTATTCAGTTTGGTATGAATGTTTGTTTGCCCTCGCCTATTATCTCACAAAGTATCTGCAATGTCTTGCGATGTATCTGTCGGTTTCACATGGTGTGCCAAAAAAACCGCTAACAACAATCCGTATAATCCACATACAATTGTGTATGAACAAAAATTACTGTACTCTGGCAATAGTTTCGTGTGTTTCTTTTAAGTAAAAAAATATTCAAATGATTCTTACATAATATTCATGTATTACGATTCAAATATGCTTACGATTTCAAATATAGTTTTTTAAGATAAAACAATAAAAACAACCTATGGGTGTGCCCTGGTTTTAAGTTACCTTCTCACCAAAAATTTAATTCTAATAATATCGAGTCGAGCTTGCAATATTAAAGACCGTAGATCTGAGAAACCTTGCGACTAAAACGTAAATAGTTAATTAAGCATCGACGGAATCGATTTGGAAGTTTATGAGATCAAAGGTGATAAAAAAGAAAGACTTGAAACTCAAATGTCCCAATTTTTAGTAGATAGTCAATTAAAATTGATCACATTAAAAAATTACTATTGAAGCGAGGCGAGCTAAAAATTCAGACCAATGTCGATAATATCGACAAAAAGCTATTCTAACTTCTATGAAAGCATTGAGTGGTATTGGATTAACAATCCAAATGACGTTCTAATTCCTGAATACTCTTCCAATTGATTGGCCAATAATTGTGATATGACGCGAATTCAAAGTCTCGAAAAGGATGGCAAAGAATATGAAAGATATTAGAAGATAATCAGAACTTTCAAATAAAATACTGACAATACGAATAAATAAATTAAAATACAAAGCATTCGAAAAATATGGTCTTCATTAGTTCGTGTTTACACAAGTGCTCTGTAGTGTTCAAAATTACAAAACGATCCGGGTAATAGTTTTGAAATTATGAGGGGCACTGCCTGTAAGGACATAAGTTGAGAGGAAAGCGCTTTAAAAAATTTAAAATGTGATATAAAAGATTCATACAACATTGTGCTCCAACCGTCTTGAAATTTACACACAACATTTTGAGATATTATGGTTTCATTTAAGACAAAATCATTCGAAAAATAAAACTTTCCCCTTAAACTCAAATCATATACATAAAATTAAGCAATCATGAACGTGTTTATATACTATATAAGTAATGAAATATTATTTTTTTAGATTTGTCACATCTTTCGTTTTCACTCTCATAACTGCCGGCACTTTATACGAAATATACTTGACCCGTCGCTTGAAAGCAGCACTTCGTCGTCAGGATAAAGAAATGATGAATAACAGTGAAACATCGTCTGGCATAGGCTGTCCTTCTTCTGATTACAGTGATTCCTTGGCACATGAATCGCTTAAAAAAGAGTCCATCAAGGAATCCCTTAACGAACTGAATATAGTACTGAACATGCCACATGAGATAAGTGGCGGACCTGCGAGTAGCAACAGCAGTTCAGATGAACATCTGGAAGGTCATCTGCACGAACCGGAAAAATTAGGCATTTACTCCGAATTATTATTATCATTCTCAGCTATTACCAATTTCAATGCGATCTGTGATCGAAACGTCGGTGCAGACACCATTCCGTCTATACATGGGTTACGTGCCTTTTCGATGGCATGGGTGATACTAGGTCACACTTGCATAGTGGTCTTCAAATACTCCGACAATATGGAGATGCGCAAGGAAGTGGAGAAAAATTTCTTCTTTCAAGCCATCACCAACGGACCATTCAGCGTGGATACATTCTTCTTTATCAGTGGTTTCTTGGTTTCATATTTGTACTTCCGCACGAACGCCAAAGGAAAACTAAATAAACTCACGAAAGGGACGAGTGAGCTGGCAGCTGGTACTGCACACTTTTTCGGATTGGTCGCATATCGTTTCATGAGGTTTGTACATTGAGATTATTGGAATGGTAAGCGAAGATTAATAATTTTACAATTGGTAGATTAACAGCTCCGTACATGTTTGTACTCGGGGTGGTGCAAGTATCCATGAAATATTTGGCAGCTTACTCAATATTCGATCCCCCAACTATGGATCACGAAACTTGTCCGCAATATTGGTGGCGTAACTTGCTGTACATCAACACACTCTTTCCAGTAGATCAAATGGTAAACAAAATAACTTCAATGAACCATAATTAAGCTGAAAAATAAATTATCTAAATTATTTGAAATGTCTTCCTTCGCAGTGTATGCTATGGAGTTGGTATCTGGCGAATGACACACAGTTTTATATAATCGGTGCTATCATACTGATTATTGGCGTACGACATTTTAAGTTATCGGCATTTACCACATTGTTTTTCTTAGTATCGTCATGGATTACCACAGCAGTCATAGCATTTACAAACAACCATCGTCCAGATACTGATGACCCGCTAGCGCTCTTCGATAAAATTTACGACAAACCCTGGACACGACTTGGACCCTACCTTATTGGTATGGCTGTTGGCTGGATATTATTCCGCACTAACTGTAAAATCCGTTTACCACGCCTAACGGTAGCCACTCTCTGGGTATTGGCCATGCTCAACTTGTTTGTTCTCGTGTTTGGGTTGTATCGTGCGGAATTATCACAGTTTATGGCAGCCGCGTACAGCTCACTCAGTCACTCAGCCTGGGCTCTATCGCTGGCATGGATCACGATTGCTTGTTCCACAGGATATGGTGGATACATAAATACATTGCTTTCAGCTCCTTGCCTGTATCCCTTCTCGCGGGTCACTTATTGCGCATATCTCGTGCATCCGATTGTCATACGTTCCATGGCTTTGAACACCGATGCGCCCCTTCATCTGGGCGGTGACACAATGGTATGTTGGCAGTATATTTTTGGAAATATCTATAAATATTTAATAATTAAAATTATAATTTTTGCTCTTAGGTTATATTGTTCTTCGGACTCGTTGTCGCCTCCTATCTCTTATCGTTCGTAGTGTCGATGTCATTCGAAGCGCCCGTCGTCACCATGTTGAAAATCTTGTCTCCTAGTCGAAAAAAGCGTATCGCTTAGTTTAAGTATTTTAATGTAATATTTGTATTTGTAACATATACATGTACATATGTATGTATTTAATTACTTTTTCATTTACATTTTAATCTTGTTCCTTAAGTTTGTAATCAATCAACATGCACAACTTCATTTAAAACATTTACTGATATATACCACACATACACATACACTGATATACTGCAGGAGGAAGTTCACTAGTTTAAAACTGGTTCAGTTCTGATGCACCCAAAACCATTACACCCCTTATAGCATAGCCAATCTATGATACCGAACTATTATAACACACCGAAAAGTTCCATCACAATACACGGCAATTATCTCTTCTTGAAGTCGCACTCGGTACAATCTTTTGCAAATAGTTCGCGCCTGCATACAAGAAGAAGACATGATATTTTCAGAACACTACAAGAGACCTGTACGAGTTTGGCGAGATGCTCCAGTGCCTAAACTAATGATATGTCCACGGGTCTACGGGTTCGCATTTCTCTCGAGTATATACTTCATACCTAGATGTACATATGTATAAAACGTGTAAAAACAATTTTAACTATTTATCCACATACATATGTAAGTATTTACATATATGTATGTATGTATACCATGAAGCATTTTCCATCATCATTTGTGACATTGGATCGCACTTTGAGGTGCAAGCGATCAAAACACTGATTTTAGATTCAGTCTGAACTTTCAAGCATTAACTTTTTATTTGCAATGTCATTAACGAACATACTATGTACATACATACATACATACATATTTATTCCAAAGCTAACGAACGCACTCATGCTGTGAATCGCCGAAATTGCAATGAGTAAGCATTTGACAACTCGGATGTATCAATTCGATATAAAACCCTTTAAACATCCGCTCATTCTCATTTAGATTAGTAGCATAAAAGTTATATAGTGATTGTGTATATGTGCATCTAATATAAATGGGTACACGTACATACATACAAACTTACTTAAAAACAAATAGCATGTATGTATACTATACATTTTTTATATAAACATTTTCGATGAAATAAATAAATATCATGATTTATAAGTCAAATGCACAAAACTAAAATATATAATTGTAAGTCACAAAAAGAGTACATACGTACATATGTGTTTCATTCTTATCTTACATTTATATTTGTATATACGCATCCCGACAACTGATCAGACCCAACAAGTGATCATCCCGACAACTGATCAGACCCATTTACCCAAAATGTTCCACTATTTCTTTTATTTTGCGACTACTCAAACACAACTTATGTACATATACTATATAGTTACATACATACATACGTATTGGTAAGATATCAGTTGTGGTCATCAATGCCATCTAAAGGAAGCTCTAGAGAACGAGTTTTATTATTAATACGGTCAGCTCATTCGAGAGACTTATAGTAAGTCTGGATGATGTATCTCCCTGAAAGCGGTTTACTAGAAGAAAGAGGCAATGACTGTGTCCCTGTGGATGACGTGAAGTCCTGTCAGCAGCACATCTTACCGTTATTCGCCATAAGGTGGAGGATATCGTTGGTGCAATTTAAGAATATTCGCTTGATGTCGTTGGAAGTGGAAGAGGGGACGACAATGTAGCATTTTCCTGAACTGGGAGCATACGGTCTTCTTTGTTTAGATGTGTACAAGAAATAGCAAGAGAAGTTCGATCACTGTCTAAATGTGGTGTTTTGGTGATTCATTTCAATATATGTACTTATTCCACAATTTCTCGATTAAAACATAGGCTGTAATTTTGCGATCCGGTTTATAAATAGTTTCCTTAGGTTTGTAGGGCACAGCGTTTGGCTTATTGCAGTAAATAAACGAAAAAAGTCTGAGATTTAATTGCTTCACTTCGAGCACATGCCATCAATACCAATGCGCAACGCCACAATTGCGCAATCATCAGCATATAAACTGATCTAAACTCTGGTGTAGTTGGTGGTATAAAACCACCCTGCGGATCCTTTGCTTAGCCCCTTTACTTTCTAGTATACAAATCAAGAACTAATCAATATATCCGGATACAACTTTGTACGAAAATTGGCTTTGAAGTGTGCCACGTTTTGACTAAAAATTATCCAAACCGAACAATAACTATTCAAGCACCCGGATACCGAAAAAGTGGTATTTTTAGTAAAAATATCGGTCAATGAGTGAGACACATGTATAATTGAAATTAGAAGCGAATCCTTTCCTGATAGGAGTATGTCTGTATGTTAAAAAGGGGTTAAATCGGTTCAATATTTCTATTAGCCCCCATAATTCCGATCTTCTGGTTGGCTTTTTCCACATAAACTCAATATATTAAATTAGTCTCTTCGGCTAAGTTGCTGTCAGATAATTATTTATTTTTTTATTAATTAATTCACAATTTCGTCGAAGAATGAATATTGAATTCTTTCGAAAAATTTTTTAATATAAAGTTAGGTATTTCCCCAGCTTTGATACTTCCAAGTTGTACGAATATAAAATGTTCGGTTACACGGTTCGGAACTTAGCCCTTCCCAACTATTGTAACAAATTTGTCGCAAATATGGCATTTTGTTTACTAATTCTCAAGCACATTTGGTACTTTGTTCTCCCGTGTAGTTTGCATCGCTCTATATGTTCCTCAATATGTGCTTGCAAATTGCAGAGGAATAATGTATTTGGAAATTTCGTTTCCTGTAACAAAGTACCAAATGTACTACACAATCTCCCGTCAATTCTCACGACACGTCACTCCCTCACCCCCACGGACACCCGCGACACACCCAGCTACTTCAATTTAACTGCAACGGACTCCAGAGTAAGATCAAGGAGATAGGTGCACTTATGAATCGGGAACGTGTATCGATAGCTGCGGTCCAAGAAACCAAGCTAAACAGCCGCTTACATCTTCTGAGTTGTGCCGGTTTCAACGTAATACGTAAAGATCGCGAGCGAGATAATGGTGGTGGCCTAGCCTTCATATTGCACAACACCGTGCAGTATCGTCTAATCGATGAAGACATCGACCGCAGCGATACTACCCCAGAATGTCAGGATATAGCTATCCGGCCAGGCGATGTCGAGCTCGAAATATTTAATAAATACATCCACCCAGTTACATGTTGCCCTACAGGATATCACCCGAGTATAGGTGCGCTACTTCGCTGTGAAAACCGTTTGGGGGGTAGGGGGATGGAGCTGGCGGAACAAATTGACGATTCGACAATTGCACAATGAATAAAGAAGCCCCCACCAGAGTTATGGGCACTTGTAATAGCTCGCCTGATATTACCATTGCTAGTGGTGGTCTGATAAACAGCATAACCTGGCGACCTATGCTAACTCTCGCATCAGACCATCTGACCATAATTATCTCGATCGAGAAGACTTCTGATTTTGTTTCTGTGGACAACCACACCTTCATCAACTTTAACAAAGCTTATTGGGTCGGCTTCACAGAATTTACTGAGAGCACCTTCAACGCTCTACCTATTCCTACGGACGTCTGCGTTGGCGAACGTCAATTGGGCAAGGTGATCGCAGCAGCTACCGCTCGCTTCATCCCGGCTGGAAGAATAGCGGAAATCCGCCCCAATTTCCCAGCCGAAGCAGCCTTCACCCTTGCACCCTTCGGTAAACGAAGCTAAACGATCTGTTAACCGACGGCTGCGCAAAATGCCAAACGAAGGCGTGCCACTTACTTTCACCGATGAGGGGGTTCAGGGTGTCATCAACAAGGCAAAAACCTCCAAATCCATTGGCCCTGATGGAATCAACATGCTAATGCTAAATATGGAATTTATATAATAAAAGTTTTATACAAACTCCAGGAACACACCAGCCCGATTTGCCAAAATAGTAAAAACACTTCAATTGTCGTTTTAGTTAATTTTTATTTTTCACAACCGCACGCTCTCGTTGTCTGCAAATAAGTAAATAGGGCACGCATGTGCATGCAAAAAGGAAGCAAAAACGTTTTTAGGCAGAGAGGGAGAGAACAAATAGAAGAGATAGCTTTGCCTCTCTCTGAGATCTTCATTGTTCATCCCCTTTCCACACACACACAATGTGTATGTGTACAAGTGTGACTTTTGGTATTCTCAACACTAAAGCATCTAGGCTCGACAGGAGTAAGATATCTCACCAAGGTCGTCAACCTGTCGCTGACCACTCTTCAAATACCCGATGTGTGGAAAGTCGGAAGAGTGGTCCCACTACTGAAACCTGGGAAACCTGACAACATAGGGGAATCTTATCGTCCGATAACTCTCCTCTCCCCAGTAGTAAAGACCCTTGAGGCCTTGCTACACCCGACCTTCACTCACCACCTGAGCCTAGCCAGCCACCAGCATGGCTTCCGAAAAGTGCACAGCACCACCACAGCACTTAGCGTCATAAACGCCCAGATAGTTCGTGGCCTTAACCAGAAACCACCCTGCGAAAGAACGATCCTCGTAGCGTTGGACCTGTAAAAGCTTTTGACACGGTCAACCACACAACGCTACTACAGGACATTGAAAAAACTACGCTCCCTCCAGGGCTAAAGAGGTGGACCATGAACTATCTGAACGGTCGTCAGTCATCCGTGCTATTTCGAGGCGAAACATCTAAACTGAGAAGAATTGAACAGGGGGTTCCGCTGGGTAGCGTCCTCTCCCCGCTACTGTTTAACTTCTACATCTCGAAACTCCCGCAACCACTGGAGGGAGTTTCCATAACCTCGTACGCTGATGACTGCACGATATTGACGTCGGACAATGGAATCGATGGCATGTGTTCGAAGGTAAACAACTACCTCTCCGAACTTTCTCGTTTCCTCACGGCACGGAATCTCACGCTTTCCCCATCAAATCCACTGCGACCATATTTACAAACTGGACGAAGGAGTATAGACTTGAGCTTGATATTGCAGTCGACGGCGTCAAAATTCTGACTGTCAATAATCCTAAGCTTTTAGGTGTAACATTCGATAGTCTATGCCCCTTCTCTCTCCATACGACCGCGATTATCGCCAAGGTACAAAGCCGCAACAAAATCCTCAGGTCGCTAGCCGGCAGCACATAGGGAAAAGGCAAAGAAATGTTGTTGGCAACATACAAGGCAATCGGCCGGGCGGTCCTTAACTACGCAGCTCCTATGTATATGGTGGCCTGGATGCAGTGGCACGCAGATGAGGAAACTTCAGACCTGTCAATATACTGCACTCCGGACCACGACGGGATGCCTTTTGATGTCTCCCATAGAACATCTACACAGTGAGACGCTTATGCTCCCAGTTAAGGAGCATAATGACTCCTCTCCAAGCAGTTCCTGCTGGGGTGTTTTCGTAGAAATCACCCGTGCAGCCATCTGCTTGGAGCGGAACCGCCTCCTAGGAGCATCAAAAGGTTTTTCCTTGACTACGTAGATGACGTCGTACAGTACGCCGACCGGACTTCGGACGCAACTGACTTTCGAAAGGCACTGACCGCCATTCACAACAGAGCCATCAATACCTTCACCGACTCCCTTCCCGTGAATGGCGTACTTGGAGTCAAACCACCACCCATAGCAGACGAAGAGCTCCAGCTGCCGCGAGAAACGCGAGTGACCCTAGCGCAACTGCGTTCCGGATACTGTAGCAGGTTAAACTCTTACCTATCCCGAATAAACCATGACATACCCAATGTATGTCCTGCATGCAACGAGTTTCCGCATGATACTGAGCACCTCTTTGCATGCTCTACGAACCCTACTCATCTAACACCCTCCTCCCTATGGTCCGACCCCGTCGAAACAGCTCGTTTCTTGGGCCTCCCGTTAGATGACGTCGACGACAACACAAGTGACCCTTACCATCCTAATGGGGATTAGATATTCCGTTAAAACAACAATAACACAATCTCCCGTGCTCTTTCCTCTCATTTGATGGCAACAGCCACAGTTTAGCGGTGGGTATTAATGAAATTGGTTAGTCTTTGGTATTAATCTAATATCCCTAATATAGTGATTTTAATTAGTGTTTTTCTTACATAAGGAAAACTATAACCAATTACTCTTACATATATATACATATATATATAATGTTCAATTACTCCCTTCAATTAAGTTTCTAAAAATCTGAATAAATAATTATAACCAAACTTATATATGTATATTCTCCAAATTGGTATTAAAAATTTAAAACATATTTTTGTATTACAAAACCGTAACGCTGCTCTCTATCATTATTAAATGGAATTCTTCTAGAGGTGTATATAAATATTTAAAGCATTCTATAACTTTTGTTCACACCTATAATTATTTCAAAATTACTATTATTACTCAATTGTACCCGAAATTAACATTAATTTGACGTACGTATATACATATATATAGTAATATTTTATATATAGTAAATTTTAAATACAATACACACATCTATCATTACGTCGTTCTTTATTCACAAACACTCAAATTTTACTAACTCCATACGATCACGAATTTGGCATATAGACATAAAAAAACGAACCCCAAATTAAATTACATAACATTTAGTGCATTTATTTCGGTGCTACATCTTTCGCTTTTAATTCAGAATAAAGGAATGTTAGTTTATATTGATTCCTTTGTGCATGACAACTTCTGTATTAGTTGTTCTTTTTATTGCAATTACTCGAAGAAGTCGTAATTTCCTCAGTCTCAGCATTAGTTGTTCTTTTTATTGCAATTACTCGAAGAAGTCGTAATTTCCTCAGTCTCAGCATTTTCTTCAATTGCATGCCCTGTGTCCAGCCTATTCTTGTCCACGGGATAGAGCCAACGCTGATATAAGTATATAAGGAACACAACATCATCTCGTAAACATGCTACTCTATGCGCGGTAGGCATAGTGATGATGAAAGCAAAGAAATCGTCTATGAAAGTATTGAACGCCTTATACATAAAAGCTCTCCACGGTAATGCCGCAACGGACTTTAACTTATAATTTACAAACAACTGTGGCAACATAAATAGAAAACCAAAGGCGTAAACTCCATTAACGAGCGAGTTAAGAGTCCACGAGTACCAACTTTTATGTGGTTGATATAGGAGTGAATAAACAGCTCCTGCCAGGCATAAGGGATATAATAAATAACTCAAATATTTCATTCCTTGCTTGTCGAATTCTTCCGTTTTCTTTTCCGCACTTTGGCATGATTGTTTTTCTTTTATCTGTCTCCTTTGAATGCCACGAATTCCTACTTCTAATTTTAATATCTTCTTACACTTCCATAATTCTATAAGCACTCCAAGGCCAGCCGGAACCAGAACCAGCATGGATGTGTTTTCGTCCAGTAAATACATAAAAATCACAATTTGTGAGAATGCTCGCCAGAGTGTTGTACGAGTTGAAAGACCTTCGTAGGTCTTTTTTCTGCGCCAGAATATTACATCGTTTTTGAACGAAAGGAAATCAAAGAGGATCTAAAAGCGATACCAATATTAATATGTAGTAGGTTTGACAATTACTATACTCACATGTACACTGGCAACAAATATGGTGCCGCAGAGTAAATAGACGTTGGTATCGGAAAACATTCCTTTTACATCATCAATATCCTTCCTCGAGAATCCTATAGTTTGCATCATTTGCATTGAGTTTTCAATCATAAGCATTAAACGTAGTTTTCCAATGCCAATTGGCTTATAATAAAATGTTACATTGAACTCGGTGGTATTTCTAGTTACTTGTACCAAATTTTTTAAACGCGTATTAAAGAAGTCAGTCTTAAGGATTGGCATTATTTGACGGTTGCGATTGATTTGTATTAATTTCGCCATCTCAGGTGGAACATCTGTTTTTGATAATGATATAGCATCCGTGAGTAAATTGATGTAAACATGAGACATTATATGTGTAACCGGTTTATTTTCCACAGCATTATCTTTGACTTTTCCAGATTTCTGTTTTTCTTTTTTCTCAGATTGATTTACATTCGAATTCTTCTACAAATATTACAAAAATTCGTCTTTAATTTAAAACTAGAATGCACTTCTTATTGTTGTAACTTACGCTTTCACCGAGTAAATTAAATGCTTCTATTCGTGGAGTAACAAATTCTGTCAATCTCGTTACGTGGATTACTGTGGGACCATCTCTTCTTAATGTTCTCCATTCGAGTGGTTCACCTTCCAAAGCCAACACAACCTTAAGCCGAATCATAATCGTATATGAATAGTATGAAATATTTACAAATCAAATAATTATACCTGTAAATAAAGGCTTCCATTTCGACGAGTTTTTAATGGAACATCAATTTGAAAATCATCTATATACGAATTCCTATAGTCGAAGTTCTTGGTACTAAAAATTTTAGACACTTCGCTTGTAATTGGGTTTGGTGTGATGGATGTAAATAGTGCTAATTGCATACGAGGGTTATCACTAAGAAATGAGGTATAGCAAGGACGATCTGAGCAATGTAACGTAGTAAATAGCTGCGCCATCAACCAAATAGAATGGGCGACGTAAACCATAAAGGCAACGCCCAATATCGTTGTAATTGATGGGAAATACATTACGGTGGTTTTATTGCATTCTTTACATGAACCGGTAAAAAATGGGAATCAAGTTGAAATAAAACAACATTAGCTACACTTTTTCTACTTTTTGTTATTAAAATTCAACCAGCCAACTTGGCCGGTGAAAGATATTAGCAACATATTTCCCATTCACAATGACTGCTCCTTCTTAGCTAAGACATTCACAGAACGAAACTACGCTGCCACATTATATTTTAATCTGAGGCGGAAATATTTAAATTGAGGCAATAACTCGAGGCGGTAACCAAAACTTAACTGAAAGATGACTGCTAACCGGACATTGAGAAATCGGCGCTAAAAGTTCTTATAATTTAGACCTTTCCAAACTAAATTACCCCAATGACTTCAATAGGAAGCGCTAAAGTTTATTTTGAAAAAAAAGGTTATAGTTTCGCTGGTCAGTAAAACTGAATGGGAGAACTCCATCCTCGAGAAGTACCTTCGCGTGCAGGTGTCCAAAAAATTTTCAAGCTGAGATCGAACCCATTAGCAGATGTGCAGATCTTATTCAAGAGAAAAATTATCACGAGATTTTACCAGATTTCCCTCTACTATGCTATGCGCTATGTGACGTTAGTGAGCACATAACCCAGAAAAGGTTACATTTTTGGGAAGTATGTTTTAATTTGACAAAGCTCTCATTATTTCTTCGAGTAGCAAAGCTCAAATGGGCTTCTTTACTTACAATAATGACAGCGCCTTTCTAGATCTGAAGTTTCTTCGACAAAAGAAAGCAAATAAAACACATATCGCATCCTCAAACGTCATTTAGTTTCCGAGATATCGATCTGAAATTACAATCACACGTTCTTTCCTCCCAAAGAAGTTGCTCATTTGTCGAAACCGAATGATCGGAATCAAGTAATAGTTTGGAAATCTTTCTCATTTGACGAGATATCTTCACGAAATTAATAAATAAAGCGCTTTTAAGGAATCTTTTGTATCTGTAAAGAATGTTATAGCGCCAACCGAAGTTAACATTTTTTTTCTTTTTTGACGTGATTGTGGCAAAATAATTTTAAATAAAACTACTTGAAATTTTAAAACGTTGATGTCTAATCGTAGAGAAATTTATCATACGTTTTTAAAAAAGCTTTCACATTTGATAAAAAAAAAATTGCATTTGAAACCATGGCTTCAAGCAATAATTACGTAACACAAATGTGTTTAAAATTTATTATAGCAATATTAGAAAATTAATACATAAATTATTAATAAGCAAGTGGAGAAGTTAAGCATTACGTATTCCTAAAGCTTGTTCTAATTCCGCACGTTTTTGATTCACTTTCGTAAAGAAATATCGAGATACAGCTTCATGAGTCCACGGTTGATAGTAAAATTCAGCACGGCGTTCTTCTTCTGGATTACCAACAACATCCGTCATCGCCTATAGAAATAATACAATTAAGATTTCTTTTCTATTTACATCAAATATATACCGCTTACCTTCAAATCCCTAGTTTGGCTAACAATCCAACGATGTATGAACTTTTGGGGATCTTTTGCAAAGCTCAAAAAGAACTCCCGATTAGTTTTCATCTGGTTAATGGTGTCCACAGTCTCGTGAATTTTGGTATCCAAACCCTGGATCTCTTGTTGACTAGCTGTGCTCATTAAAAAGTTATTCATCTGATTTTTAAGTGTATCATCAACTTCAACGTCAATATCATAGCATGCAGTTTGCTTATTTTCTGCACCGCTCTCAATAAAGTGGTTAATTACTATTGGATCTGGCGGGTGCAGCAAGGGATTGAGACGTTGTGGTATCTCCGCAAATTTCATACGTTGACATCCAAATATTTGTTCCAAATATTTGTCACAATTTATGTACTCACGCTCATGAGCATCTTGTAATTTATGAGTTTTTATGTATTGCCAAAGCGCTGAAATTATTACAGGACGTGTTTGTGTGTGCACTCCGAGTAAACGTGCTAGTCTTGGATCCAATTTAAATTGCAGTGGCTGATAGTCCAGTAATAATAAAATCGTACAGCGTACGTTTCTGTCACCTGGTCGTTTGACCTGAAACCCGTCAGTTTCTTGAGTAGTATGAGTGCGATGCCACTCCACTAAATGGTTATCAGGACCATACAATTCTTTATCCAATTCAATAACCAAAGACTTGAAAAAAGATGAAAACTTCCGTTTTATTTTTGTAGTGGGATCTCCTTTTCCATCTTCTAATAAACGACCTTCCACACGCAACTCCCATGAAGCTACAGAACCTTCATCACCTTCATTGCTTGGTTCCTTACATGGATAAAATGTGTTAGATATAAATATGCGAAGTTTTCGCTTTTGTTTCATGGGTCTTTTTAATGCTTCTTGAATATCCAGACGCTTCCTCATAATAGTGGCATCAAGTTTTCTCTCGAAAGTAAGTAAGTCCATATATGCTTGCGATTCCGGTACTAAATCCCTCACCTTTTGAGGTAAAATCTTATCTGCGAGTTTTTTCTTTTTTTTTGCGGCTACAAAATCTCCTTTACTTTGATTACTATTAATGTTACGAGCTTCAGCTGACCTTTTGTTTCCTCCACCGGAGCCACTTCCCCTAAGACCACTTTGAAAACCAGGTTGTGCGGCTCTTGGATGTAATGGTGGCCCACCGGGTGAATTTACATTATTTTGCCCCGGTTGAGCTGGATTTTGATGCAATGGAAATCCACGTTGCTATTACAATGTGTATAAAACTGAACAATTAAGGTGCTTCGATACATTAATCAATACTTGATACTCACAGGAAAACTTCCACCGGCAGAATATGGTCGCATACCTGGTGATTGCGGAGCAGGTGCCTGGTATCGAGGTTGTCCGGGAACCGGAGCTGGTCCTGGTTGCCCAGGAGCAAACCTTTGAGACATTTTAATTATATTTAGAACACAAGAAAAACGTACACTTCAAAAGCGTCACTAAAAATTTTCCAATAAAAATGGCGTAAAATATGACACAACTGTCAAAAGTAACTCACCTTTTTAGTGCTGCCATCTCTGAAGTTTTTGCATACTTATTTAAACCGCATAATTTTCTTATAATGGCAAGTGAATATGTTTTCGTGCGTGATTTTTCAATGGTTGTGACATACTTCGGAAATTCGTTTTAAAAATCTTATAAACACAAACGACATATATTTTATTCGAGGTGGATTTTCAATGGACATAATCCGAGAACTGCCACGCAAATTTTTTTAATTTCGAAATGCTTTTAGTATTGTTATTTTATATAACATTGACTCACTCTCATCAGGTGGACTGTAATTTTAGCTAAAAAGTGTTAGGCATTTGTATTGAACTTACCCTTATAGAATATAACCGAGTAAAAATTATGCATAAACTTATGGATTACATATGGTAAAATTTATATTCATTCAATAATAGCCCCGTATACTCTCAGATAATAAATTTACTGTTAAAAAATTTTCCCTGGGAGTAATTCGTATATTAAGTGAAATTTTTACTTAATAAAAGAGATGAGCTTGATCTTGAGGCACATTTCTTAAAAGATTTGGAAATAGAAGATGATGAATATGATTTCAAAAACCGTTAAGTTGAGAAATTTAAATATAAACAGATATTTGACATTTACTGGCAGCATATGTCAAAAATTTACAGTCTCTGAAATTTCTTTGCCAGTAGTCTTGCCAGTTCGAAAATTATGACTGTGTAATAAACACATACATATATGCATCATTTGTACCGCATGAAACAACGCTTATCATTTAACAATTTTTACTTCATTAAAATTTGAAGCTTTTTAGAAACCATAATTGAAAATTCACGGGCAACTGACACTCTTTCATTTTGAGATGGTAGAAACTTTTGCCGGTTTAGAAGGCAATACTTTTAGAAAACTTGAAAACTTTGAGGTGCATAGGGCAGAATAAATGCAACATTTTTGTGAGAAAAGAAAACGCTATAAATATGAAGATATGATGTGTATGTATATATAATGAGAGTAATGTAGTACTATGGCATCACTTTGCTTAAAGTTGTAAATTAATAATAAATATGCACATTAATACATCTTTCGATTTTAATCAGTTTCGTAATTGGCAAAAATAAGTATATTCTATAAATATTATTAATTTTACAATTGCGTCTGTTATGAGTTTGAAGTGAAAAATTTTAGTGTCCATTTATCGCAGCAAAATGTGAGGCAATTTTTCTCCCCAATACCACACAGTGAAGAGAGTTTTGGTTTTGCACACAGCCTAATATTAAAACTCTGGGTAAGCTGTCACTGTGGCAAGACCAAGTACAATTGTCAAAAGAAGTGAATTGTCATTCATTCAACACAATAACAAGAAACAGAAGGAGAGAAATTCCTTCACAGAATTAATTAAATATTTGTAATTATACAAAATCTCGCCACAATGAACGAAAATTGGTTTTGTGAACAAATCAATAATTTAAATATCCAGGAGAATCGCCTGACTGCTTTATCTGAAATTCGAATGCGTTTGTACGAAATTAGTGGAACTTCAGACGCTCAATTGGAATCACAAATTACAGATCGTTTACTCAACGCTCCAGAATTTATTGAATGTCTAAATTGTAAAACTGAGGCCAAAGAACAATGTGAACTGGCTGCTGATATATTGGCAATATGCATGTCACACATGAGCCTTGGTCAAAGTACCCTACCGACGATTTTGGAGCTAACCCTGACACATCCACGATCTAGTATAAAATCTGTTGTTTTCAACACAATTTTAAAACAATTAGAAAGACAGCTAAACAACAAGAAAAATGTTCAAATATCTTCTGAACTTCTCTTTCACATTTTAAATGGATTAAAGGAAGATGACAGCAAAGTCGGAGTTCCAGCGATTGGAATATTAACTATAGTTCTAGAACAACATATCAATGATGAAGGCGTTAAACGCAAATTATTGGATATGTTGACATCTAATGAAATTGTTAAGTGTCGTGTTTATGAACTAGCTGTAAATCTTGCCAAGCAATCGCCAACTATGCTTCATCAAGTTGAATTTCTGCTCGATCGAGCTTTGTCAGAGCTTGATAATGATGATGTGTTATTTCAAGTAAATATTCTTGAAATACTAGTTGCACTTGCAGAACAAAATCATGGGCTACTATATTTAGAAAATAGACAAGTTTTCGAAATAATAAGCAGGCGTGTGGAAAATGTTGACCAAAACCCAATCGATCAATTACTCATTCCAGGAATTATGAAATTTTTCGGCAAAACCGCTTCAGTGCAACCTCAGAAAGTAATTGTTGATTATCCTCATATGATACAATGTCTATTCGAAAGCATTCTTTCTGAAAATATGTCAATACTACCAGCAGCATTTGATACATTTGGTAAGTAATCTTAAAAATAAATAAAATGTGAAAAAATCTATGTTTTGTTAAAATTTTAGCGAATCTCACTCAAACAACGAAAGGAAAACAACTATTAGATCAAAATTATCCTGCGTTGGTTAAAGAAACTTTTGAAGCTATGGGTTCGTATTTGAGAAACCTCTCCACAGATTTGAAAAACCGAGCATTTAACACATTGGAAATGGTTTTTTCGACCGAAAGTTCTAATCAAACTGATATAGAGTAAGTCTGGAACCACTTCTTATTGAATATTTCATTGATTTTTACCTATTTTTCAGGGGATTGCTCCAAAAATGGTTCAACTATTTAGCTGGAGAAGAAAGTATGCAATTTCTGATGGACTATTGTAGAAATCCGTTTCCAGATATCAAAGTAGCATGTCTAAGCTTCATTAAATCCCTGTGCCTTCATAAATGGGGATTAATAGCATTGAAAAACACAGCTGGTTTTGTGGAATTTTTACTTGATCGAAAAATTGAGTTTGACAAAGACGCGAAATATAAAAAATTCGAGTTAATCAGTCTTTTGGCAGATACTGATGTTTTTGATGTACAAATTAATTTACAATTACGCACTTATGTTAATGAAGGTCCCTACTTCGTGCAAAGTATATTAGATATAGCTACGGAAGGCAATTGATGATAATAAAAATATAATTGAGAAATATTTGTTGTTTGTCATTCTAACATGACGAGCTCATTTTGTAATCATTAATTTTTTTTTGATTAGTTTAAAGAGTAAAATCTTACATTTTATTGAAATGTTTTTAAGTGTGCTAAAGCTGAATATTATTTTTAACAACGATATTTTGTACCAATTCAGAGAGTACATAGCGAAGAGTAATGTAGCATAAATTAGTTGGGGAAAACAAACGAAAATGTTTGAGATCATTTGGTGAGTAAAGATTAACAGCTACAAAAAAAAAAAACGTTGTCGGCTGCACGGAAGTTTTAATACCTTGCAATAGCCACTATATGTAACACTACTGCGACTCCATTCTCTGTGGCAGTGCAATTTACACTTGGTTCGCATGCAGCGCCGCTACTTATCTGAAATGGCCAACACAGTACCAATCAGCTCACCAACATGGCTCTTAGTCTGATCAGTCCCCCTCAGCGCGCTACAATTCTCGTGCGAGAATGTTTGCAAATTGAAGGATTGTATTAACTTGGGGGAAAATTGAGCTATTGTATTTTTCGTTAATGCTGAAAATTGACAGTCCTTGGCTGGATAAAAATCCGGGTGCGTCCCGGTTACGTAGGCCCGACTGTCGTGGGAATGGCTGATTTTATGCTGTCTGATGGCCTTGCATGAAGCTGTTCATGACTGCGCATCGGAAATTTTTCATTTCTTAAATAAAAGCGGTAGCTGAAAATTACTCTAAAAAAAAAAAAATTGTGCACTCTCGTGCACATAGATTTTGACAGATTTTTCAACGCTGAGGGTTGAAAAAATCGATTTTGTAAAATCACCCCGAAGTTTGAAATTTTTTTTTAAATATATGGGGGATAAGGGAAGTATTGACCCGATTTAAACCATTTCTAACACACAGACATAAACGCAAACAAAAGGATTCTTTTCAAATTTCATACATATATCTTACACATTAACCGGTTATTGCGGGCAATGGGATTAACATATTCGGGATTAAACAGATTTTGTTTCATTCCTACGACAGTCGGGTCTACCTAACCGGAACGGACTTGGATTTTTATTCGTCTAAGGGCTGTCAACTCCTCAGAATTCTGTCGCTACAACAATAGCAACAGCAGTTTTAGTTCTATTTGGGTCACCCGGAATTAAATTCCGATCATTGAAGACATGATAAAGTTCAAGGAGAAAGGCGTTCATTTTTGAGCACATGCCATCAATACCAATTGATCAGGCTGGGAGTCATGCTGCCTAGTTCACCTCCATGGGACCGCAGAGGCCCCTTGTTGACTCGGCTGAAAAATACCTCCGGTGCCGTGGTGGATTCAATGCCAGCACAGTTCAGGAGGATACGGAGCAACCCCTTTAATAGGTGTTGCTTTAAAAGTGATGACAATATTAACATATTACTTACCGATGCGAACAGGAATATAACCTCGAAATAACAGCCGTAGGCCGGATAAAATCCGAGTCATCTCCGGTATCGTAGAACTGCCTGTTAAGGGAGCCGTTGCATTTTTGTAAAAACGTCTGCAAAAAATAAATTTTTCACTATTTTTGTTTTTTCCTTTGTCCAATATCTAGTTTGTGGTCTCAATTATAAGCAGGAATAATGGGATATTTAACTTATTCCAGTGTGAGAGCGCCTCAAATAAGCGTTTTTTATAACATTTTCCATTATGGCCAGATTGAACAAAATAACAATTTTTGTCAAAAAAGTCTTGCGGTATTTTCGCTAGTTGGCGCTGAAAGCGCGTAGTTCTAGTTTTATTCGGGTCATGGAAAGCTCATTTTACGCGCTAACACGTGTTTGATTGATTGTCGTTTCTTTTAAGTCGTTCGTCAGTTATAGCGTCGCAAACATGGAGCAAAATAAAGAGAAAATACGGCATATTTTACAGTACTACTACGATAAAGGCAAAAATGCATCTCAAGCCGTCAATAAAATTTGTGCAGTTTATGGACCCTATACAGTTTTCATTTCCACCGCACAACGATGATTTCAACGTTTTCGTTCTGGTGTAGAGGTGGTCGAAGATGCGCCACGCTCCGGAAGGCCTGTCGTCGAAAATTGCTATAAAATCGCTGAATTGGACGAAAGAGACCGGCACAGTAGTCATCAAAACCGTTATAAACCATTTGAAGAAGCTTGGAGTCACTAAGAAGCTCGATGTATGGGTGCCACACGAATTGATTCAATAAAAATACCGCAAGACTTTTTTGACAACCTATTATTTAGTATTTCCTATTTAGCTCATTTGCAATATAAACGTGTACCAAACTTTTTCAAGACATTTAAATTTTTACTTAAGGGATCCTCTCAGTGTGACCCTCTAAAAAATCACAGATTTTGTAATTTTGTTTTAATGTTGAAATTAACTAATCGGTCCGATATTTTTTTATATGTACTCTTGCAACCAGTTGCTACAGAAAGTTTTGTTCACCTAACGGTTGCAAGTATCACCTAAAACTAATCGAGATATATGTATATACTATATATATTAAAATGATCAGGATGACGAGAAAAGTTGAAATCTGGTTGATTGTCTGGCTGTCCGTCCGTCCGTCCAAACTGTAACTTGAGTAAAAATTGAGATATCTTCAGGAAACTTGGCATGTAGGTTCCTTAGCGCAAAAAAATTTCGAGCGTAATCGGATAACTGCCACGCCCACAATTCGCCATTAACCGAAAACATATATAATATGCCAAAATTTTTTGAAAAAATGACCTCTGACAAGTTTAATGTACATATCTCCTAAACCACTTAAGCTACAACAACCAAATTTGCTGAGTACATATCATATACTCGTAAGAACTTCTACAGACAGTGTGAAAATGGATGAATTTGGAGGAATTTGGAGCCCACTTACTCCCCATATAACGGTACTGTTAAAAACTTCTATATTCGCAATATATTGATTTATGTATCTAAAAAATTATCTACTAAATATGTCAGACATTAAATTTTACCACCGAGATGGTATGAGAGAGCTTTGTGGGAGCTGGTGTGAAAATTGGACAATGGGTGTGGCACCGCCTACTTTTTGGTGAAATCCTATATCTTGACAAACCGATTTCGGCAAAATTTAGTATGTGCCATTCTTCTTACATTCCTATATCACATTACGAAAATGGACGAAATTGGGCAACAAACACGCCTACTTCCATCAATTAATATAACGGGATAAAACTTTGCACGAATAATGTCTGTCAAAAATTATTAAACCCAATAAAAACTGTCCAAGCCCCTAGGTACCGAATATTTAGTTGACTTTTGATCGAAAATGTCGGTAAATGTGTGATATACAAGGATATAACTGAGATTAAGGGAAGGCTAACTCTCATAATGGTATGTCTTGTCAAAAATGGGTTGAATCGAACCAACTTTCCTTAGCCCACATATAATTAATATAAATATTTTCGAACTTCCGGGTGACTTTGTACCGTTTATATCGGCGAAATGTGAGTTATCCCAATGAAACCGCGCTCTATGGAAACTTTTTTTGTTTTTTTTTTTTGTGGAATTTGATAAAATGGCGGCGGTTTGAACAAAAAGTAGCGAATTTGGCTTTTTTTCGACAGTTTTTCGTAGAAAAAAAAATAAAAAATTTAAAAAAAAGGTGTGAGAACTAAATATCTACACAGAATTTAGTCCACACAACCCATAGGGGCCATCCATAAATTACGTCACACCTTGAAGGGGGGGAGGGTATCATTCAGAAGTGACATTGTGTGACAAGGGGCAGGGGGGTCAAAAGCTTTGTGACATCACATTTCAAAATTTGTGATGTACAAACGTGAAATTTATAGGTAAACAAAAAATATTAACATTTATAAACACAATCTTTGTTTTTTTTATACTTAAGTTGTAACGAAGCTTTTTACTGCCCCTGCTTCTTACAAGTATAACTTGCTGAGGTATACTCGCCGTGTCCAGGGTTCGTTACAATAAATTTGTAAACATTGGGGCTCCTCTGCGAATCGTTACTTTATTTTATTTCATATTATAATTTTAATCAAAGTTACAAAATTGTCTCCCGCGTTATAGTTTTAGCTTTACAACATTTTAAAGATTTTCCTTTAGATGCAATTTATATAGCTACAAATGCCCCAAGAAGGAGTGCATTTAACAGAGTTGAACGCAGCATGGCACCTCTCAGTCGCGAACTTACTGGTGTGCTATTAAATCATGATGATTTTGGGTCACATCTTGATTCAAGTAATCGAACTACTGACTTAGATATAGAAAAACGAAACTTCGAAAGTGCGGGCAATGTGTTGGCTGACATTTGGAGCAAGTTACATAGTCATTGATAATTTTCCAGTCGTTGCTGAATGTGTTGCACCAACTGTTACTGGACTGGATATTAAACAGGCTATGATGTTGAAAAATAATGCTACTAGGTATGCTAATCATGTACGTGAGTCACAATATTTTTTACAAATAAGTAGTTAAATGTGAAACTATTGCATGTTGCGGTGCAAGACGTTCTAGTCTTTGGAAATTATTAAAAGAAGGATTTTTACCACCACCTGTGTTAATTAAACAGACATCAGAAGGATATGGAGTCACAGGGAGTGACGACAACGACGCTAAGTTTGCTCCATTATTACTACAGATACTATTAAGTCTCCAAGCATCATCCCATCTGAAACAAGTTCCATATGATAGTTATTGCCCTAGTGTCGAGTCATACTTATTTAAAAGATCGTGTAGCATATGTGGCCTATATTTTTCTTCATATAAAGCCACCACTCAACACAAACAATCACATAAAAAACAAAAGCTGTTACCTATCGCGAAAATTCGTCCTCAAAGAATTACGGCTAGACGTGCCCGAGAGATTCTCTGTTTAATGAATAATGTCGGTGCTTTATGGATGAAAGATGTTCCTGACATCCAAATTCAGAACGAATATGATGTGCTTGATTTACCAGTAATAAATGATATAAAGGAGTGGGTCAAAAGTCCATGGACACAATATGATTAAGTTTTGTATTTTTAATTAGCATAACTAAGTATCTATTATTTCTTGACTAGTCATTCGTTTCGTCTGTACTTTAATATTGAACTAAATGTTGATTTTATTAAAGATTAATCAATAAATATAAGAATAAATAGAATAACCTGTTTTGATAAATCCATCAAATTGGAAAATGTGTGACGTCACGAAAGGGGGGGGCTAGTCCAAAATGTGACAACTTGTGACAAGGACGGGGGGAGGGGTTAAAAAGTCTTTAAATTCGTGTGACGTAATTTATGGATGGCCCCATAAAGGCACACCCTATTGTTCGCAACACAACGGGAAAACCACGCTACTTCTAAAAACACAAGAAGATTGAGAAACAGACATGCAGAAGAAATGACAACAAGAATGCATACGCAGCGGTGGAAATACGCCACGCAAACATTTCAGCGGGATAACCACGGAGACGGAGAAATCAGACAAGCAGACGAAACAACAACAAGCATGCATACGCAGCGGTAAAACCACGCCACTGTCAGCAACATACGCAGTCCCAGCAACACACGCCATCCTAACGCAACATGTTGCGAATGTGTTAGCACGCAACACAGGCTTGGTGGGGAGTTAGATAGCCGATGATCAGTGAGTCAGCACGGGACTGTGACAGCGTACGCAAGTTCGGCATCAGACCACGCAGTGAGTTTATCCTCCGGCTAGTCTTGGTACCCTGACTTGTGAACGAGCGAGTTTATACTCTGACCAACTCAACCTTTAGCACCGCGTTCGCTAAGCAGTCCTCCGTGGTCCGGTATCTTTACGCGGCGAAAGTGGTTAAACAGGACATCTCCAGCGTAACAGAAGAGCGTCAACGTTACGCCAGGACACCTTCATTGAAGCCTACACGAGCGCCGACAGAAATAGTCGAGCGTGGTCGTCGTAGCACGGGAGCGTCAACGCACGCCGAAAGATATTGTCAGCGAAGCCTACGCGAGTGCCGGCAGAAGTATCCGAGCGTGATCGTCGTGGTACAGAGCAGCAAGGCGTATAGCACCCAGGAGCGCAGCAGAGTGGGAAACGGTATTGCCCTAACGGACCACACTGAACCGTTACCCTGACAGCACTTCCCTCGGACGACGACATTGCAACGCGGGAGACAATTTTGTAACTTTAACTAAAATATATGTATGTAAGTTAAGTAAAATAAAGTATGATTTGCAGAAGAGCCCCAATGTTTACAAATTTATTGTAACGAACCCTGGACACGGCGAGTATACCTCAGCAATTTATACTTGTAAGAAGCAAGGGCAGCAAAAAGCTTCGTTTCAAAGGATTCCATAGCTTCCAAACCATTCTGAAAAAAACGCGTTTCTAAATGGGAGTCGCTATGTTCCCCACTCTGTTCCCTTTCTACAAGAAACGCTGTAGCCGTAATAATTTGAATTTCCATTTCAAATTTTGAGAGAATGTTTGCTACAATATACACTATCCGACAATGCAAAAAACAGAATTATTACTCGAAAATTTCACACTGAGACGATCCCTTAAGTTATGTATCTCGTTGATATTGAATTTTAATAGATTTTTGGGAGGTGGGTCTATTTTTTTAACCAATTTTCTCAAATCCATACCTATACATCAATATTTCTAAAATGGGTGGCTTCTTATCTTAGTAATAGAATTTAACAAGTCATATTTAACGATCATGTTTCTGACATAATCAATGTTCCTTCAGGCGTTCCACAAGGTAGTCATCTTGGCCCAATTCTGTTCTTGTTATTTATTGATGACATATCATCTGTTGTTAAGTTTTCAAAAGTTTTATTAAATGCTGACGATGTAAAACTTAAAACTTTTTAAAACGTATACTTCAAACAGCGAAAGATGTCAGTTGCAAACAGACTTAAACAACCTAGTT
The DNA here is from genome assembly GCA_037783105.1 of Bactrocera zonata. Taxonomy (NCBI): domain Eukaryota; kingdom Metazoa; phylum Arthropoda; class Insecta; order Diptera; family Tephritidae; genus Bactrocera; species Bactrocera zonata. The sequence continues at coordinate 943,555 of JBAWJQ010001699.1, forward strand.
TCTTGGTGTGATAGAAATGACATGCCATTTAACCTTAAAAAATGTAAAACGATGTGCTTTTCACGTAGATCTGTAGACCCTACTTCATACGCAATACAAAATTTTAGGTTGAAGCAAGTATGCAGTTTTGTTAATCTGGGAGTAACTATGGACCCCAAACTCAATTTTATGCCCCTATTGCGGTTTTCAACCCGACTTAGTCGAATTGAAGTTAAGGCAATTCAACTTCAGATCAACCAAACTTTTTCGGTATTGCGAACTTCAACTAAGTTCAGTCGAAGTATGATTGGCGTTGACAACCTAGGAAAGGGAAATTCGACAGATAGTGAAACAGCTAAAATTTTTTAAACGACATATCTAAACAATTGAATTCAGTTGTCGCTCGGGAAAAAGTGAATAAACATTAAAATAAATAAAAAATGGATATAAGTTTTGATTCATATTACAATGGCGAAATATTGGGGGCAAAATTGATGTACTACGTATACGAAAAAGCCTTCGTGATCACTCAAATCCATTGGAGCTTCCAAATGCAAAGTAAGCCATAGTTTTTTCACAATTGAGTGGCTTTTTAATAATATTTGCTGCAGTTTCATAAATTATTTTCGATTAAATAAAGAATCATTTTGGTTTTTACTGATTGAGATGAAGGAACATTTCCACAAACGTGTGCGAGGAACGGCCATACCTCCTATATTAAAATTATGCGCAACTCTGCGTTTCCTTGCTGACGGTGGTTATCAAAAATGCAGTGGAAATGATTTTAACATTGGGTTGGTGCAAAGTAATTAAAGAGGTTCTAAATATAATTGAACAACGTATTTGTGCCCAATGGATTAAAATTCATATGACTGAAGAGGAGCAAAACGCTTCAAAAGTTTCATTTTCTTCAAAAAGTACTTTCCCGGGAGTAGTTGGTTGCATCGACGGGACTCATCTTCGCATAATTTTACCAAGAAAAGAAGTGCAACATCTTTATCTTAACAGAAAGGGCTAATACAGTTTAAACGTGATGATTGTATGTATAAAATCTGACTTATATTAGAAACAAAATGGTATAATTTCTTAAAATTTTTAGCTTTGTGATTATAAAATGTCTATTCGGTAAGTGGATGCTAGGCATGCAGGCGCAAATCATGACTTTTGTTTTCAATGTTAGCGATTTGAAAGTGCATTTACAGAACAACATACAGAATAACCTTGGATCTTGAGTTCGATGTCTTTTATCTGTACGATTAACTCCACCAATTTTTCGAATTGCTTTTCGTTGTAACTTTATTTTTTCTAAAATTTATAAAAAATATTAATTAAAATTAATTTAACATCAATGAAAATAGTTATTTTACCCGTTCTCCATTTTTCTTTAATATTTTGTTGTATTTCACTGCACGAATGTAGAACTTCAACAGCTATTAAGCAGTCGAAGTTTATTTATATACTAGTCAACCCCACTTGTACAGGGTTGAAAACCGATCGATCATACTTCAACCGCAATTTTTTTTTGACGGATTGAGTTGAAGTCGGCAATACCGAATTTTTAAACTTCGACTGAAATGCAGTTGGGTTGAAAACCGCAATAGGGGCATTAATCTTCACGCATCTTCCACGGTTTTTAAAGCTAAAGGTGCTCTTAGTTTTGTTAAACGTTGGTCTAAAGAATTTAGAGAACCGCTTGCCACAAAAATTCTTTTTACATCTCTGGTGAGGCCTATATTAGAGTATGCTTCTGTTATTTGGAACCCTAGTTACCAAGTCCATTCAGATAAGTTAGAGTCCGTTCAAAAACAATTTTTACTTTTTGCCTTAAATCATTTGCCTTGGGATTCCAGTTTAAATCTTCCCCCTTACATTAACCGCTTAAAACTTATAAATCTCCCGACACTCGCTAGTAGTAGGGAGATGCTTGGTATAATATTTCTTGTAAAACTCATGAATGGGTCAGTCTATAGCCCATCTGTCTTATCTGATATTAATTTTAACGTTCCCGCTCGCTCTACCAGGCAGTTTAGACCCTTACTTTTAAAATTTTCTGGAACAAATTTTGAGTTAAACGAACCATTCCGCCATATATGTCATGATTTCAATTCTCATTCCAGCACATTTGATCTAACAGACTCACTCTTTACCATTAAAAAAATTATCTTATCTACCCTTAACAAGTAACATTTAAAAATTATAAACATTAATTTAATTCTTAATTTTGGCTGTTGAAATATTTGTTTCTGTAGCTGAGCAGCTTAAGATCGCAACGCTTAAAACTCTCTTGCCTTTTATGACTCGGCTTATTCCGCTCGTTCGCGGATTGCGCCCTTCGCATCGGTTGGGCGGGAGGAGGGTAATCGTTGGGTATTATTATATCAGGTCTACTTCTGCTTTCTAGAAGCACATAGATTAATACAATGCGTTGATCAGCGCTCCAACGCATAAATGCATTCAGCACTTACGAGTATACCTTGTTGAACCGAAGTATAAATGTATTCTGCACTTATACCATGGTTCCAATTGGTTCAGGTGGATAGGGACACCTGCCCAGCAGCGCATGAAGCGACTGCAGCTGTGGTTTCGGGAGAGCAAAGCGCGTCCCCCAATGAACCCATCTCGGCTGGACAGGCTGGGACCACCGCCGCAAACATAGATGGAAGCAGCAAGCTCCCGAACGAGCAGGATGTCATGCCAACCACCCAAGAGCTCCTGGAGGGCCTGGAGATGCAGGTTGATGAAGAGACAGCGGACGAGGACCTATCTCTCATCGAGCCCATATTATAAGCTCCGGAACCGGCATAGAAGTGGCCCAGGTGAACCTACATCACGCATCGGCGGCCTCGGCGGTCATCGTGAAGAGGTTCATCTCGGATAACCTGGGCATCCTTCTAATCCAGGAACCTTGGGTGTTCAAAGGAGAGGTAAGAGGCCTCAACTCGAGGAAAAGCAAGGTAATCTGGGATCTCTCTAGCGAGAGACCCCGTTCTTGTATAGTCGTTAGAGCCGATATAGACTTTTTCTGTATTTCAGGGTTCCTAACGCAAGACCTAGTGGCGGTGCAAGTGAAGGACAAGGAAGGGTCGGACTTCGTCCTCGCATCCGCTTACTTCCCGGGAGAGACAGCTACAGCACCCCCCCCCCCCCATCTATAATCAGTCTGGTGGAATATTGTGACGCCAACGATCTTCCACTGACTATAGGATGCGATGCCAATGCGCATCACTTAGAATGGGGCAGCACGGATTGCAACGCGAGGGGTGAGTCACTACTTGGATTTATAACTGGCAATAACATTAACATAGAGAATGTAGGTTGTGAGCCAACCTTCGTAACTAGTGTTCGCAGTGAAGTCCTAGATATTACCCTGAGCAATGTCAACATGATCGGGCTGATCTCACAGTGGCGGGTGTCAAAAGAGCCATCACTGTCAGATCACAGGATCATTCGTTTTGCTATAAGGGTGACAGTCGGGGACCGATCTCCGACCCGTATACCTAGAAATACTAACTGGGGTATCTTCAAAGAAACCCTAAGCATGAATATAAGTGCAGTGAGGCAGGCGGGTATTAGATCGACCACGGCTGGACTGGAGAGCAAACTGGAAGCGATAAACCAGTCCATTGTGGACGCCTATCACCGTGCCTGTCCACTGAAAACGACCACCAGCAAACAAAGCTGCCCCTGGTGGTCCAGCAAACTTTCATCCCTCAGACTAAGGGTGCGTAGGCTATTCAACAAAGCCAAGCGCACTGGTAGCTGGGAGGATTATAAACGGCACCTAACAGCCTACAATAAGGAGATTAGGCTTGCCAAGTCTAACAGCTTCAAGAAATTCTGTGATAGCGTCTCCTCGACCCCGGAGGCAGCAAGACTGCACAAGGCGTTGTCGAAAGGTAAGACGGACACAGTTTTCTCCCTTAAAAGACAGGATGGGACCTACACGACAAGCGCGGAGGAGAGGGCAGTAACACTCCTACAAACGCACTTCCCGGAGACGGTTCAAGCTGACCTAACCCCAACACCGGTCACACGTAGGCCGGATCGCTCAGACTGGCTGACTGCAAGGAACCTGTTCACTGCAGACTCAGTCAGGTGGGCACTGGCCTCCTTCTCAAGCTACAAGTCACCGGGAGTGGACGGCGTCTTCCCGGCCCTTCTGCAGCAAGGTATGGACATCCTCCTACCACACCTGCTAGGGCTGATGAGAGACAGCCTGGCGTTGTCGCATATCCCTGAACCATGGAGGATTGCCAAAGTAATCTTCATCCCCAAGATAGGAAGGAGGGACTATTCGCTGGCCAAATCGTTCCGGCCTATAAGTCTGACCTCCTTTATGCTGAAGGGGATGGAAAAAGTAATAGACAATCATATCAGATCAGAGGCGCTGAAGACCGCACCCTTACATGCCGGGCAACACGCGTACAGAGCGGGTAGATCCACAAACTCTGCTCTGTACCAACTCACGTCCGAGCTACAAGATTCGCTGGATAACGGCGAGGTTGCGATCTGCGCCTTCCTTGACATTGAAGGTGCCTTTGATAATGCGTCTCATACTAGCGTTATCAAGGCACTCGAGAGAAGGAACGTCAACCCCCAGATACGCAGATGGATAGAAGCCCTTCTGCGCACTAGGGTTGCAGAAACAACAGTGGGTAACAGTAAGATTCGTCTGGGCACCACGAGGGGATGCCCACAGGGTGGAGTACTGTCCCCTCTGCTTTGGAGCCTGATAGTAGACGAACTACTAGAATTACTCACAAGCAATGGAATCCGCTGTCAAGGGTATGCGGATGACATTGTCATAATGGCGAGAGGCAAATTTGAGAACACCCTCTGCGACATTGTTCAAAGGGGCTTAAACTTGGCGAAAGGATGGTGCAGCACGGTAGGGCTAAACATCAATCCAGCAAAGACCACCGTGATCCCATTCACCAAGCGGAGATCTCTTCCGGGCCTGAAGTCCCTAACAATTGGAGGTACAGTGGTAGAAATGTCTAAGGAGGTCAAATACCTTGGCCTCAACTTAGACTCAATGCTGAAATGGAATAGGCATTTGGACCTAACGCTGTCCAAAGCAACTAGAGCACTCATGATTTGCAGACGTCTGGCCGGTAGATCATGGGGATGCAAGCCAAGTATCATAAGATGGCTGTACACCATGGTTGTAAGGCCCATAGTCACCTACGGAGCGGTTGCCTGGGCCACCAAGGCTGCGCAGCCCTCTGTGATACAGAAACTGTCAAAGCTGCAAAGACTTGCATGTGTCTGTGCCTCGGGAGCAATGCGCACATGCCCCACGATGGCACTGGAAGTCATCCTAGAGCTTACACCGCTACATCAGGTGATAAAGCTAGCAGCAAAGCACACACTGTTACAGATCTCAGCAGAAGGCTACGGAAGAGGGAAAATAATGTCCTCCAGACAGATGGGCGCTCTAGCGGAAAGCACACCGCTAGCCCTCTTCCCAAGAGACGGCACAATAAGGAAAATAAACCTTAAGAAAAAATTCAACGTAACTCTAGGCAGCAAGAAGGAATGGAACGATTCCACGCTGGAAAGGCTGCTAGAAGATAGTACCATTCAGTGGTACACTGATGGCTCGAAAACACCGGAAGGTATTGGAGCGGGTATTGCGGGACCGCGGACTAAGCTGTCCATACCCATGGGTCGCTTCCCAAGCATCTTCCAGGCTGAAGTTCTTGCCATCAGTCAATGCGCCGAAATCAACCTTAGCCGCAACTATCGCAATCAGCGCATAGCAATTTTCAGCGATAGCCAAGCGGCACTAAAGGCGATCTTATCATATGAGACCAGATCGCGTTTAGTCGAAGAGTGCATAGAAAGGCTTAACCGCCTGTCCTTGTGCAACCGGGTGCACCTAATTTGGGTACCGGGACACAGGGGAGTAGAAGGGAATGTGAAGGCCGACGAACTGGCTCGCAAGGCGGCAGCGTCCAGGATGTTGGGACCAGAGCCGTATATGGCAGTAGGACCCCACACTCTTAAGAAGCTGCTCCGCACGGAGGAGAGAGAGGAAAGAGAGCAGTACTGGCGGCAGGCAGCAGGCATGAGCCACGCCAAGCTGCTCCTAGGCGGGTACAACCTCTCCAGGTTTAAAGAAGTAATTAACCTCCCCCGTGAGAAACTTCGTCTCCTTGTCGCAGTCTACACAGGGCACTGCAAGCTCAGGAAGCACCTGTCCAACTTGGGCATGGGCTCCAATGCAAGCTGCCGGTTCTGCGAGCTGGAACAGGAGACACCAGTACATATACATCCCATATACATATGTGCTATATACATATGTACATATGTAAAATGATTTTATTTTTTTTTTTTATCAGACCTTATACTCGTATCGAATATGTCGGTCAGTGAATGAGTTGTATATATAATACATATATACATACTATATATAATTACTTTTATTCCGATCCTCTGGAACTTAGCTCTTCCGTGCACAGCAATCTGTAGGAAGAGGCTCAAGGCCCTGGATTCCATCTATATCAGCGGGGATCACATCACCACCCTAGCACCTGGCAAACTACTGGAACTATTCAGGCTGCTGGGGCTCTGGGAGGTCATGTGATATAGGAAAGGGCACAATAGACCCTAGGTCGCGGTGCAGAACCTCAATTTTTAATCTAATCTAATCTAATCTAGGGACACCTTAGCCGCCTTGGTCGGGTACGAGGCTGACTTAAAACCTCTGCCATACTTTGGGTCCGGCACCCGGTCGCAATGAGGCTTCACATTGGACTGAAGTTTTTCAACCCTGCCTGCATTTAGGTTCAAACTACAGCCATCACGAATCTCCACAAAGGGTCAAACCCAATGAGCAGATTTGAGTAAACTCCAAGGGCTAACTGGTCCCCGTGGTACCAAGTTAAAGTCTCTGCTGAGACCTTGTAGCTTTTGCTACTACCAGTTGAGCTCCCAAAATCCCAAACTCAATGCCTTTATATTATGAATTAATATAAAGTCTATAATATCATTTCAAGCTGAGTATTATAGCACTATTTCTGACATAGACTATGCTGACATTTTCAAACAGACCTAATTGACAGACATAGTGCATATGGATTTTAGTCGTCTCTTACGACAGGCATGCAGGGGGATTCACTGTTGACAGTCATAACTTCGAAGCTGTAGAAAATTTCGTCCATCTTGGAAGCAGCATTAATAGAAACAATAATGTCAGCCTTGAAATCCAACGCAGGATAACTCTTGCCAACAGGTGCTATTTCGGATTGAGTAGGCAATTGAGAAGAAAAGTCCTCTCTCGACGAACAAAAATAAAACTCTATAAGTCACTCAATATTCTCGTCCTGCTATATGGTGCAGAGACATGGACAATGACAACATCTGATCTATGTCGACGTTACGAGCCTTGGAGAGAAAAGTTCTGCGAAAGATAATGTTGTGTACCGAAGTTGAAGTAGAAATTGGCTGAGTAGGTTCGGAGTTATGTGGTTTCCACTCAATGTGTACGGTAACTCACTCATCGTCCAATTTCGACACTGGCTCATATAAAGCCCTCGCGCTTGAAGCAATTTATAACAAAACAGTTATACGGGGAAAAGTTGGGGTTGTAATCCGATTTCAACCATTTTCACACTTTTGTTAAGGTTAATAATAGGATTTGCTTTAAGTAAATATAGTTATTGTAGCTCTAATGTTTTAGGATATGTACATTAAACGTATTAAAACGCGGAGCCTCGCACATTTTTTTTTTTTAATTTTTAGTCCGCTGGTACCCATTGCTACAATCCTCTATACCAAATTATAGGTTTATATATTAATAAGGTGCTTAGTTATGGCATTTTATAATTTTTCTATTAGGGAAGTGGTAGTGGTGCGATTACGTCCATCTGCGCACCCGTCCTCACTTTTTTGCCAAGAGACCGGTGTACCAAGTTTCATTACGGTATTTCAATTTTTACCCATTTTATCGCTTGCACGGACGGTTGGACGACTTCCATAACTTGAACTCTTGAATTGATAATAACCTTTAGTAGTAACATTTCATACAAAATTTCTTCCATAAATCAAACTTGTATATTGGCTCGTGATTCTCTAAGTCGCATTCTTCGGGGAAATCTCACTGTGTAAATAGCTGCTTACGTAGTAGTCGCCACGCGTATTTATTCCTTCAAATGTTACTAACAGATTATATTAAAATTATTCAACCGTCATCCAAAAATTATCTAACGCATTCCTTTACAATTTTGAATTCCTATTTAACGACCAATATTAATACAACTGACAATCCCTACAATGCACTAAATAGACTAGAATCTCTTTTCACTGTAACAAACAAGTAAAAAATTATGTTCGGCCAAAAATTACATAATAAATGTTTTATGTACATCTATATTTTATAGTATTTTGAAACATTTTATGTTTTAATGAAAACTTCTATAACTCGAAGTCTCTCTAACTCAAAGTTTTAATGTGGATTGTGCTGATTCGAGTTAGGGAAGTTCAACTGTATTTATAACAACGTATCTATCTCGATTAGTTGTACGAGTACGTGATACGGACAACCGTTAGGTGAACAAAACTGTTATACTCTGTAACAACATGATGCAATGATATAAAGAGCACATCAAACTAGAAAGTGAAAAAGAGTTATTAACGTAAACGGACAATAATATTGATCGAAAAATAATTGTAGCATTCTGAGAAAAGAGGTATGGTTGATATACGAAAAATATGGCATAAATGATTGCAAAGATTAGGGGTATTGTAGCGCTGTCAGCGCGATTTCCAAGCATTGAAGTTGTCACGGAAGGCATTCTCCGGAATAGTCTTGAGAGCCGAGGTGCATGATGGTTGGATCCTTCTTTATCGGCCTTTTCAGGCAAGGAAACAAAAAAGTCTGAGAGCCACATCTGGGCTGTAGGACGGCTGCGAAAACGTTGGGATGCCGGCCTTGCTGAGGTAGCTGTTCACAAGAAAGGCGGAGTGAACCGGGACATTATCGTGGTGAGATTTCCAATCGGCTGCGATGTCTTGTCGGACCCGATTGATCCTTCATTTGAGTCTCTTAAGGACTTCCACGTAAAACTTGGCGTTGACAGTTTGTCTAGGAGGAACAAATTCATGGTGAACGATGCCTTTGATGTCAAAAGATACCATTGTCCATTGCATAGAACTGCATTTTTGACTTGCACCACTCACAGAAACACGTCGCGCGAAAATCTTTATCCGAATTCTCCAAGTGCTCGTTCGTTAGCTAATGAGTTCCCACACCAAAAGCTCCGTCAGGATCGAGAAGGACCTTTCCGAGTCGTTCGATACCAAACGAGGTTTCGGAAAAGGCGACTCTCTATCGTGCGGCTTCTTCAATGATATTGATATCATCGGCCTCACCACCCTCTGCTTTCTCCAGACTGGACAAGGAAGCAAAGCAAATGGGTCTGGCAGTGAACGAGGGCAAGACGAAACATCTCCTATCATCAAACAAACAGTCGACTTGGCTCTCACGTCACTGTTGATACGCATTATAACTTTTGCCGACAGGTGCTACTTCGGACTGAGTAGGTAATTAAGAAGTAAAGTCCTCTCTCGACGGACAAAAACCAAACTCTATAAGTTACTCATAACTCCCGTCCTGCTATATAGTGCAGAGGCTTGGACGATGACAACAACTGATGAGTCGACGTTGCGGGTTTTCGAGAGAAAAGTTCTGCGAAAGGTTTATGGTCAAGATAGCAATCCCTGAGGGAGTAATGAAGATCAAAAATGAAAAATGTGTGATCTTTTCGGTTTATTGTTGTTCTGATGAACCACTTTCATCCATGCAAAATTGGATCAATAAGAAAAAATAATTAAGCCGACAACGCCTATTCGGACTAAAAGGAAAATAGCAGTACAAAGGAACCTCAAGCATTATTATGGATCTCAAAAGTAAGAGAAACTGGAAATCTTTGAATTTTCGCTAAGTTTTTACTTTCCACATGAACTATCGATGTATTTATTCTCAAACTAAAGCTAAAGAGAAAAAATTTTAACTTTGGTTGCCTTGATTAAGTTTTTCATGCAAGTACATTATTCCGTTCGTTCAGTTTGTATGACAGCTATATGTTAAAGTGGTTCGATATCGGCCATTCATCCAAATAAGCAGCTTTTTGGTGATAAAAGGACGGGTGCAAAATTTCAGAACGTTATCTTAAAACAATGCTGGTCAATAGGTTAGACGCACGTTTACTTGCATTACAATTGCTTAAATATTTATTATTTTAATGATGAATGATAAATAATGATAATTTAAAAATAATATCAAAATTGTGTGTTTTCAAACATTTTCTTAAAACTACTCAAAAAAAGGTGCCTTTTATAGAATAGACGCACATACGCTTTTAAATTTTTTATAAGAAAAATTTTTTTTAACTTAAATTTTTAGTTCGTAAAACTATTTGATTTATTACGTATAGAACTAAAAAAATAATAATTTCAGTAATGAAATTCCTTTATTAATAATAACTTCATATATCCGGTCATTCATAGAATGATACAGGGAATCTATGTGTTCAAGGAAATATCCCTCCAAGCGTCTCTAATAGCTGCAGTAAATGATTCCTTATCTCCGTATTGCTTTCCTCCTTCGTATACCTTCCGTGTTAGCCAGCCCCAAACATTTTCAATTATGTTAGGATCTAGAGAATATGGTGGCCAGGTCATTACATTAACGTTTTGACTCGAAATAAACGACTTTACTACCCGGGCGTTATGAAAAATCCAAGGAATTGGTCCAAAGAGATCTCTTAATTGTGGAAATACGGACTTCGACAATGTTTTGATGCGAGCGCCGTTCATCTTCTGATCGATAAAAACCATAAAACGTGATGGCACCCCACACCCTGACTCCACCTTCCCGGCTGTGGTGACGACTTAAATATAACTCATCTTTCCGCAAATCGTGATAATAGTATTGAAAGCCATAAGGGCCATCTAAATTAAAACGTTTTTCATCAGTAAAGACCACTGTACGCCAATCATTAAATCGCGTGCCTGATTGAACAGTCCACGTCAAGTATTCTTTCACGAATTGAAGTCATTTTTCTTTGCGTAGTTCATTCAGAGGTGGTTTTTTCTTGATTTTTAAGTGCTTTAGGTGTTTTGCATTTCTGATTGTACGCGGAATCTTAGCTGCAGACTTAGTCAAATTTGAAGCAATTCTAAAAATTTTGCATACTGATTGTTCAGATAGGGCTTCCTTTTTTCCTTTAAAGTATTTTCCATATTCCTCTGGATCCTTATATATCTATCAACGGTTCTGGAACTGCGTTTTATCTGTTTGGCGATGTTTCGATTGGATAGTCCTTGGGAGCGAAAAAAATCTATTTTTTCACGTTCCAATGAGCTCAGAATAGAAGCTTTTTCCATTATTACTTTAAATGTAGCTCGAAAACAATTTGTTAGTGTATTTTTGGTATTTTCTCAATAGAAAAACCTGCACTTGTTTACGCAAGACAAAGAAATGTAAAGTGCGTCTATTTCATGCGCACGTGATTGCCGTAGACATTTCTGGAATCTTCGAATGTACAGTTATTTTTTCGCAAATCAACCAACTATGAGTAAATATTTTTCGGACAAGATTCCATCTTTGACAAGAAAAACATTTTGGACAATAAGAACAAGCATGATTATAAATACAACAATTTATTAAAAAAAAACGTTGGTGCGTCTAACCTAAGACCAGCAGTGTATACAGACGGGCGGATAAATAGACGGATATGGCTAAATCGACTCAGCTCGTTTATTTGATCACTGGCCAGGTAATGATAAGAATAATTTTCGCTATGGAAGTTTTGCAAATTTGGTAAAAGGCAACACTTTGCAAACTGTTCTAAAACCAACCAAGTGGAAGCATTGAAACTATGATTTCGAACTTTATACAATGTATGGAACAACTTATGCCAAAAATGAAAAATTCAGACCGCAAATGTAAAAAGAAAAATGATTAAGGGTACAAATCAATTATAAGCTACACCTATCTTTACAAAATCGCGCTAGTCACTTAAGCCTGGCGTCTATATAATGTCCATCACGTTTTAAAATTAAGACTTTGGTGATTCCAACGCAAAGCATATGTATTAGGATCGAGTCTAATCATAACTTTGACTACTGGAGAGATTTATGCCCCTATTGCAGTTTTCAACCCAACTGCATTTCAGTCGAAGTTTAAAAATTCAGTATTGCCAACTTCAACTCAATCCATCAAAAAAAATTACGGTTGAAGTATGATTCAACTTTTTTTGGTATAGCGGTTTTCAACATTGTATAAGTGGGGCTGACTAGTACATATGTATGTATGTAAATAAACTTCGACTGCTTAATAGCAGTTGAAGTTCAACATTCGTGCAGTGAAATACAAAAAAATATTAAAGAAAAATGGAGAACAGGTAAAATAACTATTTCAAGTAATGTAAAATTAATTTTAATTAATATTTTTTTATAAATTTTTAGAAAAAATAAAGTTAAAACAAAAAAGAAATTCGAAAAATTGGTGGAGTTAATGGAGAATATTCCAGAAGTAGGAAGAGGAAAGCCACAATTTGGAAACAATAAATTCAAAATCAAGGAATTGTGGGAGAGTGTGGCACTGCAGTTAAATTGTTTAGGGCCACCAAGCAGAACTGCCTACGAATGGGGACGAGTAAGTTATGGTTATGACAGGAAAAATATTAACTAAAAATAAAATTGTTTTTATTAGGTGTGGATTCACTATAAGGCAAATCTAAAGAAAAAACTTGCCAACAACAGGAATAACTACCTTGCGACTGGTGTACCATAGTTTAAGTTTACATTAAAAAAGTGATATTGTTATTTAATGAATTTATTTAAATAAAATGTAAATATATGCCTGAATAAATAGCACATTAGAAAGAATAAATGAAATTTAATATTTTAATTATTTAGAGGGAAGTCATAATATTATTGCGAATTATTGGAGCCGTATCTAGCCGTAGCTTTGGGTGAAGAAGCTTCCGCCAAGCGATAAGGCGTGATTAAAAATTTGTGCAGAGGATAGCCAGCGTCGCCTAATCCACATACCGAATAGACATTTTATAATCACAAAGCTAAAAATTTTAAGAAATTATACCATTTTGTTTCTAATATAAGTCAGATTTTATACATACAATCATCACGATTAAACTGAAGTAGCCCTTTCTGTTAAGATAAAGATGTTGCACTTCTTTTCTTGGTGAAATTATGCGAACATGAGTCCCGTCGATGCAACCAACTACTCCCGGGAAAGCACTTTTTGAATAAAATGAAACTTTTCCTCAGTCATTTGAATTTTAATCCATTGGGTACAAATACGTTGTTCAATTATATTTAGAACCTCTTTAATTACTTTGCACCAACCCAATGTTAAAATCATTTCCACTGCATTTTTGATAACCACCGTCAGCAAGGAAACGCAGAGTTGCGCATAATTTTAATATAGGAGGTATGGCCGTTCCTCGCACACGTTTGTGGAATTGTTCCTTCATCTCATTCAGTAAAAACAAAATGATCCTTTATTTAATCGAAAATAACTTATGAATCTGCCACAATTATTTTTAAAAAGCCACTCAATTGTGAAAAAACTATGGCTTACTTTGCATTTGGAAGCTCCAATGGATTTGAGTGATCACGAAGGCTTTTTCGTATACGTAGTACATCAATTTTGCCCCCAATATTTTCGTCATTGTAATATACATAAATCAAAACTTATATCCATTTTTTATTTATTTTAATGTTTATTCACTTTTTCTCGAACGACAACTGAATTCAATTGTTTAAATATACCGTTTAAAAATTTTTAGCTGTTTCACTATCTGTCAAATTTCCCTTTCCTAGGTTGGCAACGCCAATCATACTTCGACTGAACTTAGTTGAAGTTCGCAATACCGAAAGAGTTTGGTTGATCTGAAGTTGAATTGCCTTAACTTCAATTCGACCAATTCGGGTTGAAAACCGCAATAGGGGCTTTAATCGATTTTGCTATAACAAAAAATATTAATTCATCACTTGTACCAAAACTGACTTATCTTTTGATCAATCGTCTTCACTGGTAACATTATGCGAACATAAAAGCATAATACTTGTATAAATAAATTCAAAGCATAAGCGAACTTAATAATATTATCTTTTATGAAGACCTTTTTTATTTTCATCAGTTAGTGGGAATGACAGCTACATATGTGCTGTGTGGTGCAGTACTAGTTTGCGTATATTTAGACGGACTTAGCTAAATCGGTAGATGTGTAGATGTATACACCGGTATTTTCTTTCGGATGCTGCAAACTTCGAGACAAACTTAATATACCCTGTTCTAGGTATAATAATAAGGCTCCTGGCTTAAAAAAATACCTAATGATGAAATAAAAAAACTAGTAACCGAAAACAATGCGAGCTAGGCTTAAATGGTAGGTAAATTCCTTTGACTCAGCTGTAATTTCAGTGTGAATGGAATACAATTTGAAAATTTTATAGAGAAATTGTGTACAAATTCAAAAAAAAAGCAAAACTCTCCTTGAAAGCCCAAAAACACATTAAGCCACCACAATAAAGCTAACTAACTATAAAAGTGAGTGGTAATTAAACTCGAAGTGAAGAGGACAACGAAATTTGCTTTACAAACCGCATAAAAAGGTATTTAGCCTAACTGCCTAAAATGACTTTAAGTTGACTTAAGTAATAGCCCTCATCTTGCATTTTAATGCAAGTTTTAATCCACATTTATGGAAGCAGTTAATAATAAATATATATAAACGCGGAAAGTTTTAACACAGCCGTATTTCAACAGAACAATATGCTTCCTCCCTGTTTTCCACAATATTTTAAAAGTATTGCCAAAGTACAGTATTGCCAAAGTATTGTCTGCTTTATTCCATGAAAATAATATAATTATTCGGATTTTGTACAGTCCCAGGTAAAAACAATTTCATATGTGATGAAGGACCGATAAAGGCTGGTGTAATTCAGGGCAGTTTGCTAGGCCCAACTCTATACATATGTCCTATAAGTAAATATCTCTACAAGTAAAATTGTAATTTCATCCCCTTTTGCGGATGACACAGCCCTATTATGGAGTTATAAACGCTATATGGGAGTGTCCAAAGTGTTAGTAAAAAATTGGCTTTTGTTGAAAAATGGCTAGCCAGCGAATAAATGTGAATGGGCGAAAGTGCAAGCACGTTAGATTTGGCTAAGCAAAATAATAGTATGAAAATTAGAACAGCCAATTAAAACCGACTTATTCTTATTTCTAGGTTTACGGAGGAAGTAGAGAATAACAGAAATAAATAAAAACTTTGACTTCGGGGTATCCAAACCATTTAAAAAGGAGAGATCAACCACACTTGAGCTTGTTTAGTTTTGAATTCATTTTATCATGTATTTTAAGGCAGTTTATATCAAAATCAAAGATAACGGAGTAAAATATATTGTGGATATTAAAAAAATCACTTTAATATTTCGAGATTTTATATATTAAAGATAATCTCCTTGCTAACTGAAAAAAATACATTTTTATTTCGCTCTTGAAGGCCGACTCATATTCCAATTTTCACTATATGTTTAATATTACCATATACAATACTATGCCCTCTGTTATCCGTACTGCAACTGCTATCTTAATTACTTCTTTCTTACCCATTGTGGAAGTTATAAAGCAGTTACCATTTTGTATGTATCTATCACACGAATAGAAAAGCATTAAATGAATTTCTTTATTATTGATAAATCTATTTAAATATACATATATTTGTATTTCATATAAAGGGTGATTTTTTTGAGGTTAGGATTTTCATGCATTAGTATTTGACAGATCACGTGGGATTTCAGACATGGTGTCAAAGAGAAAGATGCTCAGTATGCTTTGACATTTCATCATGAATAGACTTACTAACGAGCAACGCTTGCAAATCATTGAATTTTATTACCAAAATCAGTGTTCGGTTCGAAATGTGTTTATCGACAAATTTTGTTCAGCGATGAGGCTCATTTCTGGTTGAATGGCTACGTAAATAAGCAAAATTGCCGCATTTGGGGTGAAGAGCAACCAGAAGCCGTTCAAGAACTGCCCATGCATCCCGAAAAATGCACTGTTTGGTGTGGTTTGTACGCTGGTGGAATCATTGGACCGTATTTTTTCAAAGATGCTGTTGGACGCAACGTTACGGTGAATGGCGATCGCTATCGTTCGATGCTAACAAACTTTTTGTTGCCAAAAATGGAAGAACTGAACTTGGTTGACATGTGGTTTCAACAAGATGGCGCTACATGCCACACAGCTCGCGATTCTATTGCCATTTTGAGGGAAAACTTCGGACAACAATTCATCTCAAGAAATGGACCCGTAAGTTGGCCACCAAGATCATGCGATTTAACGCCTTTAGACTATTTTTTGTGGGGCTACGTCAAGTCTAAAGTCTACAGAAATAAGCCAGCAACTATTCCAGCTTTGGAAGACAACATTTCCGAAGAAATTCGGGCTATTCCGGCCGAAATGCTCGAAAAAGTTGCCCAAAATTGGACTTTCCGAATGGACCACCTAAGACGCAGCCGCGGTCAACATTTAAATGAAATTATCTTCAAAAAGTAAATGTCATGAACCAATCTAACGTTTCAAATAAAGAACCGATGAGATTTTGCAAATTTTATGCGTTTTTTTTTAAAAAAAGTTATCAAGCTCTTAAAAAATCACCCTTTACATACATACCCCCAAACATTTTGTAAGACGGCGAGAATCGCAATGTATTCGGTTTTTATGATTAAATATGAGTCCTTAAAATGCTACTCCCATTAATAGTCAATCCAACACTTCATCAAATTAGGCTCTCTATGAGACATACACCTGCATTTTTGTATATGTTGGTACATACTTATATGCATCTGAACTTTCCGATGCTATTATAAACACAGACATATTAATGTGCCTATCGAGCAATCAATAAAAATCCAGCACGTAGTTTTCGGTAATAGAGGCTATTTAGCAGAAGCGTAAAACGACACTTAAAAAGCAAGTACCATTAGTATAAGTATGTACGCATAAATATTTATACCCTGAACAGCATAGATTATGTTTGCAACGAAGTTTGTAACACCCAAAAGGAAGCGTCGGTGACCCTATAAAATATAAAATATAGACCAACTGAGTTGATTTAGTCATATCCGTCTGCCTGTCTGTCCGTCTGTATATACGAAAACTATAAGTTTTTGGATATCGTATTTTTCTTCTCAAGATGCTGCTCATTTGCTGGAACCGATAATATCAGATCACTTTAGCATATAACATAGTTGCCAACAAACTGGCTTATCAATATTAAGTTCTTAAATGAAAAACTGCTTTAATTGATGAAACGTTCTCCGTTGGATGCAAACTGTAGGGCGGTCACGTTTTCACATTTTGTTGTAATTACATATACATAGTTGCTATAAGAAATCCTCCTGTGAAGGGTGTTATAGCTTCGGTGCAACCGAAGTTAACGTTTTTTCCTGTCTTTGTACCTATTATTTAATAGCATATAATACATCTTCATCGTACTCCCTCCAATAAAATGTCGAGTATTTTGTGTAATATTTTCACAAGATTACTCGGGTATTCCAACAACATAAATCAGCGTAAATTGAGATATTATTTGGGTGAAGTGTCCATTAAAATATGAAGAGCGAAACATTTGAAGCACAGCATTTTTATTTATTTTTAAACTAAGTAAAAAGTTTTTAATAACATGCGAAATTTCATCATTTGGACTATGATCTAATCGAGATGGTTTCCAAGTAAAAAAGTTTTAAACGTATGTGTTCGCTTCAAAACGGGATATTTCTAGAAATCCACTGTTCTACACTTGGAATGAATCACCATCAGCAAAGAATTGATTCATCAATTTTTACGATCAACACGTCAAAGAAAACAATGAAATTGTTGCTTGAGAATCGATGATTAACATTCACAGATCTTACAGACATCGTTGGAATATTAGAAGGAACAGTGAAACCCATTTTGAAAGATCACTTGGGCTTAAGAAAAATGAAAGCACGATTGGTTCCAAAATCCTTAAATTTTGTAAAAAAAAGACAGCGTGGCGTTAACGTCTGTGAAACAATGCTTTTTGACTACCAGGATGTCATGAAACATTTTATCACTGGCGATGAGTCTGGGATATATGATTATGACCCGGTAAGAGACGATCAATCGGCCGAATATCGTGCTAAAGGAGAGCCGAAGACATAAAACCTCGTCAAAGAATGTCAAAAATCGGTCAAATCAATTATAGTGGTAGTTTTCTTCGATTATCGAGGTGTGGTGCGCTCCGAATTCCAAATTGTTAACTAGGAATTTTATTTAAGTGTTATGCGCGAAGCTATTCATAAAAGGAAGCCGGAATTGTGGACCGGTCTTTGGTTTTGTACCACGATAATGTAAATCGCATACTGCATTGATTTTTCGTAAGTTAAGTTCGCCAATTTTTCAACTAACATCGTGTGCCAACCACGGTATTCGCCTGTTTTAGCTCCGTTTGACCGTGTTTTGTGTCAATTGAAGACATTAAACGTGAATGCTACTTCAGAAATTTACTTTAACTACTGTTTCGAGGATTGGCAACAACGTTGGCACAAATTTATTGGGACCAACGGGGATTTCTTTGAGAGGGACGACATAGATTTTGAAAAAAAAATAAGGGCTTCATGAACAAAGTTTTACTATTTTTTTGCTTTTAGTAGCATTTACTTTAAAGTTGTTGTATTTCATACGATATAACTTGTATTTTCTTTTTTAAGATACCTCCCATTTGCTCTAATTACGTAAGCAATTATGCGTACGAAGGAATTTCGTCGCTAATTATAACAAAAGTCGAGCAGAGGAGAGAACGATTGAAGATCGAATCAGTATTTAGAGCGATTTTCCCATCATTAAGCAGATGCATGCAAATTAAACTGTAAACCGTAAGCGGTCACAACTGACCATCGAGTGGTCAACAAACAGACCAGTAAATTAATCAAGCAAAACAGACCTTTTTATGCAAGTTTTGCTTTTTTTGCAGTTTCTTGTGCTACAGTTTTTGCTTTCCGCTTTAAAACTTGTACAGCAAATAGTTTTGAAATCATTTGTCATATTTTCCCCCGTTCTTCATTATTGACTATGCATTCTGCTTTACATTAAATTTAAAAAGCCGCTGGCTTTCACGCCTACTGCTCTCGGAAAGTCCCCTCGTCATCAATATGCAGTCGGGTGGAAACACGCCACGAACGCTGGTCAGCACTTCTTATGGCACGCCATTTGCATGGCACCGAGGATGAACGCATTAAGATTGGATTGCCACAGGCTATCGGAGAATAACGAAAAAGTGTTAATTACCCAACTATTGAAAAACTCGTACACGGTAGCTTGAATGCAAGAAGTACAAATCGAATGAGTTAATTAAGGCCGGAAATCTCGGAAAGATGGTGGCTACTGTTTGCAAATCTTACATACTTATTTATGTAAATATTTGCATACATACAAATGTTCCAATACTTTTTTCATTTTCAGATCAATCGTATCTATTAGAATAAAACATTTATACGCTAGTCGAGTGCATTGTGCTTGTTGACTACAGGCGTCTTAAGATGAGCATGCAGCTATTATTAACTGTAAAAATGTCATGGGACAAAAAAAACGATTTCAAAACGTTTAATTAAAGAAATCGCCTGAAAAATGTCAAAATATCTGAAACAACCTTTAGTTCTGAACGACTTTTTTAGCTCTACTTTGACCGGAAAGAACTGTGAAACAGAATTTTAGAGTAATTTTTTTATAGACTACGACAACCTTCAGATCAACGAATCAGAAATAACTGCATTATGAAGAAAAAGATAAGTTTGAGTACGCGAGTCCATATCGAATTGGCAGGCATTCAAGATGTAAAAATATTTAAAACGACGTTGTTGGAAGGTAGGCAACTAGGAGGGACTTTCGGTATTTCCAAGCAGAAAAAGGCCCTCACGATAAAAGATGAACTGAGACATGAGGAAAAGAAAACAAGAGTCAGGTACTGGTACATACATTTGTAATGGAACTAGACAACACAAGAAAAATTTATACTATTATTAACTTTAAATTATTTTATTTAGCAATTAAGAATACATACATAAATTTCTTACAGGACAGTCCACACTGCGGAAACGCATGCACAAAACAGGAATGAGCTCTGACGAAACTTGTCGCTTCTGAGAGCTAAAACCCGAGACGCTGGCTCTGGGCTCTCAGTAGGACTATAAATAAAAATTTTAGGAACAAACGCTTGAAGTAAAATGTTCCTTATATGCCTTAAAATCGCTCCAAGCTAATCCAAATTGATAATATATGTGCATAACATATGCTGTACATACATATAAGGGGCGGGCTTTGATTGGAAAGATATCTGAAATATTCAGAGAAGTAACAACATTTTTCCAAGTTTCAAGACCGAAACGTAACACTGGTTTAGCTGAACTCTTGGGCAAAAAATTGTGCAACTTTATGAGATAAAGTGATGCCGTTCTTCAATTCACATTCACCCTTCCCGAAATCGTTCAGGAACTTACAAAAATAAGGCAGTGGAAGAATAGAACGACTGTAGTAAAGCATCCAATCTGGTCACCGTACTGTGAAACTTCGAGTTTATTGTTAGAATTTTCTGTCTCAGTGATGTTTTGTCACTGACGCAGCCACTTAGTGTGATTCTCCAGAACGAATCAATCGACCTTTCAAAAGCATCAAAATTCATAGCAACATTGTTTGCAACACTGCTGATCATCACTTTAATAAATTTAATAAATGCTACACAGATGGCTGAAAATTAGATGTTGAAGTGAAAAAACCCAGAACAAGTAATCGTCAGAGTCTTTGAAACAATCACATATCTCAAAGCTGTGAAGACTTTTACAGGATTTCTGTATACATTCCACTCATTGACACCGTCATGCAAGATTTAAAAACGCAGTTTTCCGATGAAGTTCTTGAAAGTTTCAATTTGAGTCAGCTGTTACCAAAATTTAACCGAAATTTGGAAGAAAAGGACTTAACTGTAATCATTGAATGCCTAGTTAAACGTTTTGGGAAAATCTTTCACGGAAGCAAAGAACTGCAAAGAACGAAGCTTAAAGCAGAAGTAGCGCTTTTTCAACAAAAATGGAAAAAGAAAATGACTACGAGAACACAAATAAGGATATACATATATCCGTCGATTCATATTCTCTTTCACGTACTCTGCGCTTTGCCAGCCGCAAATGCTAGCGCTGAACAATCCTTTTCTTCTTTGCGTCGAATAAAGACTTGGCCCAGAACAACGATGTTGCAGAGAAGCTTGAACGGCTTAGCACTCCTCAACATTAACTAGGACATGAACCAGAACCAGATAAAATAATAGAAAGATTTATTCAAATGAGCAAACACCATATTGATTTTATGCTGTAAATTAAATGTTGAAATATGTATAAAAAATAAAATTATATTTTAAAGTTAAACATTTTTCAAATCAATTATAAAATCATAAAGTCCGTATTTTTTCATGATTCTAGTAGGGACGATAACCACGCACATATATTTTAAGAAAAAATTGGGTTTTTGTGTTTCAGATGATCCAAACATGAGAAATTTTTAAAAAACGCATCTCATTCACCCAGCTATTTCTCCGACAGATGTCATCAAAAAATTCCGAAAAAATTTGTTTATATACGCCACGATATACCTCATGATATGTGAAAAAAGTTCTATTGTAGAATAAAAATTTCTATGAAAAAAATGTCAACAGCCCAGATTACCCTACTGACCCCTAACTCCGTCCGTCCGTCCAAGCGATAACTTGAGTAAAAATTCACACATTCGAAACACATTTTTTGTCACCAAAGAGAAGCCGGTATTGTCGATGGGCGTAATCGGACCACTACGCGAAAACCTATAAAATACCATAACAAAGCACAAAATTAACTTAACTAACATAACTGTAATATGGTCCCGCAGATCGCAGTAACTAGGGATGCTTGCTGAGTATTTTTTTTTTGGGCATGGTTCCGCCCTAAGCGATGCTTTATAAGGGCAGATGTAAAAATTGGACAATGGGCGTTGCACCGACAATCTTAAGTTGTAATCATGTAAATGAAGAACTACTTCAATAATTTGAATACAGGTATAATCTTCATCTTTACTGCCGTAAACACGGTTATAGCCGAGTTTACAACAGCACGCCAGTCTTTCTTCCTTTTCGCTGTTTGGCGCCAATTGTAGATTCCAAGTGTAGCCAGGTCCTTCTCCACTTGATCATTCCAACGGATTCGCTGAACTATTTCAATGTCGTCATATATCTTGTACAGCTCTCGCTATATTCTTATAACACACTGTGAAAATAGGCAAAATCGGATGACAACCACTCCTACTTCCCATATAACAAATTTTTAAATTCCATCTGATTATTTCACCTCCACTACACAAATCAAACACCAATAAACTTATCGAGAAAAAACTTTGCACAAGTAGTGCCCTCACGATATTTAATCTTTTGATAAAAAATTTTCCAAATCGGGGTATAATTGTTCAAGGACTCAAAACCAAATACACATCCATTAAATGTTCGGCTACACGCGAACTTAGTCAGGTTCTATGCTCTACTTATTAGATATGCCCAAAATTTAGTGTTCATTCGCTAGTTATGGTGTAGTAGTGACCTCGTATAAATTAAGTATAGTGTACCTCCTAACGTAGTAGTAAGAATAGATCTGGTAAAGTCAAGCCACTTAATTCATGGGCTGAATTTTACTACAGTGGGACTTAAGGTTGTACACAGCAAAAACCTTGGACTAATCAAAGCTCATGGACAATTAGTGAAAATTTAGGAGATGTTTCCATCTCAAATTTTCGTGAATTTTTCATTATTTCATTTTACATTAAAATTAAATTTTCATTATTTTTTGGTACTAGCAAGTACCCTTAAATTGACTATGAAAAATGGTTTCACTGAAGCTTTATTTCTTTCTATGGTACCGCTCTGACTTCGTCATTCGCGAACATGTTACGATAATTTCTTGAATTGATTAAACTCGTACTGACTTTTAGCTTCATATCCAATGCATTTATTAACTTTAAGTGATGTTTCAAAATATAATTGTATATATTAATTTAATTTTTTTTTGTATTCGCCTGTAAGCACATATGGATTTGACAGCAATGCTAGCTAAAGAATTCATGTACCTGATTAAGTAATTTAATTTTAAATTAATGTCTAAGAAGTATTCTAGAAACAAAGAACTAAGTCATCACAGGGCAATGAACCTTAAGCATGCATGTAGATATTGTATGTGCGTAGCTCGTACATCCGCTTATTTAAGCCAATGCACCAATATTGTTTTGTCCAAATTTCCTTATTTTTCTTTTTATCAAAAATCAAGCCGCACACGACCTTCATTAAATACGATAGCGATTTTCAAATTATTTCCACCAGCTTATATACACGTGCATACATACCATAGGCACATGCATACATACATATGTTTGTGTGTTTTTATTTACAGAGGTAAAAGTTTATTTTTCTACACATTTAAAAGCGCCAAGGCAATGTGGACCTCATTCGCAGCCACTTATTCCTGAACACTCAGATAATTTATACTACAAGTATAAGTAGAATTGTAGCTATGTGATAGTGGTAAACATACTGTGTATATACATATAGTATAAATAAGTATTAACATGCTTACATCAATAAAAATATAAATGGTTAAGGAGCTAAGTGTTATCAATGAGAGAATATCTGATATGCAAAGATTGTTGTTGTTGAGGGCGCAAAAGCATTTGTATTAGGACCACCAAAAATCGCCTGCAACGACGTCGCCGAACACCCTTTGAGGTTAGTTGGAACTATGTGTTTTTGAGGGAGTAATGCTACAACCACTTTTTCAGAGTCCTCATTGTTGCTGAGATTGAAATTTGCCGCTTATGTCAAAGATAATTCCTTTGAAAGAGAATCGACACTCAAGTCAATTTGTTTCTGTGGGGTGGACAAGCCAAACACCTCACTGGTGGTTGCATGAATTGCTCTTTTCACAAGGCTTAAATTGTTGT
This sequence comes from Bactrocera zonata, assembly GCA_037783105.1. Lineage (NCBI taxonomy): Eukaryota > Metazoa > Arthropoda > Insecta > Diptera > Tephritidae > Bactrocera > Bactrocera zonata. The sequence continues at coordinate 967,610 of JBAWJQ010001699.1, forward strand.
GTTTGTTGTCCTTACGGTCTTTATCAGAGATCAAGGGTTGCGTTGGGGTGACAGATACATTCTCATGCATAAGTGTAAATACTCTCAAAATCGCGTTGCACGCGCCGCTTTGATAAATGAGGCTCATAATGCTGAAAATAGTTGAGTAAAACATGTTAAGCCGACAAATCGGTCTCGATTGATTAAAGGCGCATCTAATTCCGTTTATCCGCAGTTGGCTTTGATTTCTACAGGCCAAAGAGACTTTTGAGGCAAACAAAACACTCTTAAATTATATATAGAAATATCCTCTTGTACAGTGGTCTTCTCATGAAAATTAACACATTAAATTTAAATAACGTTTTGGAAACATGAATCAACGCATAAAATATAAACAAAGCTCAATAAAAGAGTATATTGTCCCGGTGCAATGTTTTGATTATTTAGATTCTAAGCTTTCAATTGAAGCATTCTCTCAGTTCTCGACATTATTACTCTTTTAGATAACCCAAAATAATGTTAGTTTATTTTTGTAGCCTGACTTCGTTTGTTGTGGAACAAGAGACAGTGGGAGTTACTTAAAAACTTAGGTCAGAAATCAATCAGCGTTACTCACCGATGCTTCCTTTTTGAATAATGACAGTAATTTGAACTAGTTTCAAACAAACAAAAATAAATAAAATTGGTAATTCCAAGTTAATATATTCGCTCCAACCTTTGCTTTCAACTTCTGGGGACTTAAAAGTTTATTACCTCGTAGGGTTTTGTGATAAAATTAGACGTTTGGAAAATATTTAAATTTAGACAAGTCGGCAAGAAGGTTGTTTATACTCCTGAACCGGCCATATTTTTGAAAAACAATGGAATTTCGAGATCAAATACTGTAGGATTTTTCAACCCATTTTGATTTATATAAGTAAATGCATGTCATAACTAAACGTTTTTTAATTGCTCCGTATTGCTAAAGGCTTCGTTGTGGAATAATAGAACTTTGACAACTGACTGGTTTGTCTCTATCAGTTGTATAATAATGTTATACCCTGAAAAGGGTAACTTCGGAGTTGTATTAAATGATTTTTTGTTGAGAAACGAAACCAACTACATTAAGGGGTTAGGTGAGTTTCAGAGGTACAAAAAAGGTAATTTAAACATAAACAATCATATATTTAAAAAATATAATATGACATATCAAAGGTACATATTTCAATAATGTCTCCTTAAATTTTGAATATTGAAAATTCAGCCGTTGAGATTCTCATCTCCCTGGGTGTCTCACAAAAAAAGTGTTCTCGCCGTTGGCAGCTTATATTATTATTGGTTCATCTAAAATTAATAAATCAAAAATATTCCGTTAGTATATATATAAATCTAGTGTTTGAACGAAGAAAAAAAATAAAATTTTAAATTTTTCTCAGACTTCGAACATCGCAATTTACTGACTAAAAAAAAAATAAGTTGTAATGAGAAGAAAAAACCTTCGTTTAATAATTAGATAACGTTATTCTAAAGATGTGTACAGAATACAGTCGAACTAAATAGGTCCAAAACTCTTCGAGAAATCGTGTCCGCCGACTTCAAAAATAGAGTTTTGAAAAAAGCGCATTTAAAAAGCCTAGCTAACCTAGCCTAGTTAACCCCGAGCGCAGAAGTTCTCAAGGTTGTATCTCCGAAACTATTACTCAGATCAACTTTGGGACAATGTTTTAGAAGTATTGTAGAATTTAATAAGACAAAAAAAAAACAAACATCGGTTTTTTGAAATTTTCAAACCCATCCTTTAACACACAGTGCATATGACGTCAACTGCTGTTCACGCGCTCAGTGAGTCAGATGAAAATCTTGAACACAGCATTCCACCAATATCACACCACTCCCATCTTTAAATCCTGACAGCGTGTAAAATTTATGTAACTAAGGTATTTTTATTTAAATAAGCGCTTTGTCGAGACTTATCAGTGAGATTTGACACCCGCTCGGCCAGTGTCAGCGGATTGCCCAATTTTCCACATTGAGCTTTCACCCGCCGGCAATTCACGGCATTCAATATTTATCCCACCATGAAATAAGACACAAGAAACATAAAATAAAAATTAGATATATCTGGAAAACCAACAAAACCTCTGAAACACAATTCACTTCTTAAAATAGACAACCGGTTGCAACCCGTGAGTAGATTCTTCCAACCGAGTGAGGCTATCTTGAAATATAATTACATTTAAGGGTTTGCAATTAGTCGTGATTTTCCGTGCTTCATTTCATAAAGGTTAGTTGTATTATATATGTATAAATATATTTATTATGTATAATGTGCATATACTTAAGTAAATATATTAGAATAAACAAATTAGACAAAGTATAATAAGTAAATGGTGGAGAACCACAATAGTTTTTATACCCTGAACTGGGTATATTAAGTTTGCCACGAAGTTTAACACCCAAAAGGAATCGTCGGAGACCGTATAAAGTATATACATGTAAATGATCAGTATGTTGAGCTTAGTCGATTTAGCCATGTCCATCTGTCTGTCTGTCCGTCTGTCTGTATACATTCGAACTAGTCACTCAGTTTTTAAGATAATTTTGCAAACGTCATTTTCTCTTCAAAAGCTGCTCATTTGTCGGAACTGCCGATATCGAACCAGTATACATATAGCTTCCATACAAACTGAACGATCGGAATCAAATGCTTGCATGGGAAACTTACTCTTTTGACGAAATATCTTCAACAAATTTGATGCGAGTTATTGTTTATAGAAATAATGTAATATGGAAAGAAATCGTTCAGATCGGCTCATGCTATAGCTGTCATACAAACCGAACGATCGGAATCAAGAGCTTATATGGAAAACTTTCGCATTTGACGTGATATCTTCACGAAATTTGACATGGATTACTGCTTAAGGTAATAATATAATATAATCTCTGAAAAAATTGTTCAGATCGGATTACTATAGCACATAGCTTCTATAGAAATTAAACATATAGTTACTAAAAGAAATGCACCTGTGAAGGGTATATTAGCTTCGGCGAGGGCGTATTTAACGTTTTTTCTTGTTTGTTTGTAATTTATTGCTTAATGCAATATTGATGTGAAAGTAATATTGATGGGTAATAATTATTGTTTTTTATTTATTTTTCATGTTAAAATTTATATTCGTAATTCGAGGATTCGATGCTTGATACATATGTATGTTGCGGCTTTCGGCTAATATTCTAGATTGATTTTGTGGCTTGAGATATCCTAGATTGAAAGGTTGTGGTTAATCATAATGCTTAATGGCCACACTAATTATCACCGAGTCAATTGCTAGAAATGCGAAAATACAAACCCGTCGATTGTCTAACTTCCTGTAAGCGCTAAAATATAAAGTTGTCCAAACTCCACTTAACCAAGCGGCGAAACAGGGACTCGTGTTAACGATACAGTAAAACATTTAACAGCAATCACGGCTTGAATTGCGTGTTCATTTTGGTAAACCACTATGCTCTAGAATCTCATGCTACAGCACAGGTACAAGCTACAACAATATCCCTAAATCGGTGTTGCGACTAAAACCTTAAGGCTATATACTGTACAAATCGTTTTAAAATTACAGATAGCGAATTTAAAGACTTTTTTGGAACACTAGGTCAAAGATTTCTAGCAGGTGAAGATTACAAGGCAAAACACACGTACTGGGGCTCACGTCTTATTTATCCGAAAGGACGACAGCTGTACTACACTATTATGAATAAACAATAATGTCTCCTGGTAAGCCGAAAAACTGGCTCAGTGATAGAAAAATAAAATATCAGACTAAATAGATTTTGCTGTAGTCAAAAATATAGATAGATCGCTTATGACAACTGATACATGTGCAGACTTATCATCTGATCATTTACTTGTACTAATAAAGTTATACAAACAGCCCATGATATTTGAGCTAAAAGTTTCTCCAACATCTCATAAAACTAACTGGTTGAAGTATAGAAAATATATTCGCAGCCACATCAATATTGATTGCAAAAAAATACAGTAACAGACATTGATATAGGAGACATAAGTGTAAGAGAATTTCATGATGTAATAACTAATGCAGCTGTATTGGCAACACCAAAAAGAAACAATAAACCAGTTGGTTTTAGAAATTTCACTAATAATGAAATAGAAAAACTTGTAAAGGAGAAAAGGCGAGCTAGACGTGAATGGCAGTTAGGTCGCTTCCCTTTAACATTGCTTCAACTGAAATCTGCTGTACGTAAGTTAAAAAAAGCTCTTAAACGCGAAGAAGAACGCAACACTGAAAATTATATAATATAAAGAAACTGTGTCCAAATTCGAGCAAGCAAAACTCTTTTTGGAAAGCCCAAAAGTCCTTTCAGCCACCAGTAGATTCCAACATGCCTCTAAGACAGTTGAATGGTAATTCGGCACGCAGTGATGAGGAAAAGGCAAATTGCTTTGCAAATCTCCTAGAAAAGGTATATCAACTTAATTGCCCAAAGAACAACTTTAAGTTGCCAACTTTGCCCAATACGGCTAACGAGTCGCTTGTGTCTATTAGGACTTCTACTTCTGAAGTTACTAGAATCATAAAGGAGCTAAATCCGAAAAAGGCATCAGGTTAGGATAATATTACTCCAAAAATGCTAATTGAGTTACCAAATATTGCTTGCTCTTTAATGCAATTCTTGGTTTCGGATACTGTCCAACTTCGTGGAAAAAGTCGCAAATCATCAAGATAGATAAACTTGGGAAAGTTTCTTACCCTGTATTTCTAAAATATTTGAAAAAGTGTTACTGTCAAAGATGACTCCTTTCCTCCATGAAAATAGTATTATATGAACGCACCATTTCGGCTTTCGTGCTAAACATGGCACTGTAGTAAATACTTGTAGAATTACCAACGTAATCAGGAAATCATTCGAGCACAGAGAGTACTGTTCAGCTATTTTTCTAGATATAGCTCAGGTGTTCGATAACGTCTGGCATGAAGGCCTTTTATGGAAAATCAAAAACGTTTTGGCTTACGAATTGCAGACTTCATATCAGAAGAACGAGTAATAAGGGCTGGTGTACCTCAGGGTAGCGTGCTAGGCCCAACTCTGTAGATAACATATACAGCAGACATACCTACAACTACTAAACAGCCATAACAAATGCCCCATCAGAGCATCAAGAGTATTAGAGCAGAACTTTACTTTTGTCGAAGAATAACTAGCCAAATGCCGCATAAATACTAATGAGCAAAATGTAAGCATGTTACATTCTCGCTAAGGCCAGAAACGTGTCGGACAGTTTTTATTTTTTTTATTAAGTAAAGTTTGCCAAATTTCATATCAAGCTCGCTCCTTTTTTTGACATGCTCTTTCCAGCGTAGCTTAGCACTGTTATGGTGTGGTATAGGAATGTTATTTATATAAATTGGACAATATATCGGCTTTTTCAAGGTAAAGTCGACATGAATTGATTTGGTGTCGTTTAATTTGATGCGCCACTTAGATGCCCACTTAGTAATTGCGTTGACAGCTGTCTGCACTCGTCGACTAGATACTGAAGTTGACACTCCAGCTGCTAACAGAGCTGTGTCATCCGCAAATGTCGCTGTCATATAACTAGAATCAGATGGGAGGGAAGCAAATAAAGGAATGGCCCCAACCCTCTTCTCTGGCTAACACCGGCTTCTATCGGTTACAAGTTTGAATATGCATCCTTTTGTTTAATGCGGAAGTATCTATCTTTTAAGTACGAAGCAATTACTTCACAAAATTGTTTGGGTAGCATGTATTTCAATTTGGGCAGTAGCCTCCTATGCCAAACTTTGTCAAAAGCTTGAGACACGTCCAAAAAGGCCGCCGTACAAACGTTCTTTTTATCGATTGTATTTTCAACGAAATTAACGATTCGGTGTACCTACCTGGTCAATTGTTGAATTGTGGCCACGGAAGCCAAATTGATGTGTTGGTATTAGGTTTTTATGAGCGAATATTGGTTGATACATTCTCAAAGGTTTTAGATAAGGCTGGCGAAATTGGTCTATATGATGTAACAGCGTGTACTGACTTACCCGGCTTGGGTATCATTATGACTTCAGATACTTTCCAAAGCGATGACATAAAGCACTGTTTATAATGCTTACAAGTTTTTTATACAATTCTTTGTTAAATTGCGTAATATTTCTCCAGTTATTAAATCGTACCCAGGTGCTTTTTTGAGTCTTGTGTTCCCGATAAGATTTTTAATTTCTTTAATAGTAACAGGAGAAATGCTGATGTGTGGATCCATCCAAATATTTTCACAGTTTATCTCGTACCCATCGTTAGGCGTAATTTTCTCAAATGATTTGCAAATACGGCAGCTGTCTGTTCATTTGTTTTGGCCCATGCAGTTTCGTTTCGTAATGGTGCTACATGTTATATTTGTTTATTAATATTTCTTGCAGTTTTGCAGAGTGAATAGTCGGTGGATTTATCAGCTGTGTTCTCGACCTTCGGTTGTAGTTAAACGAGATCCCCAATGAGCGTGTTTTGCGTTAAAGTTGCCACCAATTTTATTTTTATATTATGTCTAGGTGGACTATACAGAGCAATACTCGTAAGATACAATGGGTGATTGTGCAATTTAACTGAAATTGTTGTAGCTTGAATTTCTTCCGTCTTAATCGGATCTTCCTCGCAGTGTACAATATTGCTTCTGATAATTATAGCGCTCCCTCCTCGTGCTGAGTTTGCCGGGTGTGGTGTGTGATATAATTTATAATTTTTAAATTTAAAAAATTATTGGTTCGTAAAATGCGTTTCAGATAATAGACATATGTACATTTGTATATCAATATTTCTGTCGTGTAGAATAACTTCTAATTCATTTTTACTTTTAAAAAGACCATTAGCGTTCCACAGCATTATTCTCAAAGAGTTACTGTTCATCAATAAATTGTAGATGGTACTCAAGAGCGTTGAGCCGCTGATTAAAGGCCTTAAATTAAGGACTACTTTTTTTAATTGTATTTGCATGGCCTTGTTTAGCTATCTGTGCAAATGAAACTTTAGAAACGGAAGGAAGGGATTTTACTTCTCCTGTGTTCACAACGGGGTTGTTCGTCGGAGCATTGGCATTGTCCTCAACTGACAGTTAAAATAAACAATGTTCTAGTTCCCCAAGCGAATGAAGTAACTTATATTGGGATTCACCTGGATCGAAGGCATATAGCGAGTAAAATAACTTGCATGAAGTTAAGAGCAGCAAATTTAAATTGGCTTTCACACAAAAATTCTAAACTGAGCCTAGACAACAAAATCCTGTTATACAACGCAATCAGAAAACCGATTTGGATGTATGGCATTCAACTGTGGGGTATGACCTGTGCAACCAACATTGATATGATGCAAAGGTTCCGATCTAAAATGCTTATAACAATCACGGGTGCACCATGGTACATGCGTAATGAAAACATACACAAAGATCTTGATATTCCTATGGTAGAGGAGATAGAGGACAACAGAATAAGATAAATTTCTAAACTTCGCGAACATCCAAATCCATTGGCTAATGCCTTGGTAAATTTCTGCAATCAAACGTGTTCAACCTTTATGTTAGTAACCGGGTACCCCGGTACCCACAGCGGTGTATTTGTGTGAATAGCTTAAAAAAAATTCAATATTTCATTGGAGGCTCTCAGATCGTCATTTTTTAACTTAAAAGAAAGATATTTGTGAGTTCATTTAATTGATTTATTTTTTATTTTATTTTTTTTTTATAAGCTTAAACTTTAGCCATCGCCCTATTAGCAACCGGGTACCCACAGTAGAAAGCATAGGAAATAAATTGTATGTAATTTCTATTAATGTATGCAACTAAATTTTATTAAAAAAATAAAGAAATATTATCCTTTTTTTTATAATTAATGACATTGAACACATTGTACACGATTAACTGAGTGCTCGTCACAAACAGGTTGGTGACAATCGGCACAGGCCTTCCGTGTCTTTCGCCGTCTTTTTATTGGCAAAGCATTGCAGATATGACAAGATCCTGTTCCTTTTTTCCTTCCGGTTTTATCTTTTGGAGTCTCTGGACCAGGATTTATCACGACTGTTTTTGTCAGTGTATGGCCTAATACACTTTCAACGGCAATCTTTGTGGAGAAGTGGCGCATTACTTGTGGATTCGCCGTGCGATGTTCAATCATCGGCACTGCTAGTTCTTCACTTAGTTTGCGCATAAATTGACGACGTTCTGTCGTTTTTTTTTTTTGACAATCATTTTATTATTTTTATAATAAACTAGCTGACCCCGCAGCCGTTTTCCTGCGTGAAATTCTGTGTTTTGAAATGAAAAGAAAGTTAAATTTATCATTTCTTTTTTTTTTTCAATGTAACGCAGCTTGATAAACAACATTTTTTGGTTTCTGTTCCGGTGCGTAAATGTACAAAGAAGATAGTTTTCCAAATTGTGAGCACGCCACGTATCTTTGGCCGTGTGAAAAACAAAGCATTTCCAAATTTATGCCATACACCTCTATCGACTATCCTTGTGTCCTGTTGATTGTAATCACAAATGCAATTTTCCCTAGAAACTGAATATGTGTGAACTGAAATGACAAAACGTTGGAATTCAAAGAAATTTGCTGAATCAAGCGTTCTGCCCTTTGCATTCGATGGCTGCATCACAATTAGTCGGATTCCATTACACAGTTTCGGCGCTTGCAGATTGCGAAACATAATAACGACAGATCCAACTTTGAGACGTAAATAATGCGGGGCCATATCAAGCCTCTCCAAAGAATTTAGAAATTCCACTGGATAATTTACGGCGATCGATCGATTTGTCTGAGCGCAAGTCTCCCGGAATTTGACTTTGAATCTTCCAGTTTAAGTCAACAACATTGGCATTTTTGGTAGCTAACATTGCGCGAGCACTTCAGGAATCGTAGTTACGATAATTTGGCCAATGCCCGAACATTCGTGATGAGTTCATATTTCGTGAATTGATAACCGGCGAATGGAATTGATATCAAACCACCGGAAGTATCAACCGGAATTAACCCATTTCCAATTTTTTGTACAGTATCCCTTGGGTTGAAATACACTCTTTGGCTGTTCTCCAAATTAACTGCGAGACGCACAATACTCGGAAATCATTCATGAATTGCAAAAGTAAATATCCTACAAAGCGCTGTAGTGCAGCTCACGTATCGACCGTATCGTTCAAGACCAATAACCGCCATGTGGCTTCCTTTGGTGATCTACTTACAAACGTATTTTATCGATTACACCAAACTGCAATACTCAACATTGATATAATTTTTGAATGTGAATTAGACAATAATGGTGAATATGTACGATCCATGTGTTGTCAACTTCGATATTCACTCTTCTAAATTGAATGCTGAATGTTCTGCCACTGTCGTCTGGACGCCGATAGAGTGGATATCCATCATTTCTAGTTTGTGTTCCGAAAGAAAAGCACGTGGATACCGTTTTGTGCATTTATTGTCAGACATACAAAGCGAAGTGGGATTTTGGTGTCTGCAAGGTCCATGAACCATATTCGTTTTCATCACTTCGTATAATAATGGATCTTTCTCTGCATCAGGAATTTCCGCAGAAATGATTTCATCAATTTGATCTGGTGGAACCACTATCCACCATCCAAAGAAGAACATCGTAACTGTTGTTTGAAAAGTCGTGCTGTGACATCGTGACGATCGCTTGATGATTGACCGCGATCTATAATACTGCACGTACTATGTCACCGCATCCTGGGAATACTCGTTCATGTGCCTTGGTGTGACGCCGACCGATATTAGCGCGACCACTTCGTGGCATCGTAACAAATTTCAATCTGAAATTGATCACTTTGTGTGCGACATACATAACGCTTTCACTGAATAATTTTCAAAAATTTTTGAAGCAAACGACAAATTTGAACGATTCAAATATGTAATTGAAAAACAAAACAAAAAAATTAAAAAAAAAAATTTGTCTGGAAAAAAATAACTTTTTGGAACTGTCCAATTTTCCGACTTTTCCTCACGAAAAGCATACGGTTTTTTATATTTCCAAACCTTCCCCGATACACACAGAATATTCTCTGAAAATTTCATCAAGATTGGTTCAGTCGTTCCCTTAGCGCTACTAACAAACAAACATTCATTCGTTTGTATGGAAAAAAGAAAAGAGCTGTTTTTAGGGGTTCCCGGCAAATATTCGAACTTTTCTTGCCGTAAAAACCATCCTTGAGACTCACCGAACATTTTAAAAAAAGAATTGGCGAAATTGGTCCAGGCGTTTTTGAGTTATGCGCTTACCAACACATTTTGCGATTCATTTTTATATATAAGATTATATATGCCGCAAGTGAAGAAATATCTAGCATCTAGAGCCATTGGCCATCTCGAAGGTCGTCGTTGACTAGTGTATCTCCGCACCATTTGGTCCATTGTGTCAACTCCAACTGTATACTTATTATAAAAATTTATTATTTCTGGTTTTTGTTTAGCGTCATCACCTGAATCTGAATGCATTGTCGATATCAGAATGACAGCTTTATTTTTTTTTAGGAACGTAGGAACACATGGTAACCTTTTCGTGAAATCCAAAACTGTCGAATACTGCTCCCGTGTCTTATTCGCTCCCATAACACTAGGGATGTAAGGTTTATTCTTTTTTAGCGTGCCAACAATGGTAATATTCCATGACAACAAATGTTTAGCAACTGGTACAGTAGTAAAGAAGTTATCCATGCAGATGTTTCTACCACTACCTCGGTACGGAGCCGCCAATTCTTTCACTACCAAGATATCAATTTGATTTCTAGAGTAGAAATACTTTGATCAGTGCCTGGATTAACCTTAGATCAAGGAGAGTTTTTGGGCGCATATTAGTTTTGTCACAACATATAATCTATATACTGAAGAAATGCGTAAAAGTTCTCAGTAGTTCTATCGCTCTACAATTTATCTCCATTAATTAAGTTAGGTTAGGTTAGATTAGATAGCTGATCTTGGGAGATCGTACTTGGACTTCTTTATGTAGTCCCTGAAGCCATAGGAAAGAAGAACTCCTGTGTTCTAATTTACAAATTAACAAAACTTAGTGGACAATACAACTTTGCTCAGGCGTGTAATTTCCATTCCCGCCGGATCGGTGGGATGTTTGAAGGTATGCGTGCCCAATGTTGAGTTGCTTCCTCCTCGTCTATACAGCTTAATAAAAGCAAAAGAGGGACTTTTATTAATATTTCTTGCCTTACACCACATTTGCTACACTCTGTTTGTTACGCTTTTTTCACTATATCGAAACACGAGTTATGTAAGTATATGCATTTCGCATTATGCTTTGTAGCTATACTTTGATTGATTCTTTGAAATTTCGGCACAAACCGTCGGCCGAAATTAGAAGTGCAAAGCAATTACCTCACTACTACCTTTACACGCAATTTTTGTCAGACTTTTAAATAATATGTTGAAGCAAAAAATTCCGAAAGGGGTATACGTACATATGTATGCATGCATGTCGGGTGTTTAAGAGATCAAATCATTTCATATTCCATCATTGTAAAGTCTTAATAGAGCTGATACCAGCCAGAAGTTCTTCCCCCATTATATACAATACATACCATTTTTTCAGCTTAGCTTACATAAAAATTATTAAGGGAGTTGAAAACCGTAACAGTTTATTGAGAAATTCAGATAACTAGACATAAACAGTATTTATTTGTTAATTTTCAAATTTATTTATGATTTCCGTTTTGAAATACTACTACGAACTTTTTTCGCATTTGCTTTTGCATTTTCTCTTTTGTCACCTGCCCGTATACGATTATATATAATGGGATTCATTCCTCAGTTTCTCAGGAACAATTTTCGGCTCCGAAATATGTTTCTTCTTCCTCTTTATTGACGTAGACATTGCTTACGCGGTTATAGCCGAGTTTACAAATAAAATAAAAAATTCCAATTGTAGCCAAGTCCTTTTCAACGTGACCTTTCCAACGGAGTGGATGTCTCCCTCTTCATCGGCTTCCCACGGTGGATACTGCGTCGAATATTTTCAGAGCTGGAGTGTTTTCATCCATTCGGACGACATGACCTAGCCCGGGTAGCCGTTGTTGTTGTAATAATCAAAGAAGTTCAGTGCAAACCGGCATCAATGCCAAGGTCGGTGTAATTATTTATGTATATGCTGCCGTATGTCAACAAGTCCATATGTCAAATATATTTTCAAAAACATTCGATAAAAATTAAATATCTCATTGAAATAATTAACTCGATTCTGGATCATATATGTATGTATGTATGTACATACATTCATATATATTTCCCAATAGACGTGGGTTTAATAAACGCCTAAAAGTCACAAATTCATTGTATGTAGGTCCACGCCCACCTCTAACCCCACACAATGAATTTGTGACTTTTAGGTGTTCATTGAACCCAAATCCATTGGGAATAATAAATCGCGGTACTTATATTATTATAGGTAATTCTTATAGTTTACAGAATAACTCAAAATGATTGAAATGCAATTTTTTAATTTAACTTTCTTGATAGGCGCATTGAAGTATTTTAAAGGGATCATGTTGCTCCAGCAATCTGACTTCCGTTTTAATTATTTTACTGGAAATTGTCAGGAATACAAAAAAAAATTAAATATTTTTTTGACAATGCGGGTACGGGGTAACCTCATGTATCTGTACACGAACAAACGCCCTTGACAATTGAATCGGCCTGCCATGCCCTTTGCTTTTGGTCGCAAGGAAATCAAATCTAAATGATATTTAAGTAAACCTTATTTCTCAGCGCACGCCTGCAAGCACAGATCCATGCATACATACATAAATACGTATATATGTAGACATGAATAGTCTTCAATTAGATTATTGATTTTAATACGAATGTAACAAATTACTCTTGCACCTCTAAAATTATCGCCCGCCGCTGCCATTGTTGTTGCGCAGCAATTACCTTTAACATGCAATAAAAATATAAACAATAAAACGAGGCTCAAGCGCCCCTCACTGTAATTTGATGACTGCCTTGTGTGTGCGGCGAATGTGATGGCTCCAATACACCTATGCACATATCCCCATACAAATAAATGTAAAGGCGTGCTTATGCAATCACATATTCGTACATACAAACATTAACGCCTGTGCAAATGTATTTATGACACCTTCATGCTCGTTCGGGCTGCGCGAGCAGCCAATACCGCAGGCGCGGCTCTGCCAAAGTATTCGGCCAGACAGGAACCGGAGTGCAAACTGTACGAATGCATGTTACCCAGTTCAAAGCAGGCTCGTAAAACCATTACCAAAGACATCATGCAACGAATGACGTCAAATAAGCGGAATAGTCGTAGTCGGCTAAACGCCCAAATGGCTAATGTGAGCATAACGAAGAGTGAACATGCGAACATGCACAACAACAAAACACCTTAGCTTTGGCGGAAGATTAAGATGTGCCAGGTCAGTCGAGGGAATAAGTTAACACCATGCAAGTAGCCACTGACTAAACCGCAAACTGCCTTGCGTCGTCGTGGCCGTTTCCGTCGCCTTCACCGTCGCTGTGGTCGTTTCGTCTTGCTGATCAACTGACAACACTCCACAACCATTTGCTGCCAACCCTGCTCGTATTCCAGAGTTGAACGCGTTACAGGTGAGAAGCGTAAATAACAGCAGTAACAGTCAGTTGGATAGGCTAGCAGGCGATCGCTAATACGGCATGCAATTCCACAATGAATAAGCCTCGCCGGGTGTGTGCGTGTGCGACAGTGAGGCAAACGGCAGTGCCACAAGCCGGCACTTCGGAATACCCACACCTCGCTCAGTGTCCGACACCAAAGAGTAAATGTGTAAATGAAAAGTCGGTGAACGATGGCTTCTGCCGGTGGAATCTGAGGAGCTCGTGGAGCATGTGCCCGTACGCGGACGCACGACACATTGTCTGTATGCCACAATTGCGAGCATTGCTTGGTTGTGAGTATTGCTTCATTTAGTGCCAGCGCTTGGTCAGCCTATCCAATTTCAACCCATCCAATCGTCTCAACCTATCCATAAAACGCATTATTATGCTAAATGACTATAAAAATCACGTTTACAATCCATTTATGCTGGGATAATAACCCATTCGGAGTGTACTGCATTTGTTTACGCCGCAGATAATTGAGTTATCTGATCCTATAGCGACCAACTCTACTGAGCACGGAGGGCAGGAGCCAACCACTGGCCAACATCGGCTGGAGCAAAAACGGTTGAATCGAGGCGATGAGCCAGTGCTTCGGCTAACAATTCACTCCACCGCTCCACGTCGCACGCCGAGCCATTGAAAACCAGTTAAGACAAACCCAGAAACAGTTGAAACTAATGGTGGAGTTGTGTCCATCCTTTTCTTTTACAATTGTGTTCTTGCAGTCAGGAATGTGTCTGTTTGCATGTTTACTGGTTCGAGTTAACAAGTTTCTTTGGTTGTGTGCCATGGTGTTGTGCTAAAAGGCCAGCAATTTGCAGTGGTTTTCGGCAGACAACTTCATTGCTGGCCATCCAATATCGAGCAAACGGTTTGCGCGCGTGTGTGACCACCACTTCTCTCATAGTTGCCTGTATTACGACTTAACAACTAGTATTGGGACTTCTATATGTATGTATTTGTATATTTGTGTCAGCCGGATATTTGTCCCTAGTATGGGTAAGTGAAAATGTACATATCTCTAAGGGAGCCACCCTCCGAGGAAAACGCTTAAATACTAATTTTCCAATATTAAATGGATGGGAAACTCGACAATAACCCAAAACGGTCTTCTAAAAGGTCAAATTTATATCTATTCTCAGTTCTTGACCTTCATAAACAATCAAATTCTTCAGACATCACAGTTGCCATTATTTTGAAAAAAACTATTTGAGGGTTTGAATAGTTTGAGGCCATCACAAATCTGAAGAATGTTATATTGATATTTTGATAGAAAATGGCGGTTCCTGAGCCAATCTTTAGATTCACATTATTCAACCGCGAAATCCGGGAAACCTTCCTGCTAAATTTATTTTAAGCTAAAATTAATTTTTGTTTCTGAAATCTTAGACTAGCATAACCACTTTGTGTAAGTTTATGTATATTAAATTTTCTTTGTCTCTGAATAGATGATATCGAAAACGATATGGAAACGAAAAAGGCATTTCATGTAACTTTTAAAAAGCAATCTCAAGCCATTTCCTGCAGGGCATAATATGTTATATATATTATATGCAATAATATCTATATCTAAGTTGTCTTGCGAGAGAGATACGCCCGTTCGTAGGCTCACGTTTCAGCCAATTCATTCCACTCCTCATTTTGTAGGCAGGCACTGCGTGTAAGTGAATATTTGTTGGTATCGCGATAAAACATTTAGACGCGCCGCTCCAGCTAATCATCCGGCGTATCCTTTGAACAGCAACTTCAGCTCATTGGAACAGTGAATAGTCTCACATACACACATTGGTAAACATTAAATTGTTTAAAAAAGAGGCAAAACAACAGTTGGTTGTTTCCTCTTTAATGCCTTGGTATTCTTGCCTCGGGTGTTGATAGCGAAAACGATCTGTGTTTAAATCCTTTGCGTTTAATCGTGTACCGTATTAAATAAAATTATTTTATTTCATTACATGTAAATATGTATGGACACATGGGAATCTTAATAAATATGCCAGACTTTTAATAAGAACAATATTCCATTTTTGTATGTATGTATGTACGCACCAGGCCGGCTCGTAAATTAATTTCGCGCGCCGGTGAGAAAACATTTGTCTCATTTGTGTTTAAAACAATAAGAGGTATTATTAACATTTTATACGAAGCTTTCAAATACACCTCTATGGAAATACAGTTATGTACGCACACTTGTGGGTATCAGTATATACAATATGTATGTATGGATCCATACAAGCTCAACATTTGATTTAAGAGAAAATTGTGTGATGTGGTCTTAAGATGAGATCCTTCCAACTGAAGTACTTAAGAAAAATATAAAAATTTATTAGTTATTGCAGAAAAACTGGTTAATGGTTAAGCGTGTAAGTCTAAACACAATAAAAGTAATGTTATATTAGTTGGTTAGACTGACTTGAACACTTATCTTTATCTCATAACATTATGTAATAATTGAGAGCAATGTTGTCTTTGACTATTACTACTTTTACTTAAGTAATGGAAATGAGGTATCGTGACTATGTGAGACCATAATCGTATCGGATCTTTAAATGACTGAACTGATATGTTTTCACACGTACATTTCTAGCCTGAGACTAAAATGCCTTGGAAATCCTGAAACAGTTCAGAGCGTCATGTTGTATATACTAGTATGAAATTAGTGTTATGACACAAATGTGTTGATTGGGAACATTTGTTGTGAACGAACCTCCATTTCTTTCTGTTTGGTTGGCGATGCCAAGCACATTCAATAACCTTACAGTCATTGAACAAACAACTTCACATTCTTTCATTGTATTAAAAATATCTAATTCTGTACCGAATTTGTTATGGAAAGGAATGAAGAACGGAAGACTACTAAAAAGGACTACTAAGGACACTGAACTGCTTGGATGAAGATGATACTTTGAGTCAAAAGCAAATGGCAACTATGTTAAATGTTGCAAAATAAACATTTCAGACCGTTTGAAAGCTTTGGGAACGATCAAAAAGTTTGGAGAATGAGTGCCAAAGGAATTGAATGAAAGACAAATGGAAAAGGCAAAAAATACTTGTGAAATTTTACCTCAAAGACACGAAAGAAAATCAGTTTTGCATCGAATTTTCACTGGCGATGAAAAATGATTTATTTTAAGAATCCTATACGGAGAAACGGGTTAATCCGGGACAACCATCAACATCGACTGCAAAACAAGATTGATTCTAAAACCTAGTGAAGTTGTTAATACTAGTCACTACAACACAACAATGATCAACTTGAACCAGGCATTGATCGAGAAACGACCAGAATGGGTCAGAAGACATGTCAAAGTAATTTTTTTAGACGACAATGCACCGACACACAAACTTCTGATTAGCAATTGTTTTCATCGATGGGAAACGCATTGGTTTGTCAGCACTTCGATTCCTAAGCAAAAATCGAAAATTGGCTGTCTGTTTGGTTTGCAATGGTCAATACTTTGAATATTTTTTTTACTTTCCATTTAAAATAAACATTTCCTTTTCATGAAAAACGATCAACGAAAACTACGTAGAGGATCGAAAACGTCAATTGCAATGCATATGAACAAATTATAAAATTATGTAATGTATTCCGATTATCGCTGATATTGCAACGCATTAACCCGGTAGTCAATGCGCAGAGGCAGAGAAAATCTCGCATTATTAATGGCTACTTCAAATACAACATTTGTTTCGTTTTGCTTCAGATATTTGCTTTAACAGTCGAAAATCTAGATGCTATGGTGAAAAAAATGTATTGAGGTATCTAGTGATGAGCACAACTAGAGCGAAATCGGTTAAAGTATGACCTCTAACAAAATACTTTCTCTTAGATGCATATGTATGTATATTAGGGTGATTCAAAAAAGATTTTTTTTTCGATTGGTACTCGGAAAAATAAAATCCTAGACACCTCTAAGAAAGCCTCTCCAAATATGAGTTTTTAATTGTAACGGGAAGGTCCTCCCACATACAGTTTTCTATTTTTTCTTATTATCAGATAGAAATATTTATATCTCTCTTCCAACTACTTGAAAAAATATATTGTTCCTTAGATTTTGTAGGAAATTGAATGTCCTCAAAAAAGGTCTCCCATGATTTTTTCGTAAACCCAACCATTTAAAAGATATTAATAGTTAAAGTTTGATTATTTTTGGGAAAATTTTTTATATCTTATGAATTTTATAACTCAATGAAAAAAATTATTATGAATGATGAAACAGGTTTTTGGAGAGGCTTTCTTAGAGGTGTCTAGGAACCTATTTTTCCGAGTACCAATCGAAAAAAAAAATTTTTAATCACCCTAATGTATATACATTACATATGTTAGTTGAAAGATTTTAAGCGGCAGATGTTTTTAATATATCATATATTTGCACCTAATATTTTCCTCTAGCCAATTACGAATCTTACAAATTCAAGTACATGTAATTTATGTTGCAGAATTTGAGGAACAACGTCATTAATTCTCCTCAAAGCGAGAGTGATAGGTAAAATTTACACCCTACAAATTAAATTTTTCCACCAATGTGTGAACTATATAAATAAGTAAATTTACAATTAATTAAATTGTTTTAACATAACTGCATATACATACATACATATAGGCGTTCTAATGTGTGTAGGTGGTGTTTAGGCTTAATTAATCATTCCGAAATTCAGGATTGATGATGCGGAGGCGCCGTCAAAAAGATTCTAGGAACCACAACTGGTTCACCTGCTGGAGTAGGTATACTCGTATATGGCATGTATGAGTACACCTTCAAAGGCCGAACGAAGCGACGGAAGGAACCAACCTCAATGCTGTATAGCTATGTGGCTATTAAAACGATCAGGTTCGTGTGAGTGCGAGTGTGAATTGTGAGTTGCGAAATGAAATCTTCACGCAGGCGGCAGAATGAAAGTGTTGCGAGTATTATTATTGCTGTCAGAGTTTTTGTTGTGAGTTGATGTTTTTGGTTACTCCTTTGTTGGGGCTCATAGTGATCTCGACTCTGTCGAGTCGAAGCCAATGAGCGTTGGCAATTGTGTTTTAGTTGTTAAACCAAATTTCTGTTATGACGAAGCCAACTATAAATGAATCTCTTTTATTTTAATTCATTTTGTGGTGCCCTCAAGACAATTACACTCGTACATCATCGGTTACGCTGCATTTTTGTATGGGCTCACAACGATCCAGCCAGCCAACTAGGCGACCAGGCGAACAGCCAAACCGTCGGTTAACCTGCATGCCAACATCACACCGATTACTCAAGTGGTGGAGTGAAAATGCCGCGTGCTTCTTATTAACTACATTAAAACCCAGCAGGGTTTTCACACCTTGTGCGCCCTGCTGTGCTGCCGCTATAGCTTCGGCCGAGGGATCATTTGAAATCTTGAGATCTCAATAACTTCACACATTTATGTGCAACTGCCGCACGAACTCTGCCTGGTCGCTTGCCCTGTCTGCCTACCAGTTTACAGTCATCCAACCAGTGAGCCGGTACAAGTTGCTACATCACCGCTGGGGAGTGAGTATGCCAACGTTTTGGATATGGTTGTTGCCTTAATTGTGGCCGCGGGAACGCATTGTTCAAATATTAATTGGCATATTGCGCAGTCAAAGCGCATTAGGTGCCAGTAAAAGTTCAACTTTTGGACTTTCTTTCTGCGTTGTTGATACTCGTCTAAAATCGCCAACGGAAATATAAAGACAATTATAAGAGTACCGTTTCTACAATTTCAATTCACACTCCGATTCGGATAACTTTGCAATTAAAGTAATTATGTGATTCAACAACATCAATAATGGTTAAGTAGTTGTAAAAACATAAGAAATATTCATTACAGATAAATACAAATCGAGGGCCCAAGTAGCACGTGCTTTTATGCATTCAAAAATAATTAAATTAACATTTGAGTTGAAAAACTTAATTGAAAGTAAATTTTTAACTCCCAAAGAACGGAGTGAAAAAATCGGTTTTAAAATTTTATATTAATTTCTATTCCCAAATGCTGTCTCAAGCTTATAACTCGGGTGTAACCGATTATTCTTGCAAGCATTTAAGGCGGGTGAAATACTTATACATATGTATGTATACATTCGATTACCGATATACAGATGCTTGCACCTAATTAACAACGACTTGTCCCTATAAATTAAATGACAATAACAGTAAAATTTTTAAGGGTAATATATATATATTTTTTTAAATTCTCTTCTATGAATGTCAAATCTTGATAAAATCCCGTTATTCTGAAACAGTTGAGGTGTTTTATGCAGAAGTGAGTAAAACGGTCGTGCATACAACAAATACAATTAGCAGCGCGTGTTGAATTCTTAAGATTTCTTAAAAATTAGTTGTGTTCGGGTATCTAAATCTTTACATTTTTATTGAAATAGGTTACTATTAAGGATTTAAATAATTTTAGTGAATAAAAAATGGGTAAGCGCAAGCCTTGTGATGAAGACACTAGAGCTGTGATCGTACAGATGCACAAGGATAGGAGATATTGCAAAGACTCCAAATATCTCCAAACGTATGGCTTTTAATGCAGTTAGGTATTTCAACAAAAATAAAGCAACAAAACAAGTCCTTAGAAAGAAAAGAGGTCGGAAATCGATTCATCGGGAGGACGAATTAATTATCCGCAAGTCAAAAAGAGATCCCCACAAGACAGCAAATCAAATTCGAGTTGCGGTTTTTAGAGAAAATCCAAACACACTATCTGTAGATACCGTAAAAAGCCGATTACCCCAGGCTCTTTGGAAGAGTTTCAAGGAAGACTCTCTGAACGCAATCGAAAATGTCGCTTAGAGTTTGCAAAAAAATACCCCCATTGGACAGCAAAAGATTGCAAAAGAGTATTTGTTTCTGATGAAAGTAAGATAAGTAGGGTTTCCTCAGATGGGAAAGCTTATGTCCGCAGGCCTCTATACACGGAGTGGGACCCCAAATACACTAGGCCAACTTTAAAACATGGTGGCGGCTGTATAATGATTTGGGGTTCCATGTCGTGACGAGGTGTTGGACCAGTTCAAATACATATCAATCATGGACAACGTAATGTTACCATTACGTTATACTTGTAACGTGGATTTACCAGCAGGATAACTACCCGAAACATACTGGTGACATGGTGACATGGTGATTCTATTAAACTGGCATTCATGCAGCCCCGACCTTAATCCAATCGAAAATCTTTGGACGCATTTGAAGGAAAGAGTTCGTTCCCATAAAGTTGGTAATTTCCAGGAATTATACGAAAAGGTTCGACAAGAATGGAATAATATTCCAAAGAACATCTGCAAAAGATTAGTGGAGTCAATGCCACGCAGATGTCAAGCCGTGATTGACAGTAATGGGTTTGAAACCAAATATTAACTTTAAAACCGAAATAAAAGCATTTTTCCAAAAAACAAGAAAGCGTTGTTAATTAGTTGCACGCATGTATGTATGTGTCGAACATGTTTATATTTAGTATATGGGGGCTTAGGGAAGAATTGATTCAACCCTTTTTTGGCACAAATCTACATATATCGTTATCAAAAAGCATTTTTCCCGAATTTCGATAATATATTTCACATATTGACTGATATTTTCGGCACAATTCAGCCATAATCACTATGGTCCACCCATTTGTCGTCTGGATCAGGGCGTTTAGAGTCCGAATTTAATAATTTTTGGGCGTAACATGAAATGTCTTGAGGGTCATATTTGTGCAAAGTTTTATTCGATACATTGAATGGTTTTTGATTTGTATACTGGAAAGTGGAGGAGTAGATCTCGAGGTATGGATATCCACTTAAATGTGGGCGGTGTAACGTCCATCGAGGAATTTTGACAGCTGCAACCTTAAAACCATAAGTCTCTGACACCTTCAGTTATTCATTTATCCCGCTTTTATTAGTTTTTAACAAAATCGTTAAGTGGGAGTGGGCGTGGTTATCATCTGATTTTGTCTATTTTCGTTCTGTCACAAGATGTGTCGATATGATGTAGCCTGTGCAAATTTTGGTTATATACAGTGTCGGACAAAACTCATTGGACTAAATCGAGTCTCAGGCATATTCTGTCATAACTTTTTACATAGATGCATTAGAAGAATAATTTTTTTTGCAAAATAAAGACCGCATATTCTATATTAAGGTACAATACAATTTTATTTTTCAACTGTTATGTAAAATTTGTAAATTATAACAAAAATAAAAAAAGTAAAAAATTCGCGCGACATAACTCATTGGACTTTAGCTGAATATGAAAATAAATTCGTTTTAAATTAATATTTTATTGGGTAGCTATTATTTTTAATGATTGCAGCACATCTTTTAGGCATAGATGAAATTAAATTATTAATATGTGTGTCATATATTCCATTCCAGGCTTGTTTCAGGGCATCAAATAGCTTGTTTTTATTACCGTGGACCTGTTCCCTATTAATCTGCCTGTAGACAATTTCCCATAAGTTTTCAATCGGGTTTATATCAGGAGACTGGGCGGGCCATCTCATAACACAAACTTGTTCTTCCAAAAGCCAATCCTTTACAACTTTTGACGTGTGTTTGGGGTCATTATCATGTTGGAACTGCCAATCAGGCGGCATTTTTGAGATAGCGTGGGGTAACATTTGGGTTTGCAGTATATTTTTATATTGGAACTTATCCATGTTCCCTTCTATTTTGAAAATAGGTCCTACTCCCTGAGCAGAGAAGCATCCCCACACCATAATGTTACCCCCACCATGCTTTACGGTACCCTGCAAATATCGACGGTCTAAACGCTTTCCTGTTGGTCTTCGTACACGTGTCATTCCATCTGAGTTCTGCAAATTAAATTTGGACTCATCTGAAAACAATACCGACTTCCATTGCTCCACAGACCAATTGATGTGCAGTTTTGCAAATTCCAAACGTGCTATTCGATTTTTTTTGGAAATATATGGTTTTTTCGCAGCACGGAAACTGAATAGAGCAGCATTAACGGCGCGTCGTTGTACTGTACGCACACTCAGAGTTCGTTGTAAGCTATCTACAACGTTTTTTGCAGACATCTTTGGATCTTTTTTAAATTCGCGCACTATTCTCAAGTCTTCCTTTACCGAAGTGTGTTTAGGACGTCCTCCAATATTAAGTTTTTTCACGGTTCCATCAGCTTTGTGCTTGCGTAAAATAGCAGAAATAGTTGATTTCCCAAGAGAATATTTTTTGCAAAGCTCCTTTTGCTGCACACCTTTTGTGAATTCGCTTACAATTAATAATTTAAGTTCAGTTGAATGTGTTTTTCCAACCATTTTTAACTAAAACGATTTTTAGTAGCTTTATTCGTAAAAAGTTTAAATATTTCAAAACACACCCGTTCTCATTAAAGCAAACAATTCGAATAAGTCTGATCTACGATTTGAAATTCTAAACACCTGAAAAACTCTTTTTCTGACAGATAACGGTAAATTAATTCATTGGAAATGCTTATTTCGGCAATTAAAGTGTAGTCCAATAAGTTATGTCGCGCGAGTTTTTTACTTTTTTCCCTTCTGGTTTAAGTTAAAAATTGTACATAAAAGTTGAAAAATTAAATTGAATTGTTTCTTAATGTAGAATATGCGATCTTTCTTTTGCAAAAAAAATTATTCTTCTAATGCATCCATGTAAAAAGGTATGACGGAATATGTGTGAGACTCGGGTTAGTCCAATGAGTTTTGTCCGACACTGTATGTTTGTAGCTTAAATGGTTTGGGACATATGTACAATAAACCTATGCCAAAAACCCCCATGTTTTGTTTTAAATCTTACAATAAAGGTGCCACTCAGTGGCGGGGCTAGGGGGGAGCGAAGGAGGCCGTCGCCCCAGGCGCAACGTCTTGGGGGCGGCAAAACGATCTTCACTGTTTTTTAATATTCAGAAAAATACTTCAACAAATTTTTTTACAAAATTTATTATAAAAGATAAAGAGTTGTACAGTGTACAATGTACACTCACAATGTAATAATCTGAATAACAAAGAAAAATATTAATTTTTACTCGAATACTCTTCAGTCTTTGAATTTGTCTTATATCTTTTGGCTTTTATCTTTCTTGAAAATAGTGATAGAACTTAAAGATGTACTTTTCTAGCTTTGCAAAATCGCTGCAAAATCTCATATCTTATCATTGTAATTTAAAGTTGAAGCAGTTTCAACTTCTATTGAGAGAATCGCTAGATTGGGTAGTCTACTCTGACTCATGGTCGATCTCAAGTAAGATTTGATCAATTTAAGTTTGCTAAAAGAACTCCAATTCGGACAAAAATTCCTGCAAATTGTGTGGAAAGTGTACAAGTTATAGGGCGAAAATGGGTTTTTTCTATGGCTTTTAATAAGATGTCTTGTAAATTTACTATAAATTTACTCAAACACCGTATTGTGAGAACTTTGGGACTTCAGAACTTGCGTGGCTTCTAGTTCCTAAATTTTATAGACTTAATAGCGAAGATATTTTGTAAAAATTCACTTTTGTTTGAACCACCTCATGAAACTTGTAGGTAGTTAGATAAAGGGGAGCGGCAGAACATCCTTGGCCCCGGGCGCCCGAAGTTGTAGCTACGCCGCTGGTGCCACTGTACCAAATTACAGTTTCATATAGTGTTTGGTTATGACATTTTATAGGATTTCGATTAACAGGGGTTTATGGGCGTGATAGTGGTCCGATTACGCCCACTAACAACTCGTCCTCACTCTTTTGCCAAGAAGTCCTTCTGACAAGTTTCATCATATCTTAATTCATTCAAACTACAGGTCGCACAGATAGACAGACGGGCGCACGGACACTCACTCGGATTTCAACTCACCTCATCATCATTTAGGTGACACAAACAACCGTTAGGCGAACAAGCCAAGATATTTGGGAATAAAAATTAATTTTCAATTATAACTTTTTATTATTTCATTAAAAGATAAAATGTTCAATATTTAATCTCAAACAACTTGGATTCGAAATTTGTTTTTGCAAAATCAAAATTAAAAACTGAAAATTTAGTTCCAATAATTTGAATGTTTAATTAAAAATTTTACTCAATATTTTTGAATAATGCAATTCGCAACCATGACATAAAAATCAAAGGTACTCATTAAGTGATTTCGTCCACCCTAAAGCTGAAATCGTGGTCACTACTAAAGCGATATCAAGCATATTCTTAATTTAAAAAATCAAAGTAGAAAATAATATTTATATTTGTTCGATAAGATATGTAATGTACTTTTCTTGGTCACGGTAAAAGTTATTGGTTTTCGGTGAAATGTTTGAATTAGATTTGCTAAAAAGCAATATTACTATCTAATTAAGATTTTAAATTAACGATTGGAACAGAATAAGCAGACGCAAGCGCTGAGATAAAATTAAACAGATTTTATGACTTCAAAATTACTCTCAGTACTTCGTTATATATAAACAATTTACGAATCAAGAGGGTTAAGGACAGTGGAAGAAGAGAATGACCGATGATTTCCCTTTAGATTGAGCAACAACAAGTCACAAGATTGTAAACAAGTTTGACACACCTTTATCGATGAAAATGCAATAGAAATACGTACGACAAAAAAAAAAAACTCAAATAGAATCTGGAAATCTAAGCACTAAAATCTAAATTAAACAACCAAGCAGGTACCAAATGCGTTCAAAAACTACAGCTCCAGAGTATAATAATTAAAGGAATAAAAAAGAAAAAATTTCCACACCTACTTAAAATATATCCCTGCATCAAGAAACTCGCTTACCAAATTTCATAATTATATCGAAATTTGGAAATCGTTTCGCATCCTGAGCAGATTGTTTTCTTAATATATTTACACAACTCTACATGTGTTCACGCAAGTGAGGAAAGTTCTATGATCGCCATTCACTTGGGAGTGCCAAGAAACGATTCTTTTACATATGGCTCAAGCAGCTCAAGACTTCCGGTCTTTGGCCAAGTATCCTCTGGGTAGCTAAACAACATCCGTTTGAAGGCGAGCTAAAGTGGTAAGGCAAAACATTCTCTCCACAGGGAAGGTGCCGCTGCCCAGCTGGTTGATGTCTTCGTTAGAGTGAAGGCTGACATCAAAAGACAAGGACTGTGGCGAGTAGCTCCTTGTGGCATTTACTACAGTGGCCATATAAAGCAGAGCAAGCTCGGTGTGGGATTCGTGGTGGAAGAGAGTGCTGCCATTCACTCTGGCGGATAAACATCTAGCCACAATCCGCATCAAAGCGAAGTTCTTCAATATATCGTTGATTTGTGCCCACGTTTTGAGAGAAGAGAAGGACGATGTGACCAAAGATGCTATCTAAAAGTGCTTGGAGCGCACCTATGTGTGGCTTTAGAACTGGCAAATCATCAACTGACCAGATATTCACCATACAAGTATGTCAAAAATGTTCCCGTGAGACAAAGAAATGCTCGTAGTCAAAAGAATATTGCTGCTGCTGGCGCATCGATGGCGAAAGACCCAAATCAGTCTCTCACACATCGTTCTCTAGCGTTGGGCATCTCTTTGACATCGTTGTGGCGAATCTTGTTTATTTCTTGCTGAATGGCTAAGCAAAATATGCGTTTTTGATCAGGCAGTAATCCACACGCACTCCATGAGTCACCATTGCATCCCGAAAAAATTACGGTTTAGTGCGTTTTATCGCCCGGTGGCGTCGTTGGGCCATACTTCTTCAGTAATAATCAAGACCGGCACGTTTCTATGAATGAGTATTGCTACCGCTCAATGTTAATGGAAAATTTTTTTGGCCCGAATTGGATGACATGGACTTGGATAATATGTGGTTCCAACAAGAGTTCCACGCAGCGAATGTCACAATCGATTTATTGAAAATTAAGTTTGGTGAGCGTGTTATCTCACGAATTGGCCCAGTCAATTGGCTGCCTCGGTCGTGCGATTTGACGCCGTTAGACTATTTCCAGCGGGGATATGTTAAGTCTATGGTCTATGCCTACAAGCTAGCGAAGTATGATGAACTTCGTACGAATATCGAACGTGAAATTGCAGCAGTAACAGCTAATTTATACTTGAAAACCGTCGAAAAATGGGATCAGCGCCTGGACTTCTGCAAGCGTGCCCGTGGTGGTCATGCAAAGGAAATCGAGTTCCATACATAATGGCATCAAATGTGCTTTCACAGGAATAAAGGATTTCATTGATATTCCAAACCGTTTTTGTTTTATTTAAAAAAACTTTTGTTGTACATAAGTGCATTAAGGAAATAAAATTTAAAAAGGAGGGTTTTATTTTTTATCTCATTGTTGTATGTATCTATATATGTATGTATATTTGATTTCATGTACATTTATCTAAACTATAAATATATCTTAGTTTTTTTTTACATCGATTTCAGTATCATATAATAAATGTGTAATATTTCACTTCAGATAAATGTACAGTGGATCCTCTAATAACCGGACACTATTCATTTCACAATTTTTGTCTTCTTTTGGGGGTATCCGTTTATAGGAGTCCACGAATAAACGTTTTACTGAAATCTATGCACACGTTTCTTCTTAAATTAATTTACATATTTTAGAATCATATTTACAATTAATTCGTTTGTGTAATTATTGTATATACATATTTATTTATGCTTGAGTTTTAAAAATTTGTTGAACCTTAGTTTTATTGAAATGGCTTCTACTCTTGTCAAAATATGTTTGATAATATTGAATCTGTAGTGTCATATGAAACTCCGTTGCCTTGATCAAAGGGCTGACCACTTAACGTCTTTATGTTCGTCCTCACCTATGTATGTGTACTCATATTACTCGTTTTATGTATGTATATATATGCTACCCCGGTTTAGTTATACTACCTTTACTACAATTATTGATCTTTGTTGTCCCCAAATAAGAGTTTCTCTTCCGCTTATTAGAGGATTTTTTATTGTTTGTTTACACTTTCTTTCAATAATTTAATTTCCTTGGCCGTTATCGAGCGATTATGAAAGTTAACGAAACTAAAAAAACAAGTGTCTCGTCCGATCATGATAGTGCCCGGTTTTTAGAGTGGGATTGGTTCTGAAAATCTAACGTAAAACTTGGTTTCTAAATTTTTTTGTCCGGTTAAGAGAGGGGCCCCCCTATTTAGGTATCCGCAAGTATGGGGTTTCACTGTACATCGTCACATTCAAGTAGTTGTATTTGTTGTAACTGTGAAACTGTTTGTTTTCGTTTTGCGCAAGCCACAATTACATTCTATTAAAGGAGAAATCCACAATGTCAATATTCCTGAAGCAAAACAACACTTGTAATGGCAACACCTACACTAATGCAATTGTCGAAAACGGTAACAGCATAAGTTTGAAAGGTCACGAAGCAAAACGGATGCTAAAACTCAATTACATAACAATCTGTTCACATTTTTTTACACACCATCAACTCTAAATGAGCAAATGACTTACAGTTACAAGTAGTAAAACCATGCAACCAAACAACCACCAACACGCGCCAGCTCATTTCACCGATGTTCGCCTATGTGCCACACATCAACTTTGACTCTGACTGTAGCCTTCGGTTTTCTCCTTAGCACACCGATCGCTCCTCACCGCACAATCACTGCCACCATGGCCTCGACGTCGGCCACAGCCATAGCCGCAACCTCAACAACACAAATTACTATGCAATTTAATCTGATGCCAACAACAACAACGAAAATAGCAATGATAGACATTCATTGCAAAAGCTTGTAGTACGATGAAAACAAATGTGTACATACTACATATGTATATGTATGTATGTATGTGTTTAGTATGTGTGTATTTAGAAACATTTGAAAATAAATAAGAATACTTGGGCTCAAACAACCCCCAATGAATTCAATCTCATTGTGGCCCATTTCGACGCCCATAAAGTTGAAGTCATGCACCGCTCACTAAACATCTCCCACCGCCCATTAAGCAGCGATAACCGTGAGGCAACCACCCATATTCATTGTGGCTCAGAGCCAACAGCACACATACCTACATACGTGTACCATATGTAAACACATGGCCTCTGCGCATTGGTACAATAAACGGTAAAGTCGTAGTGTTGCCTTAGCCGAAAAGCCGTTCAAGTCTCAATCAAAAAGACAAAGCAACAACATTATATTGTGCATATATGCATTCCTACATACATACATATGTACAAGCACATGTATATGCATACCTATACATGTAACGCTTAATACGTGGATGTGTTCCTAACAGTAAAGACATAGCCATTCACACTAATTTCTGTAGGTATGGGGGAGCGATAGGGAGACTAAATTCATAAACAACAACAATGAATTGGAGGATGACAGCGTAACAAGGATCATATATCTTTAACAATACCGTGGACGCGCTAAAACCACTCAGTATCCAATGAACCCAATAAATGCCAAAAATATTTTCTATAAAGCGAGGGCAACACTCATAGAGAAATACCGTTCAGTGAGAGTCAGCAGTTTACCCAATTAACAGCAAAGCGTCGCATTAGTTATGTAGAGTGAATGCAGACTTTATTTGTGGTGATATCTATAATTTCATCGCTTTTTTAGTTCGATTGTATAGTCATATGACATCGACTTCTTCACTAAAGTGACGCAGTGATTTTAAAATATCTCAGCATATCAAGAATCAAAGTTACAAAGTCATTAAAGTTTTGTAGGGTTATAATACAGCAGAATGAGTACAACTTATTTTGACGCCGTCATAATGAGTTTAATAATTTACCAAAAGTGGGTCACTAGGCGATTGGATAGGGCTAAATTTCAGTCTCCAGGCATAAGTTGATGTATGCATTACAGCTTCTTGCCAACGTCTAATACCGTAGAGTCGCAAATAACTATTTTTCATTGTTCTAGAAAAACTCTCGATTTTGAAGTGAATTATTTGGCAGAGATAAACAAATATAATTATCTTTCATCAAAACTGAAATACACACTACTAATAAAGTATTTTGGTTATTTGGCTGAGAGATAAAAAGTGTATGGTCGGATGCTGCTATTGGCAGCTTATAAGTATAGGAATGTTCAAGAATAATTTTTTTGTTTACTGGGTGGGTCTATACACTCGAGTGCAAATACTTCTGGTTCCATCCACATGTATGCAAGTAGTTTATTTATACATTTTTGAACTTCATTCAATTCAAATTCAATAATCTTTTATTTAAATATTATATATGTATGTATGTAAGATTTGATATGTATTTATTATGTATACATATATGTATGCGCTAGTCATCTCATTTCAATAACATTTTATCACATAACTCCAGCCAATGACCTTAGAAAAGAGAAATTCCAAAAAACAAGAATGGAATCACCGACCGATTTTGTCCTTTCTCCATATTTTAAATCCCGCTTTCTTATGCAGTCAAAAGAAAAAAAGAAACCTTCGAGAATATATTACCCGAATATACAATCCTATGCCTATAGTGGTCTAATCTGAACAATTTTTTTCGAAACTCCAATTTTCGGCCATGCCGAATTTCGCGTAGATACTCTGTCAAATCAAAAAGTTTTCCATGCAACACACACGGACATGTCTAAATAGAGTCAGCATTTATATAGAATATAATTTATAGGGTCCCGGACGTTTCCGTTTGGGTGTCAAAAATGTGGCAAACTTAATATATCTTGTCAAATATATAATGATGGGCTCTGAGCAGGGTGAAACTATTTTAATCTAAACCGATTTCTCCGAAAAATGTGATATAGTCCTCTCTTTTCACCTAAGACATTCGATAAGGATTTTTCAAGTGCAAGAGCTAGTCATGGTAACGGTTAAACCAGCCATCAATATCAAAAGTTTGTTTTTATTTATTTCATCTGTTTTTATAAAGCCTAAGAATAAGTTATAAAAATTATTATCTATTTAAAAACTAGACAAGCTCAAGCAAGTGATTGAGCTGTTTTGGTGATACGTTGCTTTTTTAGTACGCAGGCATATTTCTTCTTTTGAGGCGTGTTTGATCGCAGGAATGTATCAAAGCATTAGCCAAAGGGTTTGGGTGATCTCGGAGTTTAGAGATAAGTACTACTGTGACATTGTATTTATTTTAAAAATTCTTTATTTATTCTTCCAAATCAATTTCATCACCTTCAAAGTAGTCCCCTCTCGATGTAATGCACTTATGCCAACGGATTTTCCAATCTTCGAAACACTGGTTGTAGTCACTTTCCGGGATGGACTTCGGTTCCGTCTTCGCAGCGGATTGAATCTCCTCTATCGTATAAAAACGGTGTCCCCGGAGCGGTCTTTTGAGCTTGGTGAACAGCCAGAAGTCGCACGGCGACAGATCAGGTGAATACGGTGGTTGCGGAACGATATGGGTTGAGTTTTTGGCGAAATGATCACGAATTACGAGGGCAGTATGCGATGGTGCATTATTGTGGTGTAAAAACCAAGAATTGTCTTTCCACAATTCCGGCCTTTTTAGGCGGACAGCGTTACGCAAACGACGCATAACGTTCAAATAATATTCCTTGTTGACTGTTTGACCGGTTGGAAGGAATTTATAATGCACAACACCACGATAATCAAAGAAAACAGTCAAGATGACCTTGATTTTTGAGCGACTTTGGCGCGATCTTTTTGGTCTCGGCTCTCTTTTGGTACGATATTCCGATTGATCGGTTGTTTCGGGGTCGTAAGCATAGATCCAAGTCTCATCGCCAGTTATA
Source organism: Bactrocera zonata (assembly GCA_037783105.1). Classification (NCBI taxonomy): domain Eukaryota; kingdom Metazoa; phylum Arthropoda; class Insecta; order Diptera; family Tephritidae; genus Bactrocera; species Bactrocera zonata. The sequence continues at coordinate 998,888 of JBAWJQ010001699.1, forward strand.
ATGCATTTCATGACACCCTGGTAGTCGGAAAGCATTGTTTCACACACTTCAACGCGACGCCTTTTTTCCAAAAAATTCAATGTTTTCGGTACCAGTCGAGATTTGACGCTCTTGAGGCCCAAAACATCCTTCAATATGATATTGGCTGAGCCTTTCGATATGCCAACTTCATCAGCAAGGTCTCTAATTGTTAATCGACGGTTTTTCAACACCAAATCTTTGATTTCTTGAACGTGAGTTTCGTCGGTTGAGGTTGATGGTCGCCCTGGACGCTCTTCGTCTTCGACACGTTCACGGCCGGCTTGGAACTCACTATGCGACTTGTAAACATTTTTTTTAGACATAGCCTCATCACCAAAGGCTTTCTGCACCATCCTCAACGTATCCGCAGCAGAAAATTGATTCCGTATACAAAATTTAATGCAAATTCTTTGCACAACAAATTTCGACATCGCAAAACACGAAAATCTCACTTTTAGCAGCTCACAAAACGACACGTATCTCAAACACTAATGAATATTTTGACATGAAATTTGACATAGATGCGACTGACAGTACTACCAACCTAAAAAAAAAAAATTCTCCAAATCCTTCGACGCGCGCAGTTTAAATTAAAATTTATTTTTTGGGCACAGTAGTATATAATATCAAGTCACCTGATATTTGAAAATTCAACCTAAAAAAAAAAATAATTCTCCAAATCCTTCGACGCGCGCAGTTTAAATTCCAATGTCCTTATTTTTTGGGCACAGTGGTATATTTAATATTCTACTTCTTTCTTTACCATAGGAATACCAAGGCCTTTATGAATATTTTCGTTACACATGTCCATTGTGAACACGTGATTGTTCTAAGTATTTTTTGGTTTTCTCCACGTGAGCTTTCTGTCTATGTGATTACCAAGATATGTTACTTCGTTCGCTGGGGTACTAAAATGTTGTTTATATTTACTGCCGGACACATTTTTCCATTTTTGTTAGCTCGCTAGCCATTCTTCGACAGAACTTAAATGCTCCGCTAATATTTTTGATGTGAAAATGTGGCTCACTATAGCTGTGTCATTCACAAAAGTTGAAGTTAATACATTGTTAGCTGTTGGAAGATCTGCTGTATATATGATGTATAAAGTTGGTGAATATAAATAATCCGTTAACTTTTCGCACAAAAGACAGAGATGTATTTAATATTAATAATTCGTCATAAAGCAGGGCAATGCAAAAGGCTCGATTTTGTTTTGCCAATCTAACCAGATGTTTTGATTTTTGGTAGACCAGAATGTGCCCAATAATCTCATTAATTTGTCACGTCCCATACACATTACAGCAATCGCTAGTCTCGCTCACAAGTGGGCGTGTCCGGTTGCAAACAACAACTGTTACAAATTAAGAGCGTTTGGCCACATATTTTGATTTTGACTTGATGAAGTGTAAATCCCCTAATTGGTGTGACCGAAGAAATGATAGCTGTTCCCGTATGGCCAATTACACCTCGAAATGAAATAATTGCCAGTCGTTACGCTTCATATGGTTCACATATTTATATACAGATGCACAAATATAAAATAAAAACCACATTTGCACACTTGCATTCGGAGATAATAGGCAGAACGACCCTGTGTGATCTATTTTTTCCATGATGAATTATTTGGAAGGTGAATTGAATGGGAATTCATAAATGGGGCGGCAGCGAATTGAACATTAATGCACTAAAATTTATTTATATGCATATATAATTGTATATGTGAGTATTTTTATGCAAAGAAGCGGTAATTCGTTATGTAACGACACAAAATTATTGTAAATAAAACGCTTGTTGTAAATTAATTGAAAGCACAACTGTCGCAACATACAATGAAGGTTTGTTTAATATCTGAAATATATACTGTGTACATATGTATGTATGTATTTAGTTAGGAATCTGCTATATATTCAATTATATGAGCCACCATTAAGAAAATTATGCATACATATATTTGTAACAGATAGGCTAATTATGTCAGCTAAATGTTTCTCTATTAATTACACTGGTAGACACAAAATTTGTGACATGAAAATTCTTAGGTGTTTCTAATACAGTTTGATACCCTGAAGTCAAATCTGAAAACAGACTTTTTCTATCACCCACAGATATTCTGTAATCTGCGGATTTAGATTTTACAATACATTTTAAAATTTCATTATACTGCATCATATCATATTTTCATACGATCAGGGATTTATTCGGTTTAGATCGGTTCTGCCTGCTTGTTTGAAGTAAACAGCGTATTTTACGACCATTTTATTTTATAAAATTTATCAGTAAACTAACGGTGTCCACTTTTGCAATTACTGTGTTTAAGATTTTTAGGTACAAAGCCTAGGCAGCGCGTAAATAGTGCCAACAGTTTTTGTTATGTGTGCTGAGAATTTATTTTTAAATCGCAAAAACGTAATTTTACTCCGCTTCTGCTAAAGCTTACGAACTGCATTTTGTTGTTAAAGTTGGGGACCAAGACAAAGCATGGGCCCCTCATATCTGTTGTAAAACATTGTTAAAAGCTTGGTTAAAAGGTTCAAATCGTGAAATGCCCTTTGCAGTGCCAATAGTTTGGAGAGAACCTAAAGAATATGTTACAGACCGCTATTTTTGGCTTACGAATATTAATGGAATTGGACCGAAGTTCAAACATACAGTTAAGTACTGTAATTTACCATCAGCTTTAACCTCAAACACAGTCAACAGCTTCCTATTCCAAAAGCAGAATCTTGGAGTCTCGGTGAAGAACTAGAATCGACAAGCTCTTCAAGTGTTGTTACAGAAACCATAAAGAAAACGACAACCCGATCCTTTATTTGATTTAGCAGGAAGTTCGACAGTGCCGCATCTAATTTCACAGGGCGAACTTAATGACTTAGTTCGAGATCTAAGCCTAAGACTAAAAGGTTGGAATATTCTCCAAAGTGATGTAAAGTTTACATTTCACAGAAAAAAGCAGAAAGACCTAACAAATTGCTTTCTTCAAAAAGGGGATCTAGTATGCTGTTCAGAAAGTTAGCCTTTTGTTTACCACACTAGGACAGAAACATGATCCACGTAATTGGCGTCTATTCATTGATTCCTCTAAACTTAGTTAAAAGGCGGTATTGGTTCATAACGGTAACAAATATCCATCTGTGCCCTTAGCTCATGCGGTTCATATGAAGGAATCATATAAGAATATGAGAGTTCTTTTAGGACACACCGTTGTCATGAGTATGGTTGAGCAATATGTGGAGACCTAGCCCTTCTTCTTAGAATGCAGCTGGAATATACGAAATATTGTTGTTTCCTTTGCGAATGGGATAGCCGTGCGAAAGACTGTCATTATGTACAGAAGCAGTGGCCAGTACGTCAGACACTCACTCCGGGACAAAAAAACGTTACCAGTAGAAATTCATACCAAAAGGTATTACTACCAATTTTGCATATTAAATTGGGTTTAATGAAGAATTTTGTTAAAGCAATGGACAGAATTGGAAGAGGGTTCTTGTACCTGAAACAAAAATTTCCAAGAGCCAGTGAAGCAAAAATTAAGGAGGGCATATTTGTGGATCCGCAAGTAAGAGAAAAGATAAAACATTTGAGGAAATGCTCAATGAAACTGAAATACGAGCCTGAAGTGCCTTTAAAAGCGTTGTTAAAAATTTACGTGGAAATGTGAAAGCTAACAATAACAAAGATCTTGTGACTGAACTACTTACTGCCTATGTAAAAATTGGTTGTAACATGTCACTTAGAACTCACTTTCTGGACTCCCGTCTGGATTTTTTCCCTTAAAATTTTACGGCAGTAAGTGACGAACATGGGGAACGGTTTCACCAAGACATTTCTACTATGGAGAAACGGTACCAAGGCAAGTGGAGTGCCAGTTTGCTTGCCGATTACTGCTGGACATTGTTAAGGAATACTCCAAAAACAAAATATCGCCGAAAAACGTCGACAATAACATTTTAAGGTACTCTTTGGTTAATAAAACAATATAAAAATAATATACCTATCGCTGTTTTTTTTAACAAAAGTCCTCATAGCAAAAAAACTATAGGTGATAGAAGAAATACATATGTAGCTATTTTCTGCATATTTTCATAAGCCCATCAGAATTGAGGCCAGTAAAATTCTGATTATGGCGTACTGGAAACCCGAAATGGATCAGATCGACAAAGGGGTGGGGAGGGCAGTATTCTGTCACCTCAGTAGATAAGGGTGACATCTTACCGAAATGGCTGGCAGGCTAATACTGCTCTCACCTCCGTCTCGTCAAAACCATGGCATGTCTTCAATTACGTTCAATGCACGTCGCCATAATTTCTTTGGCCAGTTCAGTTGAGACGAACTCCTGATTCGTGCCCGAATAAGCTCCCATAAGGACTTGTGTCAACCCTTGCGTGGCCTCCCTCCACAACATGCGGAGATAGCGGCTTGAAGCGGAGGCCCACCAGAAAAAATGAATACACCGCAACAACAACAAAAAACTAACAGAAAGAACACCAAAACAAAGACGGACAAGATGGGGAATACGGAACGGTCTTCCGCAAAAGCAGTCGGACACTCAGATCCCCCATACTCACCGCCACTCCAAAGCAGACAGCCAAATTTTGGGAAAGGACAGACTCAAAGGAGACTCCGGTCACACAAACAGCACCGGCAAAGCAGGGAGAGTGGAAGAGCACCCCAGCTGCCACTAAAGACGGAACTCAGAGCTCGCCGAAACAAGAATACATCACCCAAATGAGACGAGCATAAGAAGAATCCCTAGGAAAATGTAAGGGGGTAGTGCAAAAAATGAAGGTGACGTGAAGAAAATGCAAAAGAACGTCAGCATGGACGTATACAACGGAGCGGCACGGCTAGACTCTTCGACGTCATCAAGAACTATCGCAGAAATTGGCTCATTGCAGAAACCGAGAAAAGGCGGGCATATCTAAACAGACGCACCACGACCCCCGAGTCAGCAACATCGAAGCGGCGTGCGACAAGCTCTGCGGAGCCGCGAGAAACAGTGCGACCACGACACGAAAACGACGGGCTGTGGCAAAAAGTTTTGCCTAAAAAAGCCAGGAAAACCTACATAAACTAAGGAACGAGTGAAGAAGCGCCTAAAAAGAGCAAACAAGAGGCAACTACTCAACAACATGGCCGCAAGTCAGAAAGAAAATAATAGGCCAAAATAACAAACAGAGGCCGTTATAAAAAAACCAATAGAAGGAAATAGCTGCGCCGAAGTCCTCAAGGATATCCGTAGCAAGGTAGATCTTAAAGAAGCAGAAGTCCAAATCAAAGGAATCCGCAAAACAAGAGCCGGGGCCCAATTACTAGAGCTAGAGAAGGGACAGTCCACAAAGGCCAGCTTCTGTGAGGCACTTAAGTCCACTCTCAAAGAGACTGCCACTGTAGCCGACCTTAAAACTAAGGTTACTATAGAAATCAGAGACCTCGACTCGTTGACAACGAAAGAGGAAGTAGCAGAACCTGTCCAAGAATCGCTACAGGACAGCACCGAACGCTTGGCAATTAACATAACAGTTCCTAACACAAGAGAACAGGTAAGGGCATATGTAACGCTGGACCAGGATAGAGCTGATGCACTAATGCGACAGACACGCATTAAAATTGGCTGGGTTAGCTGCGGGCTGCGGCTGAAAGCATACCCTAAAGGGTTTCCGCTGGACCAGGACACTTAACCTGGGACTGCAAAGGGCCCGATAGAAAAGGACAAGGCGCTTGCATAAAATGCCAACCAGGTCATAAAATGAAAGAATGCGACAAGCCTCCTTCATGCTGCCTTTGCGAAGAGGCCACACATGAGAAAACCGATCACATCCCGGGCTCCGCAAAATGCACGGTATATAGGAATTACCGATGCAAATGAAAATCCTACAGGCAAACATGCACGGATGCAAGGCTGCCGACGCACTACTCTCGCAAATGGTGACGGAGAGCGACTATGAGATGATCATCATAAGCGCGCAATACAAAAAGAAAGAGAGAGGTACCTGGCTAGAAGATAGCAGCTCAACTGCCGCTATGTTACTACTACCAGGGAGTACTGTAAACAATGGGAACGGCAACGGCTTCGTCTGGGCCAAATGCGACCTTTTTACAGTAATTAGCTGCTACTTGACGCCAAGGGATAGTATACAGGAATTCCATGGAAGGCTCGACAATATAGAGAACACAGCCAGCTCTATAGAAGGTCAATTGATTATCGCCGGAGACCTAAATTCTAGAGCCGTAGAGTGGGGTTTGTCAAACGCGGACTCGAGAGGAAACCGCATTCTAGAAATGGCTGCGCGCCTAGGGCTAGTAGTGCACAATACGGGAAATGCAACCACGTTTAGAAGACCGGGATGCCAGACCGGGAAGGAAACCACACCAGACGTTACCCTATCAACAGAATGCATGGCAGACTCAATAAAGTACTGGGAAGTCCTGCAGGATTACACTGGCAGCGATCATCACTACATTTCATTTATGATCGACACGGGAACAAACGTTAACCAGCACAGAAAACCAACTGGAACACGAAAGTGGAACATCGCGAAACTAGATACTTCAAAATTAATCTCCGCAATAGACGACCAAAACCCATCTAGCAACTCCCCCATAATTGCAAGAAAAACTGTCGAGCACAATGCTGAATATAACAAAAGCCTGTCAAAAAGCAATGCCTCCCACAGCAAACATAAAGCAGCAGTTTACTGGTGGACTGAAAATATAACCCAACTGAGACGGAGCTCCTACACGAGATTCAGGTGTAGAGGAGCCGCAATTCAAGAAGACGATCAACACAAATTAGCTTAAAAGGAACTGAAGCATGCCATCGACGACAGCAAAAAGACAAAATGGGAGGAACTACGCGAGGATATAAACAGAAACCCCTGGGAACTCGGATATAAAATAGTGATGAAGAAACTCGGCGATCGATCAAAGCCACTTGACCTAACCGCTGCCAAAATGGATAACATTGTGAACGCACTATTCTCCACACACGAAGCAAAGGCTAGTGACCCAGAACCCATTCTAAGATTGACGCAAATCCCCCAGTTTACCCTTGAAGAGCTGCAACTAGCCACTGCCAAGCTCAAGGCCAACAAATCACCCGGACCGGACGGATCTCATCAGAAATTCTCAAAATAATCGCTGCAGAGCGCCCGGCAGTACTACTGAACATGTACAACGCCTGCCTTGAAGCCGGAATATTCCCTGAACCGTGGAAAAAGCAACGGCTGGTGCTAATCAATAAGGGAAAAGGAGACCCCAATTCGCCATCAGCATACCGCCCATTATGTATACTTGACACAGCGGGAAAGCTATACGAAACCCTGCTTAAACCCAGACTTGAAGCGACCATCAACGAAGCTGGAGGACTGTCCCCTAGATAGCATGGCTTTAGAACCAGCAGATCAACCATAGGAGCAATAAATTGCATCATTGAAAGCGTAGAAGCCGCACAGCGTAGATGTCATAAATACAAAAGAATAGTGGATATGATCGACGCTCTCGAGAAAAGCTTTAAAGTACCCGACTACCTCATGGCCGTGGTGCGGAGCTACCTTAGCAACAGGAAACTGCTGTATGAAACTAAAGAGGGATCACGACAGCTAACGGTCACGTCAGAAGCAGCACAAGGAACCATCCTCGGACCAGACTTATGGAACATTAGCTATGACGCTATATTAAAACTAGAAATGCCAGATGACTCGTACTTAATAGGCTACGCGGACGACATTGCAGCAGTAATCACAGCAAGGGATACAGAAGAAGAGCGAAGAAAGCTGAACCAGGTCACGATACGGACGCAAGAATGGCTCGACTCACACAGCCTCCAGCTCTCTACGGAGAAAACAGAGCTACTGCTGCTAACAAACAAACACATACCTCTCGAGATAAGCATGCACACGACTACGGATATTCTTAGGACAAAAAACGCAGATAACTGGGCGTAAGACTGGACCCCAGACTAACCATCTGGGTACAAATCCACCACGCCGCAGGAAAGGCAGAGAAGATCACCTCTCAACTGAGCCGAAAAATGGCCAACATACGAGGCCCCAGTCAAGAAAAAAGAAAGAGAGCTCCTAATGTCGACAATAATCAGCGTTTTATTATACGGAGCTGAGATATGGGCGGATGTGCTTAAAAAGGGAAACCGGCGGCCAGAGCGCACCGCACTGCAGCCCTCAGAGTTGCATCAGCTTACCGAATAGTGTCCGGCGAGGCAATATTAGTTATAAACGGAAATGCCCCAATTGACTTTCTGGCATACGAAAGGAAAAAGCTGTGAGAGCTAAAGCAGTCATCCGATAACAACAAGGGCGCAACAGAACAAATAAAGAAAGAAACAATAATAACATGGCAACATGACTTGCAAGTGGCACATACCGCTGCTGTGACGATAGCACCGATGATGCGGAAGGCATTTTCTACCCCCTCACCAGCAAACAAAAAAAAAAGTTAAATGTTTTAATTTGAATTGGAGTAAATTGAGGCATATTTGTTATCTTGAGGTATTGGGAAATACTTATGCAAAGTATGTTTTTATTCTCCTGCAAAAAGTTGCTACAGAGTACAATAGTTTCGTTCACCTAACCGTTGTTGATATCACCTAAGCATAATCGCGGTAAATACACGGTTTTGTATATGTAAACGATCAGGATGATAAAACGAGTTTAAGTCCGTCCGCCCATCCGTCTGCCCATCTTTGCGAGCAATAACTTGGACAAATTATCTTGATAAAACTTTGTACAACTGTTTCTTTGCAAAAACAATAAGAGTGAGTTTGTAAATGAGCGTTTTCGGACTACTGCCACCCTCACAAAACGCCATTAATCCAAAATCCAGAATCACACTAGTGATGTTTTGCTCCAAGCCCTGAATCGAAGTGGGATTGTCCGTATAGACTTTAGACTTTACATTTTCACAAAGGAAAAAGTCTAACGTTGTAATATCAGCCTACCTTGGTGGCCAATCGATCAGCCAAAATGAAATATTCTCACCGAAGGGTTCTCTCAATAAATCCATTGATTGATGCGATGTGTGAGAAGTGGCGGTGTCTTGTTGAAATCAAGTGTCGCTGAGTTTATGAGCTTCAATTTCAAATAGTCGGTTATCATGTCGCGACAACGGTCGCTTTTGACAGTTAAGTTCTCATCGTCATCATTTTTGAAAAAATATGGAACCACGAAATCGATGTTTGATGTGGCAATCAGATTGCTCCTCATGCCAAATGTGGAAATTTTGCTTGTTTACATAGCCATTGAGGCAGAAATGATCCTCATCTCTTGACAACACTTGGCCCGAAAACGACGGATCTTTTTGGAACTTTTCAAGATCACATAGAGCTAAGCGATGTTCCTTGGGAAGCTCGAGCGGCTTCAGTTCTTCAATTCAAGATCTCAACGTAAAATGTGAAAAAAAATCCCACGCAGACGATATTCCCTAATATTAAATTTTTAAATTGTCACTATTCAGTTAAAAAACACTGTTTGTCGTTTTTTGTTATGTAACCACATCATTTTACCATTACTTCTGAAACCGTTAGTCTCTACACATGTTTATTTCAGTACTGTATCACACAAACCTCGGACCGCATCAGACTGGGGAAATGCTATTTTTCCGACGGATTTAAATTTAATTTATTGGGACCCGACGGAAATGCCACATTGCGTCGTAGGAAAAGAGAGCTTTTTTTGAAAAAACTGCGTTTTACACACCGTAAAGCATTTGCCTTATTTAATGGTGTGGGAGGCTATAGCAAAGTTTGGTATTAGGCAGCATATTGTTATTAAGGAATCTTTTAATCCCACAAATACATTGGAATTTGGAAAGTTGAAGTTTTGCCAATGCCAACTTGAACAGCTGTTCGAAGGTTTATTTTCAGGAGCCCCGTACTATGGAGCCAAAATGATAACTAAAGCACAAAAATGTTGAAATATATTTTTCAATACTTCATTATAAACAATTCCGGGTAAGAAACCAAAAAGATTTTTATGGAATTTAGTCTCTCACGTGACCAGGAAAGATTCCAGATCTCAATCCAAATGGGAACTGCTGGCATTATATGGGCAAAAGAATAAGATAAAAGCGTCCAAAAAGACTAAAAGAAATGGAAAAATTATTAAAGCTCTATGGAATGAAGAAATTAAGGAGCTGCATGGGTTTACGGGTTTCAAACAATCGAATTTTTATTGCCTTCATATGTCTACAACACCGCTACAATTTTGTCGTAAATTTTCAACTTGATACGAGTAACAGGAGGCTAAGGCTAAGTGCGCCCTCTTTAAATGAGTTTTTATCGAAACTGTGTTTTTGAAGTCGTTTGGCAAGATTTCTAAAGAACTACTCAACCAATCTTCATGAAATTTTACATAGGTTTTTGAGATACAATTCTTAAAGACATGGACGAAGGATTTTTTTGATAACAACTATCTTTTTTCCGAGATGTCACCGGAAATGGTGTCCCAATGGCCGAATTTAAAATATTTGTATCCAAAAACTTTCAGAATTTCTTTGTTAATAGTGCATGTTTGTAACAATAAAAAATTCTAATAAAATATATTTTTTTTTTATATGAGAAAATATTTTTTGAAAAATTTCTGTTTTTACCCGGGATCCCTTAATAAAAATTTTCTTCGACGGTGAATAGCCGACATTATTAGGGCGGGGCGATGTTCTATAAAGAACTAAGATTGTTTTTTAAGAAATAATTTTGTTTAGTTAAATAAATAAATATGTAAACAATTTATTCAAAAATTATATTATTGTTAATAACAAATTTTAGTTCTAGAGTTTGTTATAAACTTTAACAGTAAGCTTAGTTTTGCTCTATATATAACCACTCAGTAAAGTGTAGTGCGTTTTTTCGCCGAACGTATATACATATTTTCGAACTTCTAAGCCTCCTCATCATCGCATATAAGGTTCTATCGAGCGTATTATGTGAAAGATTAAAGCCCACCGTCAACAAACTGATTGGCCCTTATCAGTGTGGCTTTAGACCTGGCAAATCAACAACCAACCAAATATTCACCAAGCGCCAAATCTTGGAAAAGACCCGTGAAAGGAGAATCGACACACACTACCTCTTTGTCAATTTCAAAGCTGCTTTCGACAGCACGAAAAGGAACTGCCTTTATGCCGCGATGTCTGAATTTGGTATCCCCGAAAAACTAATACGGCTGTGTAAACTGACGTTGAGCAGCACCAAAAGCTCCGTCAGGATCGGGAAGGACCTCTCCGAGCTGTTCGATACCAAACGAGGTTTCAGACAAGGCGACTCCCTATCGTGCGACTTCTTCAATCAGCTGCTGGAGAAAATAGTTCGAGCTGCAGAACTTAATCGAGCAGGTACAATCTTTTGTAAGAGTGTACAGCTGCTGGCGTATGCCGATGATATTGATATCATTGACATAGTTCAGCGAATTAAAGACAGCGGCTGCGCTGGCTAGGTCATGTTGTCCGGATGGATGAAAACACTCCAGCTCTGCAAATATTCGACGTTGTACCCGCCGGGGGAAGCAGAGCAAAAGAAAGACCTCCACTCCGTTGGAAGGACCAAATGGAGAAGGACCTGGCTTCGCTTGGGATATCCAATTGGCGCCATATAGCGAAAAGAAGAAACGACTGGCGCGCTGTTGTTGACTCGGCTATAATCGTGTAAGCGGTGTCAACGCCAATTAAGAGGAAGAAGAATTGACTTTATATCACATATATCGGCCAAATTGCTAGTTTAATAAATAGAATGATACTCTTAATATATAAAAGGTTTTCTAACGGGCCTTTTACCTTTGTTTACATCTAAAATTATCAGTTGGATAAGTACTAACAATAACGGGAACATATCTTAGTACTGTGTTCATTCAAATTTCTTGTTTGCCTTCATTCATAAAAAATTTATAACAAAAACAGTAGAGTTTGGATTTTCAAAATAGGGTTTTTTCGCAAAAAAGAAATACATACGGTTATTTTAAAATCGCAATAAGTTACTTTAAAAAATATAAATTTCTGTAATCTTCCTTCTTAAAGGGGTTATAATACTACAATACTAAGAAAGCAACGTTATGACAGTTTCTTGAAAAGCTTTAACCAACGCCTGCTCATTTGGTACGAAAAAGACTATGAATACAAAGTCTCTGCTATTTTATATAAAATTTTGTTCAGGAACTGACCTGTCACATAAAGCGATAATTCAGTTGAATCAACCTAGGCATAAATTTTCTGCCCACAAACCCGAGGCTATTTGACTTTTTGGTGCTCCACACAAGGATCATCAAAGGAAATGATGTGCTTTATCTTGATTTGGTGGATTGTTGGACGGTTTCAACGTCATATTTATAAATCCACGTCTCGTCAAATAAAAATGAGTTTTCTTCAGCTACGTTGTCGTTGTATGTGCATTTCGTTGGTGACCTTAACTAGATGTCGTTTTTGTAAAAGATTCAGGTCTTTTGACAAAGGTTTAGCATTGACACTATTTCTAACCAAAATGTGTTGACGATGTTGAAGCACTACTTCTATAACCTTTTAGAGTTATCGTCAGATAAAAATATGGTTGAGACGTAGCTTAACTCAACACAATTAAGCGAGAATATTTCGTTTAGCATTATGCCATTCGTTAGTTGAGAGATAATGATATGTCGGTGGTGGATAGATTTCCACATATGTATGTACGTAACATTACCAAATGACTCAAATACATACTTCGCTACGTTTGGAACGTTTTTCAAAAAAAATTGTTAAATTTTATTCAATAAAGCTTAAGTAAATTCGTCTACAGCGAAGTTACGTTATGAAAAACCAACTAACTAACTACAAAAATAACCATCACCATCACTATCAGCAGCGGCTGCGGCAAGCAGCCGAGCAGGAAAACTTTCATGTCATTAATAAAATTATCACTACGGCACACACCAATTAAGTAACCTGCCAACGTATCCAACATTTAACACCCTCTGCCAACGTCACTCAAATCCCTTACAAACCAAACAACAACAAAAACCATGCTCTCCGCTAACCGTTCGCTCTCTTGTGTAAATGAAGTAAAATTTTCAAAATAAATGAATGTGGCTATGTGAGGAGTATATACACACATATATACATAATATATAAGTAGGAGTGTAGTATATGTACATAAGTAAAAACTATATGTAATAAAATGTTTACGACTGCTCTCGTACTTACTACAAATTTGTACACATACATACATGCATAAGTAAACAGTTATATACACATTATATATACATAGAGTTACATATAAGTGCAGGCATTTCGGAGTTTACAGCAATAAATTTAGAATACAACTACATATGTAAGAACCATAGTTTCGGAACTAAAAAAAATTTCGGTCTGTTTTAGAAAATAAAAACAACTTACCCAATGTACATACATATGTACATTCATATATACATATGTACATACATTTAAATTTGTACGTCTGAATTCATTTACACTGTACCCTCCCACTTATGTATATGATTTCCAAATTTACAAGTTCAAGTAGATGGTAAGCTCATGAAGATAAATAGACGAGAAATAAAAAAATCAAAAAGCCACAACCAAAACTACAATGTATACATAAGCATACAAGTTCGTTGGTATACTAGGTGCATAAATAAATAAGTGGAAAACACACAGAGAAGGACATTTGCGACGAAGCCACACCAACGATGAAGAATCCCATATATACAATATAGTGCCAACTTTGCACAGATGCTTGCGCACATATCTATGTAAGTAAGTATGTGTGGATATATACGACCAAAAAGAATAACGAATTCGCTTCGAAGCTTGACGAGTGGTGAAGTAGAGCAGGAAAGGAATAATCATAAAATGATTCATGTGCCTTTTCTTTAAGCGAGGCGTTTATGTTAACAAATTAAAAGCAAATTGGTCGCCACAAAGTCTCCCAACGGGCCCACTTGCCTACCCATACATGCAAACATTCTAATATACTTTATGTCTACATATACATTCATACATATGAACAGGCAAAATCCTCGTTCTATTGCACCTACCCAACTGGAAAACAGTTGTAGAAGTACTCCGTATGAGTTTGTGTCATAGCAAAAATTACCGTAGAATCATGGTAATTCCTTTCGAATTAAAGTTGACTTGTGGAATGTTATTATATTACTTATGATAAACATTATATATATGTATGTTAAGTATAGAGTCGGCCATATAAAATTTTAAATTTAAAAAGTCAATAAAAAAAAACGGCTTGATATTTTTTAAACGTCTAACATTTATTTAAAAGGTTGTTTTATGAAATTTATTTGTGGAAAACAATTTCGGGCGAATGACCACCACGGCTGAGTTTACAGTAGCTTATCCGATCCACCCAATTTTGGAGTACTTCCTCGATGGTTTCAGGCCTTATGGCAGCTACAGCTTGAATCTCGTACTTTAGATCTTGAATTTTTTCTGGATGGTTGGCGTAACATTTATCTTTAACAGCTCCCCGCAGAAAATACTGTAGTCCAACGGAGTTAAATTGCAGCTTCTGGGAGGCCAATTCACATCACCTCTTTTGCTGATTATGCGATTTTCGAAGATAGGGCGTAAAAGATTGAGAGTAGCGTTCGCTGTATGGCACGTAGCGCCGTCCTGTGCCCCAAATGCGACAATTCTGCTTGTTAACGTAACCATCGAGGTGGAAATGAGCCTCGTCCGAAAAGATGATTTTTCGGTAAAATTGACCATCCTCGTTTTTTTTTTTCAATATTTCCTAGTTTTTTTCTAGTGAATAGCGACCCATTTCTTAAATTTTAGACTTTTCACTGAGTATGTGTCACTTTCCGAATGGTATTTGACGTTTCCAATGTCGAAATATAGATAATTCAAGTTTAAAACGTTAGATGGCCCACCCGTTAGAATGTGGCATGAGACAAGGGCGGCTATCAACAAACCTGTCACATTGAGAATATTCCAATAATGCTTGCAAGGAAAGTACCGAAAAAAGTAAAACTTCCGAAACCCGTTTGCAAATCGTGTAAATTTATTATCAAAGTAAAGATTCAATTCGCGCGACATATGTAATCGCCCAGTAGGGGCGATAATTCGAGCAACTATTGATCTGATTCGCACAACCATTAGTGGATAACGCGCATAGAGACGACGACGTTTTTGCTGCTGGGAAGGAGAGTGTTACAGAAGACTCAAACGAGACCTTCATTGTCAGTAACAATTGGGGCTGTGCCCAGCGCTCTTTGTGAGAGATTTTGCGGAAAGATCCATGTATGCAGGTTTACAAAATCCAACTCGAGCAAGAATTGAAGCCGAATGACCGTTAATGTGCCCTAAACGGGATGGCCATCGATTCTAATTTTCACAAGAAAAATTGGTTCAGCGATGAAGCCCTCTTTTAGTTGAATGGTTACGTTAGTATACAAAATTGGCCCACTTCAAGTGATGATAATTTACAAGCCTTTGTTAAGACGCTGTTACATCCTCAAAAACTCGCTAGGGTTATTCAGACCAGCGTTATTAATTTGTAAGTCGTTACTCGGTAGTTTTTTACGTGCTTTTTATTTTTGTAAAATTAACATCACTTGGCTATTTGGCTTGCGTTTTTGCCTCAAAAATTAATTTGATTTATTGCAAAAAAATACATTTGCTTTTCATTATAAAATAGTTTTTGACAAAGTTTTGAAAAGTAAATATTAATTATAGTAAAGTAAATAAAATGTAATCCGCTCTTTGGAAAAAAATTTAGACAACCCTCATTAGAGGAAAAAGTATGTTCCCAATTAAGTGTTTTAACGAGGTATCAACTAACGAATTACCAGATTAACAAGTTCGGTCTTAGAACCCCTACTATTTGGTATGCCGAGCAGGGGGAATAATTGGCCTATTCCCCCTTTATATACTTGTTGCTCAAATCGTTTAGCGATTTTTGTAGATTTTCATATGAAAAAGAAACTCGTGTGTACAGCGAAATCTCCAATACGGAATTTATATAAACAGAACTGTAACTGATGTTGTCTATGTTAACTATTTTTGAATTTCTTTGCAAGTGGAATTTGTTTGCAATAAGTGGAGTGACAGTTTGTGTTTTTTTAAGTACGTCCCTTATCACATAATATAAGAGAGGTAGAGGTAAAAATAGGTATTTATATTATTTTGGTTTTTAATTAATTTCAAATGAAAAAGTATAAACAGTAAGAAATATTCAAGGTTCCTCTTCAGCTACGTTGTCGTTGTATGTGCATTTCGTTGGTGACCTTAACTAGATGTCGTTTTTGTAAAAGATTCAGGTCTTTTGACAAGGGTTTAGCAAAGACACTATTTCTAACCAAAATGTGTTGACGATGTTGAAGCACTACTTCTATAACCTTTTAGAGTTATCGTTAGATAAAAACATGGTTGCTACGTATGAAGCTTAACTCAACACAATTAAGCGAGAATATTTCGTTTAGCATTATGTCATTCGTTAGATGAGAGATAATGATATGTCGGTAGTGGATAGATTTCCACATATGTATGTACATAACATTATCAAATGACTTAAATACATAATTCGCTACGTTTTGAACGTTTTTTAAAAAAAAGAAATATTCAAGGTTCCTCACAGACGCTTCGGTTTGTGTAGAAATAGAGTGAACGTCAAATATTCTTTAATCAAAGGTTCTTACTCAGATTCAATTGACTTGATGATTTAGAATTTATAGAAAACTGCCATTGTATTTGTACATTCACAAGGAATTATTTATATACAACTGTGTTCGAAATAAAAGCAGTGATTTGTGAATAAAGACATTGGCTTGAAAAGCACCTGCATTAGTCTGTCGAAAAATGGCGCAACATATTGTGGTCCGATGAAACAAAAATTGTTTTATTTGGTTCCCGAGGACGCCGACAGTATGTACGAAGGCCAGTAAACGCTTCATTTGATCCTAAATATGTTTCACGGACGGTAAAACATCGAGGTGCCAAAATCAATGTATGGGGATGCTTGTCTTACTATGGTATAGGACCGTTATTTTGGATTAAAGAAAACATGGATGCCAAAATGTACGTTGAAATAATGGAATCGGCTATGCTACCACACGCTGAATGAAAAATGCCGTTGAAATGGGTCTATCAACAAGATAACGACCCCAAACATACCAGCAGGTTAGCAAAAAAATGGTTTGCTTAAAATGGAGTTTAGGTTGCGGGTTGGCAGGCTCAGTCACCGGACCTTAATCCAATCGAGAATCTTTGGGCAGAGGTCAAAGAAGTTGTATGGAAAGAGAATTCGTGAAATACGAAGCAATTATGCAGTGCTGTGAAGAAGGCCTAGAAGGCCATTCCTCCCGAGAAATGCAAGCGACTCCATGGCTAGGAATTGGCATCTGTGCTGTGTTATCTAGCAACGGTCATTCGACCAAATACTAATTTTTAAAACTTTATTTTATGTTATTATAGTGAATTAACTGATTTTTGATGTAAAATCCTCAATACTGCTAATATTAATCACAGCTGAAATTTTCATATATAAACTTTTTTATTTATTTAAAAAAGAACTTTATCTTATTCTTTAAAGAAATCAGATTTCTTTTAAGCTTGAATATGAACGAATTAAATACAATAATGATAACCCATAATAAAAATCAATTACACGATTTTTTCGCTTCATTTGAATTCCAGGTTATGCCACTGCTATTATTTCGAACATAGTTACATGCACATTTGTATTTACAAGTGATTTCCTACCGAGTACTTTGACACCGCCGCTTCTAGCTTTACACCAACAAAATTTAAATTAAAGAATGAGTTTAAAATAAGAATATAATGAGATCTCGAATTCCTACTCGAGCTTTCACAAAAGAATATAAATATATTTAGTAATAATAATAATTTTATTTCGTGTTCATACCATAAAACATCTTTGATTGTGTAACAGATAGATTTAGATGAACGCAAATCCTGAATAAAACAAATATTTGTTTCTTTATGAAAAGAAAACCGTTAAGAATCTTAGCAGGGCATATTGTGAAATGGTAACTACAAATTAAATGGAAAAATTGATCGATATCAGATTTGAATGACTTTAGTGAGAACATTTTTAACTTTACATCCCTTGAATATTATACATATATATGTATGTATGCTTTGCTAAGCTTTCTTCATTACTATTAATATTAAACTGCAGAGAATTTGTATGTAGATCTACTATCCTCTAGGTTGTATTTTCAGAAAAGTAATATCTAAGTATCCATGGTATGAATATGTCGCATAAAGCTCACCATTTCCCAGAGAAATAAATTTAAAAAAATATTTATAAATATAAGCAAATATTCAACAAAGCGATATTAGTATGAGAGTCGTTGCGAAGGGATGTTCTATACTTATACATATGTAAGTACATACAGTGATAGACAGAGAAATAGCACACTTTCAGCTTTTGATAAAACGGCGTTTATTGTTAATATAAACATAAAACAAATTGATCTATTTCATAAATTTAAATGCATTTTTTCAATAGTTCTTTTTTTTTAATATTGAGTTTCTAATTGCGTATTTTGGTCTGAACTAGCATAGAAGATCGTTTGGATCGTTGAGGCAAACTGGCCAGTTTAGGATGTCAGTGCTTTCTGCAGAGAGCCAATTTTTCACTTTTTTGCTGCATAGTTGGATCAGTGTCGTGCATAAAATTCCAATTCATAAGCACCGAATCGAACGCGAATGGTTCCATAGTGTTTTTGATAATATTGAGGTATGAAAATTGGTCTATTTTATCATCTATCACGTTTGCCTGACCAAGACGCCACCGCCGCCGTGCTTAACGGTTTGTGGGGTGTATCTGGAGTTATTTGCCTGACACCTGGGACGTAGGACAAAGGGTTTGCCATCGGATCCAATACGATTCACCTTTTTGCATCGCTCTAAAAGACTCTTTTTCAAAAAGGAAGAGTTTTTTCGACTCATTCGTTCAAACAATTAAGAATCATTTAGACGCCTTCGTAAAATTCAACGGGGTACGCTAAATCCAAATTCCTCATTTCTTTCAGCCATAATCTCTTGGGAAGGTTTAATATTATCAGCCTGGCCTTTTGTGGTGTTGACTTTATCAGCATGTTCCAGATTTTTTTTTTTTATTATTTTTCAGCAAATTAGAATCACGTTTAACAAAATTTTGGCGTAAAGTAATTATGATAACGGCATCACCTTACCGTTATGAGTTGACTTCCCCAACTTCCCATACACTAACGTAAGAAATTTGTGTGATGCACTTATTTGATAAAACTAAATTGTGATTCGAATTATTTTATTTTAAAAGTGCGCTATTTATCTGTCCATGACTGTATATTTACATACATATCTGCAACATATTATATACATACATATGTACATATGTATACTTACATATTTTATTTAATTTCGATCAGAATCTGTAGAAAACACTAGTGTGGGCTTATTTGGTAAACATGTACATACATATGTACATATCCATATGTACTTACATACATATATAAACACCTTACCATAAACTACAGGAACAACTGTCGTCGAAAAATGCGCCGATAAGCGACCAAGCAATCATTCCCTCTTCCTTTTCCTTTCGAACCACTTTAGTTGTTCTTCTATACCAATGCCGGCAAAAGCAACAGAGGCACTTACAGCAACAAATGCACAAATAATAATTTTATGAACGCAAATTGAAATATACCGAAAAACTCCGCCCCACGCAAGCCCAGTGCACATACCCAGCACACCTTCTCTCCTCTCACGAATAGTTGGGTTAAATTGATAAAATCCTCAAATGTAAAAAGGAATATTAATAATAATGGGAATAGTTCCCAGTATTTACAAGCACTTCATCAGACCATCTCGCTCTAACGTTCGCAATTGTGGCGCGTTGTGTTGGTGTTTCTGTAAAGATTTGACTGGTGGTGTTGGTGCTCGGAAATACAGCCATTGTCGTCCATATTGGAAACGACGAAGAACAAATAAACATGCAAACAATTACTCTTTCGGATATGTGCGTTCGGTTGTGGGTCCGGCGTGCAGTGCGCTTGTGTGTTTGTATTAATTATCTGCAGAGGGGTGCTGTGGCGGCTTGGACTGAAGGAAGGTGTGCAGTGCACGAGCTGACTGCGGCAGAGAGCATTATGGGAGTTGGTTGAACCGTCGGCGGAGGTCGCGGTATCACTTTAGCGATGGCATATGCAGCAACAATGCCGGAGGAATAGAATTAAGTGGCTTTTTGATGAATTTCCTACTCGCTTGCACCAATGGGAAAAAGCTGGAAGTGGCATGCTGCTTCCTTCTCGCATTCACGGAGCAACAGCTAGCAAACGTTGGGTCGATAATCGTCTGTTTGCGGTTTGGTGAGGTGTAGTGCTGATAGTGGTGGTTGTGGTGGTGATACCTTGGCGCAATAATGGCAACAATCTCGTGCTCATGGTCTCGTCGTCTACTCGCTCACTGATTCGTTGACTTCTTGCTGTTCATCGCTTACGGCAGCTGTCGCGTCGTTAATCTGTCTGGTTTGCTTTGCTTTGGTTTGTTAAGCTCGCAGTCTGCTCGCTGTGCTCAGTTCAAATTGAATTTTCATGGTGAGCACTCGTTGGTTGTTCGTTGCGTTCTGTTTGTTGTACATTTCGGCTTGTGCTACCGTCGGTGGTTCACTAGTTCGAGCAGAGTTGCTTGGGGATTTGTTTAGCTTGTGCCGCGAGAGTGGTGTAGGATGTCCGCGATTCGGGTTCAATTGCCAAACGGTGGCAGTTGAGCTGGCCGAGGTCTAAACCGGAATTCACTTCATCGGCTGTGCTGTCGAGCACGTTGTGTGCGATTGCAATTATTTTTATTAACGCTGCCACAAAATTGAATCTTAATTGATTGGTATAATAAGCCAACAATAACAATATTAAATTTTTATTATGAAGTACATATTTACATGTGTACGAAATACTGACGTATCGAAGGAGCATCAACGTTCAATACGACTGTGAAGCATTGTGAATACATCAACACATACACGTACATACATAATACTCCGATATTTGTGGATTTTGTGCATTAATCTTTTCGATTGACGTGAATAAAATTGATTGTGTGATTTGGTGCAAATTTAAGGTGAATTCATTCCACATTTATGCAATAGTCACTGTGAGTTGTTGCTGTAGGTTTATTCGCTCATCTGCAGAGCATTAGTACAGAATGGTTTTAGAGCAACAACTGCAGCAGCAACAACAAAACCTGCAACTAACACGCATATCAGCGCAAGGACGTTTGAGCCCGACGGCAGATACTGCCAGTGGTCCCGATAGTGTAGCGGTCAGTGGCGGTGGTAGTATAGTTTCGTGTCCTGGAACAGTGGTCCGTTCAACAGCCAATTCGGCAACCATGCCGCCGGAAGGCTTGCATCCAACGGCTGCGTTGCAGTTGTACGCCGCTGCTGCCCAGTTAGCGCCCGGTGGTGTACGGGTCCCTCCTTGGGGACCATTTCTTCAATTCGGTGTGCCGGGAGTGTTTGCCGGCGGCCCGTTTTTGGGCCGTCCACGCTTTGAGACTAATCCGCAGAATGCTGCTGCGGCTGCTGCGGCCTCACAAATGGCGGTCAATGCAAGTAATGCGTTCGCCAATTTAACTGGATTAAGTGTGGCGATGCGAAATGTGTCGGCTGTGCAAACGACTGCGGCTGCCGCTGTTGCAACGGTAGCCATTCAGCATCGATTAATGATAGGAAATCGGCAAAACTTGGCAGCAGGTCCGCCTAGCGAAGGATCGAATGAAGATGGAGGTGAGTTCAAAGCCTGTTTCTCCACTTATCACTAATAAACAGTACTAATTTGCATACTATTAAGAAGGAAGGTACTTACCTATAATGAAATGATTAAAAGACTAATTTTTTTTAAAGAAAAATTTTGCTGTTATATCATTAAATTTGAAGCCAGTCTTTGTAGAATACCTACCCAGTTAAAAGATTGTATTAACGTAATTTGATTATTATAATTAATAGTAGATGTTATTAGTTAAATATTGACTTCAGGAAACTATTCTTTGGTAGCACATTGAAGTTCCATTCAATATTTTCAAAATAATTATATAATTAGTTTGAACTACAAATGGAAATCATGCGCAAGAGAATAAAAAAATCAGCAAAATTAATGAATGATAAGATCCAGTCATAAAATGGTCAGCCTTCATTTGCATATACCAACTGGAACTTATTTTTCATATTTGAGACATTCAACGTTAAACTGGCCGACTTAAAAGAATATTATAATATATTTATCCAATGTTATGAATTGGTTTCAATCATCCATATTTTCTATGCCTCAAATAGATACGATACATTTAATTTGAGTTACGTTGTCTTAACGTCGTTTCAAAATCATAATACACACACATAAATAAATGTATGCATGTATGTACATACATATAAATAGGAGCTCATGATTGGCTCAAAGCAATCTTAGCTATAAATTGGAGTTCTTAAGTTTATTAACTTAACGAAATTCAATACAATGGAGATTTAAGAGCATATGAAATTAATGGTTGAAAAAATTGAGTTTTTTTTAATAACTATTTTTAAGTTTTTGGAAAAGTTATTTGTATCATTTTAGAATGTTAACTAAATTAATTCTTTGTTATAAAAAATATATCTTCTTTTAAAAAACATAAACTGACGAACTATTTAAGTTATGAGAAAATATAACGGTAGCTTTTTCTAATACAAATTATCCAAAAAGCGATTTGGCTATGACTGAAAACTGAAATGACATAATGTGGGTGAAATATTTCCGAGAAGCGTTAGCTGAGAAGTGTACTGGACGGTAAAAACTGAACAACTTTAAATCGCTGAGAGGCGAAATTAGACTCTAAGTTTCGATAATTGCACATCTATGCTTTAATTTGTAGTAAACTTGAGAGAAATAGCAGAAGTAAGTTGCTTCTTCATCTTTTTAAAATTATGATTCAATGAAAAAAATAATAAATATTTATATATTCCGATGAAACATTTTTGGGGTTTTCGCTGGCAATCGGTGAAATGGTATTCGTACAACTTTTCGCTCCCTTAAATTGGCGAAGAATCTGTTTAGAAAATCCGGCCGTCTCATTTATCTCCTTTCGTCCTTTTTCCATTCGTTCTAGCTTTTATATTTGATTTGTTTACTTTTACGTGAGTACAAAATATGCATACTCACAATTCGCGAACTATTTTCAATAAAAGTAAGATACTAATACTTTTTGCCGAGACTATTTTAACATTTATTTTTGGAAACTATTTCTTATGGAATATCTCTATAGATAAATGTTTTAATTGTTTTATTTTTTATCAAAAACTAGTCAAATCTTAAGGGGGTATTCTAGTGTAGAAGCATGAATTTCAGGTAATTTTTAAAGTATCGTAAAAAAAAGGCAATTAATATTTTTACCATCCATTTTTTTATTAGTTATTTATTAATTTTTGGGGAGTACAGAAAAAAATTAAAAACTAAAAAAGTAAAAAATTTCAAAAATTATGAGCTGACGAAGTGGGGGGTCTCTAAAAACTTCCACGTGACCATGTCCATGATTCCAACCCTCCTAGTTATCTGAAACAAAAAAAAAAAAAAGTTTATTAATCTAGAATAATGTCGCAATAGTCGGAATTACGGAAAAGTGGGAAACATTTTTTTTCACAAAATGGCAACTGCCTGAGAAAAAAAATTTTTTTTGATCACGTTTTCTGACTATTTCGAATTTTTTAAAAATAAAAATTTTGGGATGGGGCTAGTTCCAACCATAGACAAGCCTTTAAAGAAGACTCTATAAAAATTTCAAGTAAATTGGTCAAGTAGAACCTGAAAAACGCGTTTAAAGTTTCGCGTTCCGGTCGAGCCAGTTTGGATGCCGGGTCAGAAAAATGCCTATATCCCCGAAAATAATTTGAATTTTGAAAAATGCTCTTGTACGCATATTCTTGAATTTTAAATTTCTTTTTTAAATTTCTAGACTAGAATACCCCCTTAATAATATGTTAATAATATGTTTTAATGTCCCCATTATAGATACGCATATACAATTTTTAATAATGTATACCTAAAAATAAATATAAAAGATATAAATATTATATAATAATATAATTTTGGTTAATATTTCACTCAGCTGGGCATCATTGTTCATTCAAATCAATAGACATGAGGGGTATTCTCTTGCAAAACCCTTGCATGGTGGACGAATTGCAGAATTTTCCACTTGGTGCAACGGCACAAGAGCAAATACACGCAGAAAGTTATTTGCAATGGCTATAAAATATGTCAAACCAAAACCCATGTTTAGTTTTCGTGCAATGGCACGTAAAAATATAATTTCAACCTTCTTTTAGCTGTAATATTACATAAAGACATCTTACGCCGTTGAATTGTTGAGGAAGGTAAGTCTTAAATAGATTTTATAATTTATACTTAAATTATAAAGATTTGTTACAGTTTTTTTGTTAAGAATGAATACAGAATGTGCGCCAATTCACAATAGTCATTCTCAATAAATTGACCGACGTTCATATATCACTCGATTCTGCAATAATGCTCTCTTGGCCTTGCATATTTCGGTAAAGAATTTTTGCAGTTTGTGTCATCGTGCAATCTTGCAAGAACAAGAGAATCCCCTTATGGTTTTTCTAAATAACTGTTCAATTGCTTTCAAGAATTGCTTGATAAGTAATGATTTTTGGCACAGAGTGATTGCTGATTAATGTGAATTTTCAAATAATCAATATCGATGGATACTTCTCTCACTCGGCTGTAAGTTTTCAGAATAAAATTGTTTGATTAAAAATTAGATTTCTAGTTTTTAATCAATAAAATTTAAAATTTTTTTTCATAAACTATAAATCGTGTGAATGTGTAAGTGTTGCTGGGGTATTGAAGATGATGGCTCTTTACGAGCTCTATTTCAAAAAGGTAGAACTAGAAAAAATTCTAAAAAATCTTTTTTGGTTTTAATAACTGGATTAAATTTTTTTTCAATGGTATATGGCATTAAAAATTAAAAATAATATATATTTCCGAATCGATTTAGCCTATCCGTCGGTATATATATGCGAACAAGTCTCTCATTTTTTAAATATTGATATACAATATTTCAAACGTCCTTTTCTAACCAAAAAGCTCCTCATTTATTGGAATCGACAATATCGGAATACTATAGCGTATAGCTGACATACAAAGTGAACGTTCGGAATCAAGTTCTTTTATGGAAAGGATTATTAATTAACGAGATATCTCCACGAAATTCGGTACAATTTATTATCTAAAAAAATGTTGCAATCTCCGTGGAAAGTTTCTAGATCGGGTCACTATACTGCATAGCCGTCAAACAAAGTCGAACAAAATCTAGTTTTTGTAAGTAAAACTAGAACCTGTAATGGGTATTAGAGCTTCGGTGCAGCCGAAGTGAATTTCTTTATTGCATTAATTGCAACCCAGATTGTCGGCCAGTTCTCATTAGCCTGTATTATGCGAATAACAGTATATACATATATACAGTAAATAACACAATATTTAAATGAGCAGTATTAGTAGGGTGATAATGAAATGAATTGTCGACTCGTTTATTGGCGTTTCGCAAAACACATGATTCTTAGTTAGACTCATTAATAAAACAATAATCAATTAGTAGAATGAATATTAAATAAATTGATATGAAATAGAAACAACAATCTTATACAATACATTGTTGGATTGCAATTATTTGCATTCGGATTTAATAAAACAAGCTAATTGATTGATTTGATTTGTGTTTTCGAATTACAAAATGACCTCATTCTTTGAAATTTTCCGACTTATAGCCGCGATCAAATAGGACAGTTCAATTATATTGATAATTTTAGTCAACAATTAAATTGTTTGTGCACTGACATATTTGCAAATATAATACATATCTATAAAATATTATTATACCCTGAACAGCGTATATTAAGTTTGTTACGATGTTTGTAACACCCAGAAGGAAGCGTCGGAGACCCTACAAAGTATATATATATAAATGATCAGTATCGTAAGCTGAGTCGATTTAGCCATGCCCGTCTGTCTGTCTGTCTATCCGTCTGTCTGTGCCGTACAAACTGAATGAACGGAATCAAGTTCTTGTATGGAAAACTTTCACATTTGACAATGCATCTTCACAAAAGTTGGCGCAGGTTATTTTCTAAGACAACGATGTAATCTCCGAAAAAATTGTTCAGATCGGTTAACTATAGCATATAGTTGTCATACAAACCGAACGATCGGAATCAAGGGCTTGTATGGAAAACATTCGCATTTGTCAAGATATATTCACGAAATTTGACACGGATAATTGCTTAAGATAATAATATAATCTCCGACAAAATTGTTCAGATCGGAGTACTATAGCACATAGCTTCCATACAAACTGGAAACATAGTTACTAAAAGAAATGCACCTGTGAAGGGTATATTAGCTTCTGTGCAGCCGAAGTTAAAGTTTTTCATGTTTTTTTTATATATGTTTAGACATACAAATTGACGGATTGTGTCATAATCAATTATAACCGATTTTATAAGGAAATTTTTTTAATGCTAATCATTTTGAAAATATTTTTTTAATTTCATTCAATTGTTTCACCAAAAAATATAACTATTACACAAATAGAAATACACTCTTCACAACAAATAATTAGTGCTTGTGACTTCAAGAGGAAGTGGGATATACCCATAAATTCTGGTTAGTTTACGATTTTGTTTTTATTTCATTGAACAACTACCCAGTCACATAGAATCATTATGTCATTTGAAGAAAAAATTATGAAAATGGTGGCATTTTTTTCACCTTTAATAAAAAATTCTTACACAAAATTGAAAACAACAAATTCTAAATATGTCGCGAGAACTCATATTTAAAAATTTTGGAATGTATGAGTTGTTTTAAATTGTTGTATTTATTTATTTGCGTGGATTTACATTTAAACGGAGAAATTGATTTTGCATTTGATATTTACCGCGGTTGCTATTTTCCACTATCGAACGATTTCCAATATTGCAAATTTAAATCGATATCTCAAACAGTTTTGGAGCTACAGCTTTTTAAAGTGTGAACGCTCAGTTCAATCAGCTCCATCAGTTTATCTTTTTAAGCCTTTTCTCGAAACTGTATTTTTCAAATTTGCTTAAGTGATTACTAGGAGCATGTTATGTATGTTTCTCCATACAATGACCAATATTTTTTTTATTTGATCAAAAATCGTATTTTGGCAAGTCGAAAACAGCAACATTTTTGGGTAAAATTGATTTATTTTCTGACAGTAGGTAGAGATAAAGAAAATTTTTTGCTACATTTCATAGACGGAGAAGGCCGAGATCACTGAAACTGGAATAATATTTAATTTTTTCTTTAAAAATGTTAGAATGTTTTCTTAAAATACTATTTATAAAAATGTTCTTAAAACTTTGACACAATTAATACATTAGCTTTTTCGTAAAAATTATCTTTGTTTAGGCTGTGGATGTGTTGTGTGCCTCTTAAAATAAAATAAACTTAGCGAATTCATTTAACGTTTGGTATATTTATTTCATACAATTTTATCAAACTCACCGAAATTATAATTCGATATTATAGTCAACTCTTTAAAAAGCTTTACCAATCTTTATATGGAATGAGCTAAGTACAAATCTTCAGTTGACGTGGAAACGTGTGCATATTGTAACATAATATTTCAGAAATGATAAGTTTTATAAATTCATTACTTTTTTATAGATAATTTTATGATCTTAATTTTTCGTAATTTTTTGTAATTATAGTTCCTTTCAAAATCGCGAAAAAAGTGTTAACTCTTAACGTCGAGTATTTAGTTCGACATATCGGTTCTATGAGGACTTTTAGTAACTTACCGTAGATTTATGTAACTTCCCCCTTATTTTCTGCCTAATTTGACCGGAATATTATAGGTATTAAATGTATATAGCGTTAATGGTTTATTTTCGCTTTTCTATCTTTTTACTTTATTAACTATTTTCATATTTCTCTCTTCTTAACAAACTGAGTTATAATGAAATTAATTTAGATTTATTCTAATAACTCCATTTTGATTATTCACTTTGGCAGATTCCAACTTTAATTGATTATTTTTATTTGCCCAAGTGAACCCCGCGGAGACACTTTAGCAAATATTTAAAGCAGAAAACGAGGGATTTGATTCAAATTAAAAAAAAAATCTCTACGACGATCAATTGAAAGGACTGTTTTCTGTGCTTTTAGTTAACCTTTTGAACTCGTAGTGATATCAAAAATATAATGGGTAAATCAGGAAGAGTTCATACAGATAAAAGCTTGTAGAGTTATTTGAGATATGTTGATAACAAAATGCTGTTAAACAAATAAGGAAGAGCTAAGTTCGAGTGTAACAGAATATACTCTTGCAACTAGGAAGGCTCAGAGCCGGAGAATTCATATGCCAGTTGGCAAAACGTTATATAAATGTTGCGAAATAATTCAACACTTATTACTTGATAATGAATCACAATAAAATTTGGTATCTTTTTAACTCATATTGAAGGTGATGTACTCACTTTGTCTTATTAATATATTTTAAAGCGATTTTTCAATTTATCATAACTTATCTCACAGATTGACTGATATATTCAATAAAACCCACATATTTGGTATATGGCTTAAAGCTTACAGATTACGATATTGTGTTGTCTATTTATTTTAACCTGATCGGAGTGTATTAAGTTTGTCACGAAGTTTTTAACAATTGTTCATGTCCATCTGTCTGTCCGTCCGTATAACAGGCCAAAAAGCTGCTCATTTGTCGGGACCGTAGTTACCATACAAAATGAATAATCAAAATGAAGTTCTTGTATAGAAAACTGTTTAATGTGACAATATATCTTCACGAAATTTAGGATACAATATTCAGATTGGACCACTAAATTATGTAACTGCCATAAAGCTAACCAACCAAAATCAAATTTTTGTATGGAACACCGTTTATTTGTAAATTTTATTATAGCCTCGGTGTAATCGAAGTTAAGGTTAGATTAGAGGTTATGTTTACTATGAGTAAAGTTATATGAGTATATATCAAAAATCTCGGCTAAGTATATATTATCCTTGGCTATTATCTGTAGCTATCAAAATGGATTAAGAAACTTCCTTTTAACTTATCGTAAAAATTTAATTAAGAGCTGCTACACACTTGAAATATTGATTACGGCACTAGCTCTGCTTTATATATACAAATCAAAAAAGGACATATGTACAAACGTATACATACATAGATTTTTTCCGTACTTATCTTTACAAATTTGATCGATAATTAAATACAGAAATAAGCAGTTTTATGCCTGCTATCGCATATGAATATTATATATAGTAAATATGTTGTTATGCGCTTTGTGCAATGTATGTATGTGCAATTCTGTACTAATAAATATAATCATAAGTAAATTTGTAAATGTATTTACGATACTTTATGCGTAGGCTTTTGCCAACGAACATATTGAGGATATTAATTTGATCAGGCCTAGAGATAATGAATTTATAATTTGTAAACTAACAATGTTCTGCCGCAAACCGCCCCGCAAGGGTGTCTATTATAACCATTTATACTATTTGCTTTGGCTTCAGTTCGCTTTTCGCATGGCATCTTTGGAACGAGTCATACGCAAAAATACACCAAGTCAGTATAAACTCATTAATCATTTTCGCAAAAAGGGAAATAAAATTGAAGAAAATGTGCATCATCGTTCCTCCGCTACCCGTTTTCAACGAACGTCGCTTGCATTTATTCATGCCTACGCATTGGAGCGTGTTGCCGGCAAACAACGCCACAACCTTACAAGCACACAAACAATTCACATGTCAATGTGACATAAGAGTTGGCTGTTCGGCCGTAAACAGTACAGCGCAGAAACCAGTTGTCACTTTTCTTTCGAATAAAATGTCGTTCGAATGCTGAAACGTTTGCATTGTGTTTTGACTTGTCCATTTCGTGTTCTGAATAACATATCCATTGCCTTCGATTTAATTCACTTTCGTTATACTCGGCCGATGGGCGGAGCCTAAAGTGTGCACAAGTATATATAGTGCATATGCGTCGTTGCCGTATATATGTAAGTGTGTGTGTAGCTTTTCTTAAGTTCCATTCATCATCGCGTTGTTGGTCTGCTGACATCGGATGTACTTTGGAGGGGAAAAGTCTTGCAGGAAATGAAATGTGTCATAATTTGATCGTTTACATTCATCATTTTCTTTTGAAATTATAGTCTTAGATTCATAAATATTTTCAGAGACACTCTATTATATTTTTTCATAATCTTTTAGGGATAAAGTCTCATGAAGTTTTAAGTTATAACGAACTGAAAACAAAGCGTTGATAATTTTTATTTGCCTAAACTCATTTTTGTATACAGTACAACAACAATTTTTTTAAACAAGTGTAAAAATTTCCGATTTTATGATTTAACGATGGGTTATGATAAGTTGTGAGTCCCTTTTATGTTTATTCGCACGTTCATTCCTCCAACACAATCAAATGAAATTTAGATGCATTCTTTGTCAAACAATTAAAAAATGTTAAAAATAAAACAAGTAAATTAAATTGTTTATGGAGAAGAGTACAATTTTCGAAAAAATAAAACGATACTTTTCTTTAAGTTTTAAGAATACAAAAAACTAGCTTTTTACACGCGACTTCGCCCGCAGTGGAGCCATTAAATAAGTATGAGAGATAAAGGGTAAGGGTATAATAATAGAAATGAGTCAATATGATAACTAATTTTATTGCTTGCCTGAGATCAACAATTTTTAAAAATTACTAGACAATGAATTTTCAACACCTTAAAATATGCGTATTGAAATGCAACAACAAATGTTAAAATATATTTCACCGTAACAAAAATAAATTATTCTGAATTCTAACAATTTAAAAAAATAAAATACAAAGTATTAATCTAGAATATTTTTTTTAGACAATATTATAAGTTTTTCCGTCGGGTGCAATTATGTGTAAATTCCGGGCATTAGATACACGTGAACAGGCTACATAAAGTTGACCATAAGAAAATCATAGGTTTTCTAAATGTACTCCTGCTACCATTACAGGTAATGTTTGTCCTTGTGCCTTGTTTATAGTAATAGCAAAGCAAAGCTTGACGGGAAACTGAACCCTTTTAAATTGGGTGGGAATAATTGGTATCCGGTGTATTACAACACTATTTCCCTTACCGACACCTGTTAAAATAGTAGCACCAAGTATGTTCTGTCCCAATTTTGTTATCCGAAGCTTTTTTACATTACATAGCCGAGGAGCATCTAGATTTCGCATAAGCTTTACTGGTACATTGTCTTTCTAAACGAACTCGTGTCTGAAGAGGCGTTTCAGCTGCTCTCAAAACTCTTTGTCGCTCTGCTTGTTGTTGTCTTCTCAGATCTGCGTGAGCCGAAGTTTCGTGATTTCGTGCAACTTTTGCGGCCCGCGATGAATTTTTGAATAGACCAGATTTCCACTTCCGAAGCATTTTCATAGAAAAGCAGAGTTAGAATTAATATCAGCGAGTAAGATCTAAATTAATAAAGTGACAGCTAACCACAAAAATTACGGATTACCTCAAAAATTTGTATAGTTTTATACTGCATGTAACGACAGAAAAAAATAACAACAAATATAGAATTAGATATTGTCGTCACCACCGGTGATGCAGTGGGACGGTATTACAGTATTCAAAGTTGAAACTTCATTACTGTAATGCTAGATGTCGTTGAAGTAGCTAAATTTGACGATTTTGTGACAAAAAACTTTTTTTTAATATTACTATATTACCCTATATTACTTCTAGTACTTTCAAGAGTATATGTGCAAAGTTTCATGATGATCGGTTAAGTAGTTTTTGCGTGAAAGCGTAACAAACTAACTCACATTCTCATTTATAATATTAGTAGGGATTGTAGAGTCAGCCAATTCGTGGAAAATTAAAAACTCTGACAGCTAAAAGTGAAATAAATAAATAATATTCTGAAAAGATTCGTAAAAAATACATAAAGGTTAAAATTGATAGGAATGTAATTTGAAATTGAATTTACTGTTAAGTAATCCGTTATACTATAAAGAATGCCTTTGAACAAAGCTAAATGAAGATTTTTTTGTATTTACTTCAGTAAGAATCTTACAAGCAATCATTAAAAATTAAGGAAGGTTAAGTTTGGTGGTAACCAAATTATTCAATTTTTACACTGATTCCTATAAATATCTTTTTTGTGAAATAACCATTTCATAGGAGGTGTGTATGGTTCTCATTTGATTTCACCAACTTTCACTCTGCATGAAGGGTGCTGGAAAATATTAGTTGGTACAGATTTAATCGTTTGGGAAATATGTACATATGTATATATATTAAACCTATTTTGGAGAGGGCTTCCTTCTTAAAACACACACCAATGTACGCTTCTATTATGATTCCCTGTACCAGTTTCGTATCTTATACTTAATAACCGGATTAGTTTGAGGGGTTACAACAATCATAACAGAACTAACGTGTGTTTTAAAATGAGGCAATACTCTTTCCGAAGTTGATCTCTTTAACAGCTGTTACTTGATTTATACTCAGTTTGGTTTGCCATTTCATAATGCAATGAATATCCGACGCGGTATTGCTGACATCGGCCACTTGCCCGAAATAATTTTTAAGATTTGGGCAACTCTTATGTATTAAATATTATTTACGACAAAGCTTGAATCTGGCCATAACATTAAATTATGTACGTTTATTTTTTCTTGAAAACAACATGTATAAAAATGAACACCCTTTATTATACTCCTTATAATATATTGGGATAGTATAAAAATTAGAATTCGGATTCAAAAGATGAGGATGTTGAAATGTTTATTACAAATAATTACAAACAATAAAATATTTTTTACCAAGAAAGAAAGAAGAGACGATCACATTTTTTACTGGCCTTTTCAAGGAATCAAATAATCAAACTAATTTAGTCTGATTAGTCGCAAAATCGAAAATAAATATAATGCAATATGATAAGTAAACTTTTTTAAGTTCACGTAATTTATTGTTGTTGCATGCAGTACATAATATGTAGTAGTGTTAAAAAATTAAACGTGAAATATTTTATTTGAGAATTTGGAAACGAAAACACACAAAACTAGATTGAGCGAACTTCTGTATACTCAAAAATAGAAATTTCCAAGTGTAATCTTCATATTGTATGGATATACTGCTGTGATCAAATTCAATTTTTAATTTATACGTTTTTCGTTTTCCAAACCGAAATGTTTCTGTAAGTTGGCAGTACTGTTAGTGACATCTATGCTAAATTTCGCGTCCAAATATTCATTAGTATTTGAGATACGCGTCTGAATTTATTGAACAAAGAAGTGCGATAATGCACCATCTCATACTGCATTGGTTATTCGTGATCATTTCGCCACATTTTCAACTAATATCGTGTCGCAACCAGCGCATTCGCCTGATTTACCTTCGTGTAACTTCTGGCTATTCAGCAAATTCGCATGACCACTCCGAGGACACCGTTTTGACTCAATTGAGGATATAAAAGCTGAATCGAAGATGGCTCTGATGGCCATCACGACGGAGGATTTTTCCAAGTGCTATTATGACTGGAAAATTCGTTGGCAAAAGTGTTTTGCGGTGGAAGGTGATTACTTTGATGGAAATAAAATGGACAAAATTCACCTTTCAATTTGATCACAGTTTCTGTTGTTTCTGCCTTTGAGTGGTGCTCCCCTATCCTTTCCTTTGCTAACGACTTTTAGTGCCTTGCAAGACATATTCTAAAAAAACTATATTTAAGAATTACCCATGGTTTTTTGGTTTGGCTTTGGTCCGAATCGAACGTACTCAATGTTAAAGGCTCTTATTTAAATCCTAAAAGTTTTAACGAAAGTAACTATTTACATATGTTAAACTTAATGAAGGGCATTTCATGATTTGTCTTACCTTAATATCTTACTTTTACAATAGTTATTTCTATCCAAATATACATATTTATGTATGCACTTCTATATTTCTCATTACATTACACCACAAGTACATGGTGTGTTTGGACTTGGAAGGCGCCTTAGCAGGAAAATATGAAGTACACCCAACTCTTTCTTTACACGGTAGATACGTTCCTCAGAAATCTGTGTAAAAAGGAGACGTTTCCTATAGTAAAATGGGGGATACGTTTAATGTAATCTGAAGATCGTGTAAGTCGAAATAAAGAACTATAAATGTTGAAAACTACAAAAATTCAGATATGCATACAAATTGTATGTTCATATGGCATTTGATTCAGCATTAAAACTTAAAATACTTTATTTCTACAGGTGAAAAATTGATAGAACAAGCAAAAAACAAAAGAAATCTGTTAATCCAGAATTAAGAACAGAAAAATTAGAGTAGAATTAGAGAAAAAATATTAACATAGTTACATAGTTACATAACTATTCGTCGCTACTTGATTACAAGCGCAATTGTTTGCGACGAACTGGACTAAAGTCGGTGTTATCACTGGAGATATCCATTTGAGCAATGTAAATATCAAGCGAACAAAATGTGTCGGTAAGAGTTATCGAATAAGGGGATTTCCCAGTTACTACTATGTATATTCACTTCAGCAATGGTGCAAAGTGTGGTAAAAACAAACATAATTACAAGACAGTGATTTTTAAACCGTACTAGATTAAAATTTTTTCTTTTCAACCGTGTAACTTCAAATCCGTGTAAAAAGAAACCGTGTAAAAAAAAGAGTTGCGTGTATAATTTAATAATAAAATATACAAATTCATGCTTCGATACTTCGATACTTCCAGCAAAGTGTTATAATAATATTACAGAATTGAGTCAGAAACATGGAAAAATAATAAATTTCAATTACCCTTTTCTGCTTGTGTCCCTGCCGAAAATTATCGCTTAATAACTGCATGTGTATGTATGTATATTTGGGTGTGTATCCAGGTGTATATAGTCATAAACCTTTACAAGATTTCACTGAAATGCGTGATTAGTTTGGCTTTAGGTTTTTAAAATACTGATCCATTCGTATCTACATTTTGATTTTGTATAAAAGCTTTTCCGGGTAACACAAAATACTTGTACTGTCCAACGATCACGAGTTAAAGACGTAAAATATCATGCCAAAGTAAGACATTTCTTGAATCCATTTATAGCCTTTTAAACGCGAAATTGCTATTTTTAGCAGCTTTAATGGACAAGAGCCTTATTTAATGTGTCACACAATACTTTCAATTCTTGCTGGTATTATTAAAAATCAATTATGATATATTACAACCTTTATTAATATAAATACTACTGCCTACGATAAGAGCAAAACATATATACATTTAAGCGTATGGTTTGCACCTTGCAGAGCGCTCGCGTGCGGCGCGTTATTAAACCGTTTCAATCCAACGGGCCAAGCACGAATCCCCATTGCAACGAGGCGTACCATAAATAGCCCTAAGTTGTAATTGGCCTACTAACGCCAACAACAAATGTGCTCCAACATTGACTGCCGATGAGGATAAGCTGGCGCGGAGCGGCGGAAGGGGCGGTGACAGTGCCAGCATTTAATTTGAATTATTAAGGTCCGAATGCACATTTCGCTGCAATGAAATACATACACAGAGAGGAATTAATACTATTCACTTTACGCCCTTTAACTGCTAAGTCCTTTCCTTAATGTGTTTATCTCACTCGCCTCCATGAATTCCATAAAAAGGAATATTAAAGTATGTGTGCCTGGATAGACAAATACGCATTCATGGATACATATGGCATTAAATAAAGCCGGTTATAGACAAACTTACAGCGAAATTCATATTTTTCGTGTTACAATTGAATTCCCTACACATTACAGCTATGGGCTGTGAACAAATCTGAAAGTATAAACGCATTCATATGTATGAACATATTTGTACACATGCGTTGTTTGACCCCCGCCCTCACTGGAATAATAGGCATATGCAAATTATGTGACTTCGACCCATTCATTGGCATTCATTTGGGAATATTCACAGTCATATACATATGTATGTATGCTTGCATGTGCATAAATATATATGTTTGTATATCCATTGAAATAAATTGTTCAGACTAGTTTTGCAGTTGCTGTGGCTGGTTGGTAATTGAAATATATGAGCGTAATTATAATTTGGGATGAAAATTTATGTCCACCTGCACTCATATGTGTTTCACTCCATATTGACCCATCCTTTTGTATTTCTCCCAAGTGGGAATGTTAGTTGCATAGAAACCAACCAGATTTTAAATATATTTACTTAGTACTGGAAGAACTTTTAAGTTATATGTATACATTTTTATGAATAGAAATATTTGTTAATTTATGGACAATCCTTACATTTTTATGAATAGAAGTATTTGTTATTTTATGGACAATCCTTATAATTTTGATATAATATTTGTGCTTTAACGGATTTTGAAATTTTGAATAGTTTTAAACTTTCACTACATGTTGCAAAAGAGACTATACTAGTTTTTTCACTTGCCTAAACTTATTGAGGTAGATGTGGAGTTATGTATATATCGTCATCTAAAATGCAAAATGACGTCACAACATTTTCGAAAATTTACATTGGAAAGAATGAAACACGCAATAAAATGGATCATGAGTGAAACAAAAATTAAATAAAGGTTAAAACTGGGTTATATCTGATAGCAGGACCTTGAAATGTTGGACATATGTAATACATGTAATTTTAAGTAGTGGATCGTAATGAATAAAACACTCAATAATACTTATTATTCTAAAAGTAAAAAAAAAAATTACAAAGCGTCGTAAATGAATGGGCAACTGAGGATCAAGTTTTGAAAAGGTCTTGCTTGAAAAGGGCTTGCTCCCTAATAAGCTAAAAGTATACCATGTAAGTATCTCACAAACCAGTCAAGCTAAGGATGAGGCTCTAGCTTCTCCTTACATACTGTAAAAATATGTAAAATCAGATGGTAACCACTCCCACCACCACATATAACGGTTATTTTGAAACTATTAAAAGTGCGATAGTTTAAAAAAGAAATAACTCACAATTGGTAATTTTCACACTGAAGATTGTACGAAAGAGTTGCATAGAACTTAAAACTGGACAATGAGCGGGGCAACACCTACTTTTACTTAAAATTTCATATCTCAAGAAATACTCGACCAACATCAATAACATTTTTTATATACATATAACATTATCCCAAGATTCTTATGTTTCGACGTGAAAATGGGGAATATGGTATAGATATACCATAAAGCAACAACGAAGGCATTCCTACTAAAATTGGTTAAAATGGACGCAATTTAGAGCCCCTGGATACCGAATATGTGGACCTCAAAGCCAGACTTTATATCCGTTCCCACGGCAGTCGGGTCTACGTAACCGGAACGGACCCGGATTTATTTATCCGGCCAAGGACTGTCAATTCGGCAGAACTCTGCCGCCACAACAACACCAACACTTTATATCAAAACCATCACTTATTCTTCATGATATGTATGCTCATGAATTTCAGAGGGAATATTTTCCTAATGACAGTGTGGACTTGTGTCAAAAATAGAAAATATAGGATAACTCGGATTCCACAAGCCCCTATATAACTAACTAGAATATAGGTCAATATTTCATATTCAGGGCGAAACTTTCTACGATAATGGTTTGTTGTTGTGCCTGTAATGTTTATAATTTGCGATATTTTAATGAATTTATTTAATAACCACTGGTTGTATATGAATGAAATTGATCTACATCCAAACCCTTAATATAAAGACATTCGCGCTTTCATTTACTTTTCTGTCAAAGGAAAAAAAAAAAGAAAATTGGATTTTTGGCAGACATTTTCACAAAAAAAAATTAAAATTTGGCGACGTTTTCTTTTCAAATAGTTGTAATTGAAGAAGAAACCTTCGTCCAAGTATTTAAGAATTATATCTCAAAGACCTGTGTAAAATTTCATGAAGATCGATTGAGTAGTTCTCAAGAAATCTTGCCAACCGACTTCAAAAACACAGTTTCGAGACAACCGCGTGTGCAGATTTGAGTGACAATAAAGGTTAGGACAATATTTGAGAGATGTTGTAGAATTTAAGAAGACAATAAAAAATTCGATTTTCTGATACGCGTTCACCCATGTAACCCCTTAATATAAATGTTTCGGACTTAGTGATTACGGGACCTAAAGTATAATTCGAACAAACTATATTGACGGGTGAACCTTCCGCCATAGGAAATTATTCTTTCTGTGCCAAATAACAGCCAGCTTCAAAGCTTTACAGTTTCCTCAAAATAATATGTATATATTTCAAGTCTCAAGATATTAAAATTAATAATTAATTTTACTTGTTAAAACACGATATTAAATTGTTACATTGTAGAAAATGAGATATGTACATGCAAACTCTCTTCAATTGAATTTAAGGGATCGTCTCATTTTTAATGTTGAAAGAAACTAATCAGTCTGGTTCTTTTATAAATAAATACATTCATGACAAATACAAAATGCTTTTTATGTTTATTTATTGGGTGTATAATAGTTAAATAAATTGTTGAAATTACACGTACAAAGAAGATCCTGCACAATGTCCACGATTGCGGCCGAAATTTTGATCTAAAGCAAAAATTTCAAAAAGATTATTAATCTGAAGGAAATTCGCTATGGAAGCTTTTTTGTTTTTTATTTTATGAAATTTGAAAAAATGGCGGCGGTTTGAAGAAAAATTATTGATTTGGCCGTTTTTTCGTAAGGATTTTTTCGTAGAAAGAAATAGGAAGATTTCAAAAAAAGTTCTCTTCAAATTGGAATTAGATATCTTCAAAACTCTTCCTCTGAGAGTGGAAACCGTTTTGAAAACACGTTTAAAGATTTTAGTTGGAGCGTTTTCCACTCTGTTGGCTTTCTACAAAAATCGCTGAGTTCATTTGAGAAAATGTTTATTACAATGTATACTATCCGATAATGCAACAAAAAAAGAATTTCGAAAATTTCCAACTGAGAAGATCCCTTAAGTTTCTACAAAACAAAAATTAATTTATAACCTTGCCACAATTTTAGGCTTTCCTGGTGATGGTGATGAGGATAGTAATGCTGCGAAACGGAGGCGATCTAGAACCAACTTCAATTCGTGGCAACTGGAGGAGCTCGAGCGCGCGTTCTCTGCCAGCCATTATCCCGATATTTTCATGCGTGAAGCACTGGCCATGAGACTGGACTTAAAGGAGAGCAGAGTTGCGGTGAGTTCTGTTTTACATACTAGCAAAATTATTTCAAAAGCGAAGAAACCTCTTATGATAAAAATATCAATTACCTTAAGTTTAATCAATTTGCTTTAAATTAAAAAGGAAAAATATATTGATAAGGGTTATGACTGGTAAATTAGGTCTTATGTGTAGAATTCTCTATACTTGATTAATGAAGGAAACAGGCACATCGTAATGATTCCTGAACTGTTTACCAATGTTTCCAACAAGAACACGTACATACATACATGTTAAAAAACTGAAAAGTCGTTATGGTGTTTGAAATTTCTGAAATGAAACACTTTGTTCCAGATAGGTATGGTTCCAGAACCGAAGGGCAAAAGTGCGGAAACGTGAACACACCAAAAAAGGACCGGGACGACCTGCACATAACGCTCAACCTCAAACCTGCTCCGGAGAACCAATTCCACCAAGTGAATTGAAAGCCAAAGAAAGGTAATTAAAAAGACTTTACTACTAAGCGATATTGCAAACTTATTAAATACCAACAACTACAACAACACATGTCTCTAAATTTTTAGGGCTCGGCGAAGAAAAAAATTAGCGAAAGCGATCGATCGCCAAGCGAGAAAGTTGCAGGCCAAAGGCATCACGGTCGACCTCGAAGCTCTCAAGGCCGAATACATATCACAACATAAAGCCAACGGCACATTCTCCGACTCAGACCTGGAAGACGATGGCATACAAATAGACGTAGTGGGTGGCACGGACAGTGACGACGACGGAGACGACTGTTCATTTCGAAGCCCTAGAGCAAATAGTTTAATGCCAGGTAGCTTCTCACCAAACAGTAGTCAAAATGGCATAGAGAGTCCAATATCCAATGGGGAACGCAACAACGAGGATGACAGCAATGCCACAGATAGCTGTGGAAAGACATCCTTCATTTTTCCTACAGCAAGTACCGGCATATCGAATTTGCGATTAAATCTGACAAATTCCAATACACCCGCCCATGAATATCAGCAACAACACCAGCAGAATCAACATAATCAAATCCATCAAAATCACAACAGCAATCAACATCAAACATCGCCGATTAGCATCCGGCGGAACAATCCATTTAGCATAGAGTCACTTCTGTTCAACAACACGTGAGATTTATTGAGATGGTTAAATGGTTGAATGCAAAAGCAAACAAGTTGTACGCTTTCTCGCAAGCCATTGCTTGTGCCCACTTTACCCATCCACAGCAGATACGCGTTAACACACACAGACACTTACAGGGTGCGCATCAGCCAAGCCACTGTATGGTATATGTACGAGTACCATATAAATAAATGACTAAATATTAAGTATGTATGTATAGCATTAGTGAATAGTTAAAGAATGTACCATGAATGAACTCAACTAATAAAGGGAATTGTTTGGCAGCTAAGCAAGAACGTACATACATACGTATAGTATGTGCCACTGTGTGCACCAGTACTTACCTACATTTAGAAATACCCACAGTAAATAATGATAATGCATCCAGAACCAATTGCGCAATATTAGTATAATTGATGTACCATTATGAGCAGTAATTTACATATTTTTCATGAAAATTATGTGGGGCATTCTTTGATTTGTGGCAGTTAACTTTTGCGTATGTAACGTGCCCAACTGTACATAATTTGTGTCGAAGCATATTTATTTCACGTCTAACATACATACATACATACA
Organism: Bactrocera zonata; assembly: GCA_037783105.1. Lineage (NCBI taxonomy): Eukaryota > Metazoa > Arthropoda > Insecta > Diptera > Tephritidae > Bactrocera > Bactrocera zonata. The sequence goes on from JBAWJQ010001699.1 coordinate 1,039,781, forward strand.
CGCATTTCGTTTCTACTGTGGCTAATTCGTCTTGCACTCGCCCACTACCAATCGACATGCACTGTTCCTCTTAATGTTGGACTTGACCATTTCATGACAATAACTTTTAAAAAACAAGGGCGTTGTGGAGCTGGCTCTGGAAAAGTTGTTCCGATAGCGCCTAATTTTTGGTGAATTTTCGGAAATTTAAAAGCTGTTTCACAAGTTTATTGTTTTTTCTCATAAAATATGTACGGAAATATTACTGTGTCCTACTTTTGTCCAGTTCATCTTGTTCCTATTTGAGTTTCGAACCGCAGTGGAAAAATCGCAACAAAGCAATGTGCGATTTAAGCACAATTTCATTTCATTAGGTAATTACTTCGCTACTTTAAGTTGCCTACATTTATATTTGTTTAAAATTGTTTAGTTAAATAGTTATACATATGCATATGTGTTTTCTAGTAGGCAGTTGTAAAGGGTGATTTTTTAAGAGCTTGATAACTTTTTTAAAAAAAAAAACGCATAAAATTTGCAAAATCTCATCGGTTCTTTATTTGAAACGTTAGATTGGTTCATGACATTTACTTTTTGAAGATAATTTCATTTAAATGTTGACCGCGGCTGCGTCTTAGGTGGTCCATTCGGAAAGTCCAATTTTGGGCAACTTTTTCGAGCATTTCGGCCGGAATAGCCCGAATTTCTTCGGAAATGTTGTCTTCCAAAGCTGGAATAGTTGCTGGCTTATTTCTGTAGACTTTAGACTTGACGTAGCCCCACAAAAAATAGTCTAAAGGCGTTAAATCGCATGATCTTGGTGGCCAACTTACGGGTCCATTTCTTGAGATGAATTGTTGTCCGAAGTTTTCCCTCAAAATGGCCATAGAATCGCGAGCTGTGTGGCATGTAGCGCCATCTTGTTGAAACCACATGTCAACCAAGTTCAGTTCTTCCATTTTTGGCAACAAAAAGTTTGTTAGCATCGAACGATAGCGATCGCCATTCACCGTAACGTTGCGTCCAACAGCATCTTTGAAAAAATACGGTCCAATGATTCCACCAGCGTACAAACCACACCAAACAGTGCATTTTTCGGGATGCATGGGCAGTTCTTGAACGGCTTCTGGTTGCTCTTCACCCCAAATGCGGCAATTTTGCTTATTTACGTAGCCATTCAACCAGAAATGAGCCTCATCGCTCATCGGACACGGACGCGAAACACATTTCGAACCGAACACTGATTTTGGTAATAAAATTCAATGATTTGCAAGCGTTGCTCGTTAGTAAGTCTATTCATGATGAAATGTCAAAGCATACTGAGCATCTTTCTCTTTGACACCATGTCTGACATCCCACGTGATCTGTCAAATACTACTGCATGAAAATCCTAACCTCAAAAAAATCACCCTTTATGAGTGAACAGGGCTTTGAATATTATAGAAATCTAGTTTTAGGTGCAATACAAATATGCATATTTGCATACATATGTATTTTAGTGTAGTATATAAAGGCATATTTTATGTTTATGTACATATTTATGTGTGTTTGAGTTAATGTCTGACGCTTTAATACCTCTTTAGCATTTTAATATTTCGTTTCATTTTATTTCGCTTTTGTGTTCTTGAAACTGAATCAGTTGTATAGTATATACTGGCTAAGATTATTATTGTAAAATAATTTAAATTTAATTTAAAGAAAATATAAATAAATAATATGTCCCATTAAATGAAAAAATATCAAGTAACTATTTACAAGTAAAATGAAATTGTTTAAATATGCGACTAAACTGCAGGTAAGTTGTTTGATGTCTAAAGACTTCACCGTCGGTTGTCTGTTTTTGGTGCTCTCGCAACATGATGCACCGAATTTAAAAAAAAAACTCTCCCAACTGTTTTTGTAACACTTAAGGTTAATAGAGATGGATATGTGCTTATACATACGCATTCTGACAAAAAAGAAATTGTACATAAAATGCAAAATTTAATATAAGTATATTTAATTGTTCAATAATATTTATTTTGTCGCCTTCAGAGTAATTCCCACCAGACGTAATACACCAATGCGAAGGATTTTTCCAGTCCTTGAAACACTTTTCATTTAGGCTGGCCTTCAGCTCAATAAGCGAATTTTGTTTTATCTCTCCGATCGACTGAAAACGGGCTCCACTGGGCAAATTTGAATTTGGGGAGCACGAAAGAATCCCACGGAGCCAAATCTGGTGAATACGGTGGTTGATCGATGGTATTCATTGCGTTTCAGTCACAATCGTGCCCTTTAAAAAAAAAATCAGCTTTATCGGGACGAGTCGAGCAGGAATGCGATTCTTCAAAATCATTCGAATGGACTCGCGAGAGATGTTGAGCTCACTTGCCATCTCTCTAACGCTTGCCTGACGATTTTCAAGAACCATCTCTTCTTTTTTTTTAATATTTTCATCAGTTGCAGGGTCATTTAGAACGAGGCATATTTTCAACGACCTCTCGACCGTCTTTCAAGGCTTTGTATAACTCGTAGGCTTGTGTTTTTGATACAACTGAATCACCGTAAGCTTTTTCCGCAATTCAAATTTGTTTAGAAATACAAAATCGAGATGTTATTGTTTATTTTTATACTCTTGCCACAAAATTTAATAGTTTTCTTCACCTAACGGTTATTTAAAGCAACTTAAACTAATCGAGTTAGATATAGGGTTATGTATATAAATGATCAGGATAATGAGACGAATTGAATTCTGTCTCTCCGTTCATCCGTCGATGCAAACTGTAACTTGATTAAACTTGAGGATTCTTAATGACACACGTGTTCCTAGAAAAAACAGAAAGAACGTGAAATATTAAATCCCATCGTCAACAAACTGATTAGACCTTATCGGGTGAAAAGACCCGAGAAAAGAGAATCGACACGCACCACCTCTTCGTCGATTCCAAAGCTGCTTTTGACAGCACGAAAAGCAGTTGCCTTATGCCGCCATGTCTGAATTTGGTATCCCCGCAAAACTGACGTTGACTAACACGAAAAGCTCCGTCAGGACGGGAAGGACCTCTCCTAGCCGTTCGATACCAAACGAGTTTTCAGACAAAGCGATACCCTTTCATGCAACTTCTTCAACCCACTTCTGGAGAAAATAATTCGAGCTGCAGAATTATATAGGGAAGGTACCATCTGCTACAAGAGTGTACATCTGCTGGCATATACATATGTATATCATTGGCCTTAATAACCGCGCCGTTAGTTCTGCTTTCTCCAGAATAGATAAGGCACTGTTGACAGTCATAACTTCGAAGTCGTAAATAATTTCGTCAATCTTGGAACCAGCATCAACACCAACAACAATGTGAGCCTCCAAGGCAGAATATCTCTTGTCAACAGGTGCTATTCCGGACTACGTAGGCAACAGAGAAGTAAAGTCCTCTCTCGATGAACAAAAACAAAACTCTATAAGTCACTCATTATTCCATAAACCTTTAAGCTTTCCGCAAATATTCGGCAAAGAAGCTAAAAAAGAGTTCACGTGAAGTTTGTATGTCGAAAATCATGGCTGGGAAAAAAATGATCGGTTTCATCTTTATATGTTATTAATATATTTAGTAGTGGTTAAAAGAAAATGTTTGTCAAGTGAATAAAAGTGACAAACATAAATTTTTTGTAATTTAGGGCAATAGTTATTGAACAAAATTTTGCTCCTTATGGATATAATGAAAAGCCATCGGTTCCTCAGTTTGTTAAACAATAGAAAAATTCAAAACAAATATGCCATTTCATTCTATTTTTTATAATCTAATGTCATCATTTCAACTTATTCAGTTAGATTTTTAAAATTTAGTAATTAGTTTTGTACATATTTTTTGTCTTGAAAACAGATTCTGTATTGAATTTGCTTCCAAAAAGATGTTCTGAATACCTATTGAAGAGTTTGGTAAACTTAAATACTATTTTATACTTTTATATATTTCGTGCTTTTTTATAAGAGTAAATAAACGCAAAAAAACTGTGTGAAACATCTCCAACCAGCCAAGTTAACGGCAAAGCCGAACATACATGATGCCAAGGTGATGCTTTGTATTTGGTAGGATCATGTAGGCATGTAGTATTACATTATGAACTTTTAAAACAGAGAACTATCGACAGCAACTCATCAAATTTGTGACTAGGTACGAGGCAATAATTTTGGATCACGACAACGCTCTGAATGATGTTGCAAGATTTTAAACTATGTATTTTAGCCCAGCCTTTGCGCCTTTAGACTATAATCTGTTCCGATCGATGCAAAAAATTGGCGAAATTGACTTGATTTTTTCTGGATCGGAGCAGTTCTTTCAGAATGGAATCCATAATATTATAGCTTCAGATGGGGAATAATTTGAATAATAATATTGTACATTTTTTTTTTTCAAATGAACGCTCTATTTATGAAAAATATCATGAAAAAATCACGGTATAAATACAATATAATATGCCCAGAAATTGACTGACGATTCACTATAATTTGAGCTAATTAAATTTCTTCATTACTCATTTGAGAATAATATATACTGCTATATGTTACATATGTCAATTGTATTACGAAGTCAAATTTTATGTTCCTAGGATCATAATAGCAGAAAGGAACTATAACGCCAAATCCAATACATGAACAATAGATTAATAACTAGTTAGTTTTATATTCGTTAACTCATTTTTTTATCAAACATATTTCATTGGAATACAAAGAGGGCGTACAAATGGAAAAGTTTTTCGTATAGGAACTATGTTTTGATTGTTCAGTTTTGTATGGCAGATACATGCTATAGTCGCCCGTCATTAGTGGTTTCAAAATATGATCAGCCCCTTGTTTTTTCTGGCAATCTTCAAGGCAAACTTTATATCCCATATCCAGGGTATATAATTTTCAAAGTGATAGCGATTGAGTAATATTCAACGAGAAAAAGTGATAAACAGAAACATTTTTAATGACGTTTGGATGAAATATATGTACGTTATACACTTCGTTTTTTTTTTTTTGCTATAAAAAACATATAATATTGACAGCCCTTCCACCACGAAAAAGGAAGGAAACAAATTTCTTTTTTTTATGCTCTTGCAATCAGTTGTACGTATAGGGTTATATACAAGGAGCATTGCAAAGTAAACAGGACTTTTTGAATCCAGCAGGGGGCGCGGTGGCGCCAATTTTTTTTTGACGATGGCGTTAGAATCTGCTATCTTTATCTATTGTCCACTGAGAATTTCATGACATTTCACAGTTTGAAAGGGAAGTTATTACGATTTAAGCGTCAGAATGTTATTGTTATCGGTGCGAAAATGAGCTTCGAACAAAAAGCCAATTTTAAATTTGGTTTTAAAATTGGTAAAACTTTTGCTGAAACATTTCAACTGATGAAACAAGTTTTTGGCGATGATTCCCTATCCCGTAGCAGAGTGCACGACTGGTTTCAACGTTTTCAAAGTGGTTGTGAGAACATCAACGTGTGGGCCAATCAAAATCCGTCATCACCGGACATTCCATCGAAACTGTGCGCGAATTCATCAAAACTCAGCCGAAATCATCATTGAAACGGCCAAAACGTTAATGCGGTATTCTACCTTGGAGTTTTGAAGCATTTGGTGCGACGTATTTGTCGTTTTCGGCCAGAATATCACGAAGATGAAAGTTGGCGTTTGTTGCACTTTAATGCGCTAACTCATCGATCGTCGCTTGTGACCGATTATTTTACCAAAAATCACATTTTAACCATTAACCACTCCCCGTATTCACCTGATATGGCACCGTGCGACTTCTTCCTTTTCGAAGAAATGCATTTGCCCATGAAAGGAAAGCGTTATGCAGACGTAGAGGCCATTCAAAAGGCTTGCACCGGCTTACTGGCGGCCATACCGGCCAACGAGCTAAAACACTCGTTCGGCTTGCTTTTGGACCGTGCAAAAAGCTGTATTGAAGCAGAAGGAGACTATTTTGAATAATATAAATTGGTTTTTAAAAAAAAACATTTGTTCTGTTTTTATTTAAGGCCTGTTTACTTTGGAAATCATCTTGTTTATATGTATATAAATGATCAGGATAAAGAGAAATGTTGAAATGAGTAAAAATTAAAATAACTCGATGAAACTTGGTATGGGGGTTCCTTAGTAAAAATTTTCGAGTTCGTAGATGGTCGTAATCAGACCATTGCCACGCCCATAAATCGCCATTATTCGACTACCTATAGACTGCCATAACTAACCACTAAATTAAGATATAAAACTCTTTTGGCACAGGGGATCGTAGTAGCAAGGGGCACCTGTGGGCAAAAAAATTTTAAAAAGTTGGTGTGGCTCCGCCCTCTAATATGTTTAATATTAATAATTTGCTGAGCACAAATCTCATAGGAATTTCTGCCGACAGTGTGAAAAATGATGAAATCGGATAGAAACCCCGTTCCCTCCCCCTATAACGGTATTGTTCAAAAATTCTAAAAGTGCGATAAGCCAATAACTCCAGAGACGTAAAAATTTGCCGCCGAGATGGTATGACGAGGGTTTATAGGGGCTTAGGGAACAATTGGGCGATAGGCGTGGCACCGCCCGTTTTAGTGACCATAAATCTTTCGTAGAACCTTTCTCTCGAAAACTCGAAACGTTGACTCATCAGTTGTCATCTTCCGTGCCTCTGCACCATACAGCAGGACGGGAATAATGAATGACTTATACAGTTTGGTTTTTGTTCGTCGAAAGAGGACTTTGCTTCTCAATTGCCTATTCAGTCTGAAGTAGCACCTGTTGGCATGAGTTATCCTGCGTTTGATTTCCAGGCTGACATTATAGGTAGTGTTTATACTGGTTTCTAAATAAACGAAATTATCTGCAACTTTAAAGTTATGACTGTCAACAGTGACATGAGAGCCAAGTCGCGAGTACGTCGGCTGTTTGTTTGATGACAGGAGATATTTCGTCTTGCCCTCGTTCAATACCAGACCCATTGGCTTTGCTTCCTTGTCCAGTTTGGAGAAAGCAAAACTGAAGGCGCGGGTGTTGAGGCCGTTAATATCAATATCATGGGCATACGCCAGCAGCTGTACACTCTTACACTCTTCTCGATTTAGTTCTGCAGCTCGAACTATTTTCTCCAGCAGCAGATTGAAGAAGTCGCAAGATAGGGAGTCGCCTTGTTTGAAACCTCGTTTGGTATCGAACGGCTAGGAGAGGTCCTTCCCGATCCCAACGGGGCTTTTGGTGTTGCTCAACGTCAGTTTACACAACCGTATTAGTTTTGCGGGGATACCAAATTCAGACATTGCGGCATAAGGCAACTGCTTTTCGTGCTGTCTAAAGCAGCTTTGAAATTTACCAAAAGGTTGTGTGTCGATTCTTCTTTCACGGGTCTTTTCCAAGACTTGGTGCATGGTGAATATTTGGTCGGTTATTGAGTTGCCAGGTCTAAAGCCACACTGATAAGGTCCAATCACTTTGTTGATGGTGGGCTTTAATCTTTCACACAATACGCTCGATAGAACCTTATACACGATGTTGAAGAGACTTATCCCACGGTAGTTGGCGCAGATTGTAGGGTCTCCCTTTTTGTGGATTGGGCAGAAGACACTTAAATTTGAATCGTTGGGCATGCTTTCGTCCGACCATATTTTACAAATGAATAGCTCGTCCGCAATCCAGCGGGTAATTGCTATTCGAATTTCTTCGTAGTCGGGCAATGGAACGTCTGCTCCATCGTCATCGATTGGGGAATCGGGTTTGCCTTCTTCTGGCGTTGTACTTTCTTTTGCATTTTGCGAAAACAAATGGTTTCGGTTGCAGCTGTTCGAAAGGAGTTTGAAATGCCATCCCATAGTTCCATCATACCAAGTTGTTGACGAGTGCTCTCAGAGAGCAGGTCTTTTCTGATTGCAGCCTCTCGACGTCGAACCTTCCTTGTGTTTGTTGATGTGCGTTTTTTGCTGCACAGAGGCGGGTGCGAATCTTGGCTGCAACAAGATAGTGGTCCGAGTCGATATTAGGATCTCGGAGCGTACGCACGTCTAGAACACTGGAGACGTGTCTTCCGTCTATCACAATATCATCGATCTAGTTGGTGGTTTTTCGATCCGGAGACAGCCCGGTGGCTTGATGAATTTTCTTGTGTTACAGTCTAGTACTACAGATAACCATATTTCGGGTCCCGGCGAAGTCGATCAGTCTCTATCCATTTGGGGATGTTTCGTCGTGGAGGCTGAATTTATCGACCGTAGTGCCAAAGATACCTCCTTTGCCCACCTTGGCGTTAAAGTCGCTTAGCACGATTTTGATATCGTGGCGAGGCAGTTCTCATAGGTGCGCTCCAGGCGCTCATAGAGTTCATCTTTGGTAACATCGTCCGTCCGGGCGTGGGCGCGAATCAGCGATATGTTAAAGAACCTAGCGGCACCTTCCCAATTAAGGGACCGAACATTACCGGTGCATGCCATCAAATCGTAGTCTTTATTTCGTTTTCCATGGTCGTCATCAAAAGGGGGGTCTCTCATCCGAAGCTGTCGTTTAGTTTTCATTGGTACTGTTTTTAACGTGACGGGTCCCAAACCCTGCGCACAACCCTATGTAGGAGATGTTTTGCCTTCTCAATTTAGCTCGCTTTCAAACGGATGTTCTCAGGCTTCCCAGAGGATACTTGGTCAAAGACCGGAAGTCGTGAGGTGCTTGAGTCTTATGTAAAAGAATCGTTTCTGGCCACTCCCTAGTTAATGGCGATTAGAGAACTTTCCTTTCTTGGGTGAACTTCTACTCATGACTCCATCCTCCAGCTGTGTATACAGCTTGGTACCCCAAAAGGCGTCTGGAGCCTTAAGGTTGTACTTTTTCTCGTCTACTTTGCCGCAACCGAATTATTCAAAATTTTATTTTTTTTAATCTAATCGCTTTCTGCATTGACTCACGAACAATGTTAGGATTTCTTTTCACCGCACGCCAAATTGTTGTAACAGATGCAGAAATTTCGTTCTCTCTTTTCACCTCCCGTATTGACGTCGTTTTATTTGATAATTGTCGACAAATTTCTCTTTTCTGTCACGCATTAACAATTTTTTTCGACCAGAGTAAGTTCTTTGGCCATAATTTAACAATTTAATAAAATTAATTTATAACTCGAAATGGCACCAATGGGTATGAGTCTCTTTATAGCAACATTTGTTTTATAGAATTGCTAGAGTTACCAAAGAGCTTTAAAATAACGTCATTCGTTTTTGGAATGTGAACACATTTCTTTTAGTATTTCACAGAAATATAAAGTCTTTATAGGAATGAAACAAAGTGAATGTAAAATGCAGTTATATTTAGTGTGTGCTTTCCTCCTTTAAGCATGAGTTGAATGTAGCCATCCACATAAACTTTTTATCTATGTATTACGAGTATATACCAATTGTCAACCCAAGCATTTAAAAGAGAGTCGTACATCCACGAAACTTGTACAGCCGCTAAGGTCATTTGTTATTTAGGGTATAAGTTCGTGTGTACTTCCAAGGTCGACCATTTAAAAAGAAAAACCATTTAAAAGCAAAAATTTCCATACGACCGGTTAAGTTGTAATAAATAAAAGAATAATTAGTGAAATAACTGAAAAAACTAAATAAAGATTCACCATGGAGAGGAAGAGGAAGACCTCAACTCCGTTGGAAGGACCAAGTGGAGAAGGACCTGGCTTCGTTTGGGATATCCAATTGACGCCACGTAGCGAAAAGGAGAAACGACAGGCGCGCTGTTGTTGACTCGGCTGTAATCGCGTATGCGGTGCCAACGCCAATTAAGAAGAAGAAGCTCCTATTTTAGGAGTAAATTGTGCATGTGCAATTCTTCATTTTCGTTATATGAATGTGTTTTTGGGTTTCCAAAGTAATTAGTTTATTAATTATGCTCATTATATGTCCATATACGCCCCCTTTTGCAACTAACCTACATACCCTAAAGAACATATCTATGTAGGGGCATTAAAGAAACAATATACCATCGTTTGTGATTTTAGAATCAACAATTATTTTTGATCGAAGTTATAATAAAACACACTTTTAATAACAGCAAAAAGCACATAACCACAGGTGTCTATATAACTTGTATTACGTGGTAACTTTGAGATTGCTAATGTATTCATAAATTATTCCTTCAAAGATGTGACCATTTAGGTTATGAATAGAGATAATTCTTAATAATCAAATTTCTATATTGAAGAACTGGAACTACTGTTAAACAGTTTCAGCATAATTTAAGTTGTAATACGGAAATTCTTACCATATTCAAGTGACATTCCTTTCAATGAATTATAATCGAAGAATTTCATATTAGACTATTTTGTATACTCTTCTAGGTGCACTAAAAACAGATTATCCACTTAATAGACTGCATAAATGCATTGCCAGCAAAGAAAACAGAAAACAACCGAAACGAAATTTGTTCTTATTGTTGCTTTTATCGGAAGAAAAGCCACTTTCCACAACAGACTTTTCAAATTTTGGTGGGAAAATATTACTAATCATTAGACAATACAATAAATTAACAATATTGTTAAGAAAATATCGACAACACCACCAATTTATGCGCAACAACAGCACAACAATGAAAACAACAATAACGACAAAAGAGTGTGAATAAATTAAATATCACGATAAACACTTTGATTAACCCCTCAAATCGTAGCAGTGGCGGCAGCAGCAACAACAACCTCATCATACACGTCAAAGCCATCAATACTAACCGACAAGCCCGACGTAAACGGCATCAGCTCCACAATTGGCCAAGTTGATATCTTTATTGAATTTGGGAATTGGGCAGAGCGCGTGGTACTCACTTAACTGCCTCACATTTGCCCAAACACAGACACAAATGAAAAGCAGCGCTGACGAAAATTGGAAAAAGAAACACTACGCATTTGTATGAGTATATGTGTGCGATAAAAGAATAAGAAAAGGAAAACGTGTGAAGCATAAATAATAGCGTGAATTTCATTTGCATAGGAGAGTAATTGGCCAGAAAAGTCCATAATAACAAAGAGCTGAGCTAAGGCGAGAAAAAGCCAACTAACTGAAACACAAGCACACGCACATACGAGTACATACCCACCAATAAACCTATAATATTGGATTTGGAAGAAGAAAAAGTACAAATCATTCAAAATTAAATATTAAGATGCATAATCATATCATATCACTATAGGTAATAATAGCAGATCAGATGATCATCACCAGCGGGGGAAAAGCACAAAACGTTCACAACTGGGAGTAATGAGCAATAATACCATGAAACCCTAATACCAATCATCGGAAATCGGAGATCAGAGATGCCTTTCAACTTTCAACAATACAAGAGCACTAACACTAACACTGGCCAACATGCAACATGCGCTGAGCAGCAATCCACGAACGGACAAAATCAAACAAATACACACACACACACACACACGAATGTATTCGAATGTATGGTTCTGCAAGGTGAAAGAAGAAAAAATTTTGAAAAATTAATAAGCAATAAAATTGCCATGAAATTAATATTCCCATGAATCTCGTAAGTATCACGCTGTGCACATCAGCACAATGTGCCGCAACCAACAACACCGTCACACATTAAATGGGCAAAACAGAACATCGAAAATCCTACCAACTCGCATAACAGCACACATGTACATACTTATGTACTTGTATGTGTGTGATCAGTCGCGAGGGCGAATGAGCTTGTTGGAAGTAAAAATCAGAAAATCAAAAAACCCAAAACCCAAAACCAAGAAATAAGAAACAAAGGGCAAAGATGGCAGTGAGAATAGCAGCAGGCGAGAAACAATCACAGCTGGTCGGCAGGAGATGTTAACCATTGCCACTGCCACTGCCACCGCCACAATAAAAGTTTTGAACTACTTTATGACATTTTGAGCGCAGAGCGCAACACTTTCGGCACTGTCGCGAGGAAGCAGCAAGACATGTTGGCAAGTCTTTTAATCAGTTCGGTTTCAAAGAAATACACAAAAGCGCTTGCATCTACATATGTAAGTCCCATTCATACAAACAACATTTGCACTCATATGTAAATATCAGGTGTGTGTACACACGTACATATATCCACATTTAAATTGTTAGGTGTCAGCAAACAAATCCTGTCATTGTGTGAAAATCGTAAATAAAGGGATTACCGCATCTGTACATACATACATATGTACTTTATTCGAAGCTCGGAGTTGGCCGGCTTAAACAGTTGGTAACATATCGGCGAGGAAAGATTTTCAGAATGGTTTAATTGATTTTCTTAATACATAACGTTATTTCTTAAAATACCTACCGAAATATTGAAGTTTTATATTCATTAACCAATATATCGATGTATTTAATAATATACGGATCCGCACCAATATTCGATGTGGGATACATTCTTACAAATACTAATTGGTAACGAAATGTTCGAGGAATATTACAATCAGAATATGTTCTTTAATTGTTAGGCCAAAGACTTTTCGTCCCATACAATATATTTATTCAGATCTCAAGAAAATTTACAAAATTAGAAATGAGCGAAGGAATGAGGACTGCCTATGTGAAGGTTGCCTATATATACATACATATGTACTTACATATATGATAAGTTGGGCAAGTCACTTTGCCACCACTAGTTTATATTATACATTGAGTGCGACTTGAACCGAACCCGATCGCCGAATTATAAGTATTATAAATTTCAAGCAGAAATGCATTCCGAAGTTTTCACGTCTCAAACGAAGGGCCAATCCAGTTTTAGATAGTTATAAGTTAAATTACGGATATCCATTCCTGGTATTGTCCAAAACTATTAAAGATAACTCGATATATACATTTAGAATCTCATACATATCATTCGAAACTTAAAACTCAAAGATCAAATCGAAAAAAACACTGCGAAAATATTTCAAAAATATAATGATTATGATCTTCCCGGTGTGGATTGATAAAAAAATTTATTTTTCCCAGAGCCCAGGGCTCTTATAACTAGCCGAAATATTTGTCTTATTTTGAATAAAAGTGCTCCACTTTTTGGAAAGATATTAATGGCTAAACCTATTGATTTTGTAAGCCCGTAAGTATGTATGTATGAACATATCGAGCTCATTCCGTCATGTTTTTATAAACATTCACAAATTGGTTAGTCTCTGTGAGCCACATTCTGCGTGTGGATCCGAAAGCAAATCTCTGTGGTTAATTACTCGCCGTTACAGATTTGATCTGGCATAAGTAGTGAGCACATAGATTGGACTTATAGCGTCCGTCGGCATGGCTGCTGCCGAAAGGTAGAAACGAAACTCCTAACCGAAAATAATTAACGAGAATAGAATGAAGATATTTTTAAATTTTATTGCGATAACAACCGCTGCCAGTTCATAAATCATATCGCTGTTGCTGTTCACGCGCACGCTACCGAAGCGACGCGGACTCGTTTGAGCTCGTTGACGCACCGGTGCCTCCGCAAGCCGTGGTCAAAACATAACAGTGTGTACTGTCTATGGGCTGTGTATGTGCGTGTGTGCGTGTATGTGGTAATGTACATGTGTAAGGCATTCTACAGAAACACGTTCGCATACACACAATTTCACCTCTCACAGCTAAGGAACACATTCAATATTATAGGTTTTTTATTATTATTATCATTATTATTAATAATTCGATTAAGCCATATGGTCGTTTGAAGACATACCCCTTACCTGTTTGCTGCTTGGCCGTTGGCCGTTGCTCGTTGGTCGTCTTATTTGTATCGCATTTACGGCATTCCCCCTTCACTCACCCTTGCTTTTGTTAATTTAATATTGATTTTAAAGTGTTGTTCAATTTAGAGCGGATTAAAGACGCAGTAAGACGTCGTGAGATGTTGGATGGACCAGCGATTCGCTTTGGTTATTCATGTTCGCGTTTAGTAATGTTGTTTTTGTGTGTTGCTGCATGGGTTTTTCGTTCGCTTTCGTCTTAATGCTCACCAGAACAATTTAATTATCGTCATAAAATGGACTTCCTATACAGAAATTGATTTATTTTAATATTGTGCGCGTTCAAACGTTTGTTATTAAGCTCGGAATATGTCATTATAATACGTAGAATGTGGAGAGGTACATGTGTAACCCATTTGTATATTTATATGTTATTAAAGACCGATAAAAACCATAAGTTAATACACAACAATAAAAAATGTTATATTTACTTACACATATTTACATCAGTAAATGGTATGTGCGAAAGGACTTTAGAAAGGGTGAAAACAATTGACTGGAAGTTTTTATAGCAGAAACTAATGATTATTTTTGGTGTTTCGAGTTACGTAACTCTGGCTAAGAAAGTTTCATATTTTAAAGTATTATCGACGAGTCATTAGTATAATCAAAGCCAAGTCTTAAATAACAGGTCAATTGAAAAGCCTCCCATCTTGACACATAAATGGCGCTACTACAATTAAATCCATATGATTTTTAGTTAGCCCTAACTTTCAAAAACCTTTGACAGCTGTCGGCTCATTATTTTGTGAATTGTGCCATTTTTAGGAAAACAACTTTTGTTATTGTGAAAAATTTGGATAAAAAGGAGTTTCGCATGTTGATAAAATATTGCTTTTTGGATGGAAAAATACAGCAAAAACTAGGCTAGATGACGAGTTTCCGGGCACTGTCCCAGAAAAATCCAGAAAAGAGGTTGTTACCGACGAAAACATTAAAAAAGTCCACAAAATAGTTTTGGATGACCGCAAAGGAAAGTTGTTCGAGACAGCAGGTGTTGTAAAGAAATCAACTGAACGGATAATAATATCATTCACGAATATTTGGGTATGAGAAATCTCTGTGCAAATTGGGTAGCTTTTAGTGATAATGAAAGCGTAATTAACCCTAGTTTTTGCACCGACATGTGATAATGGATGAAACATGGCTCCATCATTTCACTACGAAATTCAATTGACAGTCATGAGCTCAGTAACTGCCGAAGAAAAAAAAGAATGTCACCTGGCAAGCTAAGGAAAGTTCTCTGATCGCCATTCACTTGGGAGTGGCCAGAAACGATTCTTTTACATATGACTCAAGCAACTCACGACTTCCGGTATTTGACAAAGTATCCTCTGGGTAGCCTAAGAACATCCGTTTGAAGGCGAGCTAAAGTGAGAAGGCGAAACAACCCCCTGCATAGGGTGTGCGCTGGACTTAGGACCCGCCACGTAAAAAAAAACACTCCAATGAAAAAACAACAACAGCCTCGGATGAGAGACCCCCCTTTTGATGACGACCATGGCAAACGAAATAAGGACTACGAATTGAGGGCATGCAACTGGAATGTCCGGTCCCTTAATTGGGAAGGTGCCGCTGCCCAGCTGGTTGATGCCCTCGTAAAAACAAAGGCTGACATCACCGCCGTCCAAGAAATGCGATGGACGATACAAGGACAGAGACGTGGCATTTACTATAGTGGCCATATAAAGGAGCGCAAGTTTGGTGTGGGATTCGTGGTGGAAGAGAAACTCTGTACTATCGTTCACTCCGGTGAATGAACGTCTAGCCACAATCAGCATCAAAGCGAGGTTCTTCAAAGAATCGTTGATTTGCGCCCACGTCCCGACAGAAGAGAAGGAGGATGTGACCAAAGATGCTTTTTATGAGCGCTCGGAGCGCACTTATGAGAGCTGCCCCGCCACGATGTCAAAATCGTGCTTGGCGACTTCAACGCCAGGGTGGGCAAAGAAGGCATCTTTGGCACTACGATCGGTAAATTCAGCCTCCACGAAGAAACATCCCCAAATGGGTTGAGGCTGATCGACTTCGCCGGGGCCCGAAATATGGTTATCTGTAGTACTAGATTCCAGCATAAGAAGATACAACAAGCTACCTGGCTGTCTCCGGATCGAAAAACCACCACCAGATCGATCATGTTGTGATAGACGGAAGACACGTCTCCAGTGTTTTAGATGTGCGTGCGCTCCGAGGTCCTAACATCGACTCGGACCACTATACTGTTGCAGCAAAATTCGCACCCGCCTCTGTGCAGCAAAAAACGCACGCCAACAAACACAAGGAAGGTTCGACGCACAGTGGCATTTCGGCGGAAAAAGTATGATTTTTCCACTTTCCAATTTCAAAACTTTAATGATTTTGTTTTGTAAAGAAATATTTGGGTAAGACAAATTCAACAAGGTTTTTTATAAAAAGTGAAATTTTATAGTTAAAAAAACTAACCGAAGTCGATGGAAAGATATTCAATAAAATCAGATTAAAATTATTGTCCAAATAAAGAATTTTTTTTGTGTATAAGTTTATAGCTATGGCTTTTCTTTTATTTTTTAGTGAAATTATAAAAAAAAATTTATTGAAATTGGCAAAGTAAGCTAATTTTTATAATTTTTCAAAAATTATACTAAAAAATATCAACTTTTCATTTTTTGATGAAAAAAAACTTTATGTGCTTTGCCTTGCTTTGCCCTCTTACTATAAAACAATGAAAGTTCCGAGTCTGTACTTTCAATAAAAAAAAAAAAAACAACCGCCAATTACCGTCTCTTTTAGTAACATCGATTTTAATTTCAACAAATACTGATGTCTTCAACAGACTTGTTATAACTTCGGATCCTTACATAAGTGCTTGCATAATATTACAAATAAAAACTAACACAATTTTTCGCCTGTTACATATTCAATTAAAACATTGCATATTATATTGGATTTTTATCAAGGTAAAGGTATAAATAACGTCACTTTGCGTTTAAGTTTAATTTTTTTTCATCAGGAGAACTCAATTAAGAAGTGTCCCGAATTTCAAGTCCCTAGGTCCAAAAACAAAAATTTTGGCAATTGCAGTTATATGGGAGGTGGGTGTGGCAGTGGGCGGTTTTCCAAGATTTTTTCAAAATTTCTTAATTTAGTCCAGAGAAGTGTTTCTTACAACCACTTCTTCTAATTTTCCAAGAAATGTATGGAGCGGTGCCACTGTGCGACGTCGAGAAGCTGCAATCACAACAGACAGCCGAACGATTCTCTGTTCGGCTTGCACTCCTGCTCTCTGAGAGCACTCGTCAACAACTCGGTATAAGGGAACTGTGGGACGGCATTTCAAACTCCTTACGTACAGCTGCAACCGAAACCATTGGTTTTCGGAAAGTGCAAAAGAACAGCTGGTACGACGAGAAGTGCCGTATCGCAGCGGAGAGAAAACAGGCTGCCTACCTCAAAACGTTACGATCGACCACAACACGTGCGGGATGGGATAGATACCGAGAGCTGAAGAGGGAAGCGAGACGCATTTGTAGACAGAAAAAGAAAAAGGCCGAAATGCGTGAGTACGAAGAGCTTGATAAGCTGGCCGTCAGGGGTAATGCCCGAAAATTCTACGAAAAGATGTGGTGGCTTACAGAAGGTTTCAAGACCGGAGCATACTCTTGTAGAACCCCCCAAGGTGATCTAGCCACCGATGCCCAGAGCATACTTAAATTATGGAGGGAACACTTCTCCGGCCTACTGGAGCAGTGTTCCATTGCCCGACCATGAAGAAGTTCGAATAGCAATTACCCGCCTGAAGAACAACAAAGCGGCAGGGGCCGACGGAATGCCGGCCGAGCTATTCAAACACGGTGGCGAAGAACTGATAAGGAGCATGCATCTGCTTCTTTGTAAAATATGGTCGGACGAAAGCATGCCCAACGATTGGAATTTAAGTGTGCTATGCCCAATCCATAAAAAAGGAGACCCCACAATCTGCGCAACTACCGTGGGATCAGCCTTCTCAACATCGCATATAAGGTTTTATCGAGCGTATTGTGTGAAAGATTAAAGCCCACCGTCAACAAACTGATTGGACCTTATCAGTGTGGATTTAGAGCTGGCAAATCAACAACATGCGCCAAATCTTAGAAAAGACCCGTGAAAGGAGAATCGACACACACCACCTCTTCGTCGATTTCAAAGCTGCTTTCGACAGCACGAAAGGGAGCTGCCTTTATGCCGCGATGTCTGAATTTGGTATCCCCGCAAAACTGATACGGCTGTGTAAACTGACGCTTGAGCAACACTCAAAAGCTCCGTCGGGATCGGGAAGGACCTCTCCGAGCCGTTCGATACCAAACGAGGTTTCAGACAAGGCGACTCCCTATCGTGCGACTTCCTTAATCTGCTCCTGGAGAAAATAATCCGAGCTGCAGAACTCAACAGAGAAGGTACCATCTTCTATAAGAGTGTACAACTGCTGGCGTATGCCGATGATATTGATATCATCGGCCTCAACACCCGCGCTGTTAGTTCTGCTTTCTCCAGACTGGACAAGGAAGCAAAACAAATGGGTCTAGTAGTGAACAAGGGCAAGACGAAATATCTCCTGTCATCAAACAAACAGTCGTCGCACTCGCGACTTGGCACTCACGTCACTGTTGACAATCATAACTTTGAAGTTGTAGATAATTTCGTCTATCTTGGAACTAGCGTAAACACCACCAACAATGTCAGCCTAGAAATCCAACACAGGGTAACTCTTGCCAACAGGTGCTGCTTTGGACTGAGTAGGCAATTGAGAAGCAAAGTCCTCTCCCGACAAACAAAAACCAAACTCTACAAGTTGCTCATGATTCCCGTCCTGCTATACGGTGCAGAGGCTTGGACGATGTCAACAACCGATGAGTCGACCTTAAGAGTTTTCGAGAGAAAGGTTCTGCGAAAGATTTATGGTCCTTTGCGCATTGGCCACGGCGAATATCGCATTCGATGGAACGATGAGCTGTACGAGATATACGACGACATTGACATAGTTCAGCGAATTAAAAGACAGCGGCTACGCTGGCTAGGTCATGTTGTCCGGATGGATGAAACACTCCAGCTCTGAAAGTATTCGACGCAGTACCCGCCGCGAGAAGCAGAGGAAGAGGAAGACCTCCACTCCGTTGGAAGGACCAAGTGGAGAAGGACCTGGCTTCGCTTGGAATATCCAATTGGCGCCAAGTAGCGAAGAGAAGAAACGACTGGCGCGCTGTTGTTGACTCGGCTATAATCGCGTAAGCGGTGTCTACGCCAATTAAGAAGAAGAAGAAGCTATAAGGCATAAATAGCAACAAAAATTTTTTTACATCTATGGATGATAGGGTTATTCGCTTTTACTCTAAAATGAGAAAAAAAAAAAAAATACTTATAAACTGGATATCGAGAAGCGAGCTCTTACCAGTGAGAAGACTGATGCCATATTTTTGCATTGCTTCAATCGACTAGCAGACTAATTTTGTTGACAACTTATAATTATAACGATTGAAGAGCACTTTGTGATGGTATTTAGATAAAATATATGTTTAAAGTTACTATTTAGCGATAGTACAACAATTATAAAATAATAAATGTTTAAAATCGTACCCTATACAATAATATAAACACACTATATGCAAAAAATTTGTTACTATTTGCGATCCATCGATTTCACCGCGCTCCTTAAGTCAGCATATCATCACTTAGTAGTTGTTTGCTACTCTAATCCCTTAAACATATAACAGTTAACAAAGAAAAATTCTTACCAGCTCACTGATGTGTACTGAAATCTGAACAGATTGTTATAATTGAGTTTTCCCTGACCGCCTCGTTGCGGAATTCTTCTCCAGAGGACGCTGACACCAAATATCATAATAATGAAGTGTTTGGGGTGAGTGACTTTTAATTTACTTCAATCCTCACCGCAGACTAACTCCCCTGAGGCGTATACCCTCGTGAAGGCAACAGCATCACCGCACAACAACAGATAATGGTAATAACAACAATGAAAACAATGCACATACATACGACCTATAAATAATCAGACACGACTGCTTAACTCCTCGCGTGTAAATCTGCACGAAAACACACATACACATATGCATGTGATAACGGAAATTCGGATATGTCACACTCGAAGTACGCCAGCATCATAACGTTAAGCAGAAGGACCAGCTCAACCACCATGAGCGTCATAACGCAAAATCGGTGGGTTGAAGAGCGCCACACAGTGATTCAATGCAGCAAAGAGAAACGAAAATTTTCCAAATTTTCAATCGGCCGTTGGTGGGCGGCTTTGAACTTCGCTACATATAAGTCCACAATTTTTCGAATAAAAGTCAAAAACTGTAAGAGAAGTAGAAAAACATACTGAGTCAGGCAAATAAAAAAAAAATTATATAAAGATGTTTTACAAAAAATAATTTTTTGTACCAAAAATGTGTAGATCCATACTACTGTGCGACATTGCATTGTACCCTAAGTACTTTGCAATTATGTGCACCCCCTCTGCCAAGCCTTAGCCCAAATCCGACAAGTGTTCCTTTGACGCGGTTTCGGCTAGTTCTAATCTAGCTTTCATGCGGATTTCATAATTTTGTTGCTCAGTATGATGTCTTAGATCAAAATTTTTTTATTAATAATCATATTCTTAATCTGATTACCAAGTAATTACATATGTAATCGTTATATTGAGTGAATTATTGAAGTGTGTCACTGATTTTGCTTAGTATGTCTAGGGACTGTTGGGTTTAACTTTTCAAACCCCAAGACTAGTACACATTTGAAATTTGAACATTCCACATCAGCAAATATGTGTTTGTACATACATATGTAGATATATAGTATGTGAATGGTTTTTAAAATTTTGATTTACCTTGCTACATACATACCTATGCATAAAGAATTAAAAATTTTGAATAATGCTGGCGGCATCCTGTTTACCAAAAACTCTGATTTAGGGTATGCATATAAGGTATTAGTAAAATGTGTTGGGGAATCCATTCAAGGGTTTTGTTGTCGCAGGTGATATGTATTTTGTGTGTACTTAATTATATATACGATCAAGTTCCCCAATTTTTGAGCTATGGATCTGAAATTGTGCATCTCTCATTTTCGCTTATTTTTGTCTAAGTGGAGACGGTTCATTCCAGATAGATGAATGCTAAAATTAAATTTGATCGAACGGTGCTTTTAAAACCATTACTTTATCATAAGATTAAGTTTTACCGGCTTGGTGTTACGATATAAATAGTCCTAGAGGTATTCGTCATAGAGGGTGTCAACGCTTTCTGCTGACTCTAAGGACATTATATGACGTAATTGCCGCTTGGCTATCGTCATATACATTTGTACATTGATATTCTTTTAGTTACTTCCTGAATTGTTAGCTAATTCATTAGCTTTTCTAAAATAGGGCAGCATTTTGTAAGCTTCCCGAGTCGCCTGAGATCCAGCTCCCAACAGGATATTCCGGCGGCCATTCCATTAGCCACTTTCCGACTGTGTAGATATGGCAAGTTCCGCTAGCGAGTCGGATGCTCCTTCGCCATCCACCCTCTTTTAATGTAACTTGAAACCGTTAGAATGATTCTTAGAGCTCCCACGAGATTTCAGCGACTCACCACACCAAAACAATTTAAAGCAAAATTGGTTTGACTAACGCTGTGTGAGATGCATGAGGCCAGATGGTAGGCGCCAAGTAGAACCAATTATGTTCGTACATCTACACAGGGTACTGCTGGGATTTTATTGGTTTAGTACATAGTTTCTGAGAAATTCATTTATCATTCTAATAATTTTGGTATACATATAAAACAGTTAGGCAAAAAAATACGGAGGGTAAAAAAAGTCAAGTAGGAGGCAGACTTTTTCTTGACTTAGCTTAATTTGAATGATACAGAACGATAATATAACAATTTCTTTTATACTTTCGCAAAGACAAGGATCTCGGGGAAATATTACCAATAGTGAACTTTCATTTTAATACGAGCCCCAACTATTAATATTAGTTGGTTGAAAAGAGAGGCACTTAAGCGCCATCATTAGTCCCATTGTGCTCTCGGGTGGTTACCGATTTAAGTTTTATACAAAAACTCAGAGGATTTGATGAATAACCTGAGTTTTTTCCATCCCAGTTGCTTATAATGCAACTAACGCAATGTGACTTGGTATTGGCACTGTGGATGGCCTTAATTACCGATTGGCTCTCAACTAGAATGTTTATGCAGAAACTCACTTGGTACCTTTTGTTATGCTCACAATTTCTGCCTTAAATATCGAATTATAGTCATATAGATAGTACTTCAAACCTGCATTCTGTGTATGGATTACTAATGAAGAAGCCCGCTCCGGTTCTCGTTTCACCCTTTGAAACGTCGGTGAATATGGAACTATCGAGCACAGAACAATTAGAACTGAGATATTTATATTAAACTCAGTCTAACTATCTCACTATACTCACCACACTGGTTTCAGTGATGGGGAAAGGTTAATGATGATCGATTTGACCTGTTGAACAAAAGGGAGCGAAATTACCCATATTGGGTATGTGAGGAAAAATGCTTGCGGAGGTGCAAAAATATTATATTTCAATATGTTTACGAAAAAGTGTCCATATAATTTTATTAAAATATCGTATACATAGATTGACAAATGGAATCCATTAGAATATAATCTTAAATTACGTTATTCTTTACACATTACATTAACCTAACTTTGCACATGCTTTGAAAAGTTCGACTTCTACCATTTTTTTAGAAATGATTTCATGATTTCAGAACCTAATTTTTGTAATGTTATGTATTTACATACATATGTATGGAGTTTATAGATGTGTTATGTATACGAGAAGTAGCCCATAAGGATGCAATAATTGACACTTGCGTCACCTAAAACTAATCGATATATGGTAGATATGGGATTATGCATTATAGACGAGATGAAATTGTCTGTGTGTCTGTCAATCCATATGTTTGTGCGTATATATGAAATCGGTTCATTGCCAGTAGTGGATTTACATTAGGGGCAGTCGGGGCTAGTGCCCAGGGCGGCAAAATTTGGAAAGAAGAAAAAAAAGTGAACTGTCAGTTGACAGCTGGCAGATATGAAACATCGAAATTATTATCGATTCTCGAGTTTTTTGATCTTGATCTCACCAACGGTCGAAGTCAGTCATATGATAACGCTAACAATGTATCAGGAATTTATTCAGGTTTACGGCAAGAATTCATGAAATTAATGATCTTGCAGAACATGCTCCTTGCGCTGCTCATTCTATGAATTGAGTTGGAGTTCACTCAGTAGAATGCGCGCCAGCGGCTGCTTCTTTCTTTAATACTGTACAAACTTTATATAACATCTTTACTGCACCGACGCACCGCTGGGAAGTTTTACAATTTCATACTGGAAAAAGAATTGCGTTACAATCTTTATCTGCAACCAGACGGTCAGCTCGTTATGAAGCTGTTCATGTATTTAATCAACATTTCCACGAAATAATCGAGACTTTGCTTATTATTGAAGAAAATATGGAAGAAAATGCAATTACAAGACAAGAAGCTAAAGGTTTACGAATTCAATTGGAGCGACTTGAAACAGCATTTATGCAGAAACTTTGGCATTTTTTACTCTCACGATTCAATGCGGTTAGTCAAAGATTGCAGAAAGTTTATTGATCATGGTTTGATCAAAGTTGTTGCTGAAACGACCAAATGAATTCGAAATCTATGAAAAACTGTTTTAAATATTTCAGCGATAAAAGAATATAAAACGACAACAAAAAGAAAGAGAAAATTACATGTGGATGATCACGAGATGGAGATGTACAACTGTCAGATCGAGACCACTTTAGAGTCAACACTTTTAATGCCATTCTTGACAATCTAGATTTTGAATTGCGAAAAAAAGTGTTGCACATGAAAAATTCATAAAAAGCTCTCAGTTATTATTGAATTTGGCAATTTGGATAATAGAGAGATTCGTAACCGAGCTAAACGTTTACAAAATGTTTATTCTTCAGATCTTGAGTCCTCATTGGAGGACGAATTTGTGCACTTCCATGCTATTGCACTGAAAAAAAGATGGAACAAAATTCACCTTCCGATATTCTGAAACTTGTGCAAACGACCTTTATACAGAGTTTCCGAACGTAGAAATTGCATATCGAATATTTATTACTTTAGCTGTAATAAACCGTAGCGCAGAACGATTGTTTTCTTGTTTGAAAAGAGTTAAAAGCTACTTACGTTCTACAATGAGTGCAAATAGACTCAGTAGCTTAGCTATTCTATGCATCTATTCAAAGTTTAGATTGTGAAGATTTAATCGACCAATTTGCAATTCAAAAAGTCCGGCGTGTTTGCCTGGGAAAAAAATTATTGTAGTACAATTATTAGTCAAGCTCAGTGCAAAATTTGTAGTTTTAAGAAAAAGAACCTATATTTTTTTATATTATACTGAAGTATTATATACATATATGTATAATAAATTATTTGCAATACGTTAAATATTTTAATTTTTTAAAAACATAATATCAACATCTAAATATTTTGAGCGAAATTTCAGTGACGGTTCGGCATTTTTTCCAGTGCCCAAGGGCGGCAAAAATTAAATCCGGCCCTGTTCATTACCACGCCCACAAAATGCCATTGAACGAAAACATTTAAAGTGTCAAAACTAAGCACTTAATTAGGGTAAATAAACAAGGAAGGGCTAAGCAGGGTGTAACCAAACATTTCTTAGTCTTGCAGCTTGCAAAAATCAAAGACCGGTAAATTCCTTCAGGTGCTGGCAAAACTTTATATACTCGTAAATATAAAGTATTCACTTGGCACAAAAATTTAGCATTAGGCGTGGCAAGGCTTTGGGTAAAATCCTATATATAAGAAACTACGAGACCTATTTTGATCAAATGTGTCATCAAATAGTGTGTGCGTTAGCACTTCTACTCTGTATTCCTATATTACGAACTTTAAAATTACATCCGATTTTACGTTATCACAATAAATGCTGGCCCAATTCGGTCAATTTGTGATATCTAATTTCGAAATTTGGGAGAATATTTGTATGATGACAACATAACCTTGCGCTAAAAATGGTTAAGTATCAATATTTTCGAACTTCCGGCTGACTTTATACCGCATCTATTGTGTGTAAGAACTTGATGACATTTTTAAAAAATATTTCTATATAATAACATTGCATAAAAGGGGGCATGAAATCTGGGCAATGCTTCCTTTAGTTCCCTTATATTTTAGCCCATCTGTGAAGTTTCTAAATTTCCGAATTGACAGAGTCTGAAGTGCTCCGTTACGCCCGAAATTATCCCTTCTTTACTTTTTTTTATTGATTTCATTTCAACCCATTTTAATCATATTTACCGTAAAACTTAATGCTTCTGCATCTTCGAGTGCAAATACCTAGGCTTAGTCATGTATGGAAGGCCGGGAAATTCGACATGTCAATACTAAAAGTCATCCCACTTGCCAAGTATTTTGTTGTTGTTGTTGCGGCGGAATTCTACTGAGTTGACAGTCCATGACCGGATAAAAAATGCGGGTCCGTTCCGGTTGCGTAGACTCGACTGTCGTGGGAATGGAGCCAAGTATTTTCGAAACTCTTTGTATACCAGATGGTGAATCCAAAATCCTTCCATATATCTTATTGAGTTGGATCCATTTTTTCTAGAAGGGACGTGAAAATCGCGTAAAACCATAATTTAAGGGGTTAGGGGTAGTCAGAGGCACGAAAAAATTAGAATTTTCGGTATTTTTTTTTTCTGCTATTAAATAATGTTATTTTAAAAAAGTAGTAATATGGCATTATTATATAATGTTTTGACTTAAAGTCACGAAAATTTCAAAAAAAAAAAAATATTTCCAAAGTTATAGTTGTCTTGTGTTGACTCAGTTCCAAAAAGGTATTTGCGGTGACAATCATATGTTCTTGGAGATTCATCTAAAAACAATCGGACAAAAAATTAGTTTTATAAATAGATAAACTCGGTACTGATCGAAGGATTTGTTTTTTTTTTTCAAAAATTAACAAAATGGCGGCCTCAGGAAATTTTTTCTAAATCGTCTTAAAAAATCGAAATTTTTGAAAAACAAAAAATTCCTTCGATCAGGATTATCAACGCGCTTGAAGTTTTACACTAGCACTTTGAAGTGACCCAGCTTTCTTTGTTATTTGTCGAATAACTCAAAAACTAATTATTCGGATCAACGTGAAATTTTCAGAGAATATTTTTAAGATATTACACTTAACGAAAATGCAAAAAAAAAATAATTTTTTTTGAAAATTATAACTACCCCTAACCCCTTAAATAAAATTAAAAATGACTCTAACTTATTAATTCGAACAAAGAGTCTTCGAAAAAACGAAACTAACACTTGCAATTTTAATTTAAGGATTATGAAAAAGTAAGAATATATGAAAATGAGTCGGGGATATTAAGTTCCCTTTGTCCACACCGGGCTTTCTTTCCTTCTGTTATTTACAATTGGGTTATGTACAGTTCTGTAAAACTTTGTGTACAAGCACTTATGTATGTGTAGAATTGAAACAAATCATTTAGTACGTACTTATTGGACTTTCATTTTAATATGCATAACAAAAATTATTGTACAAATATTTATAATTAGGCTTTGCGCAGTGAAACGGTTGAAGGCAATCCAATTAGTAATGCGCGAGTTATTCGGAAACCAAAGCTAATTTTCAACAATTTTCGGAGCACAGGTCATAATATACATATGTACGTACATATGTTGATACAATTATTACGTACAAATATATTTACATATACGTATGTATGCCACAAATTATTGGCGTTCGTTGATAAGCATTAAAAAACTTTTTCCTCGGAAATGCGTGTTCTTTTACAATCTGAGTAATGCCTACTTCTACTACACATACTTATATAGGTTGTTTGTTGTATGAATGCCAAGCCTTTGTGAATATGTCATTAGCGTATCCATACACATACACACAGTCATCTCACATGCATTGACACTTGTACACATTTGAATTTATTCCCGTGGGGCATATTTGTTATAAAGTACTTATTTATGTATGTGTGCGGATTGCAACATATGTGTAAGAGATTTTTCATATGTGAACCGTGTAGAGGTCGCCTTTATAGAATAAATTAAATCTGATCATTTTTTTAATCATCGATATAACAAATGAGATAATTGCGACTGAAAATAAACAATTTATTAGTTCTGAGGAAGCAAAATAATAAATTTAATTGTTTTTGACCCAAAGGGTACCCTCTCATAAATTCTAAACAAACGAACTGAGAATTTCTTTGTATATAGGTATTTTTAATAAATATATACATATGTATAATATGTACTATGTATATACGTATGTATGTATATATGTATGTACACATATAGTTAAAAGGGAAGAACTCCCACACTACAAAACCTATCAGCGAAAATTCTCTTATACTTATACACACTTTTTGAAGAGAGTTGCCACAACGACAGGGTTCACACACGAACATTTTGTTACTCATTATCGGAAACTTTTAATTTGGTGTTGCTTTTATTTTAAATCCACAATAAATATTCACAATTTCCTAAACTATTTCTAATAAATATGCATATTTGTATACATATTTACATTTTACAGCATACATTAAGATAAAAATGCACCCTGAAGTTGTAATTAAATTCCTCGGGCAAATGATTTTACAAAAAAATGTATTTTGCTAAGTTGGTAGGACTCACCGTAATTACTATGGTCAAAAATTAGCGCGCTCTGTCAACCAGTTTTTTCACAGCAGCTGCTTAGGTCGGTACACCTCAGTAGTGCGTTGCGATTTTTATATTGGATAAAAATAATGAAAAGAGAAATTGTCTCAAAATTTATATTTCTAACCAAATTTCGTGCGCGGAATCGTTACGAATGTTGAAAAGGGTAGTGGCACAAACCTTTCAATAACGGTCGAGAGATCGTTAGTGCCTCGTTCTGGATAAAAGTTGTCCGGCAAATGTTAGAGAGCTCTCTTGCCATCTCTCACGATTTCATTCGAATGTTTTTGTTGGATATTTTGGTATGTAAAGCTCGCCTAGTCCCAATAAAAATGATTTTTTTTCAAAAATAACAGTACCGTAAACAGGTCTCCGATCCCAAAATCATGGAGAGCCTTATAATTGCCGATGAAGCATGGGCTTATGACACACACTGAAATTGCCGCTCTGTGGAACCCGTTTTCATTTGATCAAAGAAATAAAACAAAATTCGTGGAAGGAACTGAAGGCTATCCCAGAAAATGTTTATGAAAAGTATTTCGAGGGCTGGAAAGATCGTTGGCATCTGGTGGATATTACTTTGAAGGCGACAAAATAAAATTTGACAAATAATTAATTTTTTTGCGTTAGTACTTACAATTTCCGATGCACTGCTTTGCCACAATATACTGTAAATATTATTTTGAAACCGAATGCAACTCTGGAAAAAATTTCAAAAATGAAAAGGGAAGCCAAACAAAGGAAGTATTATATTACCCCTATAAGATTTGTACAAAAAGTATCCCGAGTTTTTGTGTTTGATTGTTTTGTTGCTTTATGTAGGCTCTCAGACCTGACAAAGTCGGCCACTTTAAATGTTTAGTTAATTTTTGACAGCTGTTTTGCTTGAATGTGTTTTAGCATCATCTTGATTTTTGCTTATTTTAAAAAATGTATCAAAGAATCTGTATAAAATTTTGTGTGACAAATAAAATTAATTGCGGGGAGGACGACGCGTGGGGGACGTTGCCACGCTACCATTGAGAAGATGAAAACTACATCGAAGGAGGAGCTAAACAAGTTGACAAAAATTACTTTTTTAAGTGCTTTGAGATACGGAAGAAAAGCTTACAGAAGTGCAATATATCTGAGAGTGATTGCGCTAAAGTGGACGAATTGAATTGAATAAATACACATATTCAAACATCCAAACAGTCATAATTGTTTAGAAAACGAAAAGCGCATTTATTTACAACACTTCAAGAGGCAAAGCTAGTAAAGTGCAAGTTGTTAAAGTATTAAGAAAGCAAAAAATCTACTTTGGATTAACTATCGAAATGAACGAAATTTTTTATCACCATTTCATTCGTCATCAT
The DNA here is from genome assembly GCA_037783105.1 of Bactrocera zonata. NCBI lineage: Eukaryota > Metazoa > Arthropoda > Insecta > Diptera > Tephritidae > Bactrocera > Bactrocera zonata. Next base: position 1,068,583 of record JBAWJQ010001699.1, read on the forward strand.
CATGCTATGTTCGACGGAATATGCGAATCAGAAGTGCGGATGAATTCAAAGAAATCAACACCACTGATGATAGAAATATCCCTGAAATAGACGGAAACTTTTTACATGACTAACTTATTCGCGGGAAACCGCTCGTATGACTTTTTTCAACAATTTAAAGGCATCCATTTATACGTTAAAAGTTCGTTTATTTATTAAAATAAATAAACCTGAACGTAACACAAATAGAATAAAGTCTACTACGTAACCCTATACTTTCCCTTGCATCTACGTAGGTTTCCTTTTATATTTCGGGAATCGAAAACAAAAACAAATTTTTATCATCGAAAATCGCTTCATGTTTTTCAATTTTTATTCACCATTAAGATCAAAACACTTTTGCGAGCGTTTGAACCAATTATCGAAGCACTTTTGCCACTCTGATAGAGCTATCTCCAAAACATGCCTTTTGAACGCATCAACCGACTTTTCAGATCTCGAAAAACGTTGACCTTTTAGTGTATTTTTTACAAACGGAATAAGAAGAAGTTATTCGGTGACAAGTCAGAACTATAGTGAATATCATGAAATGGATATTTTGATAGCTCAAAAATACAGTTGTTTCAGCAGAAATGTGATAGCTAGCATTGTCGTAGTGAAGTGGGATCTGTCCTCAGCGGTTGGTTTTCCTGATCGGGATCATACGCGCCAATCTACGATTCATCACCTTTCATGATGTCATATACGTGTTTCAAAGCACCGCTATCGTATTATGCTAACATTTCTCTCGACCAATCGACATGAGCCTTTTTTTAGTGATTGACAAATTGTGTGGGATCCAAGGAAAACAAACTTTTACAGTCAAATATTCATGCAATATTGAATTACTATAATCCCACAATGCCCATAGTTGTCTCAATTTCACGATAATTCACGATCTTGCAATATCAGTACGCAGAGCATCAATAGTTTACATAACAACAACTGATTTTGGACAACATTCTCGAAATTCGTCTTGGAATGATCAACGATTTCAATTGAATTCACCATAGCATCGGTAAACACTGATCTTTGGTGGTGCTTCACCGTCAAAAATTCATTTAAGTTTATCTATGAACTCTTGATTAATAAATCAAAGTCGAAAATGTGCGCGATTTAATCTCATTTTGTGGTTGAGAAGAATATTTTCAGTTACTGTAAACAACACAAAATGTTCTGAGTATGCATACCATCTAAAATGTCAAACCCAACAATAAAATTGTAAGTTTCCAGAGTGCGACGCTAGTGTTGCCAATTCCCGAAATATTTAAAGGTAACCTACATATACACTGGAGTGGCATTTGCGTCAACGGAGCCATGGTAGGGTGTCACTTCGTTTGTATAACGCGACTTGTCCCTTAATTTCTGAGATATCAACTCGAAATTTTTGGCTTTTTCTCACCAAGAAGCTGCTAATTTGTTGGAACTGCCGATACCGGAAAACTATGGCATATAGCTGCAGTACGAACTGATCGAAAAAACTTACATAAGTCCCTGTATGAAAACTTTTTGATTTGACTAGGTATCCTCACAAAGCTTGACGACGATTATTATCCAATCTTCGAACAAATTGTTTAGATCAGACCACTTTGATATATATAGCTGTCTTTCAAACAGAGCGATAAAGTACCTTATTACATATTCTTCTTCTTCTTCTTCTTAATTGGCGTTGGCACCGCTTACGCGATTATAGCCGAGTCAACAATAGCGTGCCAGTCGTTTCTTCTTTTCGCTATATGGCGCCAATTGGATATCCCAAGCGAAGCCAGGTCCTTCTCCGCTTGGTCCTTCCAAAGGAGTGGAGGTCTTCCTCTTCCTCTGCTTCCCCCGGCGGGTACAGCGTCCAATACTTTCAGAGCTGGAGTGTTTTCGTCCATCCGGGCAACATAACCTAGCCAGCGTAGCGCTATCTTTTAATTCGCTGAACTATGTCAATGTCGTCGTACATCTCGTACAGCTCATCGTTCCATCGAATGCGATATTCGCCATGGCCAATGCGCAAAGGACTGTAAATCTTTCGCAGAACCTTTCTCTCGAAAACTCTTAAGGTCGGTCGACTCATCGGTTGTTGTCATCGTCCAAGCCTCTGCACCGTATAGCAGGACGGGAATTATGAGCGACATATAGAGTTTGGTTTTTGTTCGTCGAGAGAGGACTTTACTTTTCAATTTCCTACTCAGTCCAAAGTAGCACCTGTTGGCAAGAGTATTGGTGGTGTTAATACTGGTTCCTAAATAGACGAAATTATCTACAACTTCAAAGTTATGACTGTCAACAGTGACGTGAGAGCCAAGTCGCGAGTGCGACGACTGTTTGTTTGATGACAGGAGATATTTCGTCTTGCCCTCGTTCACTGCAGACCCATTTGTTTTGCTTCCTTGTCCAGTCTGGAGAAAGCAGAACTAACGGCGCGGGTGTTGAGGCCGATGATATCAATATCATCGGCATATACCAGCAGCTGTACACTCTTATAGTTCCGTCGGTAGTTCCCGACGGAGCTTTGGGTGTTCCTCAACGTCAGTTTACACAGCCGTATGCGGGGATACCAAATTCAGACATCGCGGCAATAGGCAGGTCCTTTTCGTGCTGTCGAAAGCAGCTTTGAAATCGACGAAGAGGTGGTGTGTGTCGATTCTCCTTTCACGGGTCTTTTCCAAGATTTGGCGCATGGTGAATATCTGGTCGGTTGTTGATTTGCCATGTCTAAAGCCACACTGATAAGGTCCAATCAGTTTGTTGACGGTGGGCTTTAATCTTTACATATTAAGTAACCTTAATTCGACTTCAAAGTTCTGTATATCAAACAATATGTGTAGAAAGCACGAGCCAAATGTTTTCCGTTGTATGAAAGCAGTTGGCCGGTTACGTTTTGCACCTATTCGATACAGCTAAAGTTAATTTAAATTTATTATCTCATGCAAAGTAATGTCAAGGTATTGACTTCGATCATTTCTATGCTTTTTATCATTATGATATTTATAGTAACTGCTAGTCACCGAAATATTCCCCATTCTCCATCCATCTCCGATAACCGTTGAAAAGTCCCTAGGAATCAAAATACCATCGACATAAAACCTAAGATGACTCTAATATCATATTCCGTACCCATAACTTTCGCGGAATCGGCTCCAAGAATTTTAGAGAAATCGTTTTAATTACACTTCCCATCCCTAGCAATGCAATCTTTTCGAGAGCCGTTTGTGTTGAAAGTAAAATATATTGATAACAGCGAATCTTTGTGCAATAATATTCAATATTAAAGCATTTACATATATTCCTCAAATCTGAAGGCTAGTATTGCAGTTTCGATACCGAGGTCATTAAGCTCATGCTTACTTGGATTCAGAAGTCCGTATCGGAATCGAAGTAATGGCGTCAACTTTTCATAGTTGGAGCACAAGTGCATACATATATACACACAAGCATTATAGAATATGCAGTTATCTCAGTTCTCTTAACGAGTATTACATTTCACTCAAAAATGGCTACAAATCAAAATATGGGTATCTGGACTGTTGTTGTTGTGGTTGTTACAACTGCAATTGTATATGAGCCTTGGTCTCTGGTCTCTGGCATCCACTTGCCGTGTGCATTTTTAAAACGAGAATTTATTGACCATTATTCAGAAATGCAGCAGCGCTCAGTCGTCCATATCGCTGGCATACGAATATATCGTAACGGTCATAAATGACAAACGATAAGCAGGCGAATCGGCATTCGAATCATTGATGCGGAGAATACACTTTTCTATTCACAGCTATCTACTACAAACTCATACGTATGTACAATATGTATGTACATACGAGTACCGTACGCTTCATGCCAATGGAAATCAAGCCCAAAAAAGATTTTCGTATTTATAAAATATCTTCATACGTGAAAAACGCCATGTTTGTAAGTGTTTGTGTCGGTACAATTTCAAAAAAATTGTTTCACATTAGGGATGCTGCGCAATCTATACCAATCTACGTTATTGGATAATAATTTCCATTGATGAAAAAATTTAAAGTATCAGAATTGCTCCTCAATCATATATTTATAAAGTCACTTGCCTTCAATTAGGTAAAAATAAACCAAGAGTGCTCTTTCCTGAAATGCAATCAGTCTTACAGTTTCCAATTAGTCTGTTCCACCGGCACGTATAAACCTTAATTTATTTTGTCCAACTTAAGGCCTTGCTATAGTTGTAATTACTTACCAACTAGAAGAGTTTGCATATTAAGCACTAGTTCTAGAGGAAACGATACAATGGTCGAGACGTTTGGAACCGTAGTGCGAATTTGGTGAATATGATTAAAATTCCAAATTAGCTCAAGAGTGATTATTTAAGAAGCAGTTTTTTGAATATGGTGTATGTGAAGATTTCAAGATTACAATTTTTAATACACACATTCATATGCAGTATTTTATTACACGACTACGCCAGGATCCCTAAGAAGCTTTTTGGGTGCTCACATTGTCATACAAATATTTACAACATTTTGATTTGGCAATAAAAATATTTCTAAATCGATATACGTAACATAAAAGAGAACTTTTTGGTGCTGGCTGTGTGCAAATGGATTATACCAACCAATGATTGAATGGCCGAAAGGCTTTTTGATTTCGACCCAAATGGGTATCATTCGATTTGTAACACTGAAACGCAAACATTTATAGTTAAGAGCAGCGGCGTATGTGTACATGCTGAAAAATACATACTTATGTACACAGGGATGCATGTGTTCCTTCTAGGATTGATTCTGCAATATAAAGCACAGAAAGATTTCTTAAAGACGCCTTCGTGGTTGTTAACATTAATTTGCGTAATTTGCCATTAAAACTGCACAATTAAATGTTTTTAATGCGATTAATTCATTCTAAGTGCTTTCCTCTAGCAATATTCATGTAACACATTTTCTTAACTCTTTGACCGATGACGATAGAACAAAAGAAATTATTGGACAAGGTTTACATATGTTCAAACAGGAATTGACTATCCTAGAGCCTTCTCGGCTTAAAGCGATGGATGTTAGGAACACCTCATGTCTTGGGACAACACTCATAAAGGACATACCACACAACTTCTTTGGGGCAGGTGTTGGAAGTTTAAGTCTTTTAAAAAATCTAGTAGTCAACAGAATACAAAGTGTGCGGTGAAAGTTAATGTTTAGCATTATCTCTACGAAAGTCCAGCCTACAGCAGACTCAGACGGAATATCTTCAACGACACTGTTGTTGAATGCTGTTTAGTTGAGACTTTGAAATAATTTATGGTTTTAGGAACGCTATCAGGAATAGTGGCCTCATACAAAGTGTTCACTTTTTTCTAGAAATTTGTTATATTCTCTGTGGTTATTATAAGGTTAAGGCACACCCCCGAGGTAAGCTATCAAAATCTTGACCCTCAAACTTGCGAAATCTAACCAACGGTCTGTTAAATCCGCGCCGGTTCATGGTACTCATGATATTGACAACCTCTGCAAAGAGTAGAATAAATGTATAACTAGTTTTGTGACAATAAAATTTTAATAATTTCCTAATAGTTCTCGCTGCCTTTTTACCGATTATGAAAAAATTAAGTTGGTTCCTTCGGAAAATACACCAAACGAGTGAAGGGGCATACATAAATATGCCTCTGCGCCGAAGTACGTGGGCGAAATCATAATACCAATGTCAGCATTAAAACAAAATGGCAAGCTCCTTACTTCAAGAGCTCGGTGGTACGTTAACTGCAATAAAGTTTAGTTCACAACCCTTACCGCAATTGGGGATTCGAGTGCCAAAAGTGTGTGATAAAAAGTAATTTTGTTTGTAAAGTAAATAAAAATGCGAAACCCTTTCGTGCGTAACCTCGTATGTTTTATGCATTTGTTCACACGTCTTAGGTGCTACATTTACATTCTTTTTATTTGGCTCACTTGGTGCTTTTGGGACGTGTATCCACCATATATTTTGGGACCAATAAAATAAAAGTTCAAGCAGAAAAGTGCCATTTCTAGGCAAATAATAATCAAAGAATCAAATTGACTCTTAAAACCGCAAAATCAGCAGGAAATTTACATATCAATAAACCATTTGATGGAAATTGGCTTTTACTTTCCTTTCGTTTAAGTTCAGATCATTCCTTCGCCAAACGCATATTCTTAAAGGAATATGTCCTTATGCGGTTGGCAATGCTTATTGTGAGGTGGCAATTCATTTGAAAAAGGCAATTTCTGCAAAATTACTTTTATTTAATAGGTGTTTTGTGGTGGCAAATAAATATCACATTTCAAATTTAACAGTTTAAGTGCTTGCGAATGAGTTTTTTATTGTTGTTTAAACAGTCATTTGATGAAACAGGTAATTAATAAACGCTTACTTATATGCATATATATATGTACGTTCACATTCTATAATATTAATTTTACTCTGCCAAGCTTCCTACTAACGCATCCGCCCTTAATGAGGATTATTCGTATTGAAGGGGAAAATAAGTGAGAAAAAATAGTATGATTGAAACATTTTTTTCGCGGTGATCTAGTAACCTAACCTCAAAACTGACTTCAGCCATTGTAGAGCCAATACCAATTCTTTACCAAAAATCAATTCACACGATACAAAAGTCTATTTAATATAGTTTGTATACATAGTTTTGAGAAGATTTATCTGTGGCAGAAATAATAGGAACATTCACCGTAAATTTATTTAATAAGTGAATATCGAAACAAAACAAATGAAAAACATTTCGTATTAATAGATACATTAGTTAAAGTTACTCGTATACTGGCCGGCTGTGACGCAAGACATAGACCTACTGGTCCTTGGTAATGCAAGATGGAGGTTCCGTTTAATTTGAGGTGAAGTCCCTTGAACTGCGAAGCTCTTATATCTAGATATATCAGACGAGTTCTGGATAATGCTGAACAGAAACATCGGAAGTGTTCCAGCGACTCTCTCATGGGTATTTCCCTACACTTTCTGCTTACATCGTCATTGCTTATGCCCATCCGGCTCGCATTTGATGCCAGTACGTTATGACCAACCATTAAGCCAACAAGTTCTCTTATCATCTCTTATCATAATCCTCTTCAGATCCTGCATATCTTTAAGGCGACGGCCCTAATCTGTCTGTCACCCCTTTCCTAGTTTTTGGACTTCGTCTTTTACTTATATTAGAATAAGTTTTTATAATCTTGCAACGTCTTTCTACATAGTCCGTCGGTTTTGTTCACCAACATTTAAAAAAAAAAGTAAATAATTAAAATCAAGAAAAGACGTTAACTTTGGTAGCATCGAAGCTGAGCAAAAGCACATGATATTGTCCATTCATCATAAAAATTAAGTCCACGTATATTTCACAGGTGCAGATTGATGCATTGAAATTTATATCCTAAACACTTTTTGAAAATTTAAATTTTATTTAAACGAATAGTTTATGTAATTTTCGATTAAAAAATAGTTTTTAAATCAACCATTACAGAAAAACTAATGAAATTTTCTTGATTGAATTACCATATATAAATATTTTTTTATTATCATATCTTTAATTAACTTCTACGTTAACAGTTAAAATTTCAGTAATTTCTCGAAAAGTATGACTTTTCTTTTTTTTATCTGTATACTTGAAGTATAGAAATACAAACATATGTATGAAGTAAAGTCACCCGAAAGACTCAAACTCCTGAATAACAGGTTTAGGCACACATTTTATTAAAATGACTTCCACATTGGCCGATATTTGCGGTAGTTCGGAAACCGCTATATGTTATTATACTATATATATGGTCGCTAAAGGAAGTATTGATCCGATTCAACCCATTTTTTGCAAGGGTATATTATTATTAAAGAAACATTTCCCCTCCATTTCAATAATATACCTTACAGATTGACCGATATTTTCGGCAAAAAATCAGCCATACGCACTTGGGTCCACATACATATTTGGCGTTTGGGTACTTAATGAGTTATAGTTCGATTTCGAAAATTTTAAGTTTATTTATAAATATTATTAAAATATCTTGAGTGCACTTTTTGTGCAAAGTTATGTCCGGTTACATTGATTGCTTCCTGATTTTTAAACTGCAGAGTGAAAGAATCAGATGGAATTTATAATTTTATAAAACAGCCTGATTTCGCCTTTTTCGCACTCAAATGTAAAAATGACAGAACAATATGATATAGAAAATTTGGTCGAAATCGGTCCAGTAGATCCCGTGGTATAAAATTTCTTCCAAATGATCCAAAATCCAATTTTGACCCCGGTTCCGGGTTGAATGTCTTTGATGCATTTAGTTTATACTTTACCGCACTTTTAATAGTTTTAACAAAACCGTTAAATGGAGAGTGGACGTGGATATCATCCGATTTCACCCATTTTCACGCTGCTTCTGTGATAGGGGTATCAAATTGATTTGAGCTGCCCAAGTTTGGATGATCGAACGAGGGCGCGGCACGGCTATTTTTTCAAAATTTTTAGAATACAGTTTTATATCTTAATTTAGTGCTTAGTATTGACAATTTATATGTTTCGCTTAAAGGCGCTTTGCAGGCGTGGCAGCGGTCCGATTGGTTTTGGGTGATACAAACAAACGTTGGGTCTGCCTTACCCTATAGCAACATTTTGCAAGAGTATAAATATATGTACTATATATTCTCAAGTTGTCAGGAATTCTAATCCCTAACGCCCGTTTTTAATTTGGCAATTAAGGATACACAATTATAGGAGCACTTGACTTTTATAAAAATATGTGCGTTGTTGTAATCATAATTACAATACTCGTAATTATGGATTTTGGGATTTTAGTAAAAGTTAATGTGATTGGTCCTTGATTTTCCCACATCATATCAATAAACATAATTACTTGTCTATATCGACAATATACCGTATACGCCAGTCAGATGTAATGATGACATATTTGACAAAAGTGTGATCGATGGAATGTAATTAAAAGCCGGCACCCACAACACACAACAATTATGGGTTTCATTACAACAAAAAGAACGTTGTACCTTTTGTCTCTTCTTTTCACCATGCGGGGTGTCAGATTTTAGTGGGAAGATAAATATCATTACTTTACTGTGATTATTGTTACTTCTATTGATGTTGATGTTGTTGGTTGCACCGTTACGTGGGCTGTCAACTGTCAACACGGTTGCAATTTTATGTCAAATTGCCAAGTGTAAAAGAGTGCTCACATCGCACACTCTGTGCACCCCTCTGTTTTTTCTCCCTCTTATCAAGCAATACTTTCAACAGCAGTTGCACATAGATTTTCAAATTTGGATATTTTTGGACAACGCCATGTCGGCCCGCATCTCATGCTTTCACATTGGAAAGATAAGATAACTTATTGTAGTTAATGTTAGAAACTATGCGCTACCCGCAGCCCGCTGCTGATGCAGACGATAAGAATGTTATATGATAAGAAACTTCAAATCGGGGAATGGGCAGCCAAAAGCGCATCGAGTTACCAACTCAACCCTCTTCGCGCTACTGGCGTTTTGTTTACACTCGCATCTATTGTCAAATAATTAAATGTCGATTTCGCGTATGTACAAGTCAGACGTCTGAGCGGCGGCAGAGCTTTGAGTAAGCGGCACGTGCACAGCGGCTGGCATTAGCGTTAAGACTTAATTTAAGTATATTATCGGTAAACAAATCTCTTCCCAGCACTCTTGTGCACACGCTCACCCCATTCGGTTGCACACAAGTGCTACCATTAAACAATTTTATTTGTAGCAAGATTCGTGCTTTTCACATTGTTATGGACTATGGGCTATGGATATTCTATTTTGATACATATTGTATGTATATACTTACATACATGCCTTTAAGCATCCATAAATAATTGTTGATTTCCTTATAAGAGTAGAAGATTCATACTCCGATGTCCCTCATTCGACAGCTGTGCAGAATACTTTACATTCTCCGAAACTTTCAAATAAAACACTTCATTGAATTATGGTTTGGTATGTGATCGGTGCAGTATTTGCCAAATCTTGGGAAAAGACTCGTGAAAAGAGGATCGACACCCACCATCGCTTCGTCAATTTCAAAGCTGTTTTTGATAGTACGAAAAGGAGCTGCTTTTATACCGCTATGCCTGAAATTCGTACTCTGTGTAACCTGATGTTGAGCTATACCAAATGCTTCGTCAGGATCAGGATCGAACAGGAATGACGGTTGGATATAAATCGAAGTTTCAGACAAGGCGACTCCCTATTGTGCGAATTCTTCAATCTGCTGCTGGAGAAAGCAATTCGAGCTGCAGAGCTTAATCGAGCAGGTACAATCTTTTACAAGAGTGTACAGCTGCTGGCGTATGCCGATGATATTGATATCATTGGACTCAACATCAGCACCGTTAGTTCTGCTTTCTCCAGAATGGAAAGTTAAGCGAAGTAAATGGGTCTGGTAGTGAACGCTCTGTCATAAGACAAACAATCTCCCAATTCACTGTTGACAGTCATAACTTCGAAATCGTAGACAATTTCGTCTATTTTAGAGCCAGTATAAAAACCAACAACAATGTCAGCAGTTGACATCCAACGCAGAATAACTTTTGACAACAGTTGCTTCTTCGGACTGAGTAGGCAATTAAGAATTAAAGTCTTCCCTCGACGAAGAAAGACTAAACTCTACAAGTATAATTCATTCACTCATTCAGTCACTCATTATTCCCATCTACTATATAGTGCATATGCGGACGATGACAACATCTGATGCGTCGGCGTTACGTGTTTTCAAGAGAAAGGTTCTGCGGAAAATTTGTGGCGCACTGCGAATTGGCAACGGCGAATATCGCATTCGATAGAATGGTGAGCTGTAAATTAAATGACGACACTGATATAGTTCACCGAATAAAGAGACGGCTCTAAGAGTATAGGACGCAGTACCTGACGGGGGAAGCGGAGGAAGAGGAACACCTCCATTCCGATGGAAAGACAAGATGGAGAAGAAGCGAAAAGAAAAAACGACTAGCGCGCTAATGTAAACTCGACTATAACCGCATAAACGTTGTCTACGCCAATAAGGAAGAAGAAAATTTTATCGGTTCAAGTTGAAGTTACATATATGAATAATAATAATATTATTATATACGAGAATATCACAATCAATTAACAAATAGTTATCCTTTATGAAAAGTGTATATTTCGAGACATTTAATCAGACTTTGTGCCAGCATGAATTTGAATCTTAACGCCAAAATGTGTCCTGAAGTTGACACCGACACCCGATAAATGCAAAATCACATTTGCCTTCATAACAAGCAACAAGCAATATTGTTCGTTGAATCCTCATCGCCAACATTGGTTTAACTAAAATAGTTTTTAAGAGTAATAAAAGACCATATTCTCCAATTGTAATAGAGGTCAAGCCGCTAATATGCATGGACTAGAACTGTGAACTCTAAGGATACGTCTCTAAAAATCAAGACATATACTCTTTATAAAGTCGAACATTTGATCAAGTAGCAGTTTGTTAAAGAAAAATGGGTCAATGCAATTAAAACAAATCATATATGATATCAAATTCAGGTATAATTAAATGTTCCACTTTTCTGCTTTCAAATGCTTCAATTTAATTAAAAACTATAATATTTCATTCAAATGAAAAATTATTTTCGAAAATCACGAAAAGAAATCCACACAAATAATTGCATTTTTAACCAACTATTTTTGTATATTTAATAATATTCTATGGCAGAATCTGCTGGTTTACAAATTTTTTTCTGTAAAATTTTATTGTTAAAATTTTCAAATAATTCTAAATGTTACTTTGTATTAATAATTTGTTAGTTTTGAAGGTAATTGGAACGTAAAGTTTTCAGCATATCCTTGCCATCGAAAAGCAAATTCAAAAAACTATTCGGATGAGACGTAACCCGATGAAGTCCTACATTTATGGGTGGAAATTAAATGTCACAGCTGGCACCAGGGATAGAATAATAACATGACTTTAACGACATTTTTGCATTTGCAAATTAGAACGAAACTTTACTCATCATTGAAATAGTACTTAAAATTTTACGCACGACATGTGTACATTGAAAAAATCAGTGATGTCACATTAAAAGCTTCAAACACGTATCTCGCTAAACATACAGAAGTCAACCAAACCGCCTTCCAATTTGGTTAAGGGGTTATACTATATACAGTTAGAATTTTCAAAAAAAATTTTTTTTTACTTTCTTTACATATAATACATACATATGTACATTTAAGAATACACACAGAAAATTTCATATTATTCCGGTGAATATTTTCGAAGTTATATGCAAATATTGAAGAGCGTTTCAGAGTGCTTGGAAGTGTATTCCAAACTTTAAACGCTTTTTTCGCAAAATGGTGTTTACACAGTTGTGACCAACGTTACTCGAAACCGGCCAAACCGATTAGTCTCAAATTTTAACACGAGCTTCTTACATATATTTTTTTGTAATTAATCGAAGATTTTCTCTCTCCGATAAATATTTTTTCTAACTAATTAAAAATAGTTTTTTTTTTTGAGAGAAGAGACTTCAGTTCAGAGATATAGTGGTCACGGCAAAACGTCTTTTTTGAGAGGAGCTGCCAGAGATGGGCTGTAGTTTCTTTCCAAATAAATATTTTTACTAATACTAAGTCTTAAAATACAGTTAAAAGCCATAATATGCGTACAAATTTTTGGATCCATAAATTTAAAAATTTTCTCGAGAAAAACATTCTGGAAAATTCGCATTTTCGACCCTCTAACTGTATTTAACCCCTTTAAACATGGACATAATGGGATTAGTTGCTTCAGCTTGTAACCAGGAATTACAGTAAACAAAATGTATGAAAACTATAGAAGGTGGTTTTAGCTATTGGAACTTTAGAATCGGGAAGTAATGCCTCCCTTAACTTATATGTAATTTCAAATTACTTGCGATTTCACTGCCTGTTGATTGGGATAGTAATTATTAAAATCACATGCATGTATGTATATAAGTATATGCGAGGTGTTTGTATTGCGATTTTAGTCAGTAAATTGACAATGGATAACATAACAAAGTATTTTTCTTTTATTTACACAAAGTATTATCGAGTTTTTATGCGTTTTCATAAGCAAAGAAAGGTAATATTTATCCTATTCCAAATATATTTTTTATGAAATATTTCAGTATAACTGTGCATTAACGCAAATGAATATTTATTTTGGATATCACGGCAGGCGCAGTCAATCAGCCACGTGTTTTTGGTTTTCTATTGATTGACACATAAATATCTAGATAATACCCGCTGTTTGTGGGTGTGTGTGTGTGTGTGTGCATGTGATTTGTAAACACTTGTATGTAAACCGAATAATTTGCCTAATATTAAACGCATATAATCGAATTGCCCGTCATTAAAACTATCGTGGCGCGGAGAATTCAATTCGCCCACATTTCCCTATTTCGGAGCAAATAACGTGTGTTCCAAGGCACGGTATTAATTTTTTTTTTTTTTGATGTCAATGCATCAACAACAATCACTGATTATTGGTTTTGTCGCGCAACAATGTAAAAAATACTCACACACACCGGCAAACTTGTATACACATTGATATTGCTATATATGGCTATATGTCGGTCGGGAATTGGCTATTGACAAGTTGTATGTATGTGGCTACTGTTGGTTTACTGTTATCATATCAAAGAGAAAATTAAAAACGAATTAGTAGGCGCACACGCTAAACTTTGTGGAATAATTAATGCCCGAATGACAATCAATGTGACAGTTTGATTCTTCAATTGCTTTCATTGTCGATTTGTTGAACATATTATTTTTCACACTGTAGACAATTAATAGTGTCATGATATTTTGTAGTATTATTCAGTGCTCATATGTACATACATACTTATATAAATTGGGACAAAAAAGTACCGGGAAATTGTAAACAAAACCCAAAATATTTAATTATTCATCAATATTTATTCTGTTGCCTTCAAAGTAATCCTCACCAGATGTAATACACTTATGCCAATGATTTTTCCAGTCCTTGAGACACTTTGCATAAGAACTTTTTGGGATGGCCTTCAGCTCCTTCAGCGAATTTTGTTTTATCTCTTCGATCAACTGAAAACTGGTTCTACGGAGCGGCTATTTAAGTTTGGGAAACAGATAAAATACCACGGAACTAGATGTGGTGAATACGGTGGTTAATCAATAGTAGTAATTACGTTTTTGGCTTTAAGTTCGGTAACAATTGTAGCTCGATGCGATGGTGCATATCATCGTGCAAGATCCATGAATAGTGCTTCCACAATTCCGGCCGTTTTCGACGCATGTTTTCACGCAAACACCTCAGTACAGTCAAATAGTATCGACAAAGCAATAATTATGACTTTGGCGTATTTTTTTTTTTTTTTTTTTTTTTTGTTTCGTCTCGTTTTTTCGCTCCACTTCAATGATTGCCTCATGTAAAAGCCATGTCTCATCGTCAGTTATAATGCTCCCCATGAATGTGGAATCCGAATTCGCACGATCAATCATGTTCAAAGAGACCTATTTATGGTACTCTTTTTGAAAAAACAAAAATCAGCTTTATCGGGACGAGTCGATTTCTCTAACCTTGTCGGAGGATTTTCAAGCACCAAATCTTCACTTTTTTTATCAGTTGAAGAGGTCGAAGGTCGTCCAGAACGAGTCATATTTTCAGCGATCTCTCGAGCGTCTTTGAAAGCTTGTATATTTGATAAAACTGAGTCACCGCAAGTCATTCACAACGATCCCGCACACGAATTTTGATTAGGAATATACAATTTGTGACAAATTCTTTATTCGATACTTTCCACTTGTAAAAATCGCAAAGCACTACTCAGGCCGACTTAAGCAGCTGCTGTAAACAAACTGGTTGACAGATCCACAATTTCCGGGTACATTTTTGTCACAATGTAGGTACTATGTATATATGTATGCTTGCAAGGAGATGGCCGTCGACAACGCAATATCATTTTGTATATGTAATAAAGCACACCATTTTTAATTACTGTCCATTAAATCAACGCAAAGGCTCACATTGCCAATGATTAACATCACCATTAACCTTCAAAGATCAATATTTGTAATAAATAAATACTTTCGACAAAGGCCTGAAAGTTAATGAAGCGACAACAAAAACACTTATTAAATTTGATGTTTGTTTCGTCACTAACAAAAAAGCTAAGTAGAATCACAGAAAAGCTAAAATTCTATACTAAGTTCCCCTATAAGGTATTAATTATGAATCTTTTTAATAGAGGTACGCTTTATAATTATTTTATTTTATTAATGATGGATTTTTTTTTTTGAGTGTTGACCTTGGAGTCAAAAGTACACCTGAGAAGGGAGATTTGAAGTGGAATCAAAAACAGTTCACAGTCAGCTAAATCTAAAAGTGAAAATATTAAAAGAATGTAACACTTTGCAATTAATTAAAGGGAACGTAGAAACTATATCAAACTTTATTAGTAATTGGAACAAAGATATCTCCCTTCTTTATTCATTAATTTATGACGAGCTGCAAAAGAACGAATTCTATTTTTTATCAAAATTGAGCTGTATAGCTATACCTATATTATACATTCAAATGCAGGACAATAACTGACCAATAAAATAGAACCGATTGATAAGTGTATTAACTAATTCTTCTGAAAATATGAATGCGTATTTTGAATATTCCATATTTTTAGGAAAGGCGAATACCAGATTCTTTGTCTCGTTTAAGTCTTTTTTGGCTTAACAACCTGTTCTGGGTATAAATATGTAAAGAAAATTAGCCAAAATGCCACTTTAAAATTTTTGCACTCCTAGGCAATTGCTTGACTTGTCTGCGTGAACAGGCCTGCTCTGGAAAATCTTAATTTAAGTTCACTGAATCAAATTTTAAGATTATTCTTAAAATAATAATAATAATAATAATAATATATGTACGACTGAGAACCACTTTAACTATCATAGTGGATTTCAAAAAAATGTTAATAGGGAATAGAATTGCAAATAATCCATTAAAAAAAATTAACATTAATTAACAAATACCAGATATATATATATATATTTTCTAATTGTTTACTTCCAAATACCAGATTGAAAAATAACAAATTTAATTCCCAGCTTATACTTATTTAAAAATAAAATAAAAAATGTAATAATATTAATTTTTTCGCGTTTCTGTGCTTTGTGTTCTATCACTTTGTGCTAGATGCCGCACACAGTCAACATATTATCTAGAGTGCTGTCGGTGAATGTGTTACTGTAATTTTAATAATTAAATATAAAGTTTGATTTTTACTATTAAATTAAAATAATGTTTAATTATTAAAAATTTAATATACTGTTTTTTAATTTAATATTAAAAATTACAAACTTTATTTTTAACCTCAAAATCAGAATTAAAAAATTAAAATTTAATGTTTAATTCCATCATCTTGAATTAAAGCTAAAAAAGGCGTCTATCAAATTCCAATATATGTATGTATGACTTTGTTTTTGCTTCCAGATGTTAAAGATGGCTAGTATCCATGCCAGACGCATTTGAAATGTTGAAATGAAATTCCGGAGACAGCTAATTTATTTGAAAAGTATTGGCCCTATCGTTATGCAATAATGATTTATGTATTTCGAAAAACTACGTTTTCCTTAAATTTAAATTTCTGCTCGAGCGCAGCAGAACTGACACCTACTAAAGCTTTTCTGGACTATGTGCAGACGTGTTGTAGTTGTAGTAATTTTGCAATTATTTCAGTGTATTTACTGGCGTCGGATGTGTACAAATGTGTGCATGTGTAGCTGAATACGCGTAAAACGAAAATGTATTAAAAGAAGCAAGTGAAAATTAATTGAATTGAGTGTTGTGTTCATAGATTTTTACCAGCTGATAATAAAAAATTATTTTCAACTGTGCGCCAAAGAGCCCCGAGGGATGGGCCATATACATGCATATGTACATAGAGAAACGTTTGTGCATACATACACTTTACATGGATACATACAAATAATTACAAAAGCAAAACTGCGTTTACGCATGACACATACAGTCATCCCATATTGCACATACTAAATACATATTTATGAATGTATCTGGTTATACATGCACACGCATTTGTTCATCGCGGCACATAAACTTGTACGTGCATATATACATATGTATGTATATGTTAGTATGTATATATCTGCATACCTAACAACATTACAAAATAATTATGTATGTTAAAGCCTATAAACAAATCTATGTACATACATATGTATGTTTATGCTTACCTATGTATTCTTAATATACATATGTATGTATATTTGTACCTTCAAAAATGTTTGTTTGGCAATGAATGTACGCTTACACTGACATGAACAAGAAACTTCTGGTAAATAAGTACTATATGCTAATGGTGTAAATACTCGTATAACATTTACCCCAACTGTCTTTCTTTCACCTGCCGAATACTGCTTCCTCCAGCCCGGCGCTCTCTCTTTCATAGAATTAGTGCTACCACTAGAGAAGAAGATGGCTACCGTAGAAATTATTGCGCCAATCAAAAACTCAGCTATTGCTTCTTATAGACGGAAAGCGGCAGAACCGTGTCCGTACACAGTGCAGTGGAGAAATGCTTCAGAAAGAGGACAACAATAACGATGAGCATAAACATCTTTTGAAAGAGAGCTCGTGCTGTATAGTGGGATTGTGCTCAAAAAAAGAGACTTGGCAATAAACCTCGCGTAAAGTTATGGATTTTCCTCATTTTCAAAACGAATGGGCTGTAGAAAAGGAGCCGATGGAAAATATAAAACAAAGGAAAATATATTTTTCGGGGCAAAAAACGTTATATATTTATATATATTTATATAAATATATATTATAGAGAAAATTGAAGATGTGGGCGAATCGAAGTGTTACATCGATACTATTAAATTCAAATAACCTAAAATTATCAGTGCGGAATACAGCAAATAAATTGAATATAATGCATGTGGGGAATACAAAGCGATTGCGTAATTATGTCCTGCTTTCGTGTAGATGATTTTTATTAAATTACCAATAATCGGCGCATATCTCATTGAAAATTAAACAGTTGCCTTACGCATATGCATTATCCTCCCTTGAAAGCAAGAATTTCCCAGTATTCTTTGAGAGGCCAAAGCAAACCACGCCCGCAAATACGTCTGTCTCTGTCTATGCGCTGCGCCGCTCTCGGTGCAGACATGTTTCCACAGCCACAACAACACCATTATACACAACGCTACAACAATGATTCTTGTGGGCGAGTAGAATTGCCACTTAATTGAATTCCTCTCCTAATGGCCCGACTGGCTGTCTGGCCAGGCGGTTATTTCTTTCCGACGTTGGCCTCAGTTGGTGACATTTATTATTCGCACTGTCTGACAACGGTAGAAACGCCAAGTTACTCACTCAACTGGAAAAAAGGAAAATAGCTTAGTGCTAGTTGAATATTGCTCACTGCCAAATATAATTTGCTGCTTTTAAGAAAGTAAGTTCACCTTTACCTGTTCTCACATATTTTATGCCGATTCTATTTTCGTACATTTATTGTTTTCCTTTATTCTTTTTTGCTTCTATTTTCCATTAGGCATTCAATTGGAAATTTCGGACATGACGTATTGTCTTCTCTGTCTCGCAGATTGTGTGAAAAGTGCGTCTATAATTATCTGCAACTCCGACACCATAATTTACTGCGCCCGAGCGCACACGAATGTGCATTCCATGAGCAGCCGTCATACATACAAAACAATTATGAATGAATGTATGTATGTATGTGTTGGCCGCTAGTTGATTGCAGGAGGCAGGTGTTTGGGCATTTTTAGGGGCTTTAGTGTTGGTTGAGCTGCAGTTCTGCACACAAGTCCACCATTATTATCACGCATAACGGGCAAGAACGACGACAGTGCAGAGAAAACACTGGCAACGTGTTTGAAGAAAAAGGCAAAAGCGCGAGTGGCAAACGTTGACCACCAGCAAAAACATCAACGATTTTCAATCGCGTGCTCATATATGCACATATTCATATATGTTTACATACATACGATGCTGTTCGCTCTCTGTATTTGAGCTTGGCTCATCTCCGGGTTTTCAACATGTTAGAGCCATTTTTATTTGGTTGCAACTCTGCCGCCGTCATATTACGTTTAAATCCTTTTTCTTCGGTTATGCGCAGGTCTTAATTTTGCTTTAAACTCTACTTGAGGCTTTTCGAATTCTCCTTAACGATTATAGTTATACTCTAGCGGTTAACAATTGTTACGTTCACGAACGTTTTCAGTACGCTTCTGATGCAAATATCGAACGAGATAACAAATCAACTACATATTTACTTAAGTTATTGATCAGAATTTTTATAATCTGAATAATAGCTTGATACGAATGTCGGAGACCTATAAGGATACATAAATGGTTAGTGTAACGTCCGTCTGTCTGCATATATAGTACTTAAACTAGTCTCTCAGTTTTTACATATCGATTTTGTGCACGTCCGTTTCTTCCCAAGAAGTTTCTCATTTGTTGGAACTGCCAATATCGGAACACTATAACATATATGTAGCTACCATGCAAACTTTCTGATAAAATCAAGTTCTTATGGTATATGGAAAGTTCATTATTTGAGGATATAAGTTGAAGTTAACGTTAACGGAGGTGCCGCCGAAGTGGATATTTTTTTATAGAGAATATCGATAAGCGTTGACGATCGATTGGGTAGTGGACGCCCAAAAACAACAACGAATTGATGATTAGAAACAGTTTTTGGAGATTTTTCAAGCATAATAAACCCGAACTTTTGCATCAATATGTGGCAAGGGATGAAGCATGGTTCCATCATTTAATTCCAATGTGCAATCGACAGTTATCCGAATGAACTGCACTCGAAGAACCAGCTCCAAAACGTGGACAAACGCAACAATGGGCTGGCAAAGTTATGGCGTCTGAATTTTGGAATACGCATAGAAACATTTTTTTTTACTACCTCCAAAAAGGAAATAGCCGAAAACGGCCACGTTAAAAAAAAGAAAGAGTTGCTTCACCAAGACAATGCACCATGTCACAAGTCAGTGAAGATGATATCAAAAATCCATGAATTGGGCTTGGAATAGCTTCCGCACTGTATTCTCCAGATCTGGGAAGGAATTTTCTCCGAAATAAGAGGTGATCCCCGAAACCGACGCCTATTTTGAAGCAAAGGACAAATTTTACTACAAAATGGGATCGAAAAGTTGGAGTGTTTCTAAAAACAGCGGATCACCCTTAAAGATAACTACATACATATGTTGAATAAAAAAAAACGAATATTTCCAAAAAATGTCTCATGTCCATGAACCAATGGATATTTCGGTCAATTGACATTTTATTATGAATTTGTATGATTTCGCTTTCGTAAGAAAAATAAACCTTTTTTCTGAAGTATTTCCCTTTAGATTTCCTTCGATGCCACAAGGAAGTTTTATATATTTTATACAGATTAATTCAAAAATGTGTTTAATGGATATTTAAATATTTCGCTGTCATTCTTAAAAAAGTTTTTGGAACACTATTCGTTACCTTCGATTCCATTAACAAATTTATGGATATAAAACAGATTTGACCAAAGTAAACATTAAGTTAGTAGGAATTAATGTAGGTTCTCCTGTTTTTCGTATATATTGAGCGTCCGTCGTAGTAAAACTGTAGAACAACAGCTCCAATGGAGTCTGCGCTGTTAAGATTTGAACCCCCTCCCCGAACACATCGACTAACGCTACGACACCGAAAAGAGTTTAGTATATTTTTTAAGTATTTATTGTTATCGGTTAATTTAGTACCCCTTTTGCACTATAATCCTTAGTGAAAGGAGTATGATTGATTCTGCACCGAAGCTATAATACCCTTCACAGTTGCATCGTTTATATCATAAAAGGATATAAAAATATAATATATACCATTCAAGCTTCGTGAAAACCTCACGAGGCAATCTTCAGGGTATGATATCTAATCTTATTTCACAAATTGTTTGAGCGTGTAAAGATCTAAGCAGCAATAAAATAACAATCTGATTTGTTTTAATGTGCACACACATACAAGTTATTCACGAACATCCACACATCTTTAGCTACATATTATTTTATACTCCAGTCCAATGAGCTTTGCTATTATTATAAAGCTCCGCCGTTTTCAATTTTCATTTTGCTTTCCCAGTTGCCAAATTGTAATTATGTATGTTAATCAATTTGCGCCAACGACCAACGTCCCTATGAGCACGCGTGTGAATGTTGAGAGCAAATCGGGCTCTGTTTATGTAAGTGGCTACCGAAATGGGCGCATTATTCAAATGGAGCTCGGCCCAGTTCGCAGTTCCATTTAATTATTCGTTCTGTGTTAAACCTAAAACCATTGGAACGTGTTACATAAAGCATAAAATGGGCAACACAATTCTGGGCAAGCATACCATTATATGCCATAAATAAAGGTAAATATCTGCATATTGAATACCCGCTGTGTGCCGATCGTTAATCGCGTTTTGTTATGTTAAGTTGGTCTTAAGCAGCCATAAGTGGAATTAAATCGCGTTCTTCTTGTGCTAATAAGTGTTGGCAATTAATGTTTATGACAAATTCAAGCAAACCTAAAGATTTCATATACGTACAAATATGCAGACATTTTAAATTATTTCAGTTTTTAAGTTGAATCTTTTTTCAACTTTCTTACTTTATTTATATGAAATAAAAATGTTAATGCAAATTTCCTTTTTTTTTGGAGCTTTTTGTTCTTTTGGACACGTGAATATTTACATTTCAAACCAACTAAAGTCCTAATTAAATAATATAGGGTGATTTTTTAAGAGCTTGATAACTTTTTTTTTAAAAAAAACGCATAAAATTTGCAAAATCTCATCGGTTCTTTATTTGAAACGTTAGATTGGTTCATGACATTTACTTTTTGAAGATAATTTCATTTAAATGTTGACCGCGGCTGCGTCTTAGGTGGTCCATTCGGAAAGTCCATTTTTGGGCAACTTTTTCGAGCATTTCGGCCGGAATAGCCCGAATTTCTTCGGAAATGTTGTCTTCCAAAGCTGGAATAGTTGCTGGCTTATTTCTGTAGACTTTAGACTTGACGTAGCCCCACAAAAAATAGTCTAAAGGCGTTAAATCACATGATCTTGGTGGCCAACTTACGGGTCCATTTCTTGAGATGAATTGTTGTCCGAAGTTTTCCCTCAAAATGGCCATAGAATCGCGAGCTGTGTGGCATGTAGCGCCATCTTGTTGAAACCACATGTCAACCAAGTTCAGTTCTTCCATTTTTGGCAACAAAAAGTTTGTTAGCATCGAACGATAGCGATCGCCATTCACCGTAACGTTGCGTCCAACAGCATCTTTGAAAAAATACGGTCCAATGATTCCACCAGCGTACAAACCACACCAAACAGTGCATTTTTCGGGATGCATGGGCAGTTCTTGAACGGCTTCTGGTTGCTCTTCACCCCAAATGCGGCAATTTTGCTTATTTACGTAGCCATTCAACCAGAAATGAGCCTCATCGCTCATCGGACGTAAAGCGCGAAACACATTTCGAACCGAACACTGATTTTGGTAATAAAATTCAATGATTTGCAAGCGTTGCTCGTTAGCAAGTCTATTCATGATGAAATGTCAAAGCATACTGAGCATCTTTCTCTTTGACACCATGTCTGAAATCCCACGTGATCTGTCAAATACTAATGCATGAAAATCCTAACCTCAAAAAAATCACCCTTTACAATAGAACAGCATATTTTTTCTTTTGATTTTTATATTGATTGCCTCTAAAGGTCTATTTGTTCTGAATTTTAGAAAAATTTTTCGGCCTTTCCAATAATTGAGAAAACCACAATTAATTTCCCCCGTTTCAAGAAGTAAATATTGTATAAAAATTAAGCTACGCTCAAATGTATAATTTAAATTTTTGTATCGGATAGGTTCCGGTAGTTCATTTATAAAGCGTGGTACATTTCAAAGTTTTCAGTTTTTCAGTTTTTTTAAAGAAAGAACGCAGAAACTTCAAATTTAATGGGTAATGTTTATTATCATGCGAAAGAACATTCTTTGGCATTTATTTTTTGAAGATTATCTCTTTCAAATATTGGCCACGGCTACGACTCAGATGGTCCATCCATTGAGTTCGATTTTCGATAATTCGTTCGAACATTTCGACTGGTAACTAGCGAACGACACGCGAGATTTTTTGCTCCAAAGCCTGAATCGAAGCGGAATTGTCCGCATAGACCTTAGACACAAAAATGTATAACGGTATGATGTCACAGGATCTTGGTGACCAATCGACCGGCCCAAAATGTGAAATTATCTACTCATCGCAGAGTTCTCTCAATAAATCCATTGATTGATGACATGTGTGGGACGGTCCACATTGACGGTTACGTTCTCACCGGCATAATTTTTGAAGAAATATGAGGCGATAATTCCACCGGCCCAAAATCAACACAAAATTGTTGTTTTTTTGAATGAAATGTCAGCTCTTAAATCTCTTCAGGTTGCTCTTCATCCCAAATGCGGAAATTGAGTCGGAAATGGGTCTCATCGCTGAACATAATTTGGCTCGAAAACTTCGGACCTTTTTGGAAATTTTTAAGAGCCCGTAGAGAGAAGCGATGCCGCTTGGGAAGGTGGATTTGCAGTTCACGCATAAGCTGTATTTTGTTCCCGCTAAATCATTCCATACGTCAGTCCGACCCGAATCGACCCTTCACGGTCTTCGTGTACACTCTCAGCTAAAGCAGCCGTAGCTTCACTGCGTGCTGGACACAGTCTATTCGGTCGAATATTATCCAATAATGAATGCTGGGTCTCAAGATGGGTCATGGCGTTCCGAATAGTACGCTTAGTAGGCTGATTATGTTAATCATAATTTGATCGAAGCGCACGAAAAACACAATTTACAAACATTGTTCAGACGTAAGTCTTTCCGAAGCTATAATACCCTTTGCAAATACAAAAGATTCGTTACAAGAACTAGATTCCGATCGTTCAGCTTGTATGACAGATATATGCTATAGTGCTACGATCTGAACAATTTCTTAGGGTATTGCACTGTTCAGAGTATAACGATTTAAATTTATGTTAATGAGTGCTTACAGAAACGTCTTTTGCCTTTAATTGAGCTTCGTACGGACCCAGTACTCTTTTAGCCTGATCTTACGACATGTGATTACGGAAAAGCCGCTTTAAAGTGGTACCAAGACAATTGAGTGGTTGTTGTTCCCAAAGAGATGAACCATCCGAATTGCCCAGAGCTCAGGCCGATTGAGACTTATTGGGCAATTATTAAAGCGAAACTATTAAAGACGCTACATACAGTGAAAAATGAGAGGCAATCTAGGAATAAATGGTGAAACGTCACTAAAGACCTCAATAAAGATTCTGTGCAAGCGCTTATGAAGGGTGTTAAGTCTAAATTACGATTATTCGCTTATAAAAAATATCCTGAATATTATATCCTGAATTCGTATAAATCTACATACATACTATAAACTATAACTTGTGTAAATATTTCTGAAATTGAATAATAAACATAAGTTTTATAACGTTATATGTTCGACCAGTTTTTTTCGTGCACATACTTTATATAATATAATATAATAATTTTTTTTTTTTTAATAATTATCTTCCTATTACGGTTTTCAACGCAACTGCATTTTGGTTGAAGTTTTGTAATCCGGTATGTTTAGTACCAACTCAATCCGTTAAAAAAAAAAAAAAGTTCAATAGAATTGTAGTCAAACTTCAACTCTGTTGTCTTTGTGTCAATAAAGCTCACTAAAATATCAAAAATTACATCCCTATTAAACAGTTATAGTTGATTATTACATAAATTGGCGCTATTTAGGAAAAATATTAATAGATAACAAAAAATGGGTAAATAAAATTGTAGAAATACGTAGGAAGGTGAAAGATTTGTTGAGCCTCTGGAAAAAAGCATATAGCTGGAAGAGACAAGCTACAATTTGGATACATCAAATGTAACAGAATGGTTGTTAGAAGGACTGTTGGAAGGCTACACTTTTTGAATAAAATTAAAATTTTGACACGTTTTGCTGCTCTTCAGTCATATTTGTTTTATCCACTATCACAAAGCGGTGTTCATAATATTTAAAACCTTATTAACAATCATAGATATCGTAGCATGCGCCATCCCAAAGAAGAATTGATGAATCTGCAGAAAACCTTATTTAAAAGGTATTCAATTATCAGTAAAACTTTGGCTAACTTGATTTTAGGGGGTTCAAAGGGATTTGACTCTCTGGACAACACTTTTATCATCGTGATATAAATCAAAACCAATTTTAATAATTTTTCACCTCTTCTTGAACAGTAAATGGATTGTTTTTGTTATCGTTTAAAAGTTATCAGCTGTTTAATTCTCTGCCCATTCTTAATTTTTAAGATGGCAACACCAATGAAGCTGACACAAAACAGTTGAAGTTGATAGTTTGTAATTAGTAAGAGTATATGTACATATGTGTTGAAGCGACGTGGACATGAATTGCAAATTTTAAGAAGCTTTCTACATCGTGTACCATTCTCACTGAAGATCTGTGCCTCCATGCTTACAAAGTTGGATTAAAACAAAAACTGAAATCTAATGACCATTCATAGGTCTATTGCAACAAACTCACAACCACGCGTGCTTTAAAGGAGGAGATTGCACGTTGCACCAATGAAATTCAGCCGTATTTTTGCAGAATAGTCATGAAAAATTTCCAAAAATGAATTCGTATGTGTATGAAAGCCGTTGCCCGAATTGTTATACCATAAATAAACGTAAATGTATTTTATGATTCAATAAAAAAAATTTTTAAACGAGATACTAAAAACAACAACAACAAATAACCAGTATGAAGAAACGACTAGGTACCATCGGACCGTCACCTTGTGCAAGTGGTAACTCAC
The DNA here is from genome assembly GCA_037783105.1 of Bactrocera zonata. Classification (NCBI taxonomy): domain Eukaryota; kingdom Metazoa; phylum Arthropoda; class Insecta; order Diptera; family Tephritidae; genus Bactrocera; species Bactrocera zonata. The sequence continues at coordinate 1,094,470 of JBAWJQ010001699.1, forward strand.
GCATAATTTGAGATGTCTTGATGAAGCTGGCACGCAGTTTAAAATCGTGTATGACATGAATGCTTTCATTCCATCAAACGTTTTAATGCAAAAAAACTCTGCAACGTTGTCCAAAATTCTTGTTTGTAGATGTTTTAATGTGCTACTTTAAACAACTATCCGCCTCAAAAGTGGCGGAAATTAAAAGTTCCTCGCATGCCGCCTAATACTCTAGGCTGTCGTCGGAAAACCAGTATTTTATATTTGTAAATCAGTTTTTAATTGGAAATTTATCTCGTCTCTTGGAGGAAGGCAAAAAACTGAAATTTGGATTTTGGCACACATTTATACAAAAAAAAATGAAAACTTCAGTGAAAAATTCTCAATTTTTTTTCATCCAACCCTTTGAGAATTGTATCTAAAATACCTGTGTAAAATTGAATATCGCATGGTTAGTTCTCGGGGAATCTTGCCAACCGACTTCAAAAACAGAGTTTTGGCAGCAACGCGTCTAAAGACGGCGCACTTAGCCTAAATCCATGTAACCCCTTAAAAAAGATATTTCACGTGAAATGAATAATGAGACCAATCGTTTCACAATTTCCGTTAGTGACGAAATTTGTAAGTAATTTAGGTCTTCATTACTATTTCTTCTATAGAATCTGTGTATTTTAATAAAATTTCAATATTACAAATATTCAATTATCTTCAACACCTAACAGTAAATATAAAAGCATGCATATTTATAATTTAACGGCCATGCAACATACAATAACAGTTTACGGTCAATAATGAAAATAATACTAAAATGTATTACCCAATAACTGCGCCAGATGACACCACTACCACCAGCACTAAACCACAGCAAAAATACCTTAGTAATCAAACAATCGGAGGCATCAACACGGGGCAATCTCGAAATGACCGCACCAGGCAGTCCCGCCGACTGAGCGGCAACTCAATTGAGCAGTACAAACTGATGATCACATAAAATTACACCAATTATTATTTTAGTGATTTTTCACTATTTAATTGAGTTGAACCGCGCTCTCCTCACTGTTGCACAGCCAGCAGCAACAGAATAGCGCTTGTTGCATGTAATGAGGAGAGCCATATACAGACGCCAAGCTGACGTGCAGAAGCTATAAAGCCTTTATAAGAAATAACAAGATCGTGCGGCGGCTGGCACTTGTTCATCAATTTATGATTCCCAACTTTTCCCGAAACGAGGCGAGAAAGAAAGCAGAGGAAAACGTGAAAATCGTTTGAAACAATGAAATGTCCCAATTTGTATTTTCATTAAATGTGATGAATGAAAGAATTGTGGTACAATGAAAATGTCGAAAACTTAATTAAAATCTCGTAAATGAATAAAAGAACTAAGGGACCGAAAAGGAGGCCAAACAGGGGCAATAAATGGGGTATACACACATACACATGTATGTTCAGGTGCATTTACTTTCATATACTTTCTTGGACTATATGTACGTATGTATGTAAATGTGCATATGTATGCAGCAGGGTGATTAGAAATGAAGCATTTAACGGCACTACTGCGCAAGTCTACAACCAAAACGCTACTGCCCCTGCCAGCATTTTGGATACTATTGATGCCGCCGCTAATAACTTCATCAGCTCCTTCGTTGTTCTAACTCAAACTCATGCCTTTTTCCAGCCGCACATTTGTGTATGCACACACACATATATATAAGCATGCCTCAAAATATGAAGAACTACTCCAAATTGTTTTCTGCTTGCCAAACTGTAAAAGGAAAGCCACCAAGAAATGAGTCGTTTTTGAACGCAAAGCAATAAAAATGACTAATGGCAGCTAATTTCCCCTGTCGAGTCGCATTCGTTCTGCGCTCTAATAGGCGTGTACGGAACACAAACACCGATAGGGGCCATACACTGCCACGCTCATAATCATATACACACATTACAATAAATTGGCCTAAAGTCTTTAGGCTACAATGAAGGCGCTGAGAGAAGATTGATAAATTTTTGTTTGTAACAAGTTAATTTCGAGTTGCCACAATTGCTGTTCAGTGCTGCTATCTAAGACGGCTCGACAAGCGTACATACAAATATAGCCATATATACATACATATGCACAAATACGTATGGGAAGTACATAAAACGAATTAGACAAAGAAAAATTGTCTAGATATACTTAAATGGTGAGCAGCTGAACAGTTTTAGCAGTGGCAGAGTCTGAACATACACATACAAACATACATTCTTACACACAGTGAATATGTACTAGATGTGTGTGTTTCTTCACCGGATGCCGGCAATCGCCCAATTTAATTACAATACCTGTTAGGTATCAAGGAGGGATTGGGGGTGGGAATATGAAATGGAGCGCGATCATCAGCAACGTGCACATTTTAAGTTCATACCACGAATATTACCAAAATTTTGGTGCCTCGCGACCCTTAATGTAAAATACATACGCACACATATATATAGCACAGTAATTCTATTTGTACGCCTCCTCTCCTTTGATTCCATTTCATTGCACCTTTTTCATTACATTATGACACAAATAGAGTAATTTGTTTGCCACTTACCAAAATTGACTTGTTTTGTTTATAAAAATGAGTTAATTAAAACACCCGTCCTAAAGTGCTTTAAGTTATTTCAACTCACTTCTTTCGCCATGCTTAGCTGCCCAACTCAACAGTGCTTTTCATAGGAATCCATGTATATCTATATATATAAGTAGGTACTTGCGACAAAATACGAAAACGCCCAAAAATAAGTAGACGAAAATAGTAGGAAAATTAGCCAATTTAGCAAATCTTATCGGCACCATCGCCACTTAGGCAGCCCGCAGCAACGGAGTTAAGTTGAAGTCGCAAATGTGGGCATTAGCCCGCCGCAAGCAAACGACAACGAGCAAAGAATCGCAAGCTCCTTTGTGCTTATCCCTTAGCTAATATATTCAATTTCAGTTTATTCAACACACGCCCACAAACACACATACATCTTGGTATTTTGCGGCTTAGGGTTGTTCGCCATTGTACTATATCAATGCTATGCTTACCCAACTGGAATGGATTAGAATATTAAAAACAACGAAACAGTAAAAAGTATGGACTCCATCTTACGAAACAAAAAACGATTGTGCCGTCGAACCTAAGCCTTTTATTGGGACTGGTCACAAGGAGAACGTTTTTTAACTTAGGAACAAGAAAAAACGTTAACTTCGGCTGCACCGAAGCTAATATACCCTTCACAGGTGCATTTCTTTTAGTAACTATGTGTTCAGTTTGTATGGAAGCTATATGCTGCAGTAGTTCAATCTGATTTTTTTCTGAGATTATTTTATTACCTAAGTAATCTATGTCAAACTTCGGGAAGATACCACGTCAAGTGCGAAAGTTTTCCATACAAGCTTTTGATTTCGATCGTTCGGTTTGTTTTGCAGCTATATGCTATATTGAGCCGATCTGAACAATTTTTTCTAATATTACATTTTTTCTATAATATACCAAATTTCTTGAAGATATATCGTTAAATGTGAAAGTTTTCCACATAACTTGATTACGATAGTTCAGTTTGTATGGCAGCTATACGCTATAGTGGTCCGATATCGGCAGTTCCTACAAATGAGCAGCTTCTAGAAGGGAAAATGATGTTTGAAAAATTTTATAATGATATATTTAAAAAAATGAGGGACTAGTTCGTAAATATACAGACGGACAGACAGACAGACACACCGACATGGCTAAATCGACTCAGCTCAACATGGTGATCATTTATATATAATATATACTTTATAGAGTCTCCGACGCTTCCTTCTGGGTGTTACAAACTTCGTGGCAAACTTAATATACGCTGTTCAGCGTATAAAAAGACTAAATTCGGACAGAACCGGTTATTAAAAATTTTGCAATACGAAAAAGTCATTAAGTGCTATTTAAAAAATATATATTAAAAGAACTTTTAAAGTTTCTCGAGGTACAGCCAGTGACCGAGAGAAGGGCGGGATCGGGGACAATTTCTCCCGGGCCCATTGTTCTTAGAGTGGCCCGGTGCTCAACAACAATTTTGGCAAATACCTCTCTCTAACAAATAATGGATCAGAGGGCCTACATTCTATATCCCTCGAACCCTTTTTCTATATATAGCAGATTTCTCAAATCTGCTCTTACATAGATTTTACTGCATTCTTTACAAAATCGTTTTACAAATCTTTATGTTTCGGACAGCTAAGTCTGAAATCAGTATATTCATGGCAAGACTTGTTTTATTTAAATTTAGAGCGCCTGTGGTTTGATACTTACAGATAGGCATTTTTTATTGGACTTAGAACCCTTAAGTATTCTAGTGAAGCAGAAGCTCTAAAATCTCTTTCTTGCCGTACTTTCTTTGATACATTGTTTACTATGGATCCGCGGGCGAGCAAAAGGATATAGAAATGTTGACTTAACACTGGAGTTTAATATTTCAATTTTGGTGAGCCGCATAGTGATCGGAGAGCCGCCGGGCTCTGAAAGTTTGCTTGACCTTCTTTATACGGTTGGTGATGTCTTCCTCTCATCCTCTGTTTCCTTTTATAATACTTTCGAAGTAAGAAATTGATTTCACATTCTATACCGCCGACCATTTATAGCATGAATCGAGTTCAGAGTGAAGCTAAATGTTAAGAAATACATTTGCTGCTACTGTTGTGTTACTAAGTCGGAAGGCTTCTTGCGTTTCAACCGGATTTCTCGCCCAGCAGTTTCGATGAGTCTGGAGGCTTCCTCATTAACGTGCTGTCTAAGCCTCAGTTCGTGAGACTTTGCAATTTTGGAGATTTCATTTACCGCTGAATTCACACCTAGATCACGGTGCAGGTCAGCAGATCTAACGTACCAAGGAGCATTAACTAAAATCCTTAGTACCTTACTTTGAAAGCGCTGAATGCTGGCAATATATGTAGTTTTGATTTGAGCAACCCCATAGATGGGCACCGTCGGCCCAAAATGCCTTTAGAACTTGATTATATACTAACAGTTTGTTTGGAATTGATAGAGAGGATTTCCTGCCAACTAAGTGGTAAAGTTAGCAAATTTCATATCAAGCGCGCTACGTTTTTTTTGACATGCTCTTTCCATAGCATCTAAGGTGATACCTAGATACTTAGCACTGTTATGGTGTGGTATAGGAATATTATTTATATAAATCGGACGATATGTCGGCTTTTTCAAGGCACAGTCGACGTGAATTGATTTGGTGTCGTTTAATTTGATGCGCCACTTAGATGCTCACTTAGTAATTAAGTTGTCTGCTGTCTGCACTCGAGTAGACACCGAAGTTGACTCTCCAGCTGCTAACAAAGCTGTGTCATCCGCAAATGTCGCTGTCATATAACTAGAGTCAGATCGGTATGACGATAAAAATCTGGGCGACTATCTGTCTGTCCGTCCGTTCGGGCAAGCTGTAAGTTGAGTAAAAATTGATATATTTTGATGAAACTTGGTATGCGAGTTTCTTAGTACAAAAAAAATTACGAGTTCCATTAACTGAAAAGATATAAAACTGTAATTTGGCACAGGGAATCGTAGTAGCAAGGGGCACCTGAGATCAAAAAATTAAAAAGGTAGACTTGGCTCCGACCTCTAATGAGTTTAAGGTATATATCTCCTCAACCACTTAAGCTACAACAACCACATTTGCTTAGCGCAAATATTATAAGAACTTCTACTGATAGTGTGAAATGGATGAAATCAAAAGATTACCCCGCCCACCCCGCATATAACGCTACTATTCAAAACAATTTTAACCCCGAGATGGAATGAGAGGGGTTTATGGGAGCCGGTGTGAATTTTACTATGGGCGTGGCATCGCCAACTCTTTGGTGAAATCACATATCTCGAGACCAGTCCGACCGTTTTTGACTAAATTTATCATTCTTCTAATACAGCGCTCAAATAGGCGAAAACGGATTACAACCACGCCTACTTCCCATCCCAGTTAAATTCCATTTGATTCTTTCACTTTCCAGTACTCAAATCAAGAAGTAATTAATATAACGTTTTGCAAAGTATGGCACCTTATGAACAAAAATTGCCTAATTCGATCAAGAATGTACCGAATATGTGGACCTCATTATCTATGTTGACTTTTGCCCGAAGTATGAGATATACAATTGAAATTCAGAAAGATTCTTTTCCTGACAATAGTAACTATGTGTATCAAAAATGGGTTGAATCTGGTCAATACATCCCCTCATCCCCCATATACATAATATAAAGATTATCGAACTTCCAGCTGAATTTATACTGGATATCGGCCAGTATTTGAGTTGTCTCAATGAAAATTACAGAACGTGTTTCACTAAAAACAGTATATTTTTGTGCCTAAAATACATAGATAAAATTGGTATATGGATTTTCGAACATCCGGCTGCCTTTGCTCCATAAGATTGATGCTAGTACACTCGTGGCCACGCAAACCTTACCACTACACCTTCTAAAAATTTTTGTTTGGTTATTTTCGTTCGTTCGAGATTTATTTAAGTTTGGTTTTTTTAAAGTTTTTGGTAAGCACAAGTAAATTTAATTATATTTTTGAATAAAATTATAGTTTTTAATATATTACGTTGAATGAGTAAAACACAAATGAGCTATTTCGTGCTTATACAAAAGCGGCCGATTTTATTGTTTTTAAAGTGTTACACCTACTAAATTTCGTGTTTAAATTAAAAAAATATAAAATAAAATACTAAGTGTAAATGAAATTAAATTAAAAAAATAATATATATATAATTTAAGGTTTGACAACTTTTTTCCATTTGTTATTTATTTTTTATTTTTTTTTTTTCTGAACCATCAACATCTCAAGAATATTGTGTTAAAGTTTTCGGAGAAAAACTAACGAAGTTCCAGCAGGTTGAATAACGGTACCTCTAAACTAATAAACTAAAGAAAGAATTTTGACTTTTTGGTTTCAGATGATCCAGTGATGCTGTAGGCTGGTCACCGCACAAAAACTTCTCTTCGAGGTGCCTGCAGAGATTGACGATAAATCTGTTATTCCTCGCTATTTTTCGATAAAACTTTTTTTAAATATCCTTCAAATATTGTACTTTCATATAATAATAAGTAAAATAAACCTACAGCAATAATTTTTTCTAATAAAATTCATGAAAAAAGGTCTTTTATCGACGGAGGTCTTCCTCTGCTTCCCTCGGCGGGTCCAATACTTTCAGAGCTGGAGTGTTTTCGTCTCTCGTCAAGAAAGGACTTTACTTCTCAATTGCCTATTCAGACCACAGTACGCGAGTGTTGAGGCCGATGACATCAATACGCCAGCAGCTGTACAATCTTAAAAAAGATTAAGTTCTGCAGCTCGAATTATTTTCTCCAGTAGCAGATTGAAAAAGTCGCTCTTCATACTCACGCATTTTGGCCTCTTTCTTATTCTGTTTGCAAATGCGTCTCGCTTCCCTCTTCAACTCTCGGTTTCTATCCCATCCTGCATATGTTTTGGTCGATCGTAACATTGCGAGATAGGCAGCCTGTTTTCTCTCTGCTGCAACACGGCACTCCTCGTCATTACAGCTGTTCTTCTGCATTTTCCGAGAACCAATGGTTTCGGTTGCAGCTGTACGTAAGGAGTTTGAAATGTCGTCCCACAGTTCCCTTATACCGCGTTGTTGACGAGTGCTCTCAGAGAGTGGCAGTGCACGCCGAGTGGACAATCGTTCGGCTGTCTGTTGTGATTGCAGCTTCTCGACGTCGAACCTCCTTGTGTGCGAATCTTGGCTGCAACAAGATAATGGTCCGAGTCGATGTTAGGGCCTCGAAGCGTACGCACGTCTAGAACACTGAAGACGTCCGTCTATCACAACATGATCGATCTGGTTGGTGGTTTTTCGATCCGGAGACAACCAAGTAGCTTCATGTATTTTCTTGTGCTGGAATCTAGTACTAGAGATGACTATATTTCGGGCCCCGGCGAAGTCGATCAGCCTCAACCCATTTGGGAACGTTTCGTTGAGGAGGCTGAGTTTACCGACAGTAGTACCAAAGATACCTTCTTTGCCCATTCTGGCGTTAAAGTCGCCAAGCACGATTTTGACATCGTGGCGGGGCAGCTTTCATAGGTGCGCTCCAGGCGCTCGTAGAAGACATCTTTGGTCACATCGTCTTTCTTTTCCGTCGAGACGTGTGAGCAAATCAGCGATATGTTGAAGAACCTCGCTTTGTTGCGGATTGTGGCTAGACGTTCATTCACTGGAGTGAATGATAGTACAGAGTCTCTCTCCCACCACGAATCCCACTCCAAATTTGCGCTCCTTTATATGGCCGCTGTACTAAATTCCACAAAGACCTGCTTGTCTCAGTCCTTGTCCCGTCCATAAAGTTTCTTGGACGGCGGTGATGTCAGGCTTTATTTTCACGAGGATATCAAGAAGCTGGACAGGTGCACTTCTCCAATTAAGAGACTGAACATTCCAGGTGCATGCCCTCAAATCGTAATCCTTATTTCGTTTGCCATGATCGTCATCAAAATAGTGGTCTCTCATCCGAGGCTGTTTTTGACTGTTCATTGGGGACTGTTTTATGTACGCACAACTCTGCGGAGGGGACGTTTCGCCTTCTCACTTTAGCTCGTCTTCAAACTGATGTTCTTAGGCTACCCAGAGGATACTTGGTCAAAGACCGGAAGTCGTGAGCTGCTTGAGTCTTATGTAAAAGAATCATTTTTGGCCACTCCCAAGTGAATGGCGATCAGAGAACTTTCCTCACTTGCGCGAACTTCTACACATGACTCCATTATAATGTACATATGTAAATAAAATTGCTTGGATTTCAATCCTTTGGTTGACGTTTTATGCATTAAAGTATTTACCCGGCTTTGATTTCTGCAAGTTGCAAGAGTATAAAATGTTCGGTTCAACCCGAACTTAGTCCTTTCTTACTTGTTAGATCACGATTTTAAACGCAGCCTTTGCTTGAATGTCATTACAATTACACGACTTGTATCAGTTTATCGGGTATTTACACTTAATGCCTTGAAGTAGTTAAATTTCAGTGAATCTGGCTTTACCTTCTTAAGCTAAAGGTTTCACTTGAATGAAACTATTATTGCCGGTTTTGTGTTATTGAGTTATAACTCAAAACTAATTGAAGAAAGATTTATACCATCACAATAGCAAGTTATTGTATCAAGAAAAGTTTTTAGCACCGTCAATTTTCAAAAATATTCAAAATAATAAAAAACGTTAACTTCCGTTGGACCTTTAATATCAGCTTTAATACCCTTCACTGATACAAAAAATTTCTTACAAGATCTTCATTACGATTGTTCCGCTTGTATTGGAGATACTTATTTGTATGCTATGGGGATCCTATCAGAACTAGTTCTCGGAGATTGTATTTTACTTTGGCCATGACAAATTTCTTGAATATATCTCGTCAAATGGCAAGTACTTGATTCGGATAGATCAGTTTGTATGACAACTATATACTCTAATTGTCCGATATCATCGATACCGAAAAATGAGCAGCTTTTTGGTGAGAAAATGAAGTATTTCAAATCGATATCTCAAAAACTAGAATTATCATTTATTAATATATTGCATTTTATTGGGTCTCCGACGTTTCTTTCTGGCTATTACAAACATCGTGGCAAACTTTTTCCAGGGTATAACGGATTATTAATATTTTATAGCCTTATTCGGATAAAGAACGTTATCACTCTCAGTTTTTGAATGCACAGCGAATGGCAGAAGTTTAGTATTGCACAATTAATTTTAAAGAGGCTTTTAAAAATTATATTTGCATTTCGTAAGCAATTCTTTGAGGATCCAATAAATTTACAATTTTCACTCTAGGATGACTTAGATCTAAGTATGCAAGTATGTATGATAAAAAACCCATATGAAAACTTAACTGTACACATGCATATAACAGATTTTAAAAAGATTACAGCAAAATAGCAGATTAAGTGAAAACAATTGAGAACAAATACCCAAAAGATGATATTATAAAAATTAAATCAATAAATTCGAAACAAATGTGCGAGAATCAGCGCGTTTATATAAAATCCGCTTTGAGTGAGTGAACGCTTGGTACTTAAACACATATAAACACATTATACAAGCATGTATATACATATGTATGTATGTATGTATGTATGAGCAAAGCAGAGCGTACAAGCGATATTATGTAAAGCAAAAGTTAAAGATGAGCTCGTCGAGAATTATGACACCCTTGAGAGCAGAGGAATACAAGCAGTACATACCTTGGACCTGTTATTGTGCATGTCTGTTTGTATGAGTGTATTATTGAAATAAAAGTATCTCGTACACAACAGTAAACCACAGACACTTGCGTTTGAGGGTACATTGCCCAACATAAAATCATCCCTGGCTGCCACTGCGAGCAGATAACAAAATACACTCACACACACCAAAATCAGCGGACCACAAAAAGGAATCACCGAAATGGGCGGGGTACCAAATTGGCTGCGGCATCAAGGGCATTTTGGCGTTAACATGCCAACATGTTCCTCGGCTCTGTATTATATTGAAACAGATTGCCGTTCTTGAAAATATTGTGGTCTGCAATTTAGAGCAAATGACTTTACGCTTTGCTACCACCACAGAGCGCTAGTAAAAATAAAAGGAGCCAAACTGGAGGCCAATAATGTTATAAAACGACTTTGCCCGAAACAATCGCACACACACACACACACCCAGGCATTCAAGTATAAATACACACATGGTGTATGTATGTGTGTGGGCGATATGTGGGTAGGAATGTCAAGTGGCAGCCCACTGCTTCTCAACGGTTTACCCCCCACAGACGTCACTCTATCCTTCCGTCGTCGACAGTTGGTGGACCGTACCATAAGGGAATGTCCTCTTGCCCTTTTCGTATGGTGTTTTTGTTCCTTGTTGTGGGCTGTGGGCGAAATGGTTGTTCGGGTTTGGAACACAACTACATACATAAATAGGTCTGTGCAGCACAGTGTTACAGTGTGTTTGGGCGACATTCACTCACGAAAACCCACAGGGCTTGTTGTACACATAATTTGTTGGCTCGTCGGGCATTTGTTCTCGTTATCCTTGCTATGAGCTATGATGCAAATATAGTGGTGGGTGTTGTGGGCGTCGGAAAAATGTTGGTGTCGCTTAAAATTGGCAAATTGGTTTCGGTCATACGCTTATTTAAATAAGTTTCTGTACATATAGTATATACTGTTATAAATATGTATAAGTACTAAGTACGGAAATATCCGTAAACATTTTTTATGTATCCAGATATCTAGTCGTACTAAAATGGCCACTTTCACTTAAGTTATTGAGTATATATGAAGTCGGTCACCAGATATTCAGAAGGCATAAATTCAATCAAACCAAAACACAGAAAAGTTGTTAATGTCCGAATGCAATGTAAAGATATTAAATGGGACATAATCAGAAATTATAAAAGTACTGTTCTCTGAAAAAGTTTCGCATAAAAATCGGAAGAGAAACTCAGACAAAACCTCGCTCAATCAGAAAGCCATCCTAATGACTGGAACAAAGACGTTTCCACGACAGTCTGATCTAAGCAACCGCAACGGATTTTTATCTGCCCACTGAGTGTCAACTCGTCAAATGTTTAAATATTTGTCTAAATGTCTTCTCATTTGTCGGGACCACCGATATTGGACCACTAAGATAAAGATTTTCATAAAAAATATTTTTTGTTGCAAGTAGTGTAGGATAACAACTTAGATGCAGCCCAAGTTAACTTTATTTCTTATTTCATTTCCTTAGAAACATGGATGACTTTTTCTATTCTATAAATTCTATTCGCTTCTATACATTGCCTACCCCTATATAAATTCATAATTCGTCTCTAGTAATAGAGTTTTTTTAGGCTTTGCGCATAACCCCCATACACTTAATATACAAATTTCCAACTTTTGATTGATTTTTTAGCGTATGATTGTTCTATAAGTAAGATGTTGGATATACAACTTAGTTCCCAAATTTATGTGTAATATTTTACTGTAATCAAGTAGATTTCAAAATAATGTGTCTAGTCTTGTCTTGTTCTAAATCTGATAACCCTTATATAATTCGATTGTTTGGATGACGTGTTCATCCTATATTAAATTTGAACCTTTTGGGCCCTTTGATTTCATAAAGCTGATCCTAAAATAATTATTAAGACACGAAACAAAATGTTGTAACGAAACTAAGTAAAATTTACAATATACGTAAATTAATAAAATATGAAATTTGTTGTAATCCATTTGGTTTCTTCGAATAATGCATGTTGAAATCTTAAGCAAATTTTGTATTATAAGTTCTTATAACACCTAAAAGTATTTGTCCAACTTAGTTTATTGCAAATTGCGAGAGTATAAATTGTTCGATTACACCCGATCTTATTTTTCGTTTTTTTTTTCACAGACGATCAAGAAGGGCGAAACGTCTTCATTCATTATGATCCCACATAAAAATGCTAAGAGGAATCTAATTTTCTAACAATGTTTAAAATTTTAATTAAAGTTTTGCAAGTTCATAGAAAAACCTTCGAAAATGTTTCGCAAATGTATCGATAATATGAATTTTCTCTTCTCATTTTCCCTTTACATTGATAAGGTTAAGTTTAAGATAGTCAATGCCATCAAAATTTGCGACTCCACAATCGTTCATAACAATGTTAACCAAACAAAACAATCCAGATTAACACAATCCATGAGCAATCACTAAGGTATAAAATCCACGTAGACCTCACTAAGACAAATGTATTAAGCCCCTAAAACAATACCTACATGAGAAACTGACGAATTAGCAATAAATAATATACATATGTACATGTAGAATATGGTAAGACGAACCCGATTTCCAACAATCGGAATTTAAGTCTGCGCCAACTACCGTGGGATAAGCCTCCTCAACAGCGCATATAAGGTTCTATCGAACATATTGTGAGAAATATTAAAGTCCACCGTCAAAAAATTTTTCAACTTTAAATGCAAATGTCTCGAAAACTATAAGTTTGCGGCGGCTATAATTGTAAATTTTCTTAATCTGGAGCATCAGCCCTATCCAACCATACCGCTTTTAACTCTGAAATCGTGGGATGGTATACTAAAGCCGGCCCCGATGAACTGCATGAGATGAAAGATTCAACGACATTGACATAGTTCAGCGAATTAAAAGACAGAGGCTACGCTGGCTAGGTCATGTTGTCCGGATGGATGAAAACACTCCAGCTCTGAAAGTATTCGACGCAGTACCTGCCGGGGAAAGAAGAAGAAGAGGAAGAACTTCACTCCGTTGGAAAGACCAAGTGGAGAAGGGTCTGGCTTCGCTTGGAAGCTCCATTTGGCACAACATTGAGAAAGAAGAAAAACGAATAGGGCGCTACTGTTAACTCGGCTATAACCGCGTAAGCGGTGCCTACGCCAGTAAAGAAGAAGAAGATATGTATCTAAGTACATACATATGTATGTATGTAAATTTATAATAGCGGCAAAAACCATTTTTAAGAGCAGTTAACAAATTAAAATTAAAATAATAATATGTCAAACTATTTATTTAGTTGCTATTAAATTATTATTTATTTTCATTATTTTAACTGACAACTTAGTCTTCATTCGCCCCTCTTTTCCAAAGGTTCACTTCAGACGCCCATGAAAGCCGATATGCTTGTATGGTATAAGTACATTTGTATGTCTGTATTTGCCAAGCATGATCCATTGCAACATTCGCTTATAAAATAAATACGCCCAGGCTCCAACGTACATACCGACCATCATATTTCAATTGAAAATTAATTTGCAAGCGCAAACAGCTGAGTACAAACAGACAGGGCGGACTAAAGATACCACGGTAAATCGTGGAAAAAATTGCGCACATCACTTTTATGGGCCTTGATTGAGTTATCGTATTTTATGACCATAAATATATGCTTTAGCGGACAAGCGTCCGTGCGCCCGAACGCCTAAGCGAAGAGTGCCTGTTGCTCAAATAACCGGAGCGCCAGTCAGCAAACAATAGCGAAACGATCGCGAAATGGTCGTACGTGGTACGAAAATGAGTCAATACGATCACACTTAAATGATCTGTACTCAGACTTTGGAGCCTGTAGGGCGCAAAGAGATGAGTGGTGGAGCGAACGAAGAACCGTTGCTGTGTGATATTCAGGTGATAATATGCCCGCCATTTTCGTAATGGAAAGTAATTATTGTCTGTGGCAAACGAATTACAGTAATCGTCATAAAATGTTTCCCCATGAGTGCCTGCGGTAACAGCCAAGCAACTAACCGGCCAGTCAGGCTACCATAGGGACGGACAACGAACGACGAACGACGGACGTACAGGCGAGCTTTAGCGGCAGTAAATGCAGCAATAACAACAACAACAAATGAGCTATGGCTCACTTAATATGACCAACACCGAAGCGAGAACAACAAACACTTGCCGCTTGTCTTCCTCCTATAATCAAGGGAAATAACATTTTGAGGCAGCGTTAAAACTAACATTAATTATGTCGAACGATCGGTTCGACGTCAGCGCAAATAAAGAGCAAATTTTTTCAATGCATTTTGCCGTTTAGAAAAATATACATACGTATGCTTGTATGTTTGTCACGTTGCATAAATGCTAAGGAACGGTTCGTGTAGACAAGCCGTTGCCGCCAAAATATTTAATTTGTATATACAAAGTGGATGCATACTCACATCCATCTGGACATAGTTTGAGATATTTTGTATTAGTTCCATAATACTCGTATTTGCCTTTGATGATTCAATTTCGCAGTTTCTGAACTCGTGTAAGCTTTTGAAGTTTTTATTTTTGATTGGCATTTGCAGCCCCTTGGCAATATTGGCTGGCTCAAAGAACTCGCATCAGCTGTCTTTACTTTCAATCGCCGAGACGTCAGTTGGTCTTAAGTGAATACCTTTCGCATATTACTTTCGGCGCATTCATATTTGCTCATATTATCCTCCCTGATACACACATAAATATTAATATCTAAAATGTCTTATTTATCAGCAAACCGCCGATCTCTGAAAACTTTGAGTAATCGGAAATACCATATGGTTTCACTTGCGGCATACGGTACCTCTACCTTATATTGTCCACATTTGTATGTATGTATGTATGTATATCTTTTGTGAAGCAAATTAATTAAACTCCACATTTTTTCTAATTTCGCATTTACCGTTAAACTCGAAAGTTTTCATAAAGCAGGATTGAGAACCGTCGTAAGAAACATAATTATAAACTATCAAAGTAAACTCAAATATTATACTTATATTAGGTAAAAAATTATACTTTGTTATGTCGTTATTTTTATAAAATACACATCTCTACAAAGAAAGGAATTGCTTTTTCGTTGCCTGACTGCGAATTTCTTTATGAAAGTATTGAATGTGCTCTGGTTTTCATGATTATGTCTAACCTTGATAAATTATAGGCTTATTGAAAATAAAATTTAATTTTCAAGTCACGAGTAAGGCTCTTCGCATCTTTTTCACACATACAAACATCATGTGATCCCCACCTTCAGGCTCCTTAGGGAAAATATACGAACAATTCTGCGGAAGGTTTTTAGATTTTAGTAAAAATGAGCATGGAAATGCCTAAGCTTACTGTCTGCAAAACGTCGTTTTACTTAATAAAATAATGTTAACAAATACCCGTATAGCGGTAGGGGTGTCGTGTAAACCCCCAAGTAATCAATCCTAAATATTATACTACTACCAAGATCAAATATGAGTATCAAGCTAAACCATCTCCCCAGTTTTCCGCATACATTTTCTTTCAATTTAGAAAGTTATAGTGAGCAAACAGGAGGGCAGTTTCAACAGGATCTAAAAGTGATGGGTAAAATTTTTCAAGGTTGAGGGTAGTGTCACATGACGGCATACAACTACTGGTCCTTAAAAAATATTGTCAATTGCAATATTACAAAAGATGAACTCATAGACGTATTATTGATATACAAAAAATTATTTCGACATTTGTCTCTCTGTTTACTTCGATGTAGCCCTTAAAGAAAATATATTTGATATTTGGTTTCTGCTTTGTGATTTTTATAATATATAATATGTATACTTAACATTAAAGATATAACAAAAGAAAGCGTTAACGAAGCCATAATACTATTCACAACTACAAAAGGTTCATAACAAGAACGGGATTCCGATTGTTTAATTTGTGTGGCAGTTATATGCTATAGAGACACGATCTGAACAATTATTTCCGAGTTTGCACTATTGCTTTAGGTAATAGCTCATGCCAAATTTTGTGGAGATATCTCGTAAAATAAAAAGGTCTCCTTACAAGCACTTGATTCCGATCGTTTAGTTTATTTGGCAGCTATTTGCTATATCGGCGGTTCCGACAAAAGAACAGCTTATAAAATTTCAGATCGATATCTCAGAAACTGGGCACTAGTTCGCGTATATGCAGACAGACACGCGTGCTTGACTAAATCAACTCACCTCTTCATGCTAATCATTAATGCATGTTGTTTTTATAGGGTTTCCGACGTTTCGTTTTGGAAGTTACAAACTTCGTGGGAAATATATTTTATTCAGGGTATAAATGTTGACATAAATGTAAAAATACGCATTAGGTTGGAAAATTAATATAATTTCATATCATATCATATCAGAACTTTAATTAAAATCGATTTTTAACTGCTGTATTCAACTGTGACTTTGCCTCTCGCCAGTATAACTAAATTGAGGCATTAGGGAAATATACCTGCATGATATGTATATAGCCGTCCTGATATTATATGTCTTTATGTATGACAAATGTGTGATAAAAACTGTATCGAAATATATATAAACGATTTAGTAATAGTTTTTAAGGAAACTTGAGTGTAGTGAGTGTGAGTTTAATGTTCGAAATATTCATCGGAAGATCTACTTCTCCCAGGAAATCCAGTTTCCTGTTAAATTACTCAAATATAAGAACCAATTTATTTACATATACTCGTACAGCAGCCTTTGTCGTGCGTGAAATTATGTATTTTGAAATGAAAAGAAAGTTAAATTTATCTTTTCATTTTTTTTTTCAATGTAACACAGCTTTCTGTTTTCCAACTCGTGAGCACGCCACGGCCGTGTGAAAAACATAGCATTTCCAAATTTATGCCTCACACTATGCGACTATCTTTAGGTCCTGTTGATTGTCATCTCAAATGCCATTTTCTCTGGAAACGGAATACGTTTGGACTGAAGTGGGAAATTCTTAGCACTCATAGAATCAAGCATTCTCCCCCTTGTATTGGATAGGTGCCTCACAATCTGGTCAAAAACTGGTCAATGTTAATTTTGTTGCTGGCGATGTTTCCACTGGCTATACTGTATTCTCTGGGCTGAAATACACTCTTTGGCCATTCTCCAAATTAACTACGAGACGCACAACAGTCGGAAAACGTTCATGAATTGCAAAAGTAAATATCATACAAAGCGCTTTATTGGAGTTCACGTATCGACCGTTCAAGACCAATAATCGTCATGTTTCTTCCTTTGGTGACGTACTTTCAAACTTATTTTATCGATTTCACCAAACTGCAGTACTAAACACTGATTTGAGTTTTGAATATGAATTAGACAATAATGGTGAATATAGTACGATCCATGTGTTGTCAACTTCGATATTCGCTCTTCTAAGTTGAATGCTGAATGTTCTGTTATCTGGTGAGCGACGCCGATGAGTTGATATTCATCATTTCCAGTTTGTGTTTCCGAAAGAAAAGCACATGGATAGTGTTTCGTGCTTTTATTGTCAGACATACAAACTGAAAAGGGATTGTAGTGTCCGCAAGGTCAATGCGCCATATTTGTTTCCACCACTTCATATAATACTGGATCCTTCTCTACAACAGGAATTTCCGGAGAAATAATTTCATCAATTTGATCTGGTGTAACCATCATCCAAAGAAGAATGTGTGCGTACGGAAAACCTCTATTTTGGCACTCAACAGAGTACATTTAGCATCCAACAGCACCACATATACGTCGCTTCAAGATAAAGTCAATCAAACATCGTAACTGTTGTTTGAAAAGTCGTGCTGTGACATCGTGACGATCGCTTGCTGATTGATCGCGATCCATAATTCCGCACGTATGTCACCGCATCTTGGGAGTACTTCTTGCCTTGCCTTGCCTTGCCTTGGGCTGCCATACTTTGATGGCAAAAAGAACACCGACCGATATTAGGGCGACCTCTTGGTGGCTTCGTAACAAATTTCAATCTGCAATTGACCTCTTTGTGTAAAACACTGAATAATTTTCAATAATTTTTCTTTTGAATAGCCGGAATAAAAAAGCAAGCGACCGAAACTGAACTATTCAAATAATTTACAAAAAAATATTGAAAAACAAACAAAAATTGGAAAAAAAATATATGGAAAAAAGTTACTTTTTTGAATTTTCCGACTTTTCATGAAAAGTACATACATATAAGGTATTTTTATTTTTAAACCTTCCTCCACAACGAACAACCTCTGAAAATTTCATGAATATTGGTTCAGCCGTTCTCTTAGCGTTACTAACGAACAAACATTCATTCGTTTGTATGAGAAAAAGAAAAGGGCTGTTTTTAGGGGTTTTCCGGCAATTATTCGAATTTTTCTCTCCGTAAAAACTATCCTTGAACTTCAACGAACATTTTAAAAAAGGAATTATCAAATTTTATTCAGTCGTATGAAAGTTATGATCGTCCATACAGTTTGGCGATTCATTTTTATTTATAGAGAGAAGATGTACATAGATAGAGTTTACATATGTATGTATGTAAGTATATACATATATATTAGATATTTTAAGTAATTCAAATTAAGGAAAACTCCACTGATATTGAAGAGAACAGTTTTGGTATTTAAATCACCCCATTTAACACCCGGTTATTTATATTAGGGGTATTCAGACCGAAGCATGTTAAATTGGTAATTCGTTAGTTGATACTTCGTTAAAAGGCTTAACTGTGAACATACTTTTTGCTCTACCTTGGTAGTATGGTAAATTTTATTCCGAAACAGCTGATTCAATTTTATTAAAGAGTAAAAATGCCCCAACAAAGTGCAAAATCAAAAATTGTCAGTCATATAATTTAAAATTATGTGGCGCAGATCAAATTTATTACTGGTAAGTACTTTAAATTGATGTACAGAGGAGCAGGAGAACAGCTAATGTGATATTACCGAGTAACGAAATAGTCTGTTAATTTTACAAAAACAAAATACATGTAAAAAACTACCAAATAACGACTAACGATTAACAAGGCTGGTCTGGATACCCCTATTGTTTATTTTATTGTTTGACTTGGACTGAGCCTTCACACAATTGTAAATATTAAAGAATATCTAAGATCGACACGTATTCGACATTATTCAATAAGAGTTCTTATTCGCCTCCCTGATTCACGTTTTTCAAACATGTTAGCAAATCAATCAATAAATATTCCCATTTTAAATTTTATAATAATATATCCATAAACATATTTTAACTGTAACTCAATTATTAACACTATGAAAGGGCATTTGTGGTAGGCAGAGACCGACAAGAAAGGAGTTCAAAAAAGCAACAAACAACTTTCAATTATCGTGCCTACCCGTCTTTAACAGTTCAGCTCTTGCATCTTTGTATGCGATAATAAAAAATAATGTCTTGATCATTTTGCATCGTTATGTAAATCAATCAGGCAAATTATAACTCAAAGGCTTGCCACAATAATTAGGTCCACTGGTAATAGCATGCAGAGGTCCACACACATGTATACCTTGTTTGCGAGTGAAAATGTAGATACTGCACGTAAACTTGTTTTCAACATTTTTTTGATCGAGTGGCTGAGCGAAAAATTGGCAGCAGCGTGCAGCGGAGATCGACTACATATTGAGCGAACAAGGCGAGCCCTCGCCTGTTTACGTGCCACATGCTACATTGCTTGTTTTGAGAGGATAACAACAAAAATTTTATCCGATCAATGCCACATACATATAGAGACATATGTATATAGACATTTTAAATAAGTCCTAAAAAATTAAAGGAGGGATTACGGGGTTTGATATACCCTTAAGTACAAGGTCTGTCGCAAAAGAACAGAACTTTTTCAATATAACTGTTTCTGGTGGCGCCACCTATTGGTGGGTATATGAAATAAAAAGTTTGATTTCTTGTTGACATTTCGTAAAAGTTTTAAGACAATTGGATAACTACAATCGATGTTATCGATCAAAAAGTGACAGCAGCTTTTGGTCATTGGTCGTAAAATGCATTTTGAACAAAGAGCAAATATTAAATTTTGCTTTAAACTTGGGAAAACGTTTACTGAAACATTTCAAATGATGAAAAAAGTTTATGGTGATCAGTGCCTATCCCGTAGAAATGTGTATGAGTGGTTTAAGCGATTCCGAGAAGGTCGTGAGGACCTCTGTGACAATCAGAAGTCACCGAAAAAAAGTCGTCTTCAGAAGTCAAAAATAAAGACAATTCTGATTTGTTTTTACGATACCGAGGGTATTGTACACCGAAAGTTCGTCCCACCTGGCCAAACAATTAATGCTGTGTTTTACCTTGATATTACGAAGCTGTCTTTTGTCACGCATTCGTCGTGCTCAACCACAATACCGTGAGGCAGGGTCCTGGCGCTGTTGCACGATAATGCGCCGTGTCATCGGTCGCCGCTTGTCACTGATTTTTTGACAAAAAACTAAATATTAACCATTAATCACTCACCCTACTATTGTTAATATTTGGAAAACTTCGTTTGCCTATGAAAGGACACTGGTTTCAGGACATTTCAGATATCCAAAAGGCGACGACCGATATTCTCAAGAGCATTCCGAAAAATGACTTTAACACTTATTTGAAATGCTAATTGACCGGGCTAAACGCTGTATCGAAGCACAATGAAACTACATTGAATAAAAAATATTAATTTTTTGTTTTTTTTTTAACAGTCCTGTTTCTTTTGCGACAGACCTTGTATATTGTATAACAGGACTTGATTTTTTGTATTGTACCTTCACGGGTGATGTAAAATCTCCGAAATGGAGAAAGGTTTTAAGGATTGTCATTCAGTACCGAATCGCATATGTAAATGGCAAATTAAAATTCCAGACTGTGTGATTGATGCTTAAATATTATTCTAAATGGCCTTACGATTACGAGATTTATTTCAAGGGCCTTTACACAAACTAACACTTCATCGCCACGCTTATTCGAAACTGATTTCAGCGACGATAACTTTCTAAAAAGTTCCGAACAATGTCACTTTAAATGCGAGCTTATGGGAGAGTTGGAATTAAGTACTATAATTTAATATATTTAGGAAAATACCATCAAAAATGCAAAACTTTTTCTTTTTCTCTACTCCAAATGATCTCTTGAATGGAGTTGAGGTCATCCTCTTCTTAAACCGGCAGAAACTGAATCGGAAACCTTCAAAACTTTAGTGTTCAGCAGCAGTCAGTCAAATAGCACCTGTTAGCAAGAGTGATTCTGCACTGGATTTTAAGGCTGATACTGTTGTTGATGGTGTTGGCGCGGTTATTGAGGCTGATGGTATCTATATCATCGGATGCACACTCTTATAGAGGATGGTACCTTCTCTATTCAGCTCTGCAGCTGATATTTTTTTCAGCAATAGATTGAAAAAGTCACACAATAGAAAGTCTCCTTGTCTGAAACCTCGTTTGGTATTCCTTTCACGGTTCTTATCCAAGATTTGGCGCATGGTAAAATCAGGTCGATTGTAGAATTTCTAAGTCTACAACTACACTGATGAGGTCCAATCAATTTGTTGCCGGTAAGCTTCAGTCTTTCCCACAGTATGCTCGATAAAACCTTATATTCGATGTTGAGGAGGCTTATCTAGCGGTTACCCGTTTTATAGATTGGACAGAGCACACTTAGGTTCCAAACGTCGGGCATTCTTTCATCTGACCATATCTTGCAAAGATGCTGATGCATGCAGCTTGTCGGTTCTTCTCCGCCGTATTTGAATAGCTCGGTTGGTATTATATCGGCTTTGTAACTTCAGCATGCTCAGACCATCAGTCACCAGATCTTTATTTTGGGTTTTACAAGAATATGCTCCGGTCTTGAAATCTGTCGCCGCATCTTTCCTTAGAATTTTCTAGTAGTACCCCTTTCGACTATGTAGCTTCTCAAGCTCTTCATACTCATGCATTTCGGCCTATTTCTTTTTTTGTCTGCACTTGCGTCTGCTTCCCTCTTCAACTCTTGGTATCTGTTCCACCCCCCGGTCATCTTTCATCCAAAGCTGTTGCATCCTTTTTATTGGGGGTGAATTCTAAGTGGTCCTTATACCGAATGTGTCCGAGTGGCTTCGCTAAAGCTTCCTCTCTTTTGGCCGTGACCGGGTTGGCTACCACATCTTACAAAAGGGTTACTCATGTTTTCAGGGTGTACGGCGAGCGGAATTAGGTATAGCCCTACGACTGTAGCTGCTTACTCAGAAGCATGACTACGTCCCATTACACTCTCCACACAACTTGAAAGAGTCGAGAAAATAATTTGAGAACTCTCAAACTCGATCAAGTCAACAAATCGACAATATGAAACTAAAATCTTGATAAAGAATTAGCCATATCACATATAAGCATCAATACTTTTGATTTGCACCAAAAGACATTGTAATAATTTTAGTCTTACAACATCCAAAAGCTTTATACATTCAAAGTAAAAGTGGAGATATGGAAATTGTCTCATACACTCCCGATTAGTAAGGCAGGGCTGAAATTATCGTGTCGTGACTGAGGGTAGGAGTTGCCTTATTTCATTTCTAATTATTACGTAATAAAATTATTTAAATCTTAATATTTTCATAGCTACATTCTTATATATGTACATACCGTATCTTGACTGATACATATATGCGATGTGAAGTCTAAGACTAACGAATACCTACTTTTCGATTTTAAAGGAGAGTTTCCAGTTTTGCCTTATTGTCGTACAAACGACCGCAACTTTATTTTTTAAGAGTTTTAACGGTATCCCAGACACACTTAGGTAGAAATATGGATGGTATGTGTTCTAGTTAGGAATCCTGACTGAAAATTCCATATTGTAACATATTTTTTAAGTAATATATATTGTATTGCCAATATATAGATATTAATTCTCTTTAATACCTTCTCATCTCTATGACCACAAAGGGAACTGACTTCGAATGCGTCAAAATTTCTGAAATAAGGAGTTGAAGTCATCGGCTAACATAAAAAACAATTGTAATTAAAACAGTGCACAAACAAATCACCAAGTAAGCGCAAGTATCAGCCCTTTTCATTAAGTGAACAACATGAATATCCGTGTTTGCTTGGGTGTGTACACTAGACACATTTGATAATGATAAAGTGTAGATGAGCCTCTGTACGCATTGTGTTTTTAATTTCAAAGGTCGTTAAACAAACAAACTGAAGTGGAACCAGCAAAAAAGCCAAATCAAATCAGTTTAAGCTAACGGCGGTTCTTGGCGTACGTCGAACGTACGACCTGCTTCTGTTCACCCTCCCTTCGCCGTGGTGAAAAAGCCATGCCTTCATCAAGGCCACTAGCGTTAGGGGACAGTTAGGCGATAAAACTACCCTCAAATTAACTCTAAGCTAGTCAATATTCTATTGAGTATGCTCCCAAAGGTACCAGCAACTGTGCTGCAGAGCAGTGAATGCGTAAATTCCACAAATCGTATTAAAAAAAAGAAAATAAATAAAAAATTTAACAAGCCAAGAGAAAAAAGTGTCCAATTTTTTTCTGATTTTTCTGGGTCACATTTTTTACACATATTCACTGTGAACGTCAGCTGCCATTTGCGCATATGTACATAATGAGGTAGTTAATCAGTTGTTTGCGTTAATTTTCATGAAATTGTAACGTTTTCTTACAGTTCTTGCATTTTTTTGGACTTTTAAACATTTTACTAATTTACAATTTTAAAGTAGAAATAATTACAGTCAAACATAAATATACTAATGCACCTTCATAAGTCATTATAGAAAAAAGTGTCCGGGTACAAATTTTGTTGTGCGATGGTGGCGTTCAAATTCACCGGGCACGTGCGAACGCAGAGGATTCTCACCCCATTTTTGCTGCACGGAGACTAAACTTGAACTAATGATCGGGTTAATAGGGTGATTGATTAACAATTTTTTGTTTATTTAACGTGTCGAATCAGTGGAAGATTTGTATTGCCATCTGAACCAAAGGTCGTGAGAATAATTGGGAACGGATTTTCTAATTTAATTGACCTAAGTTCATCCTGTGTCTAAAATTGTTTGAGCTTTGATAATATGTACATACATAGATAGGAGACATTTTCAGAAAGCAAAATTATAACCTTAAGAAAAAAAAATAGAAAAATGCTTCTGTTTTTAGTGTATGAAAGTTCCTGGCTAAAAACAAGTCATGTAATATTTGACAAGAGAATTCAAAAATTTTAATTAATAATTCACCTTAATCAAATTTAGAAAATAAGTAAACTTAAAATTAAATAAATATGTTTACAAAAAAATCGTGTGATATTCCTTCCATTTATTTGGAAATCAGAATTTAAGAGTATTCGTTTCTGAATCAAGT
The DNA here is from genome assembly GCA_037783105.1 of Bactrocera zonata. Classification (NCBI taxonomy): domain Eukaryota; kingdom Metazoa; phylum Arthropoda; class Insecta; order Diptera; family Tephritidae; genus Bactrocera; species Bactrocera zonata. The sequence goes on from JBAWJQ010001699.1 coordinate 1,119,016, forward strand.
CAATCTAAATAAAAATGCCATTTTCTTTGTTAATTTCAACTTTCGATTATTTGATGTACGAAATAACAAAAAGCGTAATTACATACAATGGTAAAGCAAACGAGTTTTATATTTGAAATTGATATTGAATATTTGAATTTAATACTGAATATATAAAGAAGGCATGGTTGTGCCCCGATTTCATAAAGTTTTAAACTATTGTATAAGGATGTCAAGATCATCAGATTTGGTTGAAATTGATTGACAGATATGCCTATTGTCAATATTTGTAAACCAATCGCATTCACCTTTAATAGTTTTTAACTTTTGACACAATTTTATGAAATGCTATAGAGAAATGTTTCCACCAAATTTGATGGACATATGTACATATACATTCATGAGACCACTTGTTAACAACGTAAATTTCCTATTTATCAGAAGATGATGATTTCCTTCTTGTACTCTTTAAGAGTGGGAAGTAATTTTAATGAATATTCTTCTTTTATTCCATTCAACTTAAAATGTAGTCCACATATTATCGATGATAAGCCACATATTTTTTCCCATTTATATCTTTGCGATCAGTTGGAGCATAAAATATTGGTAAATACCTTCCATGAGTTGTTTTGCAAAAGCAATAAGTATGTATTCGCCATTTTCTTTTTTATTAAAAAAAATATTGTTCTTCGTTTGAAATTTGTTTACTTTTTCAAAATTTGAATTATAGATAAATGTAAGGGTTAAGTCAGGATGGAGTCATGTGTAGAAGTTCACGCAAGTGAGGAAATTTCTCTGATCGCCATTCACTTGGGAGTGGCCAGAAACGATTCTTTTACATATGACACAAGCAGCTCTCGACTTCCGGTCTTTGACCAAATATCCTCTGGGTAGCCTAAGAACATCCGTTTGAAGGTGAGCTAAAGTGAGAAGGCGACACATCCCTTGCATAGGGTTGTGCGCTGGGTTTGGGACCCGCCACGTAAAAAACACCCCCAATGAAAAATAAACAACAGCCTCGGATGAGAGACCCCCCTTTTGATGACGACCATGGCAAATGAAATAAGGACTACGAATTGAGGGCATGCAACTGGAATGTCCGGTCCCTTAATTGGGAAGGTGCCGCTGCCCAGCTGGTTGATGTCCTCGTGAAAATAAAGGCTGACATCACCGCCGTCCAAGAAATGCGATGGACGGGACAAGGACAAAGACAAGTAGGTCCTTGTGGCATTTACTACAGTGGCCGTATAAAGGAGAGAGAAACTCCGTCGCCGAGTACTATCTTCACTCCGGTGAATGAACGTCTAGCCACAATCCGCATCAAAGCGAGGTTCTTCAACATATCGCTGATTTGCGCCCACGCCCCGACGGAAGAGAAGGACGATGTGACCAAAGATGCCTTCTATGAGTGCTTGGAGCACACCTATGAGCGCTGCCCCCGCTACGATGTCAAAATTGTGCTTGGCGACTTTAACGCCAGGGTGGGCAAAGAAGGTATCTTTGGTACGACGGTCAGTAAATTCAGGCTCCATGAAGAAATCCCCAAACGGGTTGAGGCTGATCGACTTCGCCGGGGCCCGAAATATGGTTATCTATGGTACTAGATCGAAAAGCCACCAACCAGATCGATCATGTTGTGATAGATGGAAGACACGTCTCCAGTGTTCTAGACGTGCGTGCGCTCCGAGATCCTTACATCGACTCGGACCACTATCTTGTTGCAGCCAAGATTCGCACCCGCCTCTGTGCAGCAAAAAACGCACGTCAACAAACACAAGGAAGGTTCGACGTCGATAAGCTGCAATCACAACAGACAGCCGAACGATTTTCTACTCGGCTTGCACTCCTGCTCTCTGAGAGCACTCGTCAACAACTCGGTATAAGGGAACTGTGGGACGACATTTCAAACTCCTTACGTACAGTTGCGACCGAAACCATTGATTTTCGGAAAGTGCAAAAGAACAGCTGGTACGACGAGGATTGTCGTGTCGCAGCGGAGAGAAAACAGGCTGCCTACCTCGCAACATTGCGATCGACCACGACACGTGCGGGATGGGATAGATACCGAGAGTTGAAGAGGGAAGCGAGACACAATTGCAGAAAGAAAAAGAAAGAGGCCGAGATGTGTGAGTATGAAGAGCTTGATAAGCTGGCCGACAGGGGTAATGCTCGAAAATTCTACGAAAAAATGCGGCGGCTTACAGAAAGTTTCAAGACCGGAACATACTCTTGTAGAACCCCCAAAGGTGATCTAGTCACCGATGCCCAGAACATACTTAAATTATGGAGGGAACACTTCTCCAGCCTGCTGAATGGCAGTGAACGCACAACGCCAGGAGAAGACGAAACCGATTTCCCGATGGATGCGATGGAGCAGACGTTCCATCGCCCGACCATGAAGAGGTTCGAATAGCAATTGCCCGCCTGAAGAACAACAAAGCGGCAGGGGCCGACGGATTGCCGGCCGAGCTATTCAAACACGGCGGTGAAGAACTGGTAAGGAGCATTCATCAGCTTCTTTGTAAAATATGGTCGGACGAAAGCATGCCCAACGATTGGAATTTAAGTGTGCTATGCCCAATCCATAAAAAAGGAGACCCCACTCTATAAAGGAGACAAACTCTATAAGTCGCTAATAATTCCCGTCCTGCTATATGGTGCAGAGGCTTGGACGATGACAACAACCAATGAGTCGACCTAAGAATTTTCGAGAGAAAGGTTCTGCGAAAGATTTACGGTCCTTTGCGCATTGGCCACGGCGAATATCGCATTCGATGGAACGATGAGCTGTACGAGATATACGACGACATTGACATAGTTCAGCGAATTAAAAGAGAGCGGCTACGCTGGCTAGGTCATGTTGCCCGGATGGACGAAAACACTCCAGCTCTGAAAGTATTCGACGCTGTACCCGCCGGGGGAAGCAGAGTCCCTCCGTTGGAAGGACTAAGTGGAGAAGGACCTGGCTTCGCTTGGGATATCCAATTGGCGCCACGTAGCGAAAAGAAGAAACGACTAGCGCGCTGTTGTTGACTCGGCTATAATCGCGTAAGCGTTGCCAATGCCAATTAAGAAGAAGTCAATAACAATTGCATCACAATAATAAGTATACACTGTGTTTATCCGCTTTGTCGTGAGAAGAAATGCCTAACTACTAACAATAATAACACCGGTCAACAAAAAAAAATATTTTTTGGAGGTTTCTGTTCTCATGCTTGAATTCTGATTCTAGACATTGAAAAACAATTAAATAATAATAATAATAATCTTTAGTTCTTTAAGTTTGCTTAGGGCTGATCTACATCGATAAGTATATTTTCATTTATTTCATAAATCAAAAATGGTATCACTTTGATTAACCCGAAAGTAAACAGTATTATTATTTGTAAGAGGCACAGTAGTGAATGTTAACCTGTTTATTACAATATTAGTGTATTACTCACTTAAAAAATGGCATCAAGTCAGTGTAAAAATTATGTTGATTCATTCTGTTTTATTTGCGGTGAATTTATTAAAGTTAGAAGTAAAAAATTTGCTTTATCAACAAAGACAACATGGGGGCCTACTCCGACGAGCAAGGAGAACGTTTTCACCAAGATGTGATGGACTTTAAACGTCGATATCAAGAGCAGTACAATGAGAATATGATGGGAGATTATATTTGGGGTTTAATACGAGAGAGCTCATGTGGGCGTAAAAGAAATACCAAAAATATTCACTTTAAGACAGTAATTTATTGTTACTTTACATTTACATATAACTGTTTATCACACATCTTGAATAAAAACGACTCTTATATCTAAAAAAAAGTTTAATTATAATTATAATCTACAGTGAAATTATAGAAAAAATATAAAATCTGCTTAAAAATCGAAAAATTGCTCTAATTTCTACGAAAGCAAACTTTAACCGGAAAAACATTTTTCGTTATTTTTGTCGTAGGAGAAATTAAAATTTAACATGTAAATGTCAGACCCAAAAATCGTGTTGACCGATGTAATCATTTATTTCATATTTTAATTAAAAGCAATAGCAAAAAACAGAAAAGATATTAATAATTTATTAAATTATAGAAAATATTTTAAATAGCTAAAAACTATGTCACTAAATTTGCACCTGTATGCACTAAGGGTTTATTTTTCAGCTTCGATGGTCCGTTAATATTTTGTTAGATAGTCTTTGGATTTTTTAATTGCACTCAATCTGAATGGCATGGACTTTACCAATTTTTGGATCACTGAAGGAATCTTTGCCTATTCTTCGATTAAAGCTATTTTTAAATTTTTTTACTGGTTATTTGGTGTCTTCTGATTTTGCTCTCTAAATAATCTCTCAAATGTTCGATAGGGTTCACATCGGCTGATATTTTTAATTGTTGCAGTTCTTGTAAAGTAGTGTGTTTTGGATCATGGTCATGTTGGAAGACTAGGGATTCTTCAAATCACAATTTGGCCGCAATTTCGATTAAGGGGGTATTCTACTCTAGAATTTAGAAAAATTCGATTTTTTCATATTTTTAAAGTTTAGACCCTTAAGAACATATCCTCCAAAGGATTTTTAAAAATTAAAATTATTTTAAGAGCTACAGTTACTTTAGTGACGCAGTACCTAGCCCGGTAGGTAGGTAGACTCACTTTTTTAAACGCGTTTTTCTCTAAACTACTTTTTTCCACACGGTACCGGCATTATCTCAAGTTCTATACAACCGATTTACTTGGAATTTTGTGTGAACCTTCTTTATCGTTCCTACCAGCGTCGTGTCAAAATTTTTTTTTAATATTTTAAAAAAATTCAGGAATTTCAAAAAAAGCATAAAAAAATAGTTTTATTTTCAGGCAGTCGCCATTCTTCAAAAATTAAGAATTTCTTTTAATTTTTTTTTTTTCATACCACCAGGAGAGTCAGGATCAATGTCACCAGGATGCGCCATTTTTTTTTTTTACACCTGTCTCCCCCCTCCCCCCCTAAAAATATTAAATTCAATCTTCTTTGTCTGTTAGTACATATTGTGTATGAATGGCTTTATACTCGACGAATAGTTTGGCAAACGCACTTTGACTTTTATTTTCTTTTTATAGTTTTACTACAAAATCTTTGAAATGTCATATTACATAATTCTGTGCATTGAAAAGTGAATTTTTAATTTATACCTCGCATATTTTTCGAATCGGTATACACCCAACTCTTTTTTAACACGGTAGATGCGCTCCTCAAAAATCCGTTAAAAAAAACAAAAACCGTGTAAAAAAGAGGCGTTTCCTATAGAAAAAGGGGGGATACGTTCCATGTCATCTGAAAACCGTGTACAAAATGTTGAAAACTATAAAATTTCGGATATGCATACAATTTACATGTTCATATGGCATTTCATTGAGCATTAAAACTTAAAAGACATAATTCATACAGGTGAAATATTGGTAGATTAAGCAAAAAACAAAAGAAATCTGTTAATCCAGAACTAAGAACAGAAAAATTAGAATAGAAAATATTAACATTGGTACATAATTATTCGTCCGTCGTACCTTGATAACAAGCGCCATTGTTTGTGACGAACTGAACTAAAGTCGGTATATTCGCTGGAAATATCCATTTCAGCAATGTAAATATCAAGCGAACAAAATGTGTCGGTAAGAGTTATCGAATAAGGGGATTTCCCAGTTACTACTATGTACACATATGGTCAAAATAATAAGTACATTCCTTTAGTCTGCGGTCATGATTGAATTATGAATGTTTGGTGAAGTATACGAATGCAACTCTGGGTTGGTTTAAATAAATTCAATCTGGTAACACCCTTTATGGGGAAAAAACAATGGGAAATCCCCACTTTGCAGTAAGCGAGACTATTATTTGTTCAAGGTCGTTTTTTAAGTGGTCAAAATAATAAGTACATTGTTAGTTATTCCAAAATTTTCTGGAAATCGGTCGATTTAATTTAATGGTTTGTACTTTCGCTTGTATAGCTTCATATTTAAAACGAATTAAAAACTTAAAAATTTTATAGATGGGTAGAAATAAGCATTGCAGTGCGGAGGAGAAGAGGATCGTCTTAAACCTCAGAAAAGAGGGCCAAAGTCTTAGAAATATTGCTAAAACTTTAGGCCGTTCATTGTGTTTCGTGCAGAATGCCCTAAAGATTAAAAATAATGTTGAAACTCGCGGTCGACCAAAAAAGACATCAACAACAACGGACAATCGTATCGTCACCCTTGCTAAAACGGACCCATTTAAATCTTCAAAGCTGATAGCAGCCGATATTGGTAGTGTAATATCTTCCCGAACGGTTCGAAGAAGGCTACATGGAGCCAATTTATTTGGCAGGATAGCCAGAAAAGTGCCATTATTGCGAAATAAAAATTTGAAGATAAGATTACAATTCGCGAAAAATCATGCAAATTGGACCGGCCCAGATGGTGAAAAAAAGTGGCGCAATATCTTGTGGAGCGACGAAACTAAAATAAATTTGTTCGGAAATGACGCCAGGCGGAATGTTCGCCGTCCGAAAGGCAAAGAATTGCATTCACGGTTTACAAAAAAGACCGTTAAACATGGTGGCGGCAACATAATGGTCTGGGGCTGCTTTTTGTGGTATGGTGTAGGACCAATACATCGTATTTCAGACACCATGAATAGATTCCAATATAAAGATATCTTGGAAAACACGATGCTGCCATATGCTGAGGAAAATATGCCACTAATTTGGAAATTTCAGCAGGATAATGATCCTAAGCATACTTCGAGGTTGGTAAAAGATTGGTTCCAGGATAATGGTGTGAGTACTCTACAATGGCCAAGTCAATCCCCCGACTTAAATCCCATCGAAAACCTTTAGGGGGAGCTAAAGCAACGGATTGGGAAGCAATCGTTCCAAAATAAGGATCAGTTATGGAATTTTGTTGAAAAAACCTGGTATGAGATTCCAATTGATGCGTGCCGCAAACTTATCTCCAGTATGCCAAAACGAATCTCAAAAGTAATTGAAAATAATGGCGGATATACTGGATACTGATGAAAGAAGTAAGCAAACATCAAATAGGAGACAGAAAACTCAATATAATAATTTTTTTCATTCGCAGATACCTGATGTACTTATTATTTTGTCCAGCCATTTTTTCAGTCTTTTATTTATTTGATTGAAATTTAAGTTCCTATTTTAACTATTCTTACTAATATTTTTATTTTTGTTATATAAGACATATATGAAATTAAATGTGATATTATTTTTCTTTAAACATGAATAAAAGAGAATTTATTAGACTTTGAATGCTACACGGGCGTATGTACTTATTATTTTGACCATATGTGTATATTCATTTCAGCATTGGTGCTAAGTGTGGTAAAAATAAACATAATTACAAGACAGTGATTTCAGTGAGAGTTGGGTGTATTTATTTTGTAAGTTGGTAGTACTGTTAGTGACATCTATGCTAAATTTCACATTAAAATTAATTCTTCGTTTTTTACTATATCTGAATTTATTGAACAAACAAGTGCGATAATGCACCATCTCATACTTGGTTATTCGTGATCATTTCGCCACATTTTCAACTAATATCGTGCCGCAAACATTAGCCTGATTTACCTTCGTGTAACTTCTGGCTATTCAGTAAATGCACATGACCACTCCGAGGACACCGGTTTGACTCAATTGAGAATATAAAAGCTGAACCGAAGAAGGTTCTGATGGCCATCACGACAGAGGATTTTTCCAAGTGCTATGATGACTGGAAAATTCGATGGCAAGGAGAAGAAATGGACAAAATGCATCTTTCAATTTGATCGCAGTAGCATATACTTATTTAACTTTGTTGAATGCACATTGGTATTCTTTTATGAAATTTCCACATGTGAGAGTGGTATAGTAGATCGCATAGTTCCAATATTGATAAAAAAATTTAAAATGGAGTGCTGAAAAGTATTTTAAAATAATTTTTAACTATTAAGTTGCCTCTTTCTATACTCTTGCAACGTGTTACTACAATGTACAATATTTTTTGTTCACCTAATCGTTTTTTGTATCACCTAAAAATAAAAATTTGGAAAAAAAGACGTTGCCCGACCACTAATACCTTTAATGAGCCGACAGTGCGAAAATGGATGAAATCGTATAACACCCCAGGTCTCTCCACATATAACGTTTTTTTTTTTTAAACTACTAAAAGCACGATGAATCACAACAAAATACTTTAGAGACATAAGCTTTTACACCCGAGATGCTGGGGGAGGGCTTTGTAGGAACCTTTGCCAAATTCGGGCAATGGACGTGGCACCGGCAGCATTTAGACTAAAATCGATATTTGGGAGTCTATTCAACTGATTTCAACCAATTGTAGGTAGGTAGGTACTGAGAAATTACTTAGTTTTTATGAAATTGGGCTGAACACTGTTCAGTTATAGTGGGGTTTTGGGTGCCAAATAATCAGAAGAAATTAACACGTTATCAAAAAGTTCACATGTTTGTAATAGGTGAAAAGACAAATAGCAGCTAGAACTGGTCTATGTATGCCATTCAGCTACAGAGAATAGTGATAACTTGGAGCGTAAAAAGGGATCAGGTAGTTCTCGAAAGTCAACTGAAATAACAGACACTTACTGCGGCGGATAAATTTAAGCGACCGCTTTAAAAGTGCACTTTCTATAAAGCGGAAATGCAAAATTTTCACCAAGTGGATTTAAGAGACGAAACCATACTACGACGGCTTAGAAATGTGGGTTATGTGGAAGACGTCCTGCCAAAATACCACTATTAACACAAAAAATGAAGGCTACACTTGCGCTAAAAGTTCCAAAATTGGGATCAAATGTTTGATAATGGATTATGTGGTTTGAAAAGTTTCCAGTGCAATTGTGTAGTAAAGAAAATTATGTTTCCTCAAAGACATGAAAAAAGACAAGAAAATGATTTGGGACTGCTTTTCATACCATGTTTGGAAACCTCTAGACTTTGTTGATGTAATAATGAAACGCAATTTATTAACAATATCAAGTCATCTAACCTTCCACGGTGACTCAGCACCATCTTCTTCTTCTTTGTTGGCGTAGACGCCGCTCACCCCGAGCTAACAACAGTGCGAAGTCGTTTCTTCGTTTCGCAATTTGACGCCAATTCGATTTTGATTTGATCAATACCTTTAACGACCTAAGAATTGGATTGGCCAGGAAACTCGCCCTATTTAAACTCTATCGAACACTTATTTTCACAAGTAAAAATCAACCGATAAAGATTTTAGAACTGCTTTGGTACGATCCCGTTATAAGGAAATCAATTGGGGTTTTGCTAAATTCCACGCCTTTAAGGCAGTCATTGTGGCTAAAGGAGGAACGACTCGTTATTAGAAGAACCTATTGCAAAGCCTTTTTTCTAACGTTAGTGATGTAAATTATTTGGTCGCTTTAAATTAACTTCACATTGTTTTCTTTTAATCAATCATGAATATGATAGAATGTGCAGTTTTTAAATTTCTTTAATTAATTAATCGAGAAAAAATTTTGTGTATAACTAATTTACACTCTGTAAGCAAGCAAATAAAAATGGTACAAATATTCTAACTTTCTAAACAAATTGCTAATGTGATCTTATTTCAATTATATCTAGTTGTGCGGTTTTATTGACGCAAGTCTATGTAATATTGAAATTAGGTAAGAATCCTGAAAACCACAATGAGAATTTCCTGATATCCAAAATCAGTTGCAACGTTGAGCATGTTCGCCTCCGCGTGGTGCATCCTGGGTAAAGCGAAATCACCTGCGGCCTCCTGCACCTTTTCACAAAAACATGAATAGTATAGATTACAAAAAGTTTAATAAAGAGGAGGGAGAAAGCGGTCGGAACGGACCTCGGTCAAACTGTACGTTCTCTCAATAGGGATAAGATGTCAAAGTTGTATGGAGAAAATGAGGTGGAAACATCTCTTGCCTTTACAGGACTAAGGCTGAAACAACCTTAGTTGTACATTTGTATATATTTATTAAAATTAGATGGGAATCCTGACGATGGCGGATGAGAACGCGCAATAAAAAAGGAACCGGTCGCTGATAATTGCGTTAGTTGAGAACACACCTGGATGCCCATCTACTGCTTTCTTCGATGATGCATTCCATGTATGATAGGCGAGTTTTATTTGACCAGCAAATTAAGCTATTAGCTTATTTTGTATGGAAGACTCAGCCAACTTAATTATGTTGGCTTGTCATAAGCTATCATAGCTTGTATGTTGAACTAGAGGCATTGCCAGTTCATCGCTTTTTTTCATTCACAACAGCTAGGTTTTTCTAAAAAAAAAGTAGTTGGCAATAGCGAGAAACCTCATTTTGATAGATGAAAATGTAAACAAATCAAAATTAAAGACTTTTGGGATGAGTATTGAGTTAAAATTAAGACAAATATGAACACTTGTTTCCAGTTTTTTGTATTCTAGACCTCAAATAAATAAAATAAATATATTTGTATAGTATATTAATATTCCGTTTACAAATTTAAATTTTCAAACTAAATTGTATGTATATCAACTGGTTGGTTTTGTCCGCTTTGCCAACACAATTCATTTTTAAGCGAATATATGTATGAAATTAGCTAAGTGCGCTTCATTTGTTCATGATTTAGCTATTAGCTTGTGATGGTCAAATAAAACACGGTTAATATTAAGGCATTTCCGAATGGGCAATGTTCTCGCAAACGGATCACTGACGAAAGTTGAGAAGCAACTCGTCAATGTCAATGAAATATTGGCGGTGTTTCAGCTGGCTGTACTATATTCTCTGAGTTGAAATAACCCAGTTAATAGGTACCACACCGGACCGGGGTTTCAAGCAAGCTGTTCATGTGAGATCCCTCTTAGGATCGACCTCTAGCCCATATGCCCAATAGAAAAATTTTCGATATTCCGGCTGACTTTATGCCACATATATCGGGTTAATATGTGATTTCTCTTAATGAAATCGGTAGACTCCGCTTTTCTAATAATAATGTATCTTTGGAGCTGAAATGTGTTCTCTAGTATACCTGAATAATGTTGTAGGTTAATGCAACAAGGCCAGATCGAATATCTTCAATATAGTGATTTCCGAATATATGTATATTGAATTTAGCCTACATATTCTATTGATTTTCTATCACATATATTTCTTTGAAGATTATTTTAATAAGATTTTAGGTGTCGCAATGAAAAATATAGCAATAAGACTCAGTGAATCTATGGCATATAATTTAACTTAATAAAATACCAAATTTAGCAATTTGATCGAACAACGAGTATTGAATTATTGTGCAACATTTTGTATTCTGAAGTTTAACCAACACCTGAAAGTATTTCCAAGGCTTTGATCCTTGCAGGCTGTAAGAGTATGATATGTTCGGGTATACCCGAAGTTAGCTCATCCTTACTTATTTTCTCTTTATTTTTAATTTTATATGGATTAATGTCTCCATTTTTTAACTTTCTTTATAAACATATCCAATATTCCTTTTAACTCTATAAAATACGATTCCATCCAAAAGACGAGAGTTCAATCCTTGTTTGTTTTTGTTTGTAATACTACATCTGCCATGTTTTAAATGCGAATATTTCAATGAATTTATTTTTTATTTTTTTCTACATATGCATATGTGTGAGTGTAACAATAGTTCCAAACTGTGATTTGCATCAGCTCCCCTTCAAAGGAAAGAAAGTGATAGTAGCGTAATGAACTCAACATGAGTGGATGATATACTTATTTTTATTTATTACACCCATGAGATTTGACTACTGCCAGCGCTTCAAAAGCTAATCTCCGATACACTATTGTGCCTTTTCATTTACCGGGGATATTTAAATTGTAAATTTGGCCTAAGCCTCTGTGCAAACGATATATAGCAAATGTAATGACAGCTTGCCTTGTGAATGAGGAGTGGACGTTCAAAGCCGAGCCGAGCGCAAAACTGATCTCGAAGAGCCCTAATGGATTTTAGTTACCACAGTTTCTTTTAACCGCATAAGATTTGGTTCGAATATCGTTCTATTTGAAAAAAAAAAAAAAAATACAATTAATTAATGAAGGTTTTGTAACGTAATCTTGATTTTTGACCTCCTTTGACGTGGTTTTTTTGCACTTTGTGTACTTCAGAAAGACAAGAAGGGGGCCGTCGCCCCGGGTGCAACGTCTTGGGGGCGGCAAAACGATTTTCGCTGTTTTTTAATATTCAGAAAAATACTTCAACAATTTTTTTACAAAATTTATTATAAAAGATGAAGAGTTTTACACTCACAATGTAATAATCTGAATAACAATGAAAAATATTAATTTTTATTCGAATACTCTTCAGCCTTTGAATTTGTCTTATATCTTTTGGCTTATATCTTTCTTAAAAATACTGATAGAACTTAAAAATACACTTTTCTAGCTTTGATCGCTACAAAATCACATATCATGTCATTGTAATTTAAAGTTGAAACAGTTTCACATTCTATTGAGAGAATCGCAAGATTGGACAGTCTACTCTAACTCATGGTCGATCGCAAGTAAGATTTGATCAATTTAAGTTTGCTAAAAGATCTTTCACAAGATGCAACTGATACAAGTATAGTGAGTAGTATTCTTAAAGCTGTCGCTAACGTCTTGTAGGCAGAACATCCTTGGCCCCAGGCACCCGAAGTGGTAGTTACACCACTGGTGTCACTGATAGTTATACCAACCTAGAAACAAAATATTTCGACTTATGGATTTTCGCGCGATTTTAATATAAAAAGTCTTACTATTCTTTGCTTTCTGTAGGATAAATAATCAGGATGACGAGACGAGGTGAAATCCGAGTGACTGACTGCTTGGATGAGTTAAAATACCATCTGGAGTGTAAAATTTTATTTATTTGGCGTGTTTAAGTTACTGCCACTTTTAGGGGTTTTTAACATTACCATTATATTGAGACTGGACATGTCAACCAGTAGACAGACTGACATGCAGTTTTAACTCGTCTCATCATCTTGATCGTTTATATATGTATATAAATATATTGCTCTATATCTAGGATGGAGTCATGTGTAGAAGTTCACGCAAGTGAGGAAAGTTCTCTGATCGCCATTCACTTGGGAGTGGCCAGAAACGATTCTTTTACATATGACTCAAGCAGCTCACGACTTCCGGTCTCTGACCAAGTATCCTCTGGGTAGCCTAAGAACATCCGTTTGAAGGCGAGCTAAAGTGAGAAGGCGAAAAATCCCCTACTTAGGGTTGTGCGCTAGGTTTGGGACCCGCCACGTAAAACAATCAGCCTCGGATGAGAGCCCCCCCTTTTGATGACGACCATGGCAAGCGAAATAAGGACTACGAATTGAGGGCATGCACCTGGAATGTCCGGTCTCTTAATTGGGAAGGTGCCGCTGCCCAGCTGGTTGATGTCCTCGTGAAAATAAAGGCTGACATCACCGCCGTCCAAGAAATGCGATGGACGGGGCAGGGACAGAGACGAGTAGGTCCTTGTGACATCTACTGCAGTGGCCATATAAAGGAGCGCAAGTTTGGTGTTGGATTCGTGGTGGGAGAGAGACTCCGTCGCCGAGTACTATCATTCACTCCGGAGAATGAACGTCTAGCCACAATCCGCATCAAAGCGAGGTTCTTCAACATATCGCTGATTTGCGCCCACGCCCCGACGGAAGAGAAGGACGATGTGACCAAAGATGCCTTTTATGAGTGCTTGGAGCGCACTTATGAGAGATGCCCCCGCCACGATGTCAAAATCGTGCTTGGCGACTTCAACGCCAGGGTGGGCAAAGAAGGTATCTTTGGCACTACGGTCGGTAAATTCAACCTCCACGAGGAAACATCCCCAAATGGGTTGAGGCTGATCGACTTCGCCGGGGCCCGAAATATGGTTATCTGTAGTACTAGATTCCAGCATAAGAAGATACATCAAGCTACCTGGCTGTCTCCGGATCGAAAAACCACCAACCAGATCGATCATGTTGTGATAGACGGAAGACACGTCTCCAGTGTTTTAGATGTGCGTGCGCTCCGAGGTCCTAACATCGACTCGGATCACTATATTGTTGCAGCCAAAATTCGCACCCGCCTCTGTGCAGCAAAAAACGCACGCCAACAAACACAAGGAAGGTTCGACGTCGAGAAGCTGCAATCACAACGGACAGCCGAACGGTTTTCTACTCGGCTTGCACTCCTGCTCTCTGAGAGCACTCGTCAACAACTCGGTATAAGGGAACTGTGGGACGGCATCTCAAACTCCTTACGTACAGCTGCAACCGAAACCATTGGTTTTCGGAAAGTGCAAAAGAACAGCTGGTACGACGAGGAGTGCCGTGTCGCAGCGGAGAGAAAACAGGCTGCCTACCTCGCAACGTTACGATCGACCACAACACGTGCGGGATGGGATAGATACCGAGAGTTGAAGAGGGAAGCAAGACGCATTTGTAGACAGAAAAAGAAAGAGGCCGAAATGCGTGAGTATGAAGAGCTTGATAAGCTGACCGACAGGGGTAATGCTCGAAAATTCTACGAAAAGATGCGGCGGCTTACAGAAGGTTTCAAGACCGGAGCATACTCTTGTAGAACCCCCAAAGGTGATCTAGTCACCGATGCCCAAAGCATACTTAAATTATGGAGGGAACACTTCTCCAGCCTGCTGAATGGCAGTGAACGTACAACGCCAGGAGAAGGCGAACCCGATTCCCCAATCGATGACGATGGAGCAGACGTTCCATTGCCCGACCATGAAGAAGTTCGAATAGCAATTGCCCGCCTGAAGAACAACAAAGCGGCAGGGGCCGACGGATTGCCGGCCGAGCTATTCAAACACGGCGGCGAAGAACTGGTAAGGAGCATGCATCAGCTTCTTTGTAAAATATGGTCGGACGAAAGTATGCCCAACGATTGGAATTTAAGTGTGCTATGCCCAATCCATAAAAAAGGAGACCCCACAATCTGCGCCAACTACCGTGGGATTAGCCTCCTCAACATCGCATATAAGGTTCTGTCGAGCGTATTGTGTGAAAGATTAAAGCCCACCGTCAACAAACTGATTGGGCCTTATCAGTGTGGCTTTAGACCTGGTAAATCAACCACCGACCAGATATTCACCATGCGCCAAATCTTGGAAAAGACCCGTGAAAGGAGAATCGACGCACACCACCTCTTCGTCGATTTCAAAGCTGCTTTCGACAGCACGAAAAGGAGCTGCCTCTATGCCGCGATGTCTGAATTTGGTATCCCCGCAAAACTAATACGGCTGTGTAAACTGACGCTAAGCAACACACAAAGCTCCGTCAGGATCGGGAAGGACCTCTCCGAGCCGTTCGATACCAAACGAGGTTTCAGACAAGGCGACTCCCTATCGTGCGACTTTTTCAACCTGCTTCTGGAGAAAATAGTTCGAGCTGCAGAACTCAACAGAGAAGGTACCATCTTCTATAAGAGTGTACAACTGCTGGCGTATGCCGATGATATTGATATCATCGGCCTCAACACCCGCGCCGTTAGTTCTGCTTTCTCCAGACTGGATAAGGAAGCAAAAGAAATGGGTCTGGCAGTGAACGAGGGCAAGACGAAATATCTCCTGTCATCAAACAAACAGTCGTCGCACTCGCGACTTGGCACTCACGTCACTGTTGACAGTCATAACTTTGAAGTTGTAGATAATTTCGTCTATCTTGGAACCAGCGTAAACACCACCAACAATGTCAGCCTGGAAATCCAACGCAGGATTACTCTTGCCAACAGGTGCTACTTTGGACTGAGTAGGCAATTGAAAAGTAAAGTCCTCTCTCGACGAACAAAAGCCAAACTCTATAAGTCGCTCATAATTCCCGTCCTGCTGTACGGTGCAGAGGCTTGGACGATGACAACAACCGATGAGTCGACCTTAAGAGTTTTCGAGAGAAAAGTTCTGCGAAAGATTTATGGTCCTTTGCGCGTTGGCCACGGCGAATATCGCATTCGATGGAACGATGAGCTGTACGAGATATACGACGACATTGACATAGTTCAGCGAATTAAAAGACAGCGGCTACGCTGGCTAGGTCATGTTGTCCGGATGGATGAAAACACTCCAGCTCTGAAAGTATTCGACGCAGTACCCGCCGCGGGAAGCAGAGGAAGAGGAAGACCTCCACTCCGTTGGAAGGACCAAGTGGAGAAGGACCTGGCTTCGCTCGGAATATCCAATTGGCGCCAAGTAGCGAAGAGAAGAAACGACTGGCGCGCTGTTGTTGACTCGGCTATAATCGCGTAAGCGGTGCCTACGCCAGTAAAGAAGAAGATATCTATCTCGAATAGTTTTAGGTGATACAAACTACCGCAAGATTATTATATTCTGTAGCAACATGTTCCAAGAGTATAAAAATCAGAAGCATGTACTTTTCCGTAGAAATTTTGGACAGTGGTACGAGCGCCTGGCGACTATTCCCCACATGACCAGTTTTGCCGAAGAAACAGGCGACCATTTGCTTCGAAGTGCTGCATCCACTAACAACTTTCGTTGGATTTGGCTCGTCTTGGAAGACCCACACGGTCGATTGCTGTTTTGTTTCGGGCTCATACGCATAGATCCATAATTCGTCACCTTTTGAAGCACCGCGATCGTATTTTTTCAGCATTTCTTTACACCAATCCATACGAGCATTTTTTTGAGCGATTGTCAAATTGTGCGGGATCCAACGAGAACAATGTATGCTGGTGGGAGAAATGCATAGGCATGCCTCTATCTGAAGGTATGTTACATGACGATCTTGCATTATCAGTTCACGTACGGCATCGATGTTTTCTGGCACGACGGCTGTTTTTGGACGACCTTCACGGAATTCGTCTTTGAGCGAGCGTCGGCCACGATTGAATTCGTTGTAGCAGTTTTTTACAGTACTATAGGATGGTGCTTCATAGCCATACAAAGATTTTAGTTCATCGATGCACTCTTGTCGTGATAATCCACGTCGAAAGTTGTGAAAAATGATCGCACGAAAATGTTCCCGAGTTAATTCCATTTTTTGGCCGAGATGAATTTTTTAATTCCCTGTAAATAAAACAATTCACGATTAAATGACAAAACGTCCTGAGTGATGTTATGCTAAAAAATGTCAAACTTTCCAGTGGATTGCACCTGGCAACACTTAGTGTTGCCTAGGCCAGAAATATGTATATATAGCAGCCCTCGTAGCGTTCACATTTGGGATCATATCTCAACTAATCTAATCGTCTAATTTGAACCCATGTAAGCACTTCCACATGCCGCTTGTACATAACAAAATAAAATTGCATTCTTCTGGGTAACTTAATACCATAACCAATCGCCTTCGTGTACTGCAGTTTAGTGCTGAAAATTAATGAAATCGGTTCACGAATTAATCCAACCGACACATATCTAATACATATATTGCATCCTTATTCCGGTGAACTTTGTGCCGTATATAAAATGAATTTATCATTTGATTTAATGGCTTTGGTGCCAGAAATTTATGAAATCGGCCCATATGTCTCCATAACACCAATATACCCAATATAACGATTGCCACCCTACTGGTGGCTTGTTATGAAGTTTTGCTAACAGTATACAGGTACATTGAAATTAGCTTATCACTATGCTCTACGGATAACACTCGCAATTACTTACATTAAGACACCTCACGAATCGCCCGAAGTATCCCTTGCTAACCGGACGGGCGAAAATTTTTGCCATATATTCTTTATGTGAACTGCGACGTGTGGAAAGAGTGAAACAGATATGTGTGCCAATAAGGATTGCAATGATAATTGTAGTATATTGTATTAATATTCGCCTCAATTACTTAACATTGTTAGTGCAATTATGGACACTGAGTAGACGGTGGTAGAAGTCGTTCGATGTAATTTTACTGTTTTGCCTGCCAATTTGTGTGAAATGACAGAGAATACCTTCATGCATACATGCTAATGTACTGTCACATCTGACTTGTTCCGCCAAACCGTGTCATACGCACATACATACATACATATATGTACATATATCTACATGCAATTCTGCCTACCTATTTGATTGTCATGATAGGGTAGTTATTTAAAATTGTTTCTTAATATGACATATCAATTTGGCAGCAGTCACAGTTGCGCTGACGATTGGCTGAAGAGTTATATAAAAGTATTAAACAACCATACAGGGTGACCGTAAACACAGCTAGCAATTTTATCTCGAATGTCGTTACTAAAGCAGCACTACAACCCCCAGTTTGGAATTAACCAACTATCTTCGATTAAATGTGTCATAGATGAAGAAAAGAAGGAAGAAGGATGTGAAAATTATCACTACAGAATTATATACCTATTCTAAACGATCAAGACAAACATAAATAAGTGATAGGTATGAATATAAGAATTTAGTCCTTGATGTCTGTCTGCCCGTACATCCGTCTGCCTGCATGTATTAAAATTTGAAGGGAGAAAGTGCCTCGCTCTATGGAAGGATTTTATTTTTCCATATAATAAATTTGGTCTACAAAAAACTTTGTTCTTTTAAAGCCCCATATAATGTAACGAGCGTTCAAATATTATACAACACTTTATAAAAGCTTGAGTTTGTAGCGTCTCGTTAACATACTATGCAGTCAAGGCAGTATTGCATATAACATTTGTGAACACCCTGTTTGCGTGATGCAAAAACGAATACACATGAGCCTGGTTAGAGATACGGCTTCACGATAACTAAATATCGCATGCAGCTCAGCCACATCAAAAACAATTTGCCTTGCAATTGTAGGTAATTTACCGCAGAACTATTTAATATTGAATTTGAGGCAATTGTTTGCGCACAATTTGAACACGACTCTGTTATTTAAACGATCACTGGGTCTTATATTTGCTTACACAGAGATTTACATAAATATCAGATAAATAAATGCTTAACGACCCATGTTACCCATATAGTTAAATATGTGTTCATATGTCTTTTATTTGCAACAACTACCTGTAATGAGATGTAATATTGGTTCTCTGAAGGAATCTACAACTGAAATTTTTCGAAGAAAATAAAATTTTGAAAGAAAAACGAATTTTGGCCCAGGTCAGCGCATTCACCCTTCTATGTCCACTTCCGAGAAGATTTCAACCGCATACATGAATTTAAGACATGCGATATGGCTCTACGGTCTTATAGCGTCTGTCAGTTCACTACTTGTTATTGTAGGCAGTGGAGCTTCATATCTTCTATATTTTCCTCGATACATTACAAAAGAATACCTTTCGAAAATTAAGTGAGCTGTGGACTAAGTTCGCAGTTTCATTGCTACATGATTTGATCTACCCTGATACATGGTATCGGTTTCATCAAAGTTATCTTTGCGATATATATTGTATTGGTGTTGAGATCAGAGAGAGAATACACCAATTGTATTCTTAAGGAAACTAACAGAATTTGTATCCACAGATTTATGCAGTACTAGTTCCAATACTGTTCCTATATAGAGCCTTATTTTCAAAGAAGATGTTTAATAGTCTCCTCCTCTTCTACCTCCTGACAGCTACTACAGTAGACGTTGTATATCGTTCCTAGTCTACTAGATTAAATCATTCCTTTTAAATTTTAAAAGTCGGCATGTGTGGCCCATGTTCTTTTCCTGCCACGTTTGACTGCAGTTGAGCAAGTCAAGTTGTAGAGTGGTGCCTGTTCTGGCTGGTTCATCTGCTTCAAAGTTCCCATGGATATTACTCTGTTCTGAAACCCATTGCAGGTTGATCGTGAAATAGGATGATACATCCACCAAGAGATCAAGGCATTCCTTCACTATCTTAGACGACATCCTTTGAGACTTTAGTTATCTCACAGCTGCCTGACTATTTGTATACGTATATGAAAATATTCCTTGTTGTTAGCACACTGCTTATCAACACAAGAATGCTTTCTCCAATTGTTTTTATTGATATCTTAAGAATACAGAAAAAAAAATGAACAAGAAAATATTAAAAATTAAAATAATTAGAGGGGGTGAGAAACAGGTGTAAACAAAAATGGCGCATCCTGGTGACATTGATCCTGACTCTCCTGGTGGTCTGAAAAAAAAATCCATTCAAAGAAATTCTTAATCAGTAAGGATGCTGTTATAGTCCGCGAACACGAAAAAAAAATTTTTTTGAAAAATGGCGACTGCCTGAAAATAAAAATAATTTTTTACGCTTTTTTTTGAAATTCCTGAATTTTTTAAAATATTAAAAACAAAAATTTTGACACGATGCTGGTAGGAACGATAAAGGATTATGTAAAGAAGGTTCACACAAAATTTCAAGTAAATCGGTTGCATAAAACTTGAGATAATGCCGGTACCGTGTAGAAAATAGTAGTTTCGAGAAAAAAGCGTTTAAAAAAGTGAGTCAAACCGAACCGAGCAAGGTACTGCGTTACTAAAGTAACTGTAGCTCTTAAAATAATTTTAATTTTTAAAAATCCCCTGGAGGATATGTTCTTAAGGGTCTAAACTTTAAATATATGAAAAAAATCAAATTTTTCAAAATTCTAGAGTAGAATACCCACTTAAAGGGAAAACAATATTGGGGAACGTATTTAAATTCAGGCTACAAGATTTCGAAAATCAGTACTATTGGGAAGAGAAGGGAACTTTTTAAGAATCATAGAATGCCTTTTGTTACTGGCGGCTAACAGGGAAGATCTGACTTCGCAGCTTTTTGTTTACAAAACAAGTCTGTTGGCAGTAGGTGTTGAGAAGTATAGTCTAAGTGCCAGTAGACGGCAGGCTGTATGTGTCTTACCAAAGAAGATATTTTGCTGAAAGACGCTCCATACATGACATTGGGAACCACTAAGCGCAGCGAAGGGAGCTATTGCGTCAGCAAGGTGTGATAACTCAATAAATGAAACCGCTGACGAAGTAGATTTTGCACGCCAAATTATATAAAAAAAAAACCTTTATCAAGGTTCTATTGTCATGACATTCCTATGTTACAGTATGAAAATAGGCGAAATGGGACTACAAACACTCCTTCTTTCCATATAACCCAACTGTATTCCTTCTAACATATTTTGAGTTAAGTCAGCACTTCCCAAACTTCCAAAAGGCTATTTCGAGATTCAACATTTTTCTTCAACAAAGTAAAGTCTCATCTTTCCTTTATTCAAAAATTCTGTATTGGAATTATATTCCGTGAAAGCATGAAATCCAATCAAGCCCTTTGTCAATGATTCTCCAAGCTGCCCTTCAATTTATGTGGTGTCAATAAACCTTTCCAGCACTAGTAATCATCCAAATATTAGGCGATTTTTAAAGCATTATTATTTTGATATCTGCGTCCTTTAACAATAATATTAGACGAATCTGAGATACTTTGATAATAAATAAAATTATATACGCTATTGATCAGCTTCATATCAGAAATATCTTTCATTATCTTTCATTGATATTAACCAAATATAACATAAATTTTTTGTCCAGGATATTCATTTGTAAGTTTTTTTTGCAAATATTACCAGTTGGTTTTGGCACATTGTTCTTGGAGTGTAAAATAGAACAATTAAGGAAGAGATTATTTACTGAATTTATACTTTCGCAACTTCACAAGATACAAGAAAAGAAGACAAAAAACGAGTCAAAACACTTAGTTTCATAACTAACTTTTACTTCCCGTCAAAAATTATATTAAAAATATTCTAAATGAAATATACACACATATGTGACATACATATGTAGGTAAACTCAACCGAAGAGGCTAAATTAAATTCATTATATTAGGTCTATAGAGCGCCGGATTAAATTCTGTCGAGGCGCCCTTGGTTTGGTATATGTTTTGAAGTTTAGGGTATTAAATATAACAAAATTGTTACAAATAAACTTTTGTTGATTTATTATAGGCAAATTTAGACACAATACTTTCAATATCGTTCCTTTGAGCAAGTCATGCTCTATATTCAACAAAGTGAGATGATTGAGACGTTCTTTGTTTTAATGTTGAAAAAGAACGTTCGCCACTGCAGTTAGTGATCATGAGAAATAAGTAAATTCGCAAAGCAATTTCTAAGTTTGGGACACACGATTCTAAAGAATTATTTAATAAGATTTTATAGTATTGCTGTTCCAGAGACTCCTGTTTCTTGCTGTCAATAACAGTAACCACATGCAGCTCTGCGAACTGCACTAATTTGCCGCCTAGGCTGTTCTCCAAGTCATCTTCGTAAGCACTGACCATACTAGAGGATTTTTCTAAAATCTCTTCTGTTGTAAGAGATTTTAGCTGTCGAAATACTTCAAAAATGCTAATAATTTTATGATTTGCTTTCATATGTTTAGTTAAAGCAGACAGTACGTTATCAATAATAAAAATAAACACCTCAAATTCGAAACGTTGTCCAGGTGTTTGATTTTCAACAAAGTCGTCGAGTGTACTAGAGCCGCCGAAATGGTCGTACTTTGTATTTCGCTTGATTCGTCGTGATGTCTGTTGCTGGTATTCTTCACAGTAGGTGAGATCTTTGACTCATGTCTCAATGTCTGAAAAAGTGGATCGCATTGCTTGGACGTAGACATATAATGATTCATAAAAGGCGTATCCCTTTATTAAGGTCTTGATCAGGCGACTACAGCGAAGCACTAGTCGCTTGCAAGCGTTCTAGGACTTCGTTCCACGTAAGTGTCATTATTCCCGTTTCTAACTTATTCATCGTTGAAAGTAGCCTGTAAGCTTTATTACGGAACACCGCTTTTTGATCCACATTATTGAAAATGTCTTCCAATACTTGCTTAATAGTGATAAAACCACATAAAAGTGTCTTCATAGCATCCACTCGGGCTGACCACCTAGTGTCCGATAACCGTTCCAAAATCGGAATTTTTTGAAGTAGAATCTTTAAGTGTATAGAGGTTTTCAATGAAATCGAAGAAAAGTAATGCAGCAGTGTGCAGCGCACTTAGCAACCAAATTTAATGAATGTACAAGACAGGGAATATATTGTACATACTTATTTATTTTCTTAATTCGGGCTTGTAAACCGATGTATTTCCCACTCATGTTGCTGGCATTATAATAGCTTTGTCCACGACAATCTTTGATATTAATGCAACTCTCACTCAAGAAATCTAGTGACTCTCCATGTCCAAGAACTTAACAAATCTTTCCACTGGTCCAGATGGCAGAACATGCCTTGAGCCTCTGAAACACCTTACTCTTAAGGCTGGACTGAACTAAAAATGTTTACCCTGTTAAGAGGTAAGCGTCCGCTTGGAAAAAGAAAAAACTAGATAGAACATTTTAATTACTGTGTTTTATGATATGTAGTAAAATAATGTTTCTTTTTTAATATGGAGGGTCATAAGAGTTTATTTGGGTGCCCAGCTAGCTGAGAATCACACCACTGTATTTAAGCTTTATGAGTCACTAATACTCCCGATAAATGTTACTAATTAAAAAGCATTATTTTAGCGGAGAGGAAATAAGAGTTAATTTATTTGTAATACAAATTCCGGTTGCAATAAATGGAAACTTATTAAACTAGGGAAACAAATGCGGGATCGATGTGGAACGAAGTGATGTCGTAATAATTCAAGATTACGACCGATCCAAAGTTATGCAGAAGCGTTTGAGCTCTGCCTCGAAAACAGGGTACAACTTATGCGCTTAAGCCCGCAGACGAATCGAAAGTATCAGCACGGGTGTCATGGATAATATGATACGAGACTCTTTGATTTGAGAGAGAGATGTTAAAACTCGCATTTTTTATAACATTTGCCAATGATGCCTCTGCTGAAAAATATTAGATTGGCTATTTAATAAATTATACAAAACACGAAATTAAACACTTTGAAAATGCATACATATATAAATGCTAAAATGCAAAATCATTAATTAATTTACATAAACATTTATTTTGCCAAAATACGTTCGCATAGTTAATTGAAATTTCATTTCACACTAATTTCGTCAAGTAATTATAGCCATTTACTTTTCTGAAATCAGCTGATCGAAATTTCCTGATCTCCTTCGCTGTCAAATAATCAGGGAACGCGTTTGAGAGGAAAATGAGAGCCAATGCGAGAGTCGCGCATCATACTATCCATGCTTGTATGTGCAACGAAGTGAGTCTGCTTTCCCGTTGCCCACCTTTTTGTTGAGTGGCTTGATGTACAGATGTGTTGAGTTGTGCTGTAGTGTCATCAGCTGTGGTGAATTGTGCTGTTGTATTAGGTGCGCCAGTTTCACCGGGTAGAGGGGGAGAATGCTTCACTCATTTAAACCACAAGAATATCGTTAAACAATCATTTTCAATAAAAATATTGTGAAAATTTAATAATTATACTTATTTTCTTTCGACGGCCATGGAGCATACAAAATCTAGAGACATTCGATAATAACTTTCTTTTTATTTTATTTTATGGAAATATTTATTAATAAAATTCACAATAGCGGTATTCGGCAGAAATTTAACTTTATTTTGATATTAAAATTAATGGGTATTAATAAAAAAATAATAATCTAGATGCTTGAAGGGTAGAAATGTACCTAGTATAGATAATAGTCTAAATATATCGATTATAATATTCATAATTAAATGCCTTCTTATTTTTCCGATTTACGTTACGAAATCGAGTTTTAGATTTTCAGGTGGAAATGAAGCATAGCCTAAGCGTCTCGCGTTTAAAGCATGCAAGGATATTTTACGCTCCATCTAAATTGATATTTTTTTAATTAAGGTCAGTTGAAGCGCGGGGCCCATAGCATTTGCTACTCTTGCTACGTTGCTAATCTGGCACTGGGTCTATGAGGTTTAGACCAAGGCCTACACCAACTCCCTTCATATTCAACGCTTACGATGTATTTTTATAGAACTTTTCCAATGACCAAAGTTATCGAAGGTCGTAAATCATTACAAAGAGTATATTGGAGCAGAAAAAGGAAACATATTTTTCAAGAATTTTATATATACAGGTACATATGTATAAGAATTGTTAGAATATCGAAATTCCTTATATGTAGTACATATATGGTATGTGAGCCGAGATAATTCATTGACCAATTTCACACATTTTCGGCATTAAGGGATTTGTTTGTTGTTTCAAAACGTCAAGCAGGAGTAGGTCACGTTAGGTACCATCGCTGGCCTTAGTGGTTCCAGACTTCAAGTAAGATATGTAGGTAGGAAAAATTTTTCTGCAAAATATCATATTGGTAAAATACATACATTTGTACATATGTACAGTCTGCGGTCTGCGTGATAAATAGATGGCAAATTTTTACAAAAATGGTTTTTGTTAGGACCTATTTCAGGAATAAATGAATATCTGTGCCACTGTACGTTGTAGCCGTAAAAATAATGGTTACTTTGGTTCACCCCAAAAACTTAATCTATTTCACTAATATCGAGTATAAAATATTTTTAGTTTCTACAAAAAATAAATATATGTATATTCATCGTTATTTTATTATAGCGATGAATCGTTTCGACGATATTGCTTAATTCTTTCCATAGCATCCATAAATATATGGATATCGTTTTATAAAATCCTTTTGCATTCTTGCTTCTCTTCAGTTGAAAAGTAAATATAGCTTAATGAATAATTGACTTTGCCTTAAACAATAAAAAATACTCGTTGGCAGCATTAATCAGCACTAGTAATTTTAATATTTCTTATCTCTTTTCTAACATGATGCATAACTCGAACAGAAAACCAGACCTCCCTCGCCCTCTGGAATTTATCTCAACGTACAGCGCTTATAATCCACTTCAGTGTTTCGATATCTCAAAACTGAGGGACTAGTTAGGGTATGGCGAAATCAACTCACCTCTTCACACTAATCTCTTGTACATACATATGTACATTTTATAGGGTATCCGGTATATTCTTACCGGGGTTATAAACTTCCTGGCAAACTTAATATACCATGTGCAGGGTACGTTAATGATCAATTCGAAATATAATGAATTCATCTTTCTTCTTCTTTACTGGTGTAGACACCGCTTTCGCGGTTATAGCCGAGTTAACAACAGCGCGTCAGTCGTTTCTTCTTTTGGCAATGTGGGGCCAATTAGAGATTCCTAACGAAGCTTCTTCTTCACCTTCTCCACCTGTGCTTTCCAACGGTAGAGCGGTCTTCCTCTTTACCTACTTCCGACGGGTACTCCGTCGAATACTTTCAAAGCTGGAGTGATTTCGTCCATTCCGATGACTTGACTTAACCAGCGTAGCCGCTGTCTTTTAATTCGCTAAACTATGCAAATGTCGTCGAATATCTCATACAGCTCATCGTTCCATCGTTAGCAAAGAACCAGAAATCTTCCGCAGAACCTTTCTCTCGAAAACTCGTAACGCCGATTGTAGTACTAGATTTCAGCATAGGAAAATTCACCAAGCTACCTGGCTATATCCGGATCGAAAAGCCATCAATACGAAATAGAATGATTTGGGCTCTTACAATTTTTTGAATAACCAGAAAACCATTTATATTCGAAGCGAGTATTTGAATGGAAACTTCTACATGTTCAATATATGTATATTGACCGTGATCAGAGATCACGATATTAATTGAAAGTGTACTATACAATATTGATGAATTGCAGATCCAAAATATTTAAATATCGAATAAAGTCGACATACAACTGTCCGGATACTGTTTCTCGGAATAAGTTGGAAACATCAACGCCTAGACAAATTGGCACAAAAACAACAATAACGCAAATGCCAGGTGACACTGGCTAAATGAGCCTCAGTCTCTTGCCCCACACAACACATAACCAACACAGAACATCTAACCACAACAATAATCCCGCATTCAGAACACTCTACACTCACCGCATCAAAATATATGTACGTCATTAGCACACTTCATTCACCACACTCATCTCTACACCGCCTACAATCCACATCACACATAACTATGTACATTACCACTGCGTTTTCACCACCACCAAAAAAGGAACAAAAGGAGCGGAGAAACAAGTTCGCCACTACCACTTCTTTTTGCGATCCGCTTACGACCAGCCGTGCGATTAACCCCGAGCGACTACATATTGTGCGAACATTCAGTTTTTTATAATTCAAGTGAAATCTATACATTGTACACAAATTTCAACAAAATACATTCTTTTGTAAATTTCTTACGGAATTGTGTTGCCTTTTTTATATATAAGTTTCCGAACGGTGAGTGCGAGAAAATTACTAAATAAAAACAGACACTGTATATCGCTCATTTGCTGCAAGACCGGCATAAGTCAAAAAAATCGATTTGCCAGAAAACGCGTTAAAAGTTTTCAGCTGACTCCAACCTTACACGGAAAACAGGAAATATATTATCTTCTCAAGCGGAGCATATAAGAGATATTCATATGAATTTTCCACTCAACATGAAGTATGATATAACGAACAATTCTGCAGCATTAACTCAAAAATCACGTTTTTTGATTTATGCCGGTCTTGCAGCAAATGAGCGATATGTATAATTGAGGATGATGGGAATTAACCATGTCCACCTCTTTAAAGGCATAGTTTATAATTACGAATAGTAATAACTTGACAACAGAGCCAGAAACATAAAACCTGATTTGTTGAGTATTTATTACTTCTTCATATACATCATTTTAAAATTTGGATATTTCAACCCACTTTAAAATATATATGTATGTATTTATATCTCGAAAACTGCTCGACTAAGTTTAATCAAATTTAGTTCGACACATTCTTATGATACGGTTTGAAAAATTGTTCAAATACAAGCACACGTCTTCTTTTGGAATATGAGAAATTTCGAATGTTGTTAGCTTTTTACAGCTTGCAACAGAGTATCAATAAAAATGATAATTCATCTAACGGTTTTTTGTATCACCTAAATGATCGGGATAGGTATAGAGTTTTACTCACATACATACGGAGAACGTTTATCATAGAGAGGGTTCACGTTTCAAATATCGTAACTTTTCGAAGGAGTACTCGGCAGAGATGAGGGAGTCTCACCACGGACAAATTATAAGCGTGTTTCCCAACGAAAATAGCAGAATTGAGCATTTTCAGTATTAAATGAGAAAAATAATACTAGTTCCAATATAAACAAATTTACGCCTACATATTCCTTTATTTCCTATGCGCAACCCACTCGGCATAAATTTACATATGATCCGTATATGTATATTTGGTATCAAAGCATATACTTAGTACATAAGTATGTACATATGTATGTTAAAATTTACCTATGTATTTTATGATGATTCCATAAAATCGTTAAAAATATATAATAGAGTAAGGTATGTATTATTACCCAAATAATAAATATACTAGGTTTATGGTGATTAGTTTTAAATTCACACATTTACATTAAAAGTTCTTAAAAGATCAAGCGGTCGCACCAGAGAACGTACTTATATACCGATCTATAAATTATATGCAGCATCGTTTGCGCATAGTAAATAAGCGAATCTGTAAGGGTACATTGCTTTACATTGAAATTAGCATTATTATTCTCATTTAACACAGAAAATGCTCAATTCTGCTATTTTCGTGGTGAAACACGCTCATAATTTGCCTGTGGTGAGACTCGCTCATCTCTGCCGAGTACCCCTTCGAAAAGTTACGATATTTGAAACGTGAACCTTCTCTAGAGAGCGTTTATCATAGAAAAAGTGCACGGCGCGGAGATCGTAAAAATATTTTTGGCTAACTCGGTCGAGATGGAGGAGTTTCACCACTGCCAGTTCGGCAGGAGAAATTTTAACATTTTCGCTTGAACAGAGCTGAGCGTAGAATAAAAATTATGCTCAAAACTATACATATATAACTGTTACAACATATGTATGTTCGCTCTTTTGCTTATATTCTTATACGTTTATATGCAAACATTTGTAGTCGTATGAATTCTTTTAGTGCATATTAATGAATACATGTGCAATTGAATACATTTGAATTAGATTACTTTTCCAAAGCAATATTCTTAGTTAATGTGGAAATAAAGCCTATTTTCATTCAAAACTTATATTCACATGTATCATGATCGTATGTGTTTATGTTCGCTTTCGCGAATTCAAATCACATTATCACTTACCAATAATAACATGTGCGCGCTGCTCACATCTACATACATAAATATGTGCATATGACATTGGCACAAATAACGCATACACAACATACATACTTCTATGCGTTCACATGTAGATATGTTGCCCGCAAAAACTACAAACATTGCTTTACAAAAACAACAATCGTTTAAAGTAGCATCAGCATCGTAACAAGCCAATAGGCATGGCAGCCAAATAGTCGATGCCCAAACACCTAACAACAATATATTCATTCATGAACGCAAGCGCACTTTCAAAAGCAAATGGTGTCATCTCCCCGAGCATGTCTTTGCTTACAAGCGTCTTTTCGCGACGATGGCAAAAGCTAAAAATCATAAATTTAACAATTTCTGATATTTCTATGAGAAGGAAAAAGTGACAACCCCGCAAATGTAAGTACAGTAGACGCTCGGAAATTAGAACCACTTTGTTTTTGGGGTAGTTCTAATTTCCGAAATGTTCTAATTTCTGAACGGTTTTTTTTTTTTAACGTCAATAATAAAACTAAGAGTTAAGCCACTTCCAAAAACTATATAAAAACATTTTTTTTTATTTATTTTCCTATTTTATTTAAAAACATAACAATTCAGTCCAGTACATAACAATTATTAAAAATAAAAAACAACTTAAAATTTCAGAAATTAATTAAAAATTCAAGATAAGGGCTCAGTTCAAAATTAATTTTTGTTTGACATATAATCAGTAATATTTGTTTGTTTTTTTGGTTTCTTTAAATCCGATATAACAATATCGTTACGGAGGGCCAAAAGCTTGGCCATGTGCTTACTGGAAGACAGTTCACTCTTGTTGCACCATTTTATTAAATTGTTAACGCTTTCAATAGCTATAACATTTGAAACAACTGGTGTGTCATCAACAACGTCGTCTTCACTGCTATCAGAAAACTCATCATCGCTACTTAAGTCATCACCAGTTCCGTCTTCAAACTCATCTTTATTCCATTTATCGATGTCAGCAATACACATGAAACTGTTTGGATCAATTTCTGCTAAAATAGTTTGATTTACTTGGAGAGCTTCATTGAAGTCCTCATTTTTGTTAAGCAACTATGCTAGTGGCACGTCATCATCGCTGTCGTATTGGTCAGAGTCCCAATTTAACAACTTTGACCAAGAATTCCTCAACACAGTTGGCGTTATCTCATCCCAAACTTGTTTCAGAAATATTATTGCCTTTCGGATGGAATGGGATTTCAACAGACTATTCAGTGCACCACCTTCAGCTATTATTTCAGCAAGTAACTTACTTCTGTAAAAAAGTTTTGTTAACTTTATGGGATTTTGATCCATTGGTTGCGCAGCTGCTGTCACATTTGGCGGCAAGAAATATGCAACTATGTTGCCATCTTTGCTTTGAAGATGCTCAATCGGTGCATGCGCGGAGCAGTTATCAATAAGCAAAAGAGCCTTCGAAGGCAAGTTATTTTTTTGAGAAAACTGGATGACCTGTAAACAAAAAAATATTTTAAAATTAAAGAAATTAAAAGCAAAAATTCCTCTTACTTCATTAATAAATATCTTGTGAAACCAATCGTGAAAGATCCGAGACGTCATCCAAGCATTTTTGGAAAAGTTGTAATGAAGTGGATTTTTAAAACCTTTGAAGCTCCTGGGATTTTTTGCTTTTCCAATAACTAAGGGCACTAATTTGTGAGAGCCATCAGCATTTAAACCAAGTAAAATTGAAATTCGTTCTTTTTGAATTTTGTATCCAGGCGCACTTTTTTCAAAAGCAGAGACATATGTTTTATCTGGTAGGCAACGATAAAATAATCTGGTTTCGTCCACATTATATAATTGCGACTCTGTTAATCCCATCTCAGCGACTTTTGCACGGATTCTGTGAATAAATGGAGTGATCGAGGCAATATCACTAGAAAGAATCTCGCCACCAATTTTAAAAAAACGAATGCCGTGTCGATTTTTAAATTTAGTAAACCATCCATCGCTTGCTCGGAATGCATTTTTATTTTTATCGGGGTATTCTTCACCAAAAATTTGTTTAGCTTTTTCCTTTAATATTGTTGCTGTCAATGTACACTTCCTTTCGCGTTGTTTTAAAAACCACTTATAAAGACGACTTTCCATTTTCGGATATTCGGCACTATGCATAGTTTTATTTGATGCTTCCTGATAAGTGTTGGAAACAGCATTTAATATAGATGACCTATTTGACTTGATATAGCTGATGGCAGATTTGCTCACATTGAAATCTAGCGCTAGACGATTCCCTTGAACTCCTTTGTCCAGCTTTTCCAATATTTTTACTTTTGTTTCCAAAGATAAAGTGTTTTTTTTACGTTTATTTGACATTTTTAGTAAGTTATTTTTAGTTTTCGGTAGAGTTTTGCGTATCAAATTTCACATACGAATGACAAAAACACCAAAAATATGGCAAAACAAAAACTAAAATATAACTTGAGGATTCCCCTTTCTATTTTACATTTGTTCAGTAAAATAAAAACCAAGAATGGTAATTCCCTTGTGTTAAAAATAAAAAAACTCTCAGAAATTAGAACCTAGATTCTAATTTCAGAGCGGTCAATGCAACAAAAAATGGAAATTCCCTTGTGTTTAAAATAAAAAAAAAAAAAAAAAAAAAAAAAAAAAAAAACTTGAAGTTCTAATTTCAGAGCGTCCAATGCATTAAAAACTCTGGTTCTTATTTCTGGATGTTCTAATTTCTGAGAGTTCTAATTTGTGAGCGTCTACTGTATTCTAATACATTAGAATAAAATTGACAACATAGTTTATTTGTCGAGAAATGTATCAAAGAAAACATTCAACATTCCTCTGATTTATGTCTACAGTGATTCCCGGTTAAGTAGTACTCCGCTTAAATGAAAATCATTCCTCTTAACTGCCTATATCTTGCTGCATCTCACGGTTTGTTTTTTGAAATTCATATAAATTAAGTATCCGCACTCGCCTATGGGCTATATTATAATTTTATTTTTAACAAGCCACAAAAATCTGTATCTTTGAATGTGGCACATAACAGGGATTGAATGTATTTGTCAAGGAATATAAAAAATATTTTTACGCAGCTTGCAAAAATCTGCGTCGATATGTATGCAAGCTCACACACAAACATACATATTTACGCTGGTTTGTGGGCGAAGCTGTACAGCGGCAAGGGAAGCGATGACAATCGGCGGCCGTTCGTTTATTTTTTCCGCACAGCTCAGATTTTCTACCAACAAACGCTTTGTCGCCACATTGACTCTTTGACAAAAAGTGAGCTTCGCCATTGGTTGTCCGTGTCAACGGAGATTTCGCATGAAGTATTGAGTGTACATATTTACATACATATGTATGTTGCATGTAGACAAATTTACAAACATTATGCGTATGGTCTGTCATATTTGATTGCATGCACACATAATTATATGTATGTATGTACATATATGAGTGCATGTGCGACCGCTAGACCTTTTAAGATGATATCAAAACTTTTAAAGTAAATGTGTAAATTTAAAACTAATCACCATAAACCTATATTAACTATTTGGGTAATAATATAAACTTTACTCTATTATATACATATTTTTAATGATTTCATGGAATCATCAAGAAATACATATGTATGTAGGTAAATTTTAATATACATACATACATACTTATACACTAAGTAATTATGTACATATATATCGCTCATTTGCTGCAAGACCGGCATAAGTCAAAAAAATCGATTTGCCAGAAAACGCGTTAAAAGTTTTCAACTGACTATAACCTTACACGGAAAACAGGAAATATGTATATTCTCTTCTCAAGCGGAGCATATAAGAGGTATTCATATGAATTTTTCACTCAACATGAAGTATGATATAACGAACAATTCTGCAGCATTAACTCAAAAATCACGTTTTTTGATTTATGCCGGTCTTGCAGCAAATGAACGATATATGTATGCTTTGATACCAAATATACATATGTATACCGATCATCTACATATAAATTATATGCCGAGTCGGTTGCGCGTAGAAAATAAACGAATCTGTAGGCGTACATTTCTTTACATTGAAATTAGCATTATGTTTCTCTTTTAACACCGAAAATGCTTAATTCTGCTATTTTCGTGGTGAAACAGGCTTATAATTTGTCTGTGGGGAGACTCCCTCATCTCTGCCGAGTATCGAAAAGTTACGATATTTGAAACGTGAACCTTCTCTGTGATAAACGTTCTCTGCTGTAAGAGTATTTCACATTTGGGCGCCTAAAAGTATGCAGAATGTTTTACATGGAAACATATTTGCATTAATGCTACCAGGAAATAAACCTAACTAGAAATTTAACTTAAAAAAACGTACTAGGTAACTAATTTGCTCATATAAACGTTAACGGATAAACTGTGTGATATTTCAAAACATCATTACATATATACATATATGGTTTTATATTAATATTTAAATGTACTGAAATTTTATTGCATATTAAAATTGTGGAATTTTATTCATTATTAAAAGCTCTTTAACATGCTGTGATGGAAATATTACCGAAGCGTCATAAATAAGTTTAACAAAGAAAATAGTTAGTTTATTAAACACCTATTTAGATTAAATTGAAATTTGACACCCGAATTCTTGCACATTTTGCGGAAGCTAGCCATTGTCCGAAGACTCGAAATCGTTGTTGCAGAACGTATCCATAACCGAGACATGATCACAGCGAAACTATTAATACAAGTAGCTTTTATGTTTCGTGATCTTTAGATTTACCCAGATATCAGTTACTTAACACATATACTTTTGAAATCTCTTACTTTCTAAACATTTTCTTCGTAATTCCCTAATAAAATCTAACAACTCCATAATAACTGAAGTACTTAGTATCGATACCATCTAAATTGCAGGTATACTAAGGAAAAGTTGTAGTTTTATAAAGACTCTTCAAATATCAAATTTTGGGGAAAGAGAGAAATGTTTTTATTTATCTGATTTGTGCATTAAATTGTCTGACCCATGACAGGTTCTTGACAAAGTCTGATCACATGAAAATTTGCGATATGAACGAATCATTTTATTTTTTCCTCCCTTACCAATAATCAGTATGTCTTATTCATCGGATAAAGGTTTAAAAGTCAAGTCCACCTATTAACAGAAACACAGAAATATTTCCTCGAACAAAAATGGATATATTCTTTAGGATGTTCTTTAGGCCACCATTTAGTTCAACTATTCTGGAAAGTGCATCAACAGGGCTTTACACATATCCCTTAAGCTTGTTAATCAGAAATTATCTCTTCTCGCCCATATTAATTTTTCACCATTTAATGTAAGATTGGCCCGATACTCCCCCCATGCACCATTACGCTTGTCTTTGTGCGAGTATTGTGATTGCGAAGTACGCGCTGGTCGAGGTGTTCAAATTCAACGACAAGCCGTATTGGAGCTACTCAATTTAAAAGCTAATTATTGAACAGGTATGTCACAAAGCAATTCTTTTGCCTAGCATTCTTAATCATCGTATTACATAAAATTCGAAATTGAATATCTTATTGATTACAATTCACTATTTCAAATTACATACATAATATTACATATGTCCAACATTTTCAGGTACTGGGCTCATATATGAACCAGTTTTAACCAATATTAAAATTTTTTCACTCTTGTTCTATTTTATTTCGGATTTTATTCACCCCACTGTAAATTTTCGAAAATGTTGTTACGTTATTTTGCATTTTAGGTGACGATATATAAGAACAAAAGCTGTACTCACCAAAACAAAGTACATCTAGTATTACTATCTTTATAGGTTAGGTTAGGTTCCTTAGGATATTCCTTAAACCCACAAAGTTACAAAATCCTCTGCCTGTGATTTGGCAGAGCAATTTCAATATATACAAATAACCGCAATAGTTCTAGTATTTAATTGTATACGTTGTACAATTAAAGGCAGGAAACCAACACGGAAGTACACCTTAACTTATCAGAATTGCGGTAGTCCACATAATAAACCTCCGCAAGCAAATGAAACCACTTTTTTCCTACGGAGTTGCAGAAGCTATACTAAGTAACCCAAATTCGAATATAAACCAAAAACAAACAAGAGAACTTCTATTTTTTATCTCTTTCATGTGATTATTTTAAACTCACAAATTTATGTATGTATAGTTGACAGAAGATCTAATATACAAAAGTATATTTTTTTGACTTTAATGGATGTTTGATGGATGTTCTTCATTTTGATATCATTGGAACATTCTATAATCCTTACAAATTATCATATAATGCCCTCTATTCTCTTTTTCTCAATCATTGTAACATATACTAAGTTTATATAATAATTATATAAAACGTATTTAGAATTAAATAAAGAGTTATGAAATCATTATAAATAATCTCAAAATAAATATTAAATTAATATAACAAAAATTTCCAAAAAATAAATATATTTTATATTATTCGCCCAAGAAATGTATTTGAGAATTTTAATAGATTTTATATTTCTTGCTTTTAATTATCCTCATAATCATCTATTTAATACGCGTCGTCGTTGTCCAAACAACAGTCCAAGTTCTTTCAAATATTTTATCCCGTCTAAAACGTATATTCAGGAAATTTGTATATATGTATAATCACGATTGAATTTAGGATTTTAAACATGGCAATGGCAAGCATTTTGGGCGAGTGTACGTACATATGTATGCATTTGAATGCACAGAGTTATTATTTTGCCCTCATTATCCCAGGTATTTAGATATGTACTTCGATATGCACAACAAAATTTTACATTATTGAATTGAACTAAGAAAACCGTTCTGATGGTTGTTAGTAATGATAGTTAAAAAAAATTGTCAGAAATCCGGAAATATAATGTACGAAAAATACACTTAGGAAACGCTTTCATTTCACTGCTTTGCTGGTTAATGACTTCGTGGCTTTGCAATAACATGAGTACTACCGATTTTGCGTCCTGTCGTGAGTTTACGATTTTTATTCGATGTTTCCGGTATTGTTGACACCTCTCTTTTACAAATCAGTTTCGCCATACAGTGCGGTACTAAAGGACATGTAGTCAAGAGCGCCGGGTACTCCATTTGGTCCTTTGTATGGTGGCATTCTCTGGATGCAGTATTCCGCTTGATCTGGAGGGAGTTCACGTCGAAGTTCATCTGGTAATATGTATGGCTGAAACATGAATTTTTTTTTTTAGTAATTATTAATTTATAATTGTTAATATGTGTATATCGTACCTTGTCGGCTGCGAGGATTCTGAATGAGTCAATAACTTGTTCAGCGGTATCGGTATCGGTGCTTTCGCGTGTCATGAAATCAAGGAAGGCATCAAAATGCACATAACCAGTGGAGTTGGGATCGACAACAGCTAAAATTCTTTGGAAGTCCATTTCACCTTGTCTGTCTTTTCCTATAGAGTAACCCAAGGAGACAAGACATGATTTAAACTCTTCAGGGGTAAGTCTGCCTGTACGATTCTTGTCAAAGTGATTGAAACTGGAGCGGAACTCATTTAATTGCTCTTGGCTGATTCCCTTAGAATCACGTGTAAGAATTTGGTTTTCCACCTCATTGATATTACGATTGATAGAAGTCAATAATTGCTCCCAGCCAACTCGCAATGTTTCCATTGTGTAATTAGTGTAACGATTTTCGAATATCATCGATTCTTGTACAGCCTGGTGGATCTTTTCTAATTCTTCAATGTTAGGTTTGTAAGCATACACAGCCTGTTCATACTCCTTAAGGCGATGTAATTGGTCTTCAAGAGAACCTTGCAAGCCCATTCCGATAGCAGTAACAGCATCCATCTGTCGTTCAATCCATGGTCCAACAATATTGGCCTTTTCGGCAAACTGTCTTCGTAGCATTTCATTGTTTTGTTGCTTACGCAACTCGTTCGCAAGAGTTTGATCACGTTGAGGTACCAACTGACGAACGTCACTCCATTTTCTGGTCATGTCATTGGCAGTAAGTGTTGTGTAGGGATTCTCCAGTCCTCCAGGAATTTGATGTTGCTTAACAATAGACTCTACTTCACGTACCAAATTCACAATCAAGTTGAACTCCTTGTCAGCTTCTCCCAATGTGGCTTTGAATTGATCGTGCGCCTGTATGAGACCTTGAATTTCCTCCATTGTATGTACAATGAACATATCAACCAAATCTTCACGGGTGCCATCCAACCAGTTATTGAATGGAGCGGCCCTCTTAGCGAACTCCAAATGCAGGATATCAATTTTCTCCAAAATGCGTTCAGCCTCATCCAAAGCCGTACGACGACGCTGAGTGAGCGCACCCAAGCGATCCCATTGATCACAGATACGCTGGCAACGAGCATTAACAGAAACACAGTCATGATATTCCAGAGTGCTAAAAAACAAAAGGATATAACATTAATAACGAATACAAAAACTATATTATCAGTAAATTTTTGCAATTTGCGTTAATATTTTGATTTTTTTTTTAAATTAATAAATTGCTTAAAAAGTTCTTATGATTTTGTAATCTATAGAATGACCCTTTCATTTTTCTTACGGCCACAAATCACTCCCACGACAGTTTCTACGTAACCAAAACGGACTAAGTCACGACTTTAAGCTTTTACTAAATACGTCTAGTTTTCGAAGGAAATTGCAAGCCCCTCATTGTATTCTTTCATAAACAGTCAGCAAACTAAGTCCGAGTTTACAACATTCGAACATTTTATAATCTCGCAAATTTATTATACGAGTATTTATTAGGGAAATGGAGTTTAGTGTAAGGTCTAGACCAATTACGTAGAACTAGTGTCAGTTACACAATTTATGTGAAGTAGCTTAGGACCAGGGGCCGGGCATAGGCTTTTTATGTTAAAGTTAAAACAAGTCATATTTAAAATAATTTTATTTCAAATCATAATCATGTTCAATAGTCTTCTAAGAACCAGGAGGATATTTTTTATTTAAAAAATGTAAAATCACACAGCTTTTACCAGGGTACAGTAATTTTTCTTTACATATATACAGCTGCGAGCAGTGAAATAGTAGTGGGTGTTAGAGCTTTACATATCTGTGAGTTATGTAAAATGCCAAACAATTTTAACATCCATTGAAATGCAAAAGTGGATCATATTTTCCAGGCTATGTTTATTACTAAAAATATTCAGATTTGAATATGTACAAGATATGTTTATTTACAAAGATGTGTTTATGTATGAAAATTTTGGGGAGCAGTAAAATAGTAGTAAAGTACTAAAAACTTTTTTAAAAAAATACTGAAGTATTTTTGCAAGTTTCGTCTATAGGAGATCTTAGTACTTGGTATAATGGCCATGATTTTTGATAACAGCAATACATCGCTTCTTCAGAGAATCTACGAGACTGTGGCATCTTTTCAGTGGTATGCTCTGCCATGATTGCTGCATTACGGTCCACAACTCGTTGTTGTTTTTGTGTTTATCCTTCCACACGGCTTTCTTGACATCTGCCCAACGGTTTTCAATAGGATTGAGGCCAAGGGATTGAGCTGGCCTATCCATGACCTCAACTCCATTGGCCCGAAACCACTATTTTGCCACCCTACTGGTGTGCTTCGGGTCACTATCCTGCTGAAATATCCTTTTCAGCGGCATGTCCTCTTCAGCAAATGGTATCATAATATGCTGCATTATATCCACGTATGTGTATCGGTCCATTATGCCAGTAATCTTGAGAATTGGGACTACACAAAAAAATTGGGCCTGTAAGAAAAGCAGCCCAAACCATGATATTCAAACCGCCATGCTTCAAAGTTTTTGTGCTGAATCTGGGGTCGTACTCTGTATTATGGGACCCTTTACCGCCGTATAGAACAACTTTCGACACGTCTATCCACAAAATGTTTCGCCATTTCTCAATCGGCAAATTCAGGTGTCCTTTGGCGAATTTCAGACGTCTTGCTACATGGTTTTTTTTTATAACGGTCCTTTTCGAGGACTGCGGACATATAAAATATGTTAATGTAGAAGTCTTCTCACTGTATGAACACCGCAGGCTAGGTTAAGTTCATTCCGAATCTCCATAGCTAACATTCTAGGTCCAGTCTTGGCGCATCTTACAACTATTCGTGTAAAATTCTCAGAAAGAATCCATCTTGTGCCCCTTTTTTCGTCTTTTTTTTATAACTAATTGCATTGCAAATCGTTGTGGCTTAACACCCTACAAGTCTTTCTTCTCCCTTGTAGGATTGACCGTTGTTTATGACAGATTGAATCCATTCTAGTTTTTCTTCACTACAGTGCTTCCCGCGGCCCAATAAAAGGGACAAAGTCATATTTTTTTTGCTTTTTGCATTGAATAATAAATAAAAGATCAGGAAACTTACTTTTTGTTTGATAAAATTAAATTTTTTTTAGTAAAAATTATCCGTTTGCAATCAGCTCACCGTTCACTACTATTCTACTGCTCGCTCATAAAAACAGATATCCCAATAAAACTGGCTCTAAAAAAGTAACGGTAAGTATTTCACACTTATTGTTGTGAATAACAGGACCGTTATACTTCAGAGAATATAACTAAAATAATGATCGACGGCAATATCATAAAAGAAACAAAATTTAAAGCAAAACTCTCTTGGCCAATAGGCACTACTATTTCAATGCTCGCAACTGTATATAAGGTACATAAATATAGGGATTATACGATTGCTTTTAATCAACAAGGAGGTTCATGTGAAACCGGCAAGGCATTTATGATATCACAGTAGAAAATCGTTTT
The DNA here is from genome assembly GCA_037783105.1 of Bactrocera zonata. NCBI lineage: Eukaryota > Metazoa > Arthropoda > Insecta > Diptera > Tephritidae > Bactrocera > Bactrocera zonata. The sequence goes on from JBAWJQ010001699.1 coordinate 1,158,704, forward strand.
GGCAGATGCATCGCCAGGAATTGCGGCTGCTTTGTTACATGACGAACGATGTCCAGGCATTCATAACAAATTAAAAAGAACATAAAAAATAAAAGTAAATAACAGAATAGCTAAATTGTTGTGAAAAAGAGCAACCATTTGAGATGCTTTCATACATTTCCGGCAATGAACTGTAATGTATCCAATATTAAACCTTCACTAAAATACCCTTCACAAATAAAAAAGTTTTCCATAAAAGGACTGGATTTTAATTGTTAAGTTTATAAGCAGCTGGTGGTTCGAGGTAAAAATTTCCTTGGAAATTGTGGGGTTACCTTGAACAATGATCAATGCGAAATTTAAAGAAAACTTTTCATTGTTAAATCCTTTGTATTGTGGAAGCGTTTGGGTCAATCTGTTATAGCACATGCTATATAGTACAACTTTAAACACGACTTTCTTGAAACTGTATTTTTCAGACCGGGCGATGATTTTCTTTATATAAACAATTTACTACTCAGCATTTCGATAAAAAAAAAATTGGCGATTTTTACAATTCCCTATTTTTCGAAAAATTGATGTGAATTTACCTACTTTTATAGCATGATTTATATTAAGTAAGTCACGTTTTAATTTTTGTTTCAAAATACCTTAACCTCACTGTTAATGTAAAAAAAAAATTGGTCCTGTTTAGAAAGGTGTTTCCGAAATTGATCTCAGTACACATGTTTAGTAATCCAAAAATAAAAAGAAATTTGATTGCTTCTTCCTTACTCTCGAAGTAATTTGCATTTTTAGGTCTATAGGCTGACCTAAACCAATTATTAGTAAGACTAAAAGTACTAAAATACGTAATAATTCTAGGTTCTACTCACTTCAACTCTTGAGCAATTGCTGCAATTTGTTCTACCCGATCTTGGTGAGCGGCTAAGTCGGATTCAAAAGCCTCATGCTTCTTTTTGAGTGCCTTTAACTCATTCAATTTACATTGACGGAAGTCTTGAGACTGTAACATCTCCTCCTTACCCCGTGTCCAATCTTCGTGGGCATCAGCCTTTGAAATGAAAATAAATGTAATTTGTGGGATTTTCTATAGGATAATACGACAGATGTACCTTGTGCTTGAACTTTTGAGCCAAATGCTCCAAGCGTTCCAAGCGCATCGTTTCAGCCAAAAGCCACTCTTCGAAAGCTTTCTCGGCTAGTTCCAAACCTTTCCAGGCGTTTGAAATATCGCCGACGGTCTTGCCCTCAGTTGGCAAGTAGGCTGGACGGTTGGATAAACGGAGTTTCGTTTGCAAAGTGTTGAAGTTAGTTTCGAGTTTTGCTTTTTGCTCAACACGTGGCGGCTTGTGTTTGCGACGATAAGTACGGTATTCCTCCAATTTTTTTTGAACACCAGCCAAAGAATTATCGGCCTGGCGGGAGTTTAGCCATGGCATAGTCCGGCGTATCCATTCCAAAAGCTGCAAGTACGAAATCAAATATGAATGTAACATACCATTATTATTGGACTAAATATATTACTTACATCGCTGGCTAGTCGTTCATACTCCTCCATAAGACGTTCATTTTCCTGGTTCACCTTAAGCACTTTGCAAATACGGTTAGCTGCGGTTTCCGCCTGGCAATTGATAAGATATATTATTATAAGCATTTATCTGCATTACACACATTTGCATTTATTTCGTATTAGAATGAACGCTTTCAACATAACTTAGAAGAAAATGTTTAAGTTTAACAAAGCAATTAAAATTGGGTATTTTAGTACATTATTTACGTACCATTCCGATTAAAATTCACTTGAATGTCAATTAAAATACTCTTTAGGGGACAACACTATCAGATTGTAATAATTCAATTAAATTTTAATTTTGATTACTCAATCCCTGACCAAACAATAAAGTCTGCACAAAATTTGTAGGCTTTTATATACATATATATTATATATGATATGTACGTATACCGCAATTAAGCATTGCATTCAGAAATAAATCGTTTTATAGTTCTAATTAGTGAATCCGCAAGTGGTTTTTGAGAGTGTTATCCCCATAGAGGTTAATGGTTGCAAATATGTTGTAACGAGCACCGACCTTTTGAGCGCCACTAAAGCAATGATAGTACGATGACACGTACGTCATAACTGCTCGTTCATCTGGCAGCGCAGTATTCTGCAAGTCTGTTAGGAATTAAGTAAGAAAAGCAACAAACAAAACACAAGTTAGTACATTTATTTGAAACAAAAAACAAGCAGCATTTTTAAAGAATTTTTATTAACAAAATCATCATTGCAAAATTATCAAAGCAACACTTCGTGAGTAATCGCAAAACCTGTAAACTTAGTAAAAAATAACGCAAATAGCATGCAACTTATTGTTAGAAATGTGTGCACTTGTAAAACAATCGAAAGAAATTCATTCGAACATTCAGGCAACAGGCGACATGTAATGAAGCGATGATCGATGGTTACGGATCAAGACAATGACGATACCTGTACTACACTATAATCGTATTATCATATCAAATTTGCCTCAATTGATTCACTCGATTGAGTATATGTGCTTATGCATTTTGGAGGTTACGGAAATTTCGAATTTAGTTTGAGAGCAAAATAATTTTAACTTTTGCTCCAATTAGCATGCACACACAGATTTCCTTGGAAAGCATTTAATCATTGTTGATCCGTTTCTGTGTTATGAGTTTTTAATTTGCCTTTTGGAAAAATAATTGTTCATTAAACAAAGGAGTGTCTTTTCTTTTCTTTGGTATAAAAATTAATTTTCGACAAATTTATAAAGATATATAAGCCCCAACTTCTATTAGAACTGCCAATTAGTCGAAGTTTTATTTATGTTTATGCAAGAACAAAAATAAATTTATTTATGTAACAAAATTTTGAGAAGGAAAGAGATTTTTTTGGTTCTCTGCTTAGTTTTTAAAGCCACATCACAAGAAGTTAAAACGAAATGAATAAGTTAAAGAGAAAATCAGTATCAATACAAAAATTAAAAGTAGTGAGCATAAGGAGCGAGTAGCGTTTAGCGCGCAGCGTATTATGCTAAGTAGTTACTAAGAATTTTCCACAAATTTGACTAGAGCGCCTAAATGCTATTTATAATTTATGCATAAAGGTTGCATTTTCCAAAAAACAAACTGTAAAAGAACAAAATGAATAAGTGTATTGATGTGAAGTTTAGTCACATTGTAATTCGGGACGTAGGTGTATTGTCTTGTGGGTTCGGGTACATGCGTCACATTTCCAACCTGTTGGGCTCCCTGGAAAGCATGATAGTAACAGGACACGTAAGTCATAATAGCGCGTTCATCCGGTTTTGGAGTGTTGATCAGATCTAACGAAGTGTTTCGAGGTTTTTGAAAAGTTATAAAAAAACAAAAACCAGTTTAAAATTAAGTCTTAAACGTTGAATACTCATAATGATGATACGTATATAGCACAAATAAATGTCATTAAAAACTATTTGCAGGGTGATATATGTATATGTATGTAAATATATAATAACACCTGAAAATTCCATCTACTTACCATCTGGATCTAACATCCTTGGAATATCAAGATATTTCTCAGCAACATCAAAGGCAGTGTTGAGATTTTCCAATGGATTGTCTTTGGAGAGTTTGGAATAATCAATCAAGTCAGGCCTATGACGGTGAATCAAGGCGCAGAATGCTAAACCGTCCTGTATAATAAAACATATAAAATATCAACATGATGCGGCACTAGTGCATATATAAATATAAATATATCGCACCTAACTCAGTTATACTTGTATGTATGTATACATAACTTAATAGATACATATATACTTGTATAACTGAATTGTGTCCACTAGAGTATGCATTTGAAGTTACCTTGAATGAAAGGTGGAAGTTTTGAACATTGACGTTCTTATAGGGAGCAGTTTTGCGTTGACACCATAGCAACAAGCCTTCTTTAGCGGTCATCTCTTCAACGGAAATATCCTGAATAGCAAAACGCAGAATAATGGTCCAAATCATGCCCAAAGTCATCTTCAAATTGCCATCGACAATTTCTTCAGCGCCAATCGACACCAAGTGCACACCTTTCGATGCGATGAAGTCCAGCGCCTTATTGACATTCGCGATCTTGTGGAAACGCATTTTTCCACGATCGGGTTTTGGCAAAGTTTCACCGGAAATCACTTCCAACAACAACATCAACTTCAATCCATTACGGAAGTCCTCGTCAATATTATCGATAGATGTTCCAGCCTTACGCAAATGACTATTGCACCACGCTGTAAATGTCTGTGTAAATGTAAAAACAACAAAAAATATATAGTTGTTTTATAAATAAGTTTTATTTATCAGACGGAGTAAAATATATAAATATCTTCCTAGTTCCTAAGGAACTTGGTGCTTTGTAACAATTTCTACTGTATAGCCTCCAATTTTCTCTTTACAGCCCTTAATATTGGGCATATTTCAAATATTTAAAGAACAAATTTTATTATAATCACTTTCCAAGTTAAAGATATATATACATATACATATGTATTTATCGACACCTAAATTATTAGGTTTGGGCAGCCAGCTATAGACACATAAAGCCCGTATACGGCTATTCTAATGCAAATCCAAGTATCGTATTTTTCCGTAAAAATAGTAACGTTTTAAAATTAATTATATGTATGTATTTAAATGTTTCATAGACCGAACACCAAATCAATTAAGTATGTACACATCTGGGTACAACTAAAACCGACCTTTAAGTAGTTTCCTATATTGAAATTATTATATGTAGAACATTTTGTTTCTAGATGTGGAAAATGGGATCTCTCATCAGCAAATAACTCAAATGAAATTCAAAAGAACAAAAAATGAAAAATTTAACAAAATTTAAAAATCTGCAAAAATGTCTCAGAAACGTCATGATAACGATCGGAAAATCAGCTTTTTCCTAATTATCTTTTGTTTGTTATGATTTGATAAGTACTTTGTCGGCGTAGGTTATATAGTTTATAAAGTATATTATTTGAACAGCGAATGTATGAATATTTTTCGTATATGAAATCATAACTTATAAACTCTAATTTGGAAGTAATGAAAGTGATTTGGCAATTTGAATATTTCTTAATTTCATCCAAAAGTGGAACGTATTTTCTCTATAATTCTTACGTGAGAAACGCTCTTGAGACTCCAGCGGCTCGTATGGACTTTTTTATTTCAAAAGAAGTAATATTTTTTTAAATACAATATATTCTATACTGTCCACTTACTAAAGAGCAAAATTATTATAAAAGCAATATTTTCTAAAGATTCCATTCACACAGAATGCAAACATATGCGTCCATATGTATCTACATACTTATGTACATAGATATTCTGAAGTAAGGTAACAAAACAGTCAGAAAGTAGTTTGCATATAGATTTTCCTCGATGAAATCTAATGGGTTATTTATTTAACCAATGCCTTCGGTCTAACGTTGAATTTCATTTTTTGGAATGTACTGGTTCTGACCAAAACTTGACAATTTTCATCTCATAGGACATAAACACGAAATAAATTAGTTCGTTGTATGACCAAAAAATTGGGCTTATTGTTCATATAAAACAGTCTATATGCGATTAGAAATATTTGTACATATGGTATGTATACCTATACATGTACTTAAGTGCATGCATATGTATGTGTGTATATATGGGAACAAAAATATTCCAACTTCAGAAAATTAATTCGAATCTTTTGTAGATTAAACAAGATCAAATTAAATAGGACTGTTAGAAAACGGTATCTGCGTATCTAACAGTTGAAGAAAACGAACATACATGCATGTGCATACAACACATCAATACAAATCGAAACGAGTTGCAGTCGCAGCCAACACAATCCGTTATGCATTGATCTCAATTGCATCGCCGTTTTGCACTATTCATTGACATTGTATGCACACACACACTGATGCAAAGGCGTGAATGTGTCCGTGTGCCAGTGTAGCTATGAGTATGGCTAGCCATAGTTGTGAGGTGAAAAGACGCAACTGACTAATCCCGTCTAATGGCTTACACCCAAACCAATATTCTTGTTTTCTCTCTTCGCGCTATTGAAATGCAACAGATTTCTTTCTTTTGATAACGACAAAATGCAGCATTCAGTTTATGACTGTTTTGCAGCACAACTGGTATCTTATAACCATTCACTACGTGCAACAATAACAATGAAAACAATTATGCACCAGGAGTGGTGGTGAGGCCAGACAAGCTTCAACGCCATATCTCGCCGAGTCTGAACCAATTCGACAACAATCCGGTTTCCTAAGTTTACCGTTTTGGTAAATTCAACCAACAGGTTCTACCTCCATTGAAGAGCTGATAGTTTCAATTGGCAACTCATTTCACTATGCGGCATAATTAAACAAACTCTTAAGTATAAGTTTGTAAATAAAATAGATATACCGTTTTATAGACAATTATCGTAGGATAAAGTGTTCTATATATGGATATGTATGTAAGTAAATGTATGTGAATATATGGTATAATGGGACAATATCAGTATGCATGTGAGTATTGTACACATATAATTTTCGTTTACATATTTCCGAGAGGGTTGACTAAATTATTGCATTGTTTGTGGGTCTATTGATCATTAATAACTCTCCAAACCGACTCCTTCATTTTTATTTGAAGGTTTTTCATGCCACCAATATACGCTACATTTTTACATTACATTTGACCAAACTTCCCACAAGCATCTCATTAAATTCAAGTTCGTAAATAATGCTACTGATAGAAAGCATCCCTAACCACTTAACCACAATAAAATATTCAAACGAACCATGTGCCAGCTTTTGAACTTTTTACTTTTTTCTTGCTCCTAGGAAAAGTTTTCTAAAACGGCACAAATCCAAATTAAAACTCTGTAGCAATATGTTGCAAGAGTAGAAAAATATATGTACATATACGTATATCCCGTTTAGGTATGACTTATTCGAACTATCCCATATAATACATACATATGCATTCAAGATTAAACCATTTTTCATACATCCTTAGTTAAATTCGTTTCCAAAAATTAGATAAACATTTGACAAATTGTATAAAACATTTCTAGATTTAAAATATAATTTAAAAATGATTGTTCTTTATATAGACATCTGTCACATAGACATTTTGATCCCCGGCAACAACTGACAAAATTCGAAATAAAAGAAAATTATACATTCTATGACAAAATCTTATAACTGAAAGGACATTGAAGTTTATTTATAACGTAGACAATTCTGCGGCATGAGTAGTGTACGTATGTATTTTACGTATATATTATAATAATAAATTGCCCAAGTATTGACGAGACGGAACTCAGCAAGATCTGAGCTCTTCAATATCTTGATAAAATGTGTAGGCTTAATTTCTTAGATTTAATTACTTATATCTTGTACTTTGTTACTTTGCATACACATACAGTCTTCATTTTAATTTACATATGAACATACATAAATTGGTTTTTTCATATTAAGAATGTGATTGGTACAGAACGGAAACAATTCAGCTGTTGCTTTTGTCCGTCATTCGAACCATTCACTCTGCATTACCACGAGACTCTGATTGACCACACCGTCTCCTATAAATTCCTGCCAGCATACGTTTATAAATTGGCAACCTACTACTTAAGCGCATGCGCAAAAAAATCAAATTTTGAGCAATATTTTCGAATACTCTCTAGGAAAATGTGTTGATGTGCTTTAAAAGCTCAAAGCTCGAACCGTCGCACACTTCTTCACCGCAATCCATTTTTGGGCGAATGAAATTTGACGCTGCTCATTGAATTTTCGTCTGTCGCAGTTGCCACAGCCGGCGGAGATGATGATTAGACAGCCACACAATTCATTAATAATTATTATGCACATTATGCTTCACCACAATTATTCGGCATTCACGAAACTATTCTAAGACTATTGGCTTTTGAGCAGGTGCTACATGTGCAAAAATGCTTAACGTGCATGTCGATAATTGTGACAAATGTATCCACCCTCTCCTCCTCCCTGTATATTCAAATTTCACACTACGATATGCACTCGATTGCGAAATTAAAGGCAAAACAAAATGGAATGTAATATTTAATATAAATAGTATCATTAAGATCCACAACAAACAAAGTATATGAATGCAGCTGCTCATTGAAACCAACGACATGTACAAGCACCACCTTTGTTGCAAAATTTTACATTCTAGGTATCTGTAAAGTGCTACAAGGTCACGGTAGTTCATTTCCCAGTCACGTATATCTATCAAATATATGGCAAACAAATAGTTTTCTTAGCATCCATTCACCACACCATTGACATGAGGTGTTCAACCATGGAACAATTTCTTTGCCGCAAAAACACCTCAAGTACTATGCCACATTTATCAAATAATACGGCCTGTGTGTGCGCGCAGATATCAACTGTTATCAGTTCAAGCGCCTTTGAGTTGTTGGTTTACTGTGTACACTGAGAAGTGATTATCTTAAAATTGCTTCTTGTAGTTGGTATACATATGTCCGGATATGCGAACATTGTTAATGACAGTAACTAGTCAACGACAAATAACACCGTTATATTAAAAGTGTTGAAAACTTCCATCTTGGAGACCTGCTTATCTATAATTATATGGAGTTCAGAATCAAGTATTGCAAGGGTTAGAGATTCTTAACAAATTGCATCGACTTTAGTTTGAAGCACTCAACTAATAATATTGGCAAATTAGAATTTTTAATGAAATTTTTTGTCTTTTACATATATTTTATCTGCGTACACTCATACATGCTCTTTCGTGTGTCTTTTCCCGAGATTATACATAAGGAATGTGGTGAAAAAAATATTTTCGAGGCTAATAATATTGAAGAAAAAAGTGCTGGGTGGTCTCGAACACATCTAGAAGGTAGCATTGAAAAACTCATAAGCTAAAAATTAAAATTTATGCATAATTTTGAGATTTGGTGATTTTATTTCAGTAAGTAAGAGCCCCAAACACTTGTATACTAGTTTATGTGTCGTGTTGAATCTATTTTTAAAAATAAAAAGCTCTTTTCGTTAGACTTTATCGGAATCGAAACACAAAAAATAAGAATAATATTTCTAAACATATACATTTGTACAACTTCATATATGTGTTGGTACATACATATATTCATACATATACATAAATAAATGGACTTATGAAATGAAATTTAAAAAGAAATACATTTTTTATATATTGAAAAAATATTGAAAAAGTGTAGCGAAGACAAACTATGTGTTATTTAAAAATCAACACTGTGTGAATACTAAATCAGTCGATACTATGTAGGATGAAAAATCTATTTTAAAAATTTTTGAGGTTATTTTTAGAAAAACGGTCATGCTTAAAAAACTAATTAGATTTCAAGAAAATCGATTGTTGTGAATGATCTCATTTCGTGATGAATTCGTCTGTACTAAGTACTTATTCTTAAAGCTTAGTAGCAACTACAGAATATAGTCACTTACCTTCTTCTGTTGTTTTTCCCACGCGGGATCTAAAAGTCCTTCGCGCTCCCATTCCTCCTCCTGCTCCATATAGCCATCTCCATACTCCATGGAGAGTCCGTTCTCCATCATCATGTTGCTTGCTTTTTACAGTGATTATCCGTTAAATTTCGTATCGAAGGTTTTTGTATAATAATTCTTAGTATTTCGTTTCTAGAATTGTTGATTTGTTCCAATTAGCAAAATCATGAAAATTTTATTTTTTCAGGTTGAAATTTAGAAGGTTACAAGGGCGTTCTTAAAGTACTTTAATTCGTTCGGAGTATGCTTAATATTAGATCTGAAATCCCAAATAAACAAAAAGTATAAAGAATATTCTTTAGCACAATACAATAATCTTCAACTTGGGGAAATATTTTTTAAATTAATTATTAATTTTTTCTTTCTTTGAATAAACACTACAGATATCATTTATTTAAACATTTTGACACAGTTCGTCCACAGTTTGGAATAATAGAAAAAATGAATAGGCAGGAGAGGCCTTGTCGTTGTATAACACTCGTTAAAAATAGTTCCTCTTTTTCGAATTAATTTTATTTGTTATTTTTATTTAATATTTATACATATGTACATATGTCTTTATTTATATAAATGCATACATAAATATTGTATTTGCATGCATAAAGTATGTACATACATTTATGTATAATAAGTAACATACGCGTATGTACATATGTATGTATGCTTTTAATACAAATAAATAATAATTATTTTTTATTTGCTTCAATTTGAAATATCCACAAAGACATTTTGTATGTATATATGTAACTATGTATGTATGTCGTCAGTAAACTAAGACAAAATAAAATGATATAAGTAAAAACCGTGTCGGATCAGTACGTTTCGCTTGAAAAGAGAATGACCCGCTCGCGTTGGTAGCCAACTCAAAACTAATGTTGCGCCAATGATCTGCGTTTGGACAAACTGCGCCCCAAAGCAATGAAAAACGCGCTGCAGCCGCACCGCAATCTTACCGATGCTCAATTATACTCGTTCATATGTGAATATATTACTTACATACATATGTTCATATGTATATAGGAAGGTGCATACCTTTGTATGCTTATTTCCAAGTAAACAAACGGTATAACGAGTAAAATACTCGTGCTTGTGAGAATATGAAGTGCTTCAAACAAGATTGTACTGAGGTATGTAGATGCTATTTTGTTTTCGCAAATGTACACACCTACATACATACAGTACAAATCTACATGTATGCCTACTTGTAAATAAGTTTTAAAATGCCGAAAATGTGTGGGTGGGCGACGAACTAACGGAGAAATTAAAGACCATTGCCAACTCCAGATTGTTTCAGTGGTAGGAAGATGAAAACGTTTTTACAATTCACTATTTGTATCTTTACAGCTCCATATGTACATATGTATGTATGTGCATGTATGTCAGTACACGTATGTAGCCATGTAAATATGTATATTCACTTTTTGATACCATTTCATGACTCCGACCACTGGGCGACTTGTTAGGCAAGTGCAGGAGATCGCACTTTGAGGCCCAGTCTCTCTTCTGAGGAAAACGAACAAATACAGGAGAGACTTGACAATCAAGTACTTATGCATACTGCAAAAATGTACAAACGTATGTATGTATGTCTTCTATACGTACAAAACAACACAAATATTTAAGTGTATGTAACTATAAATATGTAAATACATGCATATGTACATATGTATGAATGTATGTATGCTTTTATCATAAATCGAGATATGCAATTTTGACACTGTTTGCATTGTTTGGTAATATTTTTTTCCGTAAAATACCATTTAGTCGAAACTCAGTGTATATAAAAATTTAGAGCTATTACCATCCTTCCTGTGCTATAAATGTTTCTTCTTGAAGGCATTGCCACGATGCAAGGACGCTCTGAATAATATCAGTAATTCTTAAGTACATACATACATATTACGTATGTAATATATAATGTAAGTATATTCATCTTATTAGCTATACACTTTTAATTTTATTTAAAATGGTTCACAAGTGAAATATTTCTCTGTGCACCATATTTATTTTTAGGTAAACTGTTTCATAACATTACCACCCACTCGAACCAATTTCGCTCACATACATAGACCTGCTATGATTTGAATATGCAATTTTTATTTATAAACATATGTACATATGTATGTACCATCTAAAAATAAATTTCCCTTATTTAATACCTTTAAACATGTATATTTATGTAGCATTTATGAAAATGCAAGGCTATGGCCATTTAAATTTATATTGCCTCCAATAATTTCTGGAAAATGCTTTCATCTATTTTTTGAAAGTTTGCAAAAAAATTATAAACGTGGGCGCCGCACAGTTGGCTGAATTACAGATTTAGTTGAACAAAAGTCGCTAAAATGTTCAAGTGTTTAAATTAATTCTTTTTCGATATCGATGATTCCGACAAATGAGCAGCTCCGCCTCCTAGGAACATCAAGAGGTCTTTCCTTAATTACGTCGACGACATCGAACAGTACGCCGACCGGACTACGGACGCATCTAACTTCTGAGAGGTACAGACCGCCATTCACGGTGGAACTATCAACACCTTCACTGACTCCCTTCCAGTGAATGGCGTTCTTGGAATCAAATCACCACCCATTGCAGACGAAGTGCTCAAGTGGCCGCCAGAAACGCGAGTGACCCTTGCGCAGCTTAGTTGTGGATACTGTAACTGGTTAAGCTCCTACTTATCCAGAATAGACGCCGACATATCCAACATATGTTAAGCATGCAATAAGTCTCCGCATGACACTGGCCACCTCCTCTTTGCATGCCCCGCCAACCCCACTCATCTAATACCCCTTTTCCCTTTGGTCCGACCCCGTCGAAACAGCACGTTTTTTGGACCTCCCACTAGATGTCGTCAACCACAACCTAGATAACTCTTATCATCCTAACGATAATCGTTAGAACAACAACAAATGAGCAGCTTATTTGTTAAGAACGTATGTAAATTTTAAATCGATATCTAAAAAACGGACTGATACAGGCTGATCATTTACATATGTATACATTTTATAGCGTTTCCGACGTTTTAGTCTGGGTGTTACAAACTTCGTGGTAAACTTTATATACTCTATGTAGGGTTTAAGCTGTAACCGCTTCAAATGCATATTAAATTAAAAAACTCGAGGAACAAACCTTTAAAAATATAAAATCATCTGAGCCTTTCAAAAAAGATGAGAGTATGAAATTAACATACATGTACATAGTATATTCTTAAACACAAGGTAGAACATATGAAGATGGGCTGCTAGATCTGAAAATGTTAGTTTATTGTCATACTTTAATACTATATACATTTTTCCCTTCAGATATTAACGATTTTTTAACATTTTACAAGACATTTATTCATTTTATAATAATACAGTTACTTGTCAAAAATTGTTTACAATAAATAGTAACTTATTAAAAATAATTCTGATTAAAAAAAACATATGAAGAATTAAGCAGCTAGTTAATTTCATTAGATGATAACAATCACATCTATCAGCTGGAAAATAGTTTAACATTCATTGGTGAAATTTACAAAGTACTTTCATCAATAGATAAAATTTTAACTCCCTAACACATTGCTGCGTCAAGCTGTTCATAGAAAAGTTGATCTAACGGTTTGTCACCCATAATTCTAAAGAAAAACAAATGATCCAAACACTTAAGGCTAATGGATCGTAATGCCGGCAACCGAAGTAAAAGTTGTGCAAATCGGCTGTCATCTCCGGGATGTTCTGTACGACAGTGTTCATCTAGACAAGCATAAACTTGTTCTCTACAAACTTCTATTTCATTTCGTCCTTTTAAACCACGTAAGTCAGGATTAAAGAGAATAATAGCTTTTAAGCATGATAGTTCGGAGCGATCAATGTTCAGCCGCTTCATTTTAACGCTAAGTTCTGATAAAATTCTGTCAAAAATAGTTGCCACGCCTGCTTTTATTGCGCTGTTCCGATGATAAGAAAAATTATGGTTAAGAAAAAGTTGCTGAGGTTGACGTATAGGAGAACGCCTCCCTGACGAAGTATCATGACCTCCAGATGTAGCGTAATCAGAATCCAATGAATCAATACTACACCATGCCACGTTTGCTAGGAGTAACTCATTCCAGCCTGCCTTGAGCAAAAGCACCTGATCTTCACGCTGCAATTCTGCAAAATGTGGCATTTTCCGGGCATATTCAACCATTTGATAAAGTTGTTTATTTACCATTTGACAAAGATGTGAAACAGCTCCTTTATAATCAGGTTGTACCATGGAATTTGGTCCAACCCGAAGGAATGGTATAGCGTTATCTCCACTAAGTTGTTCACTTTTCTGTTCTGCGTCAATAATACGTTCTATTGTTAAATCACGGACAGAACTACTAGGATTAAAATCATCGCTCGAACGTACGTTTTGTGACCTTGTGCCACGTTGTCTTTCTTCTTGAACAGCTTCGCGCTTCATTCCACACGCCAGGCATTTTTGATACCGGCAATATTGACAACGATTACGTTGCCTTTTATCGATGATACAGTTCCTATCTTCACGACAAGCGTAAGTCAAATCCTTTCTTACTGTACGTTTAAAAAACCCTTTACATCCTTCACAGCTGTAAACACCGTAATGTTTTCCACTTGCCCTGTCACCACAAATGGAACACAAATGTTTAGATCCACTTAATGGGTGATTTGGAGGATATTGCTGTTGCTGTTGTTGTGCACCATGTTGTATCTGGTTAGGATTATGGCTCGCTACTGTCCCTGCTACTGAGCCAGCAGTTGTCATATTCATTGATTGCAAACCTATTACCCCAAAAGAAACAGGACTTGCTGATTTTGGTGAGTATCCACCAGTATTGTTTTCATTCAATATAGAAATGTCTGGTTTCACTTCTTGTGGTGATAGTGGTCCTAAACGGAAACTCTGCTCCTGTTCGCCACCGTCCATTTTTTATGAAGTTAATAAAACTTTACAAAAAAAAAAAAATATGTATTGCGAAAATCGTCTGAAAGAATTTACTAATGAGCAATTTTCGGTGTCGACATTTTATTTTCCCAAACAAAATTTTCACCATCACCAAAGAAACTCACCTTTTACTGCGTTCGAAATTTGTTGTTACATTATATACATAGTAACTTCGAATACCAACTACCAATATTCAAAGTCTGCACCAATTAAAGTTATAAAAAGTGTTTACATGTTTAACATATTTTAATTTTTATTTATGTGAAATATTTCAAAAACTATTCCGAATTATAAGAAATAATCAAGTAAGGAAGCGCTAAGTCTGGGTGCAACCGAATATTTTATACTTTTACAACTTGCAGGAAAGTCGGGAAAATACCATACAGCGTAAAATGTCAACCAGAAGATTAGATCCAAGCAATTTCATATGTACATACGTATTATATATATGTACAACTCCAACGTTGACCGGCATATTCGGCATAAGCTTTGTTAGAAAAACAAAAACCATTTATGACACTTTACAGGTTTTACGCATACGAGTCTCATCAAGATTTCTTAAGTGACGCTTGCACAGACGGACAGACAGACATTCACCCGGCTTAACACTCGTCCCGTCAACCTGATTATTTATATATGTATATGTATATAACCCAATATTCATCTCGATTAGTTTTAGGTGATACGTACAACCTTTAATTAATCAAAACTATTATAAGGTGTGGCAACATGTTTCAAGAGTATAAAAAAATGAGGAACAATTATCAGAACCGATTGGAAAAAATGAAATTTTATAAATATTATTTCGTACCTGTTCTTATTAACAGGAGATTTTATAAGCCGCAAGTAAATTCTAAAATGAAATATAAAATTTGTTTTTAATAAATGAAAAATATAAATGAACCAGGACAAAATGTTGATTTTGAATGCATATCATGGATCGTATACATTAACGAAACTTTGGTTATTAATTAATATTTGTTATTTTAACGGAATAACAATATTTTTAAAATAATCGTACAGCTTTTATCCCGAAAATAAAAACGGATGACTTTGATTACTATGAAGATTGAGATACAAGTGACTTAATTATGGGGCCACAAGTGTATGCATCCATAGTTCTTTTGTGACATACAACACTTATTTATATAACACTTATTTACAAACACAGCACTTCAACCAATTCACCAAACATAAAATGCCGACTTTGGTGAATTTTAGTTTTGCTAAATTTTTGTTTATGACTATTGGCTCGTTTGTTTATGAAAAAAAGACAATGTATTCCAAAATAGTAATTGTACAGACTGTTATTTAATGACTTACATTATCGAAATTGTTGCGTCTCACAGCGTCTAACGAATTATTATTATTTATACGGCTTCTCAACCTAACCGATCAAAACAATACCAAACAATTCGTCATTCACCACTCATCGCTTTGATATTGCGACAGTATTGCATACACAGTAACAAAGAAACGCTAGGACAATGCACTACGTGGTAAAAAGAGACAACACGAACTGAATGAATTACTTTCTGCATCGTCTTTGGACAGCCTATAATTGCAATTCGCACATTCATATCTACTGACAAAGAGTGATGCATCCCAGGTTGCCACATCAACATTTTCATTACAATTTACAGTAAAGCTTTAACCCCATCGTCACCTGAAATGCAAAATAACGTAACAACATTTTCGGAAATTTACAGTGGCATGAACGAAACATGAAATAAAATGGAACATGAGTGATACAAAATTTTAATATTGGTTAAAACTGGTTTATATCTGACCGCAGAACCTGTAATGTTATGTATGTAATTTGAAGTAGTGAAGCGTAATCAATAAGACACTCAGTTTCGAATTTTTTGATGATACGTTATTTTGCATTTTAGGCAACTATATATGTTATTTATGAGTTCATATATAGCCAGAGAAGATTGTAAAAATATTAATACATACTCATATATATACATTATGGAGTCATTGCTGTAATTGACGTCAAAAATTATAAAATTATCTTAAGCGAAAGTTTTGCCTTTTCTTTCGTTCATCACGTCACTAATAAATCCATTGGTCGAACAAAGTCACTGCAAAAAGTTACGGAACGGAATTATTGTACCGTTAGTTGTATACTTTTGTTGTTGTTTTAAAGGGTTTCAGTCCCCGTTAGAATGGTGAGGATTATCAGTGTTGTCGTTGACGTCATCTAACGGGAGGCCCAGGAAATCTGCTGTTTCGACAGGGTCGGACCAAAGGGAAAAGCGTGTTAGATGGATGGGGTTGGTAGGGCATGCAAAGAGGTGGTCAGTGTCATGCGGAGACTCGTTGCATGCAGGACATATATTGGGTATGTCAGGGTCTATTCTGGAGAAGTAGGAGTTTAACCTGCTACAATATCCAGAACGAAGTTGCGCTAGGGTCACTCGCGTTTCTCGTGGCAACTCGAGCTCTTCGTCTGCTATAGGTGGTGGTTTGACTCCAAGAACGCCATTCACGGGAAGGGAGTCGGTGAAGATGTTGATGGCTCCACTGTGAATGGCGATCAGTACCTGTGAAAAGTCTGTTATGCCCGAGGTCCGGTCGGCGTACTGTACGACGTCATCGACCTCTTGATGCTCCTAGGAGGCGGTTGCGCTCCAAGCAGATGGCTACAAGGATGGTTTCTACGAAAATATCCCAGCAGGAACTGCTAGGAGAGGAGTTCATTATGCTCCTTTACTGGGAACATAAGCATCTCACTATGTAGGTGTTCGATAGGAGATATCAAGAGACATCCCGTTGTGGTCCGGAGTGCAGTATTTTGGCAGTTCTGTAGTTTCCTCATCTGCATACCACTGCATACAGGCGATCATATTGGTGCTGCGTAGTTTAGGACCGGCCGGCCGATTGCCTTGTATGTTGCCAACAACGTTTCTTTGTCTTTTCCCTATGTGCTGCCGGCTAGCGACTTGAGGATTTTGTTGCGGCTCTGTACTTTGGCGATAATCGCGGTCGTGGGGGGAGTGAAGGAGCATAGACTATCAAAGGTTACACCTAAAATCTTAGGATTATTGACAGTCGGAATTTTGACGCCATCAACTGCAATATTTAGTTCAAGTATATACACCTTCGTCCAGTTCGTAAAAATGGTCGCTGTGGATTTGGTGGAGGAAAGTATGAGGTTCCGTGCAGTGAGGAAACGAGAAAGGTCGGAGAGGTAGCTGTTTACTTTCGAACACATGCCATCGATTTCATTGCCCGACGTCAATATCGTGCAATCATCTGCGTACCAGGTTATGGAAACCTCCTCTGTTGGCTACGGGAGTTTCGAGATGTAGAAGTTAAACAGTTACGGGAAGAGGAAACCACCCTGCGGAACCCCCTGTTTAATTCTTCTCAGTTTAGATGTTTCACCTCAAAATAGTACGGATGATTGCCGACCGCTCAGGTAGTTCATGGTCCACCTCTTCAGTCCTGGAGGAAGCGTAGTTGTCTCAATATCCTGCAGTAGTGTTGTGTGGTTGACTGTGTCAAAAGCTTTTGACAAGTCCAACGCTATGAGAATCGTTCTCTCACAGGGTGGTTTCTGGTTGAGGCCACGAACTATCTGAGCGTTTATGACGCTAAGTGCTGTGGTGTTGTTGTGCACTTTTCGGAATTCATGCTGGTGACTGGCAAGGCCCAAGTGGTGAGTGAAAGTCGGGAGTAGCAAGGCCTCAAGTGTCTTCACTACTGGGGAGAGGAGAGTTATCGGTCGATAAGATTTGTTGGCGGGTTTCCCAGGTTTCAGTAGTGGGACCACTCTTCCGACTTTCCATACATCGGGTATTTGAAGAGTGGTCAGCGACAGGTTGAGAACCTTGGTGGGATAACTTTCTCCCGTCGAGCCTAGATGCTTTAGCATTAATTCCATCAGGACCAATGGCTGTGGAAGATTTTGATTTGTTGATGACACTGTGAACCTCCTCATCGGTGAAAGTAAGTGGCGCGCAGTCGTTTGGCATTTTGCGCAGCCATCGGTTAACACATCGTTTAGCTTTGTCTACCGAAGGGTGCAGTGCAAACTACCGGCTAAAATAGCTCGCGCACTTTTTCGGATCTGAATAGGCATGACCATTGAAGTGAACTTCAACACGGTCGTTATGTCTCTTCGGGATAGACAAAGCTTTGACAGTAGCCCAAAGCTTACTCACACCGATGAAGAGGTTGCAGGACTTCAAGTGCCCTATCCATTTTACCATACGCCGAATCTCCAAATTGAGATCCCATATTCGAGGATCCCCGCGATCGGCATGGCGTAAGGTGTCGCGCTCGTTAGCTAAAACGGGCACAATTCCGATTTCTTTGGCGCCGCGATTTGAAGGTACCGTTGGAAAGAGGAAGTCCTCCTGATTAAAAAACATAAAGGGTTATAGGGTCCGCAAACGCTTAGTTTAGGAGATATTCAGTTCAAAATGCAAGAAGGAGTACTATGCGAAAGTACTTCAGTCACCCCGGGTATTACGTATATAAAAATGTTATATTACAATCATAAACATATATGTATATTATAATGTTATCACACGATTTTACTTATCTGTGTTTATTAAATATAAATCACATATTCATATATTCATATATGCATGTATATGGAAAAGTGTTCACATATTCAATTTTAGCTTGAAAAATCTTCTTTATAATTTTTTTTATAGTTAATAAAGAAAGAAGAATCACTCGAAAGTAGAAACAAAGAAAACGCTGTGAAACGCTGAAAAATCCTTCACTTTTGGTTTTTAAGGTGTGGCAATGCTGGTTTTCCTTGTAAATATAAGCGCTCTAAACTTTTCAGCCATAAATTTGACAAGTGATTTTTAAATTACTAAATTTAGTTGAAAAATTGCAAAATAATTGTGAAATGTAAGCTTATTTCAAAGCTTAGAGTGTATATTTAAATATACAGTGTAAAGAACGTGAAAAAATTTAGTGAAACATAGAGAAATAACATGTTTTCTTAGTGCAAGTTTTTGAATTTTTAAACGTGAATATTTCAAAAAATATTAGTTATTTTTATGTTATTTTTGGATATTCCTCCTCTGGAGAAGCTCCCCTATCCGTACATACCCCATTTATACGGAAATTCGGTTTTTTTACCCCTCCGCCAAAGTAATCGGAATCGTGCCCTAAAACGGCTGCTTCGGCTGGGAAGTTGGGGCGGATTTCCGCTATTCGTCCAGCTGGGATAAAACGAGCGGTATCTGCTGTGATCACCTTGCGGAATTAACGTTCGCCAACGCATACGTCCGTAGGAATGGGTAGAGCGTTGAAGGTGCTCTCAGTAAATTCTGTAAAGCCGACCCAGTTAGCTTTATTGAAGTTAACGAAGGTACGGTTGTCTACAGAAACAAAATCCGCAGGTTTCTTGATCGAGATAATTATGGGCAGATGGTCTGATACGAGAGTTAGCATAGGTCGCCAGGTTATGCTATTTATCAGACCACCACTAGCAATGGTAACATCGGGCGAGCTACTACAAGTACCCTTAACTCTGGTGGGGGCTTCGTCATTCATTGTGCAGAATGTCGAATCGTCAATCTGTTCCGCTTTTTTCTCGTTACTTGGTAACATCACTCAGCTGTTTTGTTTGCGTTGTTGCCTCAAAAGTTAACTTAATTCATTGCGAAAAATTCATTTGCTGTCTACTACAAATCAGATTAACAAGTTCGGTCTGAATACCCCTATTTAAAGTTATTATATCGGTCTCAGTCAAAATCAGTCCCGTTGCATATGTGCAACCATGAATGATATTGTTACAAAAGTAGTATTAAGTTGTATTTGTATTGCTATATGCATCCATTATTATGAACAATAGCTGTAGGTATATGGAATAGCATTTGTCTTATTGTAGACATCTGGCGCCGCGGCTGTTTGTTTGTCGAAGCAATAGCTACATCTGGCGCCGTATAGCAGTATGTTCTGGTGGTTTCTAGACGCAATATTCTAGAAGGACACATCGGCATCTAACGACATCTGGCGCCGTATAGCAGTATGTTCTGGTGGTTTCTAGACGCAATATTCTAGAAGGACACATCGGCATCTAGCGAGAAGTGCGTGGCTATATAAGCCGTGGCAGCGCCAACGTAATCAATCAGTGCTAAGAGTAAACTGCTATAGTGTAGACGAGTTGTGAAATAAAGAGTTGTTGAATTAAATTAAACAGTGTTGATTTTATTTGTCAATCCAGAGATACGAACCTAACAAAGTAAACTAGCAAGAGTAAATTCGTAACAATTGGTGTCAGAAGTGGGATTGTCAAATAATCCAAATTCAAGATGGTTAAATTCGGAGAATTGAGAATTCAGCAATTGAAAAAGGAACTGGAGGAGCGTAAATTGCCGATAAGCGGGCAAAAGGCGGATCTGCAGGCACGATTACGTGAAGCAATGGAAGCGGATGGAATTAATGTGGACGAGTTCGAATTTGATGGGCCAGAAACTTCTACAAAGGTAGAAGAAAAAGTAGAAGAACAACGAACGTCATCAAGTGTAGACACTAACATGCTATTAGTGGCTATTAAGCAAATAGCAGAAAATGCAGTGCAAACAGAAAATCGTTTGGCACAGCAAATAGCAGAAAATGCAATGCAAACAGAAAATCGTCTGGCACAGCAAATGACGCAAATAGCTGAAAATGCAGAAAATGCAGTACAAACAGGAAATCGTCTGGCACAGCAAATGACGCAAATAGCTGAAAATACATCACAGTTAGAGTCTCGCCTTACACAACAAATGACTGAAAATAATACGCAGTTAGAAAAGCGTTTGGTACAACAGATTACAGAAAGTAATACACAAGTGCAACAGAAAGTTTCAAAATTGGAAGACGAATTAAGCACGTTAAAAAATGACGAAGAAAATTTGAAATCAGAAGTTCTTCATTTGAGCAATCGGATGCGAGAACTGCAACTGCATGGCCCTGCACCATCAACAAATAATCCAAGACTGAAAGCACCCACATTCGATGGAAGTATTCCATTTCAAATTTTCAAACTTCAGTTTGAAAAGACAGCATTGGCCAATAACTGGAATGCAGCGGACAAAGTGGCGTCCTTGTTTGTATCATTGAAAGGACCTGCGGCAGAAATCCTTCAGACTATTCCAGACTGTGAACGGGACAACTATGAGGCATTGATGAGTGCGATAGAAAGACGATATGGTAGTGAGCACCGGAAACAAATATACCAGATCGAACTGCAAAATAGGGGTCAGAAGATAAACGAGTCATTGCAAGAGTTCGCAACTGAAATAGAACGACTGGCTCATTTGGCAAATGCAGATGCACCTGTGGAATACATTGAGAGGGTAAAAATTCAATGTTTCATAAATGGAATTCGTGATGTGGACACCAAACGCGCCACATATGCATTGCCAAAAAGAACGTTTGCTGAAACGGTTTCGCACGCCCTCACACAGGAAACAGCTTCCCTACTAAGTAAACCAGCACACAAAGTACAAAGGGTTGAAATGGAACAACCAGCGCTGATGGAGGAAATATTGAAGACTCTGAAGACAATTGCTGCACCGCGAGTAAATACAACAGGCAGATGTTTCAACTGTGGAAAAGCGGGTCACTTTGCCCGAAATTGCAATATAAAAGTAAACCCATCAAAACGGAAACATCCAACAGATAACGAGGACGGAGCATCCACATCTCACAAGTCGTTAAACTAAAACGGAACAGTTCAAAGGGGCGTGAGCTGGTTCCCACAACTATTTGCCCCGCCATCTCGATATCACAAATAGGTCGCCATGACAACAATCTTACTATCAACGGCATCGTAAATGGACGAATGTCAACGCTTACTTTGGATACTGGTGCCACACATTCAATCATCCGACCGGATGTGGTAAGAGGAACGGTTGAACCACTAGTCGGTTGCAAGCTTCGAACGGCCACCGGGGAGGAAGCAGCTGTCGCGGGAAAAGTGTTTTGCGAAGTGATGATTGGTACCCTGGACGTTAATCACACCTTCATCGTAGCAGAAATCACGGATGAAATTATAATTGGAGTAGATTTCATGATTGATCACGGGGTTACTTTGGATTTAAACAAGCAAATGCTGTTTTGCCAGAACATGGAGATGCCTATAAACACCGGATATGTGACCAACGTTGAAAGTAAGAGGGTGATTGTTGATGATAATCAGAGTATTCCACCAAAATCTGAGGCGATTGTATGGGCTAAAGTGAATGGAGGAGGTGGGACTGAAGAGTTGTGGATTGTGGAACCAACAAAAATAGATACACCCATATTGGTAGGAAGAACGCTTGTGAAAACTAGAGAAGACGCCACCATTCCAGTCAGAGTAGTGAATGAATTCAACACGCCTATAAGTCTGAAGAAAGGAGCAGTAATTGGACAGTGCCAGAATATAAGTGCAATAGCACGATGCGAACGGTCACAACAGAAACCTACTATTGAGCCACAGCAGATAAGTCCTACACTCCTAAATAATTTGCTGAACGAACTGCATGGAAATGAAAAATTAAAAGCAGAAAAACTATTAGAAAAATACGCATCCATATTTGCAAACGAAGGAAACACAGGAAGAACCGGCATTGTCAAGCATCGCATAAATACTGGAGACGCTAAACCGATCCGACAAGCTCCGCGTAGGGTTCCACTAGCAAAACGTGAGGATGCTAACAAAATTATTGAAGACATGCACAAAAACGGTGTAATCGAACCTTCAATAAGTCCATGGAGCTCACCTATCGTCTTAGTTAAAAGAAAGACGGTAGCACCCGTTTCTGCGTAGATTATAGGAAGTTGAATGATGTCACAAAGAAAGACAGTTATCCTCTACCAAGAATCGACGATACATTAGACACCTTGTCTGGAGCGAAATGGTTTTCTACATTAGATCTACAAAGTGGATATTGGCAAGTCGAGATCGATGAATGTGACCGTGAAAAGACCGCTTTCAGTATGGGCGACGGGTTATGGGAATTCTCTGTGATGCCATTTGGGTTATGTAATGCGCCTGCAACGTTCGAGCGACTGATGGAACATGTGTTAAAAGGACTCAACTGGAAGACATGTTTGGTGTATCTTGATGACATTATCATCATGGGAAAAAGTTTTGATGATCATCTGAAAAATCTAGAGGAAGTCTTTCAGCGAATAGCATCAGCCGGATTACGCTTGAATCCCAAAAAGTGCTCATTATGGAAGAAGCAGGTCACATATCTCGGACATAAAGTGTCAACTGAGGGGATTCACACCGAGGAAGGAAAAATAAATGCAGTTAAAGATTGGCCTCGACCCACCAACATACATGAACTCCGCAGCTTCCTCGGCTTATGCACGTATTATCGCCGTTTCGTACCGGGATTTGCGAACGTGGCTAGAAGTTTACATGATTTAACAAAGAAGAATCGCCCGTTTGTATGGCAGTTGGAACAAGAAAAAGCGTTTGAGCAGCTTAAGGAACTACTTTGTACGGCGCCGATGTTGGCTTATCCAATACCTGGAAAGAAATTCATCCTGGATACAGATGCGAGCGCTTATGGAATTGGAGGTGTCCTGTCTCAGCTCATCGACGGACAAGAAAGAGTAATTGGGTATTACAGCAGAGTGCTCGGGAAACCAGAGAAAAACTACTGTGTGACGCGAAAAGAACTACTAGCTGTGGTGGAATGTGTAAAACATTTCCACAAGTATTTGTATGGACAACGATTCTTGCTGAGGACTGATCATGCAGCATTAAAATGGTTATTACAGTTTAAGAATCCGGAAGGCCAAGTTGCACGATGGATCGAAAGATTACAGAATTACGACTTCGAAACGGAGCATCGAAAGGGGATTCACCACAAAAATGCGGATGCATTATCACGTCGCCCTTGTCCACTGGAATGTAAACATTGCTCCAAATCAGAAGGAAAAGAAGGTATAATCGACGTGCGATTACTGAATATAGAACCTGAAGATGATTGGACTCCTCACCGCATCAGAATCAATCAGCTGGAGGACCCTGATCTTGCAAAGCTGGTAATGGCCAAAGAAAATGGGGTACGACCACCAAAGGAACAAATAAGTAGCGAGAGTCCAACTGCAAAAGCATATTGGGCCCAATGGAACAGCATAAACCTCGTTAATGGATACCTTCATCGTACCTGGGAAAGCGAAGATGGCAAACATTCTCGTCTGCTGATCATAGTACCGAAGTCCATGATCCCAAAAGTATTGAAAGAATATCACAATGGACCTAGTGGAGGGCACCTTGGAATAACAAAAACTATAGAGAAGATTAAACAACGGTTCTACTGGATCGGTTGTCGAGATTCCATAGCAGAATGGATAAGTAATTGCGTAGAGTGCATGGCAGCTAAAGGTCCTAAAGCCAAAAGTCGCGGTAGGCTACAACAGTACAACGTGGGATCGCCATTTGAAAGAGTCGCAATGGATGTTGCAGGTCCGTTCCCAACCAGTACGGCCGGAAACAAATATCTACTGGTTGTCATGGACTATTTCAGTAAATGGCCAGAAGTATATGCCTTACCAAACCAGGAAGCGAAGACAGTAGCCGAAGCGTTTGTAGAAAATTGGATAACAAGGTTCGGAGTGCCCGTCGAATTACACTCAGATCAAGGCAGGAATTTCGAATCTTCCATTTTCCAAGAAGTCTGTACATTATTGGGCATCCACAAGACACGGACGACAGCGTTACATCCACAATCAGATGGAATGGTGGAGAGATTCAACCGAACGCTCGAAGAACATCTGCGGAAAATCGTTGATAAAGATCAACGGAATTGGGACAAGTGCATCCAGATGTTCCTGCTGGCGTATCGTTCAGCGAAGCACGAGACAACTGGTTACACGCCAGCAAAGATTATTTTCGGATCTGATCTGCGACTCCCCGCTGATCTTAAGTTTGGAACGAATCCTACAGCTGTAAGAAATGATGGAGATTATTGTTCTGCCTTAAAGGAAGAAATGAATGAATTGCACCTAATGGTAAGACAGCATACGCATCTGATGAGCAATAAGATGAAGGACCGGTTCGATCAAGCGGCAAATTCAAAAGGTTTTGAAGAAGGTGATCTGGTCCTATTGTACAATCCACTTCGAAAGAAAGGCTTGTCCCCGAAACTGCAGTCAGCCTGGGAAGGACCCTATATGGTGATAAAACGACTTAATGACGTGGTATACCGCATACAAAGGAATGGAAAAGCACGATGTAAAATGAAAGTAGTACATTTGGAGAGGCTCGCCCCATTTGGTTCAAGAGGATTTGTGCCTAATCGGGACGATTAGGCTTTAGTGGAGGGCAGTGTTACAAAAGTAGTATTAAGTTGTATTTGTATTGCTATATGCATCCATTATTATGAACAATAGCTGTAGGTATATGGAATAGCATTTGTCTTATTGTAGACATCTGGCGCCGCGGCTGTTTGTTTGTCGAAGCAATAGCTACATCTGGCGCCGTATAGCAGTATGTTCTGGTGGTTTCTAGACGCAATATTCTAGAAGGACACATCGGCATCTAACGACATCTGGCGCCGTATAGCAGTATGTTCTGGTGGTTTCTAGACGCAATATTCTAGAAGGACACATCGGCATCTAGCGAGAAGTGCGTGGCTATATAAGCCGTGGCAGCGCCAACGTAATCAATCAGTGCTAAGAGTAAACTGCTATAGTGTAGACGAGTTGTGAAATAAAGAGTTGTTGAATTAAATTAAACAGTGTTGATTTTATTTGTCAATCCAGAGATACGAACCTAACAAAGTAAACTAGCAAGAGTAAATTCGTAACAATATGATTCATGTAAATACATCAAAACGCTCAAGTAGACTAATACTATGGTCAGATCGACACTTAATCACAAGATTTCGGCTGTTAAATGGATTAATCAACTAATCTTAAAAATTTATCAAGATATCGCCATACAAAAATGACAGTTCCAAATCACTTCATTGAAATCATTTGAAACTGATCCAAGCTAAATCTTTCTGTCCGACTCTGATTTTGTGCAATCTACTTGTCAGCACTGGAAATCTGTTACATTATCACAGCTGATTTAGACACTACAAAGGGAAAAAAATGTAAACAAACAAATTTCTTTTAAAGAAATGAATCTAATTTCACCTGAAAATCTACTTAACAAATGAAAAAATGCATCCATTATTTCTATTATTTATTTATTTATTTATTTATCAAATTAACGCCAATCGGCAATATACAACATTTGCTTTTATAAGTAAAAGAAAAAAGAGAAAATAAAAATATATTAATAAGGGCAATTAATTGTATTATAGTGACCAAATTAATGGTATGGAAGGAGCCTGCCCTTTACACTATTGATGAATGAACTGAGGGAATCCATAGAAATCGATGTTCTGGTGAATTGAATTTACATGGTTAGCAATCCTGTTGTGAGGTCCATGGAAGACGTAGTTTTTCTGTGTCTTTGTTGTTTTAAGTTTCCGTGATTGTCTCAGCGAGAATGCCGTAGGAGCAAACTCAAAGCTACCAAGAATCTCTGGGGCATCAATTAGGTTGTTCACAACCTTAAAGTAAAAGACTAAGTCAGCGACTTGACGACGTGTAGCTAGGCTGTTGATTTTATAGCGTGAACGAATATCATCAGTGGAGAGTACCTGCGACCTCAAGGTTGTATGAAAGGATAGAGACTTACAGAATTTATTTTGGACCCTCTCCAATCTGTTGATTGAGACATCAGTGTGAGGAGACCACACTACAGAGCCGTACTCGAGTATGGGTAGAACCAGTTGGCGATATAGACGTATCAAAGTGTAGGGATTGCGAAACTCTTTGCCTGCTCTCGTGATTAATCCTAGAACCTTGAAAGCTTGGAGTGTGATCTTGTCTATATGCTTCGAGTAAGTGAGTTTGTTGTCTATGATGATGCCCAGGTCTTTGATGTCGGGAACTTCTTGCAGGTTGTGACCGTTTAGTTTATAACTGGTGGCAACATTGCTGTGAGAGCGCGAGTACGAGACTACCGCGCATTTATTTGCAGCTGGACATCTAGCTCATTTCTGATGGTTCTGTAGATCTTGAGGTCATCTGCGTATAGGAGATATTCTGACAGGAGATTTTTGCCAATATCATTGACAAAGATGTTGAAAAGCAGAGGTCCTAGGTGGGACCCCTGTGGCACTCCAGATGTAACCTTATATTTCTCAGACAAATATCCATCAACTCTAACTTGCAGAGATCTGTTTACCAGGTAGGAATATAACCATTCCAAGACAATGCCGTCGACTCCGTAGACTTGAAGCTTAGAAACAAGAATTCTGTGATTTACACGATCAAAGGCTTTGCTAAAGTCAGTATATATGGAGTGAACCTTGAGACCATCATTCAATGTGTTGAGAAGGAAATTAGTGTAAGTGAAAAGATTGGACGTGGTTGATCTGCCACCCGTAAATCCGTGCTGTCTTGTCGTGATGATATCTTTAAAGGCAGCAGTAAGTTGAGTAAGGACTAGCTTTTCAAATAGTTTTGCTAACGCTGATTGAATGCATATAGGTTTGTAGTTGGAAACATCAGTTCTCTGGCCACTTTTGAAGATTGGTCTAACATATGACAGCTTCCAAGCGCTAGGGAAGGTGCCAAGCTGCAAAGATCTATTGAATATGTGAGTGATAGGCGCATAGAGCACAGTAGCGCAGTTTCTAAGGAAAACATTTGGTATACCGTCAGGTCCGGCACCTTTGTTAGGGTTCAGCTTGAGTAATTGTTTGAAAACATCTTCACATTTGATTTCTAGATTATCCAGGTTGGTTTTTGGGACATTGATCACTGTATTTTTGTTAATTCGGTCATTGTTGTCATCATCAGTGAATGTTGTTTTGAAGTATGAGGCAAACAGGTTACTGATTGATTCACCAGTGGTAGCAGATTGATCGAGCCATGACATCTCGGATGGAATGTTCACACTATTGTGCTTCTTATCCTTAATGAACTTCCAGAACGCACTTGAGTCAGACTGAACCATGTTCTCTATTTTGTCAACATATTTTCTGTAGCATTCAATGCCTAAAGTTTTGCAATCACGCCTTAACATGCTGAAGTGAGCATAATCTCGTTGGTTATTAGAGTTTTTGTATTGTGAGTGAGCCGCGTTTTTGTGCTTAATTTTGTTGATAAGTTCAAAAGAGAACCAATTAGGGTAATTACTGACATAGTTCTTATGTACAGGCACATATAGGGTAATGCCTTCCTCTAACTTGTTACAAAACCAAGAAATTTCATTGTCGATAGTGTCTGTTTCATACATTCCTACCCAGTTAACCTGGTCATAAAAAACGTTGAGATTATGATAATCGGCTTTCTTGAAGGAGTATGTAGGTGAACTCGGTGATGTAAGATTAGGTTGAAAATTAAGACTGATAGAGAGGGCCGGATGATATTTGTCCTCTTCAACAAATGGTAGGGTTTTATCAACACTAATTTCTATATTACTGTAACAGAGATCCAGAAAAGTGTTATCACTGTTGCCTGTATTGTTTACTTGAGTGCAATCAAGTAAAGCTAAACCATCTTGGAGAATCCTTTCACAGTCCGCCCGGGGGACACTACTAGGCAAATTGAAATCGCCTACAAGTAATAGTTTAGCATTTTTAAATTTATCGTTTATAAAAGAGAGTAAAGTAAGTAGATTAGTATAGGAATCAAAGTTTGAGAGAGGTGGCATGTAGACACAGCCAACAATGATATCATGGGAAGCACCTTTTACGTTGACGAAGACGAGCTCAAGGTTATGATGATCAACTTGTATTAATTCAGCTTGAAAGTGGCGTTTGACTGCGATGAATACTCCACCTCCTCGTTCCAGACCGGACAGAACTGGATCCCTATCGTGCCTAAAAATTGTGTAAGTGCTGTCGATTAGTTCGCCATCGTGAATCGAAGGGTGTAACCATGATTCGGTAATACAAATGAGGTCGATATTACTGACGGCGGACGCTGTGAAAAATTTATTGAGTTTTGTTCGGAGCCCCCGCGTGTTTTGATAGTACACTTGAAGAGCTTCGGGTTTCTTCCTTTTCACTGAGCGGGCGAAAATTTTTGTTAACTATCTGCGGTATGCCATGGATATACTTGATGGTTTTACTTGTGTCACCATTCTTGTTGAGAGTATTTAACTCAGAGCGTAAATCCTTAAGGTGAGTCTGTTGAGCAGGGGTTAGGTCTGGTTTGAATCTAACCTGAGAGCTCTCACTCTGGTTTAGCTTAAAGATTTCTCTGGCATCCGCAACTGACTGGGTCTCTATAAGCAGAGGACGTGTACGGTTAGGTGTCTGACGTCCGAGTCTTCGGATTTTGAATCCAGTTAATTTGGCAGATAATTCACCCGATAATACAGCTGAGAGTGATGCTTTATCATCTTCCAGTCGGTCGATGCCAGTAGCTTTGGTTGACTCTGAAATTCCAAGAGCGATGACGTTTGACTCACGCTTCTTACGATCATTAATTTCTTTTATGATGTCCTCAGGAGAAGATGGTCATGATGATGAGATTTGGTAGGAGCATAAATTCTTTTCAATAGTTGTAACACGGTCACACAGACTCGTGCATTTTTTATCGGTGATGGCATATTGCTTGGCGAGCGCTTTAACTTCTTTTTTTTAACCCGGTGATGCTTTCACTAATAGATGATTTAAAGAGCTCAAGATTGTCATAAAATTTTTTGGTAAATTCTTCAAATTGTTTATTTAGCACTTTTTCAAGTCTATCAACGTTGTCATTCTCACTTTCATCCTCCGAGTCATCAGAATGTCTTACACTAACTTCCAAATCATTGCATTTCAGACACCTCCATAAGACAAATTCAGCATTACTGAGGTTCAGACATCTGGAATGAAACCACTTCTGGCACAGAGAGCATCTCAATCCTTTGGTGTTTTTTCTTACGTTTTGAGAACAGCTACCACAAGTGCTGTTTACAATTAGCTTTTTAGGTGGCATGTTGATAATCAGATTGACACATTACCAGTAGTATTAGCAACTAAAAAAAAAAAGTGTATGTATTCACAACACGATATTTTACTCTATTTATTTAGTCAATCAGAGTTAATTAATTTGCAATAATTATTTTAATCAATAATAAAATTTCACGAGCGAAAAAACCAGGTACTTCTACTCGCTAGCCCTCTATTGTGCTATGTTGCGTTTTCGTTCTGGTGTAGAGGTGGTCGAAGATGCGCCACGCTCCGGAAGGCCTGTCGTCAAATAGTCTTCAAACCGTTATAAGCCATTTGAAGAAGCTTGGAGTCACTAAGAAGCTCGATGTATGGGTGCCACACGAATTGATTCAATAAAAATACCGCAAGACTTTTTTGACAACACATTATGTATGTGGTATAAAGTGAACTGTAGCTCGAAAAGGGGAAGTATTGACCACATTAAAACTATTTTTGATACAGGAGTATAATATTATTAAAGAAACATTTCCCCGAACGTCAATAATACATACATATGTATATCCCACTTATTGACTGATATTTTGGACAAAAAGGCGGCCATATGTACTGTGATCCACTTATTCGGTAGGTGGCAGCTTGAACAGTTTTGGTCTGATTTCTACAATATTTGTGGAAAGTTTTATCCCGATGTCTTCATATCTTTGATTTCTATACAGAGAAATTAATGGAATTTAAAATTTTTTATAAGTTAAATAGACGTGGTTGCGGGCGTGGTTTTCGCACTGTGCCGTAGTTATGTTACGTGCCGATTTTTGTTAAGATTGGTGGAGTAGGCCCGGAGATGTGTGGTTTCACCTAAAGGTGGGCGGAGCCTCGCCCATTGTCTAAATTTGACACCGGCTGCTATAAGGCTCTCTGGTAAAACGTGTGTAAAATTGAACGGTTTTGAGCCATTAAGCTATTGAATTAACGCGCTGTTAGTGGTTTTCAACATAATCGTTGTATGGGGAAGGGGTGGAGTTATCATCCGATTTCACCTAATTTCACACTGTCGTGAGAGTTGCTGAAAAAATGTATCCTGTGAAAATTTGGGTGTTATTAGGAGATGGAGATTTTTAAAAACTTTTGAAGTCGCAGATGTCTTCATAATGCGACTGGTTGTACCAATGACAGAAATAACAGACACGTATCTTATTGTGGGGTTTAGTCATGGCAATTTATAGGTTTTTTATTTTATGCGTTTTGTGAGCGTAGAAATGGCCCGATTACGGCCATCTGCATTACCGATCTTCTTACGGTGCCAAGAAACCTTTATACCAAGTTCCATCAAAATATATCAATTGTTATGCTTGTTAAATTTTATTTTGTTTTATTTCATGCATTCAAAAGACATTTATAGAAAAGGTAAATTGAATATTATGTTGTTTCTAAAAAATTTACTAAATATATGATAATTGCAGAGGGCGGAGAAAAACTCTTAACCCTGCGCCACGCTCTTTGTTTGTTCACCTGGTCCACCTCAATTTATTTTCATATAGAATTCTTCTTCTTTACTGGCGTGGACACCGCTTACTCGAGTATAGCCGAGTTAACAACAGCGCGTCAGTCGTTTCTTCTTTTCGCTATGTGGCGCCAATTGGATATTCCAAGCGAAGCCAGGTCCTTCTCCACTTGGCCCTTACAAACGGAATGGAGGTCTTCCTCTCCCTCTGCTTCCCCCGGCGGGTACTGCGTCGAATACTTTCAGAGCTGGAGTGTTTTCGCCTATTCGGACAACATGACCTAGCCAGCGTAGCCGCTGTCTCTTAATTCGCTGGACTATGTCAATATCGTCGTATATCTCGTACAGCTCCTCGTTCCATCGAATGCGATATTCGCCGCGGCCAATGCGCAAAGGACCATAAATCTTTCGCAGAACCTTTCTCTCGAAAACTCGTAACGTCGACTCATCGGTTGTTGTCATCGTCCAAGCCTCTGCACCATATAGCAGGACGGGAATTATGAGCGACTTATAGAGTTTGGCTTTTTTTCGTCGAGAGAGGACTTTACTTTTCAATTGGCTACTCAGTCCAAAGTAGCACGTGTTGGCAAGAGTGATCCTGCGTTGGATTTCCAGGCTGACATTGTTGGTGGTGTTAATACTGGTTCCCAAATATACGAAATTATCTACAACTTCAAAGTTATGACTGTCAACAGTGACGTGAGAGCCAAGTCGCGAGTGCGACGACTGTTTGTTTGATGACAGGAGATATTTCGTCTTGCCTTCGTTCACTGTCAGACCCATTTGCTTTGCTTCCTTGTACAGCCTGCAGAAAGCAGAACTAACAGCGCGGGTGTTGAGACTGATGATATCAATGTCATCGGCATACGCCAGCAGCTGTACACTCCTATAGAAGATTCTACCTGCTCGATTAAGTTCTGCAGCTTGAATAATTTTCTCCAGCAGCAAATTGAAAAAGTCGCACGATAGGGAGTCGCCTTTTCTGAAACCTCGTTTGTTTATGTGTCGATTCTCCTTTCATGGGTCTTTTCCAAGATTTGGCGCATGGTGAATATCTAGTCGGTTGTTGACTTGCCAGGTCTAAAGCCACACTGATAAGGTCCAATCAGTTTGTTGACATTGGGTTTTAATCTTTCGCACAATACGCTCGATAGAACCTTATATGCGATTTATATGCTTATCCCACGGTAGTTGGCGCAGATTGTGGGGTCTTCCTTTTTGTGGATTGGGCAAAGCACTCTTAAATTCCAATCGTTGGGCATGCTTTCGTCCGACCATATTTTACAATAAAGTTGATGCATTCTCCTTATCAGTTCTTCGCCGCCGTGTTTAAATAGCCCGGCCGGGAATCCATCGGCCCCCGCCTTGTTGTTATTCAGGCGACTAATTGCTATTCGAACTTCTTGGTCGGGCAATGGAACTGTTCCATCGGCATCTATTGGGGAATCGGGTTCGCCTTCTCCTGGCGTTGTACGTTCACTGCCATTCAGCAGGCTGGAGAAGTGTTCCCTCCATAATTTAACTATGCTCTGGGCATCTGTGACTAGATCACCTTTGTGGGTTCTACAAGAGTATGCTCCGGTCTTGAAACCTTCTGTAAGCCGCCGCATTTTTAGTAGAATTTTCGAGCATTACCCCTGTCGGTCAGCTTATCAAGCTCTTCATACTCACGAATTTCGGCCTCTTTCTTTTTCTGTCTGCAAATCCATCTCGCTTCCCTCTTCAACTCTCGGTATCTACCCCATCCCGCACGTGTTGTGGTCGACAGTAACGTTGCGAGGTAGGCAGCCTGTTTTCTCTCCGCTGCAACACGGCACTCCTCGTCGTACCAGCTGTTCTTTTTCGTTCTCCGAAAACCAATGGTTTCGGTAGCAGCTGTACGTAAGGAGTTTGAATGCCATCCCACAGTTCCTTTATACTGAGTTGTTGACGATTGCTCTCAGAGAACAGGAGTGCAAGCCGTGTAGAAAATCGTTCGGCTGTCGGTTGTGATTGCAGCTTCTCGACGACGAACCTTCCTTGTGTTTTTTGACGTGCGCTTTTTGCTGCACAGAGGCGGGTGTCAATTTTGGCTGCAACAAGATAGTGGTCCGAGTCGATGTTAAGACCTCGGAGCGTACGCACGTCTAGAACACTGGAGACGTGTCTTCCATCTACCACAAAATGATCGATCTGGTTGGTGGTTTTTCGATCCGTAGCCAGCCAGGTAGCTTGATGTATTTTCTTGTGCTGGAATCTAGTACTACAGATAACCATATTGCGGGCACCGGCAAAGTCGATCAGCCTCAACCCATTTGGGGATATGTATTTCTTCGTGGAGGCTGAATTTACCGACTGTTGCACCAAAGATACCTTCTTTGCCCACCCTGGTGTTAAAGTCGCCAAGCACGATTTTGACATCGTGGCGGGGGCAGCCCTCATAGGCGCGCTCTTCCGTCGGGGCGTGGTCGCAAATCAGCGATATGTTGAAGAACCTCGCTTTGATGCGGATTGTGACTAGACATTTATTCACTGGAGTGAACTCGGCAACGGAGTCTCTCTCCCACCACGAATACCACACCAAACTTGCACTCCTTTAAATGCCATAAGGACCCTCTCGTTTCTGTCCTTGTCCAGTCCATCAAATTTCTTGGACGGCGGTGATGTCAGCCTTTATTTTTACGAGGACATCAACCAGCTGGGCAGCGGCATCTTCCCAATCAGGGGACCGGACATTCCAGGTGCATGCCCTCAATTCGTAGTCCTTATTTCGTTTCATCCGAGGCTTGTTGTTCTTTTCATTGGTGTAATTTTTTTTTTACGTGGCGGGTCTCAAACCCAGCGCACAACCTTGCGGAGGGAATGTTTCGCCTTCTCACTTCAAACGGATGTTCTTAGGCTACCCAGAAGATACTTGGTCAAAGACCGGGAGTCGTGAGCTGCTTGAGTCATATGTAAAAGAATCGTTTCTGGCCACTCCCAAGTGAATGGCGATCAGAAAACTTTCCTCACTTGCGTGAACTTCTACACATAACTCCATCCTCCAAATAGAATTGCTCTTCGCAAATTCGCGAGTATAACAATAAAAAAAGTTATTTGAAAAAATTTCAGTAAAATTTAACAAAAATTTCACTGCATTAAATTTTACAATTTACCACTGGGAATCCTACCATCCCCTTTCATTTGCATGTTGCCCTCAAGCTGCTTCCTCACGACGATGA
Source organism: Bactrocera zonata (assembly GCA_037783105.1). Taxonomy (NCBI): domain Eukaryota; kingdom Metazoa; phylum Arthropoda; class Insecta; order Diptera; family Tephritidae; genus Bactrocera; species Bactrocera zonata. The sequence continues at coordinate 1,193,778 of JBAWJQ010001699.1, forward strand.
TAAAAAAAAGAAATTTAATATTAATTTAATTTTGTTTTTCATATTACGACATTTAATTATACAATTATATAAATTTTTTTGTCAAAATATCATTAACAACATATTTTTTAGTCTCGACAATGCCGGTTAATATAAAAAAGTATACATTAACAAACTACGATTGAAGAATGCAATGTTTATATATTTACATGCGAAGTGCAGCATGCATTCAGCTATCGTAAGTAAAAATAACAAGTAAGGAAGGGCCAAGTTCGGGTGCAGCCGAACATTTTATACTCTTGTAATAGAAGTATTTTAAGGTGTAAAATGTCAACCAGAGGATTGGAATCTAATCTTTGCAGACAAAAAAAAAAAAGAGGCCGAAATACGTGAGTATGAAGAGCTTGATAAGCTGGCCGACAGGGGTGATACTCGAAAATCCTACAAAAAAATGCGGCGACTAACAAAAGGTTTCAAGACCGATGTATACTCTTGACAAAGGTGATCTAGATACCGATTAACAGAGCATACTAAAATTATGGAGCGAACACTTCTCCAGCCTGCTGAATGGCAGTGAAGGCATAACACCCGGAGATGTCGAACCCAATTCTACAATCGATGCCTTATTATGAAGAACAGCAAACCGGCGTGGGTCGATGGATTGCGGGCAAACTATTCAAACACGGTGGCGAAAAACTGATAAGTAGCATGCATCAGCTTCTTTGTAGAATATGGTCGGATGGAAGCATGCCCCAAGAGAAGATTTGTAAATATAAATTATCATTTTTTGTCATAGCAAAGAAATTGTAAACATAATTTTAATTTAACATACATTAAATTCTCCGAGAGTGCAATGCAATAATATAACAGTTTATATATTTATATAAAATTTATTTGTGACTTCAGTGAACAAAATTTACATATTTGTATATGATATTAATTGTAATTTGACAATGGTCATACTAAAATTAACGCCCTCCGGGCAATTTGGCACGTTTTTTTTAGCCATACAGTGCTAACTAACTTATTCATAATCATATATGCGTGTGCAATATGAGTATTTCAATAAATACGTCCGTATTTTTAAACCACATATCATTTGCGGTAAAATTCTTCATCACATTCTTCAGCAGAGAGTTGTGCATTTTCATCTTCATCTTTTTTATGTATTAAACTTTTATGTTTAGCTCCCGTTAATGACATTTTATGATTTTCGCTTATTTGCTGATTTGAAGTTTTGGCAATATTGTCAACTTCTAATTTACTGTTAATTTTTAATATTTGAGAATTGTCCCCAACTTTGGCGAATACATAATTATTTTTACAAAAAACATGGTAACCCAAAGATTTTAATGATTTTGCATAATGAAAAAGTTCGTTTGTTTCATTATCAACGAATGCTGAAACTATTAGAGCTTTGTTTCTTAACTTTGATTTGTTTACCAAAAATTGTATTTTCATGTTAAGAGTTGCGAAAGTTACAACTAAAGTTGTTTTATCTTTCTGCATATTATTTCTCAATTTAAATGCGTTATTGAGTTTGAATACATCTTTAATATCTGCAGCCGTGCACGGCAAATTCATAATTTCTGTAAGCATTAACACTGTATCAGCCAGGGGATTTTTAATATCGCTATCGCAAACACCTCTAATAACAACACTTGTATTTTCATCACACTTCTCTGCGATTTGGTTCGTTGAGGAGGCAGTGGTGTTTTGGGGTTGGATTGCAGAAGAATACTTTACCACACTGGAGTTAGCACCCTCTACAACTTTACTCTCAGCTTTTATCTTTGAGATAACGCGGTTCAATTCAGCAGAATTTTTAAGTGAGCTCTCGAGTTCACTACGCGTCTCTTCTAATTTAGTATTTAAAAGTTCAATTCGCTTACGAAGGGCAATTTCTGTTGCTTTTGAGCCCAGTGAAGTAAGTCTGGTCATCATCTTCGCATGCTCTTCTTTTCTATTTGCAATCTCGTTATCCTTTCTCTCATTATCTGCTTTTAAACTATCAATTTCCAAATTTAAAAACTCTATATCTCTGATGTGGTTGTTTTCTAACTCGACAACTTTGTCTAAAGTTTGTTCTAATTCTTTTTCCAATTTTAGTTTTTGTATAATTATTTCAGTAGTATTGTGTTGTTGGATTTCTCGCTGATCTGAATATTGTTGGGAATTCTGCTTATTACTTCCGATCTCTCTTATTCTATTCTCTAGCTGTTGTATTAATGCACTTTTGGTAATTAGTTCGTCTTTCAACTGCTCCACTTTTACTTTAAGTGCGCTTTCTACTGCTTCATACTGTTTGCGAGAGTTGCTAAGAAAGTTTTCATTTCGTTTAACCAACGTCTCCAGCTTATTATTTGCATCTTTTAAACTTGTACATTCTGAAACTTTTTTTTCAATTTCTAATGCTAATTTTTCCCTTTCTAATAGTACTTCTTTAAGATTGTCCTCTAAACTATCTATTCTAACCAAAAACTCCTGAGATTCTTCCGCAGCTTTTGCAATTGCTTGCTCTGTGCTATCGTTTTGGGCTTTCAAATAATCATTTTTGTATTCGAGCTCCAATATTTTGTCCTCTGCCTGAGAAAGAAGTATTTGAATACCAGAAATATTGCTTTCAGTCACATCCAGTTGTAATTGTAGTTCACTTCTTGATTTCTCGGTTAAATCTAATTGCGCTTTGATTTCATTTAATTTTATATCGGTTGCAGTTTCGTCGAAATCGATGTATAACTTATGGGTCTGTGGATTGCGAAATCTACAATGTGGGCAGCTTGTCTCCCTAAAAATAAGTAAAAGAATAAACTTAGTGCATATAATATATATTTGTCTTATCGTTATTTGCCAATGATTTTAGTTAGCCGAAATAATGGGTACAGGAGATTCTTACAGTTAGTAACAACTCTGAGTTTAAATCCTTATTTAAATTTGTAATATAAATCTTAAAATGAAACATAATGGAAAATGACGACATTCATTAGTGCAATGATTTGTTAATGTTCTTAATTCAATAAATCAAAACAGCTACATTGTGTACTCTCGAAGAATCAAAGCCGGGAAAATACTTTCAGAAGTTGTTTTTAATAATACTTTGCAGAGCAAAAATTTGACGAAATCGTGAATGAATTACAATGAAATTTTAAAGATATCACACATTTTGACCAATCTGTAAGATTTAAAGTCAGATGGAAAGTCGGAACTCATTATATATGCCCCCAATAGAACAGAAAAAGAGACGAGCTGATTGCATTAATTTGATCAGGTTACTTGAGTACATACATTTTTTCAGGCAATTTTATAAATATGTCGGCCCAGGTATGGTCGTATCGTCTACGCCGTTCATGGGCAAGCCAGTTTCCATTTCTTCAAATTTAAAAGTACCGAGAAAGCGCAGCGAACAACTATGCGTCCGATTCGTTCGAGTATTTCCACAATAATGATACTGTACTCAAAAGTGCTTCATCACTCTTAGTGTATTTACCAGAACAAAGCCTTGTGCACATTCTTTGTCTCTTTCTTGCCTATCAAATACTCGTTGATTTTATCGTGACGCGCAGAAGCACACTCGGTAAAGCGAAATGCTTTTACCTCGCTCTCACACCGAAGGATATAATGAAGAGAAACATGAAAACAGCATACTTCGATTACATTGAAATTTATTTACAACATACTTTGAATATACAGGGTCATTCGTTATTTCAAAAAGATAATATTAAAATTACAAAGTTATTTGTTTACATCGACACGGCCTTCCTGACTAACACACGTCCTCGGGTGTAATACTAGAACAACAAAATAATATTTTTTTTTAAATTTAATTTTTTTTTTTTTTTTTTTATATAAATGAAATATGTCAATACGACATAACTTAAGAAATAATTTCCATAAGGTAGCCTTCAGTGACAGGGTCTTGCAAAGGGAAACTTCCTTACATCAAGGCTTTATCAAATAGCTCACATAATATAATATTATAATTATTATTTATTTATTTATTTACGTCTTTTTCAACGTCTTCATCGACGACAACGTCTTCATTGACAACGACGTCTCTTTCAACGCCTTTATCGCCATTAACGTCTTTTTCAACGTCTTTATCGTCATTAACGCCTCTTTCAACGTTTTTATCGCCATTAACGTCTCTTTCAACGTTTTTATCGCCAACAACGTCTCTTTCAACGTTTTTATCTTTATTTTTAACAGACTCAATTGCATTTTCATTGCAGCTCATGTTTATTTCATTAGCAATTTCTTCTTCCGGAAGCCTTCGCAAGTGCTCATGTGAGTATTTGTACGACCTTTTACTATTCAACGATTTCAATATGTACCCCCTCCAAAATCTCTGTCACTAAAAACGGCCCTCGGTACTTAGGGTCTAACTTTGTTTGATGTCTCTCTTCATTTTTAAGTAAAACGTAATCACCAACCTTATATCTAACAACTTTTGCTTTACCTTTATCAAATCTTCTCTTATCATAACAAGCGTTTTTCTGTATATTTTTAGTTGCTTGATCTCTCAATAAATCAACATCAACTTTGTTTTCTTCTATATTAAATGAGAGTAAACCGAACGGCCGTGCCTCTTTACCTATTAATAATTCTAATGGACTAGCTTTAGTAGTCCGATTAACCGTGGAATTCAGAGCCAGTTGAATTTCTCCCAAAGCATCCTGCCAAGAACGTTGGCTTGTTTCAACTGCTGTTAACAGATTTTTCAGCGTGCTCATTACTCGCTCTACTTGTCCATTAGCACGACTAGCGCCTGTAGCAATCAAATGTAAATTAAAGTTTTGCGAAATACAGAAATCCCGGAACCCTTTGCTAGCGAAACACCTACCTTGGTCAGCAATTACACGATTAGGCACGCCAAATAAAGAAATTGATGACTTGAGAGACCTAACACAGTTTTCCGTATCAAGGTTTAGAGTGTGATATAAATACACAAATATAGTAAATGCATCGATTTGGACGATAATATACTCTTTAAGGTCATTCTTACCAGTTAACTTCCCAGTGATATCGATGTGAACGGTATGCCATGGAATGTTAACTTTAGGAATGGGGTGCAGTTCGGCTTGTATTTTGCCCGAATGTGATTTGGATAGCTTGCAGGTAATACAATTATCAACAAATTTTTTAACGTACTTAGACATATTATCGAACCAGTAATATTCATAAACCTTATCGAGTGTCTTTTCTGAACCCAAATGCATAATGGACTCATGCACATGATTAATTACGGACCATTTGAAAAGCCTAGGAACGACCGGTAAACATTTTGTTTTGCCATTTCTTTGTATTTTTCTATGCAATGTCCCTGCACGCAGTTCATAAGTATTTGCCTCATCTCTGCTTAGTTCATTATTTCTTAACTTACTAACAATAGTAGCTATCTCTGGATCCCGTTGTTGCTCTGCAAGGAGCCAGTTTTCTGAGATTTCTGCCAGGTTGACCCGCTTCTCGGGAATTCTCACAACCGGTGGACTATCAGAGGGCAATGGGTTACGAGAAAAGAAATCTGCATGTGCCATTCGTTTACCCTCTGCATACTCAACCGCAAAATCAAAAGATTGCAAATAAGCCCACCATCTATGGACCCTAGGTGTTAAATCGTTTTTAGTCCGTGAAGCTTTGAGAGAATTACAATCCGTGATTACCACAAATTGGTGCCCTTGCAGATAATGTCGAAAATGTTTAATCGAGTTGACAACGGCCAAAGTCTCCAGCTCATATGAATGATATCTGGATTCCGCAGAAGACGTTCGTTTACTATAATATTCAATAACGTGTGGCTTGTTGTTAATTTTATGCAAAAGAATGGCACCGTATCCATCCGCGCTAGCATCTGTATGCAATTCGATTGGATATTGCGGATCGAAAATTGTCAAAACTGGTTTATTTGTCAAGACGGAAACTATTTTCTGTCGTATCTGTTCATGCTCTGCCTTCCAAGTAAAATTGTTTTTACTAGAAACAAGGAAGTACAGTGGGTTCATTACTTGTGAAAACTTAGCTACAAATTGGCGAAAATATGAAGCCAATCCTATAAATTGTCTCAACTGGTGAACAGATTTAGGTGGTGGTAGAGTTGTCAAGGCTTGAATTTTACGCGGATTAGGTCGAATTACTCCAGCTTTAATTTCATATCCAAGATATTCAACACTCGATTTAAGAAAAGAACATTTATTAACATTAAACGAAAACCCGGCCTTTGTCAAAACATCCAAGACCACCTTCAACCTTTCAAACGCTTCTTCTTTTGTTGACGAAATAATCATAATGTCATCCATATACACTATGACATATGAGTACGCAAGGTCCCCCAATGCCCTCATCACCGCCCGTTGGAAAACCGATGGCGCATTTTTGAGTCCAAACGGCATGGTCAAAAATTCATACTGCCCCTCTGGCGTGACGAAAGCAGTGAGTTCAATCGAGTTTGGATGAACAGGGATTTGGTGAAATCCACTCGCCATGTCCAAACAAGAAAAATAATTTGCTCCACGCAGCCTAGCAATTTGGTCCGATATAAGCAGTAAAGGATACTTATCCGACACCGTGTTCGAATTCAATTCGCGGTAATCAACACAAAGGCGATCAGACCCGTTCTTTTTCTTTACAAGTAACATAGGGCTAGCAAAAGGAGAACAACTAGGGCGAATAATCTTGTATTTCATCAACTCTGATATTTTATTTCTAACAATCTCTTTCTCTTCTGAACTAAGCCTATACGGTCGCCTTTGTACAGTTTTATTTTGATCAATTAAGCGTATCTCTAAATGGCCAGTGGCGACACGATTTTGCGGAATCCCTTCTATAAAAAACTCGGTATATCCACTCAACAAAGACTCTAACTGTGCTTTATCGTTTTCGACCAGGTCGGTATCAAGAGCAAATGAGCTGTTGCAGCATACATTTGCTGCCTTTTCTTTAAAAATATCAAATTTGTTAGCTGTAATAAGGACACCAAAATTCTGACCCAGAATTTCACGGCCAATCATAACATCGTGCTTTAAATATTTATCTAATACAACATGGAACAAGACTTCGAGGGAATGTACACCAATTTCAATATTTGATAAGATTTGCAAATAACTACATATAGAAGTATTTCCGATACCTTTTAAAAATACAGTACTACTTATACGTTTCCCTGAAAATTTTCCCGACACCGTTTCTTTGAGGAGCGAACATTCCGCCCCGGAATCAAAACAGAATTGGTATAACTCACCAGACTGACTCAGTACTCCCTTAGGCTCGATAATTTCGCACAGATTCACTCTCTTTTCAAATCCGGATTTATTGTTGCTTGAAGATTGATTGCTGCTTTTGATGAACTTCGATGCAATGTGCCCATCTTCTCCACATCGGAAGCAAATAAGTGGCGACCGACCTCTTTCAGTTGATGTGCTGTCTGAGAACTTTCCCGCTTTCATTGCTGATTTGGTTTTATCTTTCTTCATCCGACAATCGGCGATTTTATGGCCCACTTTACCGCAAAAATGACATTTAAGGTAAGGCGACGGTTTATACCTTTTCGACTCTGGTGGATTTTCGAAAACAGACTTTCTTTTACCGAATGCAAAAGCTCTGAGTTCTTGCTGAAGTTCATTTCGAGTTTTTATATTCGTTTTAAACAACAAACGCTGTAAATTGTTGTCAAAACGAGCTGAATGTCCGAGGACCACTGCGATAGCTATTTCTTCAATAGTCTGTGATTTCCATTTATGCATAAGAGAAGTCACTAGCCGGCTTGCATATACTGAAATGCATTCATTGTCATTTGGGTGACCATTAAGGATGTTCATCAATATAGCAGCTGATGTTTCAACACCCTCAAAGCGCTGTACAAACAGGTCCCTAAATTGTTGCCAGGTAATTCCCGCAAAGCTTATTTGTGACAGCCATTGCGAAGCGCAACCTTCCATTGACTTACTGAGGGCTACAATGAGTGCACTGCCTTCCAATGGATTGTCTGCCATGATCACGTCTACAGTCGAACACCAGGAAATCGCATCTACACCGAAAACGTCAGGATTAAACTTTGGCAATGTAATACCTCCTTGTCTTGCGGATTTTGAAGGCTGCACCGCTTTTAAAAGTTCAATAAATTGTCGATTTTGCATTTCCAATATTTGACGCAGCTGCTCATTCGCATTTACTGAAGATGGGGGAGTCCATCCCACTTCTGATGTCGGCCCAGGTATAGTCGTATCGTCTACGCCGTTCATGGGCAAGCCAGTTTCCATTTCTTCAAATTTAAAAGTACCGAGAAAGCGCAGCGAACAACTATGCGTCCGATTCGGTCGAGTATTTCCACAATAATGATACTGTACTCAAAAGTGCTTCATCACTCTTAGTGTATTTACCAGAACAAAGCCTTGTGCACATTCTTTGTCTCTTTCTTGCCTATCAAATACTCGTTGATTTTATCGTGACGCGCAGAAGCACACTCGGTAAAGCGAAATGCTTTTACCTCGCTCTCACACCGAAGGATATAATGAAGAGAAACATGAAAACAGCATACTTCGATTACATTGAAATTTATTTACAACATACTTTGAATATACAGGGTCATTCGTTATTTCAAAAAGATAATATTAAAATTACAAAGTTATTTGTTTACATCGACAAATACATATATAACGCACCCACTGAACAACATATTCGTTATAAGTTTTGTTATAAAAACGAAAATCATCATGGTTACTATATGGGATGGAGGTAATTCGTGTATATGTTTTGAAATTTGTTCTTGTTGATGAAGCGTCAGAATTCTGCCGAGTTGATAGTCCTTGGACAGATAAAACTCCGGGTCGGTTCCGGTTATGTCCCTAAGGTCGTGGGAACGGTGAAAATTGTATATTACATTTATGGGGTTGTATTGTAATTTCATCTATTTTTGACAATACCATACTATAAACATGCTGCATAGTAATTAAATGCTTCTTATGTTGCATTAATTCAATTTATATGGAGTAAAGTCAGCCGGATTAGTTATATAGGGCCAATGCAAAGTTTTCACCCGATTTTATCCATTTAAGACTTAAAGATACATTATATTTAAATACACTATCTCGTTCTCACTAAGATAACTCACATATCGGTTATTGTTTTGACGGTTATTTAATCCCCGTTAGATGGTAAGGATTATCTAAGTTGTCGTCGAAATGTGCTGTTTTGACGGGGTCTGACCAAAAGGTGTCAGATGAGTGGAGTTGGCGGGCCACGCAAAGAGGTGGCCAGTGTCATGCGGAGACTCATAGCACGCAGGACATATATTGGATATGTCGGGGTCTATTCCGGATAGATAGGGAGTTTAACCTGCTATAGTATCTAGAACGAAAGCGCAGCGCAAGGGTCACTCTCATTTCTCCCGACACTACATAGGGCTTTTCGTGTGCAATAGGTGGTGGTTTGACTCTGAGTATGCCATTGATAGCTCCACTGTGAATGGCGGTCAGTGCTTGTCGGAAGTTAGTTGCGTCCGAAGTCTGGTCGACGTATTGTCTGATGTCGTCGACGTAGTTGAGAAATGACCTCTTGATGCTTCTAGGAGGCGGTTCCGAAGGTGACTGCAAGGATGATTTATGTGAAAGAACCCAGGCAGGAACTGCCTGGAGAGGAGCATACGGGTCTCACCATACAGGTGTTCAATAGGAGACATCAAGTGGCATGCTGTCGTAGTCTGGAGCGCAGTATTCTGACAGGTCTGTACCTTCATAGTAGGCGTTTGACTTTTGGTGTGGCGTAGTTAATGACCGGCCGACCGATTGCCTTGTAAGCTGCCAACAACGTTTCTTTGTTCTTTCCCCATGTGCTGCCGACCAGCGACATATGTATCTGTACTTTGGCGATAATCCCAGTCGTATGAGAAGTGAAAGAACACAGGCTGTCAAAAGTCATACCTACAATTTTAGGATTACTGACTGTCGGCATCTTGCCTTCCACACAAATTGTTGTTTCAAAGTGTGCGTGGAATAGTTTATTCTTAATTTTTGTCATTTCTGCTGGATTGTTTTTAATATTTCGCAATATGAAGCATTCATCATTTCCTGTTAATATTTGACCTTGGCCTTTTCTAGATACCTTACACACTCTATTTTTCTTCCGAAGCTTTCTTTCAATGCTGTGGATACGAGAAGTAATTCGCCAACTAAACACTAACTTAAGATATAAAACTGTAATTTGGCACAGAAGATCGCAGTAGCCAGAGGTACCTGTGGACAAAAAATTCGCTCAGCACGAATACAGGATCTCCTACCGATCGTGTGAAAATATGAAATCGGATATAAACCCCGTTCACTCCCAATATAACGTTACCGTTTAAAACTGCTAAAGCGCAATAAATCTATAAATAAATGCCCCAGAAGCGTGAAAATTTGCCGCCGGGATGGTACAAGGCTTTGTAGGGGCCGGGGTAAAAATTTGACGATGGGCATGGCACCGCCTACTTTTTGATGAAATCACATATTTCGGGACCCGACTGACCGATTTCGAAAAAAATTGGTACATTACAATCTTTACATATTCATATGTTCCCATTTAGCTCAGTTTTAATTTTAACACAAATCATAAAGCAATTAATTTAACAGGATTAAACTTTATACGAATAATGCCTTTAGTGTTCAAACTGTTCAAATCCAACAAAAACTGTTCAAGCCCTAGGTACCAAATATACCTATAGTTGCCTTTTGTTCGAAAATATCGGTAAATGTCTAAGAATTGAAATACACGGATCAGGCACAATTCCGATTACTTTGGCGTCGCGATCTGAAGATAAGTTGGAAAGAGGAAGTCTTCCTGATCAAAAAATATACTGGGTTATAGGTACCGCAAATGCTTTTTTTTACAAGATATTCGACTTTAACCCTGCCTCCATAACGTACGTCTGACGAGGAGCACGACCTTTTTACATTTTGCTCTCCTTCCACAATTTTTTTTTCACATGGCATGCATATTTGCATTTATCTGTCATTACAGACAACATTCCAGTGGTAGTTGACTTTTGGTGGTAAGTTTTGTATATTCTGAGAAATTGCTAAGCCATACGTCTCCGAGACGTATGTTTATGCTTTGTGCTATTTTTACAATTTTTGAGTGATTATTAGTTATTGTGTTTCTTATTAAAATTTAGTACATATAAGTATAAATAAAAGCAAAATGGAAAAAATTGACTATTAGACGACGCCCTAATAGCTGCTTATCTAACAAATCAAGATGAATGTAGTTCAACAGAAAATGAAAGTGAAATAGGAGACGCAGTATTGGAGGATAATATTCAAAGTGACGCGGAAGATGAACATCTTAATGTGCAGGATAAACGCGAAAATGTATTGCCAGACCCGGAACACGAAGAATCCAACAACATTAGGTGATCTTTAGACAGCCGGATAGTAAAAGTATTTCAGTTAACATTTAGAAGTAAAACTCAACATTGCTGGACTACCTCGAAGGGAATAAATGTCCCACAAAAGGGTGTGAAGCAATATGTGATCCGATTTCATCCTTCAATGCTTTTTTTACTGACGAAATAATATCAGAAATATTTCAGTGGACAAATGCAGAAATATCTCTATCACGAACAACCAATTTGACTAGCAATACGTTCGCAGATACAAATTGTTTTGAAAATCGTGCTCTTCTTGGCGTACAGACTTTGACCGCACTTTTGAAGGACAATCACTTGTCAGCTAGTAAGTTATTCAATACAACCTACCTAAGTCGTGATAGGTTCCACTTTTTAATTAGTAGGCTGCGAACGGATGACAAAGCATTGAGACATGCTCTGCGCCCCACCGATGCTTTTGTACCTGTCAGAAAGATGTGGGATAAAACAGTGCAACGATAATTATACTTTCGGGGGCGTTGTCCTTTCAAAATGCATTTACCTAGTAAGCCGAATAGGTATGGCATAAAAATGTTATGATTTGTGATAGGACTACTAAATATATGTTCAATGCTATCCCATATTTGGACAAGACAACAACTTCAACGATGCCATTAGGTGAATACTACGTGAAAGAGTTAACCAGACCAATACATGGTACCTGTCGCAACATTACTCTCGATAATTGGTTCACCTCCGTACAAAGCAAAGAGCTTGCTAAAAGAGCCATATAAGTTGACCATTTTTGGAACAACAAGAGCAGTTGGCAAAACAATGTTTTGCTTTGATGGTCCTTTAACTTTAGCGTCATATACGTACATAAACCTAAGCCATCAAAGATGGTATATTTGCTATCTTCCTGCAATGAACCAGGCACAATAAACCAAACTTCTTGAAAGCCTGAAATTGTATTACACTACAATCAGAGCGAAGGGAGGTGCCGACACATTCGACCAGATGTGTTCACTCATGTCGTGCTCCAGAAAAAAGAATAGGTGGCCCATGGCTATATTTTATTCTATTGTCACACACCGACGCAAGAATTCTGTTTTATTACGATTAAAGAATACTCAAACACTTCTCAGAATCAGTTATTCATTGTTTTTGTTGGATCATGAACTTGCGAGGCACGCACTTTACACAGAACTTTCGCCTCTTTAGAGCATTATTATCCTCGGTGTTCATTTTGTCAAGAAACCCTTTACACATTTAAAATTTATTGCATTTTTCTACTTTGTATACAAAACAAAACACCTTCTGTTAAATTTTGGCAATTTTTTTTAATGTAGAACTGTTGAATAGAATGTGCTTAGTTAATAAGTGCAAAAACAAAAACAAAATATTGCAAGGTTAAATATTAATTCAACAAAATAGTAAATAGTTTACACATTTTTGACACTGTCAAGAAACTCTTTACACAAAGTGCTTTAGCTACGGTTTAATAAACATATTTAATAACTTATACTATCTTAATCTAATTTTAATATTTGGTATGTCCCCCCTTAGCATTAACTACGTGCTGGAGCCGTTTTTCCATGGAATTAACTAGCTTTTCGACGTCATAATCAGAGGGTATCTTTTGCCACTCTTCAATCACTACCGTTTTCAGCTCTGTTCGATTTTTGGGCTGCCTTTTTGCCACTTTTTTTCAAGTGTGTCCATAAATTTTCAATTGGGTTAAGGTCCGGGCTCTGGGGAGGTGTGTCAATCACCTTTTGGCAGTTATAAAGGAGCCATGTCCGCACATTAAGCTCTTATCCTGGTAAAATTTAAATTGAGGCTAATTGTCGGCAATAAACCCAAATTTTTCGACACTCTGCTTCAAATGGGTCTTGAAAATTGAGAGGTACTGCTCAGCATTCATAGTATTTTCTATAAATGCCAGCTCTCCAACCCCTTTGCCCCTCATTATATTTAATACAGCATGATTTTAGTTTCGTCACAGAAAATGACATCATCCCAATAATCTGCCGGCGTGCTGACCATGTTAACAGCAAAAGTATAACGTTTTTCAACATTTATCTGGGAAAGCAGCGGTTTTTTTCGAGCAACTCTTGAAGTGTACTTATGTCGCAGAATTGCTTGGCGTACTGTTTCGTGTGAAACGACTATGCCACACTCTTCTTCCAGTTCTTCGGCAAGGGTTCTGGTAGAAATTCGGGGATTTTGGTCGATATTACGCATGATTAGGCGGTTATCCCGTTCGCAAATCTTTTTCTTACGGCCACCTCCACCTTTTGCTTCAAGCCTGCCTTCATTTTCCGCGCGACTTAAAACATTATAAATTATTTTTCTGGAGACACAAAACATTTTTGATAATTCTGCCGCAGATTTTCCCAGTTGGTGATTGTAATAAATCAATTAGACTACATCGAAGGTCAATCTTTTTCCAGGCATTTTAAAAATAACAAAAAGTCGCTTTATGACACGCGTTCATCAATATTTCACAATTAAATGAGAAAGAATTCAAAAAAGCGATGATTGCAAAATCATAGATATCGGTTAAAGTACCGTTTTTTTCCTCAAACAAAAAAAAAACAGAAACAAAAAACAAAATGTGTAAAGAGTTTCTTGACAGTGTCAAAACTGTGTAAACTACTATTTATTTTGTTGAATTAATTTTTAACCTTGCAATATTTTGTTTTTGTTTTTGCACTTATTAACTAAGCACATTCTATTCAACAGTTCTACATTAAAAAAATTAGATAAAAATTAACAGAAGGTGTATGTTTTTGTATGCAAAGTAAGAAAATGCTGTAAATTTTCAGTGTGTAGAGTTTCTTGACAAACTGTACATAAGTGTTAGCCACATTATTTTTGCATGTTCCTCCTCTGAAGAAGCCGAAATTCGTATTTTTTACCTCGCCAAAGTAATCGGAATCGTGCCAACGAGCGTTGCCACATCTTAAACACCAAATTTGTAGGATTCTTAACGATTTTTTTGTTTGTTTTTCGCGTGATTCTTGTTAATTATAATAAAAACTACTTTCCAACAACTTTCAAGTTATAATATTGAGTTGTGAACACTTTCCATATATGTAGGTACATATATATATATGTGTAATATGGTTCATAAACACAAATAAGTAAAAATCTATAATAATAATATTGTAAAATTTATATCATATCGAGGTGACTGAAGTACTTTCGCGTAGTACTCCTTTCTGCGTTAAAAATAAAAAAATATATTGAGTTTTAGTTATGAAATAGTTAAAGTGGTTATATGTTTTGGTTAACATGCACTCATATACCTTACACTTTATTACGTAATATTATTATATAATATTACTTATACATATGTAGTATATACATATATTATTATATAATATTACTAATGCATGCATATAATATTACTTCTTTGCTTAATAAATTTAAAAAAGAAAATATCCATATGCATGAATAGAGGAATTTTTGCGAAAAAGAAGAATTTCAGCGAGTTGCCTTATCATCACATGGCAGCGCTCCATTTTGTCGTAATTTTTGGTAAACAAGTGAGATTCAAACGAGTGCAAAAAAATTCTCCGATTTTAGGGTTAAAATGGGTATGTACGGATGGAGGAGGTCCTCCAGATCAATAATATATACATATATATAGTTGTAGTAGTCATTATAAATCGGAGAAACACTTGTTTTAAATAGTTAAATTTTTTAACTTTAAATCCAAATATCTCAAAAAACATAAGTCAGCGGCAACTATATATACATACTTATATATTTTCTTGATCTGGAGGACGTCCTCTATCCGTACATACCCATTTTAACCCCGAAATCGGAGATGCTATTCTAAAATTTACCCAGATTTTTTAAAAAGCCAATTATTACTAATATTTAGTAGCATATCCTTTTGCAGATAAAACTGCTTTTAGGTGCCTTAGTATGGAGGCGACAAGCTTTTGACAAAATTCTACTCTAAATCCCAGTTTGGCTGGGACTTAGAATAGCATCCCCGAATTTCGGGAATAAAATGGGTATCACCGGAAAGGTGACGTTCTCCAGATCAATTGTCAAGTTGTCAATTTTTCAACTTTAAATTCAAATATCTTTAAAACTATTGGTCAGCGGCAACTATATATATATATTTTCGTGATCTGGAGAACGTCACCTTTCCAGTGATACCTATTTTGTCCGGGGATGCTATTCTAAATTTTAACCCCCAGTTTATTTTCTCAATCTGGAAAAACTCCTATATCCGTGCATACCAATTTTATTCACGAAATCAGGGCTGCTATCATAAAATCCACCTTTTATATAAAATCATCGTTTGATCTTAAAGTTTTCATTCCGTGGGAGCAAGCGAACAAAACGAATACGTATGACAAACATACGCATGTATGTACATACATACATATGTATATGCACATGGTGGCTGCTAATAATGCTAACCATTACAGCGCTTTGAATTTACTTAACAAACACATACTTTCTCGGAATTTCGATAAGCGGCATGCATGGAAATATTATTTACTCGATCATCCGCTTAAACAAAAGTTACAAACTTTAAACATATATATCTACATACCGAGATTGCCATTGTTGCAAACAATGAAAATGGAAGACATGCCCACAAGATGTGCTACATATGACGTCACTATTTTTATAAGCTTCCGAACAAATAACGCACGACAAACCCGGCATTGTAAACTTGCTTGAGACTGCATTCAACTAAAATTCCCTTGTTTATTAACACGCATAAGTGCATTTCAGTTTAGTGGGAATCCCCGATGTACTCATCTAAATTGTTGCTGATAAGATATGAGAACAAAGGACGACTTCCACTAAAAGTATAGTACATCGAATGACAAATACGAATTCAAGGTAAAAAAAGAGACCAATACAGTGGTATCTTCTAGAGATCGCAATTAAAAAATTCGTTATAAAGAACTTTTCGATAACAGTTTGCCAAGGTTTGACTCTTGAAGAACCGAAGTACATAAGGGTGAGTTCACACATCGTTGGAAGTTCTAGTTTTTAAAATACCGGCAGTAGAACGAAGAGCATTTAAAAGTGGCCATACACGGCATACACGGGCGTTCGATCGGTATATGTTCAATTGCGATTTACTCGCGAATAGGCTTGTGCGCATACCAATCCACATTGGCGAAAATGTTTGATTTTTTACGATCGGTGTGCACACATGTATGTCGTGTATGGCGCTTGTGTGCACAAATCTTATTTTTCTCGTATTGCCGAATAGGAAAGATGGCGCACGAACAATTTTCCGTTTGCTTGTCGCACATTTCCACTGTTTGAAGTACGAACGCAAAATAGATTTGTATGTCGTATATGGCGAAACGATTTTATACACATCGTACACTCTTGTGTGTCGTATATGGATACTTTAAATGAATTGAATAAGAAAATTGTCTTCGATTACTACAAAATAATGCTGACTTAAATATCTGCAGCAAAGATTTTCTATAAGATTGATTGGGTTTATCAATCCAGTGGTAGGATCTAAACGATTCGTCGTTGAATTTAAACAAATAGGAAACACACATATTTTGAAGAAGAATGTGCATCTTTATGCTTTGTGTGACCAAAATCTGCTATTTCATTCTCATTATCTCACCAAAATGACACTTTTTAATCTCGTCAACGACGAAATTTGAAGCTAATCTACCTGAAATCTCCCTGTGCTACTCCGATTTACTACCATCTGCTTATTAGTTCGGAAATCTATTACAATATCCCAGCTGATTTAGACACTTCAAAGAAAAAATTGTAAGCAAACAAAAGCAATATGTAAACAAATAAATAAATTAAAAGAAATACATCTATATCAACCTGGCAATTGACTTTCCAAATCAAAAAATGTTACCATTTTTTCTATTAAATATATAAAACTAGCCTACTTTTATAACATAAACATTACTAATATTTAAAAAAAAATTGCGTTGTGTGAATTATAACGGCTAAATTAAACACTTTAAAAATGCATACATATGTATATAAATGCTAAAATGCAAAATCATTAATTAATGTACATAAGCATTTATTTTGCCAAAATATGTTCGCACAGTGCAATGAAATTTCATTTCACACTAATTTCCTCAAGTAATTATAGCGATTTATTTCTGGCATCCCGCCTTTTCTGAAAACAGCTGTCAGAAATTCCCTGATCTCCTTCGCCGTCATATAATCACGCGTTTGGGAGAAAAATGAGAGTCAGTGCGAGAGTCTCGTATCATAATATCCATGCTGATGTAGCGCACGTTTTGAGCTTTCGAACTCCTTAAAAAGTAAGATAATAAGAAAAGGAGAAAAATCCTTTTTTTAAAAATGCATTTCTGGGAAAAATAAGAATTCATATTTTTTGACTACTATGTAGTAAATTTTACATACCAATTAAAATAAAAAGTTTAAAATGGCACGGCAATGCAGGTAGTATTCTTTAAACTCTATACTGTCGAGATGCCTCGTAAAGAGAATTTGTCGATAAAAGAATCTCTGTTTGAACACAGTATAACAAAGCATATTACTCCTTTCAGAATTATTTTTACCAGTATCACCATTAATTAAGGCAGTCATTTTATTATTTTACTAATGCTGATTTGAAAAATGTCTTTAGAATGCAGTATATGTTTGGAAAATTTCCAAAACAACTCCGGGGATTTGCATAGTACTGATTGCGGCCATATTTTCCACAAGGAATGTTTAGATCGCTGCAAAAGCAAGTAAGTGTGTTTTTGAACTTTTTTATAGAGTGAAAATATTAAACTTATAAAATTAAAATGATCTGGATCAAAGGGTATTCAAATATACATTTTGTTTTTGTTATTATCTTGTAGATATATTCGAAAATTAAACAACACAATGGCCTTAGGATAAACCCACGGAATACACTTTAGAACAGTGATTTAGATTAGGAACCCCCGGGTTATTCTAAGTTTGGGTGAATAGATGGTAGATAATAGGGGTAAATTTTAGAAAAGCATCCCCCCAATTTCGGGGTTAAAATGGGTATATACCGATAGAGATCTTTTTATTTTAATATAAAATAAATGATTAGAAACGAATTAGTGAAGTGTTAGTAAATATGAAAGTAAAAAAATAAGTGTAAAATTCGGGTTGAGTTTAGTATCGCGCCGGTTAATTTCGGCTCCCTGTACCTAAACGAGAAAACCAAATTGAAAATTTTAAACATGCATGTATGCTTAAATTATCGAACTTTATTTTAAAACAGATTTTATAAAAATCGGTTCAAAAATTTTTTCACAAATTCACTTTTAAAAATGCTATTTTTTTTGCAAATTTCTCAATATATGCTATTGTATTTTCATCTGTTGTGCATTGTACCAAACCAATTATGGATACATTTTCGTGCACATGAATTATAAAAACAACAAGTAATGTTTTTAATCACTTTTGATTGTTAATTTCTTTGTAAATCTTTAAATAAAATACACCTTTTTCTGCATTGAGTTCAATAATGCGAAAAACCAAAAAGAATGCCTAATTTAAAATGTCAAATTACCGAGAAAGCACGAACAAAAGGGAATAAATTAAACCCACTTAGCAATAAATGTATGAAGTGAACGCGAAAAGGTGTTCAATGCTAAAATACTGTGGATGGCGTAGCCGGTGTTGGACCGGCCAGGGTTATTTTTTTAAAGCACGGCCGAAGGCCGCCCACGCAAAAAGGAGTTCTATGCAAAAAAAATCTGATACACCCCGGTGTTGACCGACCAGGGTTATTTTTTTTTTGAAGCGCGGCCGAAGGCCACCCACGCAAAAAGGGTTCCTATGCGAAAAAAATCTGATACACCCCGGTGTTGATTTCTTGTCCATACAAAAATGTTGGCTGGGTTGCATTGGTTTCAGTTTGTGTGGAAAAATGAGCAAAAACACTGATTTTTGGTCATTTTCAAAGGGCTCCCTACAGGTCTATACGGGCTCTAGGGGGTCGAGGGGGGGTTTATTAAAAAGTTCGATCCTTCCTCTTTCCAATAAGGGGGCGTGAGAAGGTAGCCCTCCCCTGTTTTTCTCCATAAACGATACTTAACCGGCGCGATACTAAACATTCCCCTAAAAAATTTTATAAATAGGAGAAACACGCATTTTAAATAGTTGAATTTTTGAACTTTAAATGCAAATACCCCAAAAACCATAAGTCAGCGGCAACTACATATGTATATATATATTCTCTTGATCTAGAGGACCTCCTCTATTCGTATATACCCATTTTAACCACGAAACCGGGGGATGCAATTCTAAAATTAACTCCGTCAGAATGTTAAATTAGGCACTTGCAGTTCTTGGTGAGACATGTGTCGGTCAGCGCTTAATGATGCAAAATCATCGCAACCATCAATAAAATTCTAAACATTAACACGATTCCGATTACTTTGGCGGTCGTTTAAAAAAACGAATTTCGGTATAAATGTGGCTCTCCACAGATGGAATATGTAAAAATAATGTTTGCTAACACTTTTATTTTTTAAAATATTCCCGATTAAAAATTCATAAATCTGCACTAATAACATATGGTATTTCATAATGCTTCACTAAACTTTTTCACATTTTTCACTTTGTATATTTAAATATACACTCTAACATTGAAATAAGTTCATACTTACTTTTGCGGGACATCAGAACAGGAGCTGCCTGGAGAGGAGTTAATTATGATCCTTAACTGGGAGCATAAGCGTCTCATATCTAGGTGTTCAATGGGAAACATCAGAAGGCCTCCTGTGGTAATCCGGAGTGCAGTGTTTTGACATATCTGAAGCTTCTTTATCTGAGCATCTAGGCGACCATATTTTTGTGTTGAAGACCGGCCGACCGATGCTTTGTAAGTTGCCAATGACGTTTGCTGCCGGCTAGCGATTTAATGTTGTGTCTCTGTACCTTGGCGATAATAGTGGTAGTATGAGGAGTGAAAGAGCTAAGACTTTCAGAAGTTACACCTAAAATCATAGCGTTTTTGATAGTCGGAGTTTTGACGCCACCGACCGCAATATTAAGCTCAAGTCTGTACTTCTTCGTCCAGTTCGTAAGTTCGAGAGAGTTTACTTCCTTGCAGAGCAGTTATGATGTTAAGTGCTGTGGTGATTCTGTGCTCTTTTCGGAATGCTGGTGGTTAGCTAGGCTCAGATGGTGAGTGAAGGTCGGGAGTAGTAAGCCTCAAGTGTCTTCACTACTGGGGAGAGAAGAGTTATCGGACAATAGGACTCCCCTCGACATCGAGTATTTGGAGAGTGGTCAGCGACAGGTTGAGGACCTTGATGTGGTAGCTTACTCCCGTCGAGCATTGATGCTTTAGTATAAGTGTGTTTGTTGCAGGGCATGGATTTAGACGATTTCGGTTTGTTGTTAGACATGCTGTGTTTATTTACCAATTGCCGAATCTCCAAATTGAGATCCCTTATTCGTTAGCTAAAACAGCTGCTTCGGCTTGGAAATGGGCGGAGTTACGCAATTCTTCCATCAAGGAGGAAGCGAGCGGTAGCTACTGCGATCACCTTACGGAATCGACGTTCGCCAACGGATACGTCCTTAGGAATAGGTAAAGCGTTGAAGGTTTTCTCAGTAAATTCTGTGAAGCCGACCTAGTTAGCTTTGTTAAAGTTAACGAAGGTACGATACCTGAAGATATTTCGCCTTATCTTCGTTCACAACCAGACCCATAGGCTTCCTTATCCAGTCTGGAGAAAAAAAAAATTAACGGTACGAAAGTTGAGGCCAATGATATCAATAACGTCGTACGCCAGTAGCTGTACACTCTTATAGAAGATTGTATCTTCTCTATTTTGCTCTGCAGCTACAAAAGAGATTTTCTTAAGGAAAATTTTCAGCAATTGTAGATGGTTTGAAAGGGTTTCATCAGGAAGAAAGGCGTCTGAAGCTAGAGCATCACCCCACCAGTTCATTTAATAAATATACTCTAACCGTGACGGAAGGGACAATGATGACAAATCCTTTAGAAGAAAGCTCAAAAAAAAAAAACAAACGGCTCCACCTATAATTAGAAAAGCAAAAAATGTGCTAAAGTTAAAGGAATTGGAGCTACAAGAGCTTTAAAAGTATAAATACAATCATGGTAATAACGATTTATTTTTTTTTTTTAATTAAAATTATTTATCTAAAAAATAAAAGTTATTTATTTAAATAATAAGAATTTTATTTTGAAGTCCATATTTACAAATTTGTATGAAGTTGAATAGCTACATTATTTCGTATTTATTGTATGTATGTTACTTCTTCATAACAGTGGCCGAACTTACATGCGATACAATTTTCGCCACTGTTTAACATCAGGGCTTTTTTGTTGATGCCATGAACCATTCTTTACATTTATGTATCGTCAGCTGTGCTATTTTGGTATTATTATAAAATTTCTGTACTTTTCTATTATTTTTCAGCACGTCTTCTTTTGCCTGTCCTCAATGTCGCAAACTCAATCCAAAATCCCACAAGATATATTTAAATTTGGAAAAGCCAAAAACTGAGGAGGAAGTAGAACAACTAAAAGTTCAACTTATGCTGGCGGAATTAAAGTTGCAGGAAATGAATAAAACTGTTCAAACTGAGGAAAAAGGTTCTAACTTGAGCAGCCAAATGATAAGTGAATTATTGAGTTCGCCCTTTGAATTGAAAGGTATAATAATGAAAGGAGTTCCTAAATCGGATATTAAAACTCCTCTCATCGAAACAATTTTAATGTTTGCTAATATTATGAAAGTACCATGTGAGCGCTCCGATATTGAAGCAGTGTTTATTTTTGATCGGAAGTTTATCCTGAGGGCTCAAAATTATAACGACAAAGTCAACATAGTTGTAAAATTTAAAACACAAAAAATTAAGGATTTGTTTCTTAGCAATAAGAAAATTCTGTCTCCTCGAGGAATAATAATTATCGAATTTGTGGACCAAGATACCAATGCATTATTTGAATATGCCAAATCTATGCTATCCGCTAACTATAAGCACATATTTTGCAGACATAACAGTATTTTCGCGCAGAAAGATGACGGCGATATTTCACACCATATCAGTAATAAAAACGACGTTGATAAACTAATGTTATTGTAACAAAATATGTATATATGTATGTATCTTTTTTTTAATAAACGATGATATATTAATATCAAAGTAATCGTTAAATTCATCCAAAATTAGTTAAAATCATTATTATGAAGCATAGTTCATTTTTAAATGTTGCATAAAACTTACCAATCATGGCACAATTCCGATTTCTTTGGTGCCGCGATTTGAAGATACCGTTGGAAAGAGGAAGTCCTCCTGATTAAAAAATATATAGGGTTATAGCTGCCGCAAACGCTTAGTTTACGAGATATTCGACCTTACAGTACAAAAATTCCCAAAATTCTAACATTTCAACAAGCTATTTTACCACATTAAACACATTTTTCACTTCAAATTAATTAAATTAAATTATAAACTTTTAAATAAATCCACATTTTACACTTTTAGCAGCTTTTTACCTAAGAAATTCTTATTTTAAAAATTACATTTTACACTCGTAGTGAAAAAATTACGACGAAGTGGAACGCTGCCATATGATAAAAAGGAAATTCGCTGAAATTCCTTATTTCCCTAAAAATCCTCTATCCATGCATATGGATATGTTCTTTATTTAATTTTATAAACAGATAAGTAATATCATATATATTGTCACCTAATATACAAAACAACGTATTATCAAAAATAAATGGAAATCGCTGACAGATATAATAACCAAAATTTAACCATTTTATAACGAAAACTCAAATTTTGTTTCAATATGAGTGCAAGACACCCAAAAAATATAACCACTTTATAACGAAAATTCAATATATTATTTTTATTTTTGACGCAGAAAGGAGTACTACGCGAAAGTACTTCAGTCACCCCGGGTATTCGCTCGACCAGGGTTATTTTTTTAGAGCGCAGCCGAAGGTCGCCAACGCAAAAAAGAGTACTACGCGAAAGTACTTCGGTCACCCTGGGTATTCGCTCGACCAGGGTTATTTTTTTAGAGCGCGGCCGAAGGCCGCCAACGCAGAAAAGAGTACTACGCGAAAGTACTTCAGTCACATATTACACATATACATATGTATAAAGTATTTTTATTATAGTTAATACAGAAAAAAGAATCACGCGAAAAAACAAACAAAGAAAATCCTACATATTTGCTGTTTAAGATGTGGCAACGCTCGTTTTCCTCATAGTTGTAAACAATCTAACCTTTTCACCAATGAGTGTGCTAAGTGATTTTTAAATTAATAAATTTAGGTAAAATATAGCAAAATAAAAACGAAATGTGAACTAATTTCAATGTAAATTTAAATATACAGAGTGAAAAACGTGAAAAAATTTAGTGAAACATAGAGAAATACCATGTGTTTTTAGTGCGAATTTTTGTACTTTTAATCGTGAACATTTTAAAAAATAAAAGTAATTTTTATATTATTTTTCGATATTCCTTCTCTGGAGAAGCTCCCCAATCCGCACATACCCCATTTATACGGAAATTCGGTGTTTTTACCCCTCCGCCAAAGTAATCGGAATCGTGCCCCAATCATCAACCACATTCCTTAAATCGCAATAAAAATATTTATATACTTATAGCAGAAACACCCAAAAACGCTACTTCCTTCCTTTCTGTGCCTTCCTTAGCGAGCAAAATGTGTTATAGCAGAAACAGCCAAAAACGCCACTGCTTTCCTTCCTTTTCCTTCCTTTTCCTTCCTTAGCGAGCAAAATGTGTTTGTTTGTTTTCATTTGAACAATGTTGCCATTGCTCAATACGCATATATAGTTTTGTACACATCTATGTTTTCAATTACAATTCTTTATATATAAAATATCAAAACTGAAAACAGACTATTAAAAATGGTTTATATATTTATAAATAATAGCATTATACTCAGATTTTGAGTTATTTTAAGAAAACTTCAAACATATTGAGGACAACTTTTATAATTACAACAGTATATCGAGATTGGTAACCCTGCGTTGTGAGAGAGCAATCAGCTGACACGTTTCTACGACAAAAATCCAAATGCGGTGGATTCCTACGGCAAAGAGAGAAGGGAGTAGCGTTCACTTACATTGCGCGCCCATAAGATAGGTCGTATCAGCTGACACGGGCCACGAGTCTATGTTTTTGGCTGTTTGCGCTATTACAAACATAAGTATATTTTCTTTGTTCTTGCTCTTCGAATGTGCCTCATTGACAAGGCGTAACCTGCTGTCAAAATTACTTGACTAGAGGCTCAAGAAATAAGGAATTTTTTTCTTGAGCATTTACGTGAGAGCTGGAAACGGGACGGGAAAGAAACTGCTATTAATCACGTAGACTGGCTTATAGCCTTGACCGACGACAGTGTTAATCCAGATTAACTGCGATCCAGATCCAAATTTATGGGTGACAGACGGCAGCTAAGCGAATTTGAAACTCTCGTAAACAGCTGATTGTCATTTTATAATATTTTCAATGAAAATGGATAGAAGATAAACAATGCGGTTTTTTATTACAAAAAACTGCATCGTAAAATAAATCTTTCTGTTTTATTATAGAAAATTTGAAAAACAGCTGTCAGTTTTGCTTGTTTTTCATTCACAATAGATTAAAATTGGCCATTTGTAACAATTTTGAGGATTAAATGGGAGTTTGCAACGAAGCTCTCTTCACTTCACTCAATGCCGTTGCAAAGGATATATACCCAATCAAAGCCAACTAGACAACAGATTTGGAATGAGGTTATTTTAAACAAGGAAAGTTAACTACGTTAGTGGTTACAAACAATGATTATTGTCTTCAAACATAAATAGCAATTAACAATTATGGAGTCAACCCATTGAAGATTTATTGAAGATTCGACAGATAATTAGCAGCTGAATAAATATAAGCAATCCAATTCAGTCATTGCTCACAAAAAGGTGAATATTTAAAAAGTGCATATACGTTTTGATTTTTAACGGGTTTTTCAAAATGAGCGCTACAAAAGTTTTTTTTTTTAAATCAAACAAAAACGGTTTGGGATATCAATGAAATTCTTTATTTCTGTGAAAGTACATTCGATGCCATTATACATACATATATAGAACTTGCTTTCCTTGCATGCACACTGAAAATTCTCAAGCGTTTTTGAGATTGTAAAATTATTAGTTGGGGTGCGAGATTTCACAAATTCACTGGTTAACCAATTGCCTATACGAGAATAATTAAATTTGCGTAAAATTTCTACAAAAAAAAGAACCGCGCTGGATTTAGCGCTTCTCTTGGCGACCAATGAACCTTTTTAGGCCGATAATAAAAGAATTAGTAGATAGGTCCAAGACTAGTTTTAAATGTACTGCTTTTGAAGTGAAGCAAACGACGGGTGGTCGACCACGTATTTTTAAAGTTGTATACTTACATATATGGGACCACAAAAATCTACGCCACATATAAGACCCTTTCTTTCTTCGTTCAAAGTCTTTCAACTGGCAAATTTCCTATTATTTGGGTTTGCATCTTCGTATTGTAATGAAAGCAGTCTCTTACGGTTCTACTGCAAGTTTCTCTGGCATTATTTAGACACGCGCGTTCTCGAAAAGCGCAACCAACGCTATGCCCCAGCGTGGTAATTTTAAAAGTGCAGGAACTGTAAATAAGTAATATCGGTATGCGAATTTTTATTTAGTAATAATGGGATCAATCTTCTATAAAGGTGTACAGCTGCTGGCGTATGCTGATGATATTGATATCATTGGCCTTAGCAACCGCGCCGATAATTCTTCTTTCTCCAGAATGGATAAGGCGAAATATCTCCTGTCATCAAACAAACAGTCGTCGCACTCGCGAATAGGGACCCACGTCACTGTTGACAGTAATAACTTCGAAGTTGTAGATAATTTCGCCTATCTTGGAACTAGCATCAATACCAACAACAACGTCTGTCTCGAAATCCAACGCAGAATATCTCTTGCGAACCGGTGCTACTTCGGCATGGATAATATGATACGAGACTCTTTGATTCGAGAGAGAGCTGTCAAAACCCGCATTTTTTATAACATTTGCCAATGATGCTAGTGCTGAAAAATATTAGATTAGATAATGTAACTATTTAAAATAAGTAATAAACAGAAAAATAAAACAATTCATAAAAACCATCGCATATTCAAGAGAAATGTTTTCAATACATACATATAATCTATATTTAATTGCTATAACTTAAAATATAAATTACATGTATATTCTGGCCACAAACTTCTTTATTATTGAAATTTTCGCTAAATTATACAAAACTCTAAATTAAACACTTTGAAAATGCATATATAAATGTTAAAATGCAAAATCATTAACTAATTTACATAAAAATTTATGCACAGTTTAATGAAACTTCATTTCACACTGATTTTGTCAGCTAATTATAGCGATTATAGAGGTTTATTTCTGGCATCTCTCCTTTCCTGATATCACCTGTTCGAAATTCCCTGACCTCCATCGCTGTCAAATGCTAAAGTCTCGTATCATATTATCCATGACTTCGGACTAAGTAGGCAATTGAGAGTGTAGTCCTATCTCGACGAACAAAAACAAAAATCTATAAGTCACTCATTATATTTATGGAGGATGAGAAAATTTGACGAGTCGACGTTACTAGTTTTCAAGATAAAGGTTCTGCAAAGGTTTATGGTCCTTTGGGCGTTGGCCACGGCGAACATTGCATTCGGTAGAACGATGAGATGTATGAGATATACGACGACATTGACATAGTTCAGCGAATTAAAATTCAGCGGCTATGCTGGCTAGGTCATGTCGTCCGGATAGACGAAAACACTCCAGCTCTGAAAGTATTCAATGCAGTACCCGCCGGGGGAAGCAGACTAAGAGGAAGACCTCCACTCCGTTGGAGGGACCAGGTGAAGAAGGACCGTAGGCGGTTTCTACGCGAGTAAAGAAGAAGAATAATAATGGGAATTTGACCTCGTATGTGAGAGATTCACTTAATAGACGACCTCCTACTGGGATTAATTTAAATGAAAGCGTCAGTTCCGAATACTCATGTAAGAACAGGTTGAATTTTGGCGATTTTGCGGGTAGCGTCGTGCCTTTAGTCAGTTTTTGGATTTCACTCGCAAACTGAATTTTGAATCACTTGGACAATTCTGCACTTGGACACGGTGTGCCCCTTACGCAAGCAATTTATGAATAAGGGCACCAATTTCACAAATTCGAACCTCTGTTGTACCGAAAGCGCCTTGAAAGTGGGTAGGCAGTCAAAGGATGTTCCTTCGGCTTACACTTTTGACAAATTGACTGCTTTGTACTTGCCGTAACTAAAGCAGATTTTGTCCTGTCCTCGAACAAGACGCTGACAACTGCTGAAATCTCCTATTTAAAGTGGCTCCACCGTCCTTCCATAATGTTAAGTGGTCGTAGTCAAGTTGCTCTTCCCACTTGGATCGGTTGGCAGAGTCCATAATGATGATCGACCAGTGATAGCAATAAGTAATAAACATTAGACACTTCATCGATCATCGCTCGTAATGAGGGTGCTGAAGGCTTTGCGATCGTTGGTAACTCAAAAAGTTTTGAAACTGTGTTGAAAAATATTAAACATTTATTATCATAGACGTTTTTGAGACTTGCAATGCCTTCGGATGATTTTCATCACACATTTAAAAAGTCTTGACTAACCGAAGCTTTTACAGAGAGACAATTAACCAAATGGTTAAACTTTTCAATATCTGGGATATCTGGATCATTATGAACCAAACTCTCAAACAGACTCATGAAATTTTTAAATTCCGAACATTCTTCCTTGAATTGCGGCAAATTCATTTTAGGGAGCTTTGAGCTGTGAGGTAATAGGAAAAATATTTCGGAAATTGACGTTTTATTTATGGCTAAAATGATTTTAGTTGTTGATTTCGTTTCAACAATTATGTCCTCAAACCCCCCTCGGGCCATGTAGTATTCATCTCTTAAACTTTAGATTGGCATTTCATTAACTCTTCACTATGTGAATTTAATATATCCAGCCGACATTCCAATTCCATTGGAGCTAACGACATGTTTTTTTTCCAAAAGGCCCGTCTTTATTCGCAAAATACTATTTTTCGCCACCGTCCTTTGACGCTTTAATGACTTTAAGTCTCCTCCTTATTTGGAAAGAGGTTGGCGATAGTTGGCTTTGGCTTGCTCAATTTGACTTGAATTGGCAACAGAACAAATCCGGAAATGTGGAAATAGATAGACGCGAACGAAAAAATCGATTCCCAATTGAACGAAAAGGAAAACGAGAGATATAAACTAAAATGAGCAGTAGCACAATTGAAAAATTTAACGCGAAAAAATTTTGTTCAATAATTAAATTTGCGAAAAAAACGGAGATAATCTGCGGAAAACTGACCGAATTAAAATTTTTATGTTATACAATTTAAAAAAGGTCGCACCTTAATAAACGAATCTGCAATCCCAAAATCCCTTCACATTCACTTCAAGATATGTAATATGTACTATATATGTACATACATATAAGTATAATAAATGTATACAACGATATCATATTAATATTATAAATGCGAATGTAAGCCTGTTTGTTACGCTTTCACGCAAAAACTACTTAACCGATCATCATGAAACTTTGTACATTTACTCTTGAAGGTATTAGAAGTAATATAGGGTATTTATATTAAAAAAAGTTTTACGAAAGATAAAAGAATTGTTTGTCAAAAAATCGTCAAATATTTATTTATTTTTTATTTTTACATAAAATAGACTCCGGCAGTGGTGGACTCTCCTTTCTCGACGCACCAGGAGGAACTGGAAAAACGTTTTTGCTTAACTTATTATTAATGTCCGTTAGAAAAGACCAAAAAATAGCAGTTGATGTAGCTTCATCAGGTATTGCCGCGACGCTATTAAACGGCGGTCGTACGGCACATTCCGTTTTAAAATTACCATTGAATTTGGCACAGGAAGATTTTACATCTTCAGACATCTGCAATTTTAGTAAAAATTGTTCATGAGGTAGGAAGCTGCGAGAATGCAAGCTTTTAGTGTTCGATGAAAGTACAATTTCTCACAAGAAGCCTATAGAAGCTTTAAACCGGTCTCTCCAGTACTTGCGAGATAATACAGATATATATAATGGGAGGCATGGTAGTGCCACCAGTTTACAACTATCAAGAGGGATTCTCTTGCTCTTTCAAGATGACACAAAATGCAAAAATCCTGTACCGAAATATGCAAGGCCAAGAGAGCACCCATTGCGAATCTAGTGATATATGACGGCACGAAAATAAACATGGGTTTTGGTCTGACATATTTTACAGCCATTGCAAATAAATTTTTGCGTTTGTTTGTTGTGCCGTTGCACCAAGAAGAAAATTCTGCAATTGGTGCACCGTGCAAGGGTTTTGCAAGAACAAGAGAATCCCCTGAACAGTGAGCAGCTGTATTTGTATATGGAATGTAAACAAATATCAAGTGACAAAATATGTCTTCCAAAAAAATCGATTAAACTAGAGCAGGCACCGATTATAATGAGTGGAATGTAAGTTTTCAAGTAGTTTTCAGCGAAAACTGTGTTTTCGTTTGACAGATTTTACATGGACGAAAACACAAGTTTTTGTGCGCAAACCAGGTTTTCCCACGAAAAAATGTTTTCGTTGTCGGTCCAAACATAGTATAACTCGGATTTCAACTCGTCTCAGCATCCTGATAATTTAAAAAAACTTTCATTAGGTTAGAACTAAAAGTTACAATTAATTATACTTATGGTAACTCCAAACTTACCTGACCTCGTGCTTCTCATAGTTTAGTACTGCACGTTTAACGGTTTCAGCGAATTGGTTGGTGTCGTATTGTAAGGGATAAAGGGATATCCAACTTATTTCAGTTTAATATTTATTCTTTTACATTTTTTATAAGTGGTCCAGAACGATGCAACAAATCCTCTCCTCCCTCCATTTACATAGTTTTTGGTAAGATTTCAATCTGGTAATCGTTCGTTTCCAATTGCTAAATGTCAAAACATCCTGAACTCGATGAGCTGTCAAAGTTCAGGAGTTTTGACGTTTAGCAATTGCTCTCTTAACTTCAATGAGAGATGAGTTGGGCATCTTTTTTCTAGTATTGTATTATTATACTTTGACGTTAAAGAATAATATGAACTAAATTATGTTTATTTGATACATGCAACCGTTATACTATGTTCGGACCGACATTCAAAACATGTTTTCGTGGGAAAAACTGGTTTTCGCACGAAAACTTGTGTTTTCGTCCATGTAAAATCTGTCAAACGAAAACACAGTTTTCGCTGAAAACTACTTGAAAACTTACATTCCACTCATTATAATCGGTGCCTGCTCTAGTTTAATCGATTTTTGTGGAAAACATATTTTGCCGGCCCTAAATTGTCACTTGATATTTGATTACATTCCATATACAAATACAGCTGCTCACTGTTAAGGGGATTCTCTTGTTCTTGAAAAACCCTTGCACGGTGCACCAATTGCAGAATTTTCTTCTTGGTGCAACGGCACAACAAACACACGCAAAAATTTATTTGCAATGGCTGTAAAATATGTCAGACCAAAACCCATGTTTATTTTCGTGCCGTCATATATCACTAGATTCGCAATGGGTGCTCCTTAGCCTTGCATATTTCGGTATAGGATTTTTCATTTTGTGTCATCATGAAAGAGCAAGAGAATCCCCGTATTGATAGTTGTCAGTGAAAACTCATCGAAAACACACATTGTCGGTCCGAACGACTTACAATCCACAACATACAAATGTGTTTTCAAAATGTTTTCAATGTCGGTCCGAACATACAATTATTAGGTGAACAAAACTATTATGCTTTGTAGCAACATTTGCAGTATAGCTTAAACAAGTAGTTTAATTAAGATAACGCACAAGTTGACCAATGTATAGGGTATAATGTCAAACAAGGCAATTCAAAAATGTTTATATCAGGAAAAGACGCTCTCTCAATTTCATTTGGTATGGTTTGACAAAATTTGGATGTACATATTTCTGCAAAATTTAATTTCTACAGGGAAAGAATAATATATTCATTGTGAAATATGGAAAGTAGGCCTGTCGATGTTGGTCGATTTCGTACACTTTAACACTATAACATAGGAATGACAGGATACACACCCATTGTACACTTTTGACAACAGCTATAGGTGCAGTCTTGGCTATGATATTTAATGTTTCTGACGTATTTATTTAGTGAGTTATCACATTTTTAGTAGTTTCAACCTATTAGCACGAAACGATAATCCTCTCCTTACTTGGAATCACTGCATCAAATTACAGTATTGCATTTTATTTTGGAGCTTAGGTTTACCTTTCCATAAGTTTTAGATTGACTGCACTTAGTAAGCGTGGCTATGTTCCGCTTCTTTCAATACTTTATAGTAGCAATTTATCCTTATAGTGGTGTACCAAGTTTCATCAAGGTAAATTAGTTTTTACTCAATTTATCGTCTTGTTATTTTGATCTTTTAAGTATATATATTTTTATATCTATATCGATTAATGCATGGTGTTAAAAACAACCGTTACGTGAACAAACTTTTACATTTAAGGAAGATGATAAGGAGTATCTCTTTGTATATCCAAATAGGAATATGTCTACTTTGCTGGCGTAGAAACCGCTTACGCGGTTATAGCCGAGTTAATAACAGCGCGCCAGTCGTTTCTTCTTTTCGCTACGTGGTGCCAAGTGGATATTCCAAGCGAAGCCAGGTCCTTATCCACTTGATCCTTCCAACGGAATGGAGGTCTTGCTCTTCCGGCGGGTACTTTCAGAGCAGGAGCTTTTTCGTCCATTCGGACGACATGACCTAGCCAGCATAGCCGTTGTCTTTTAATTCGCTGAACTATGTATGTATGTCAATGTCGTCGTATATCTCATACAGCTCAACGTTCCATCGAATGCGATATTGCCCGTGGCCAACGCTCAAATAACCATAAATCTTTCGCAGAACCTTTCGTAAGCTCATAAAGTCAACTTATCAGATGTTATCATCGTCCGTACCTCTGCACCATATAGCAGGACGAGTATAATGACTGATTTATATTTTTTTTTTTGTTCGTCGAGAAAGGACTTTACTTCTTAAATGCCTACTTAGTCCGAAGTAGCACATGTTGGAAAGACATATTCTGCGTTGGATTTCGAGGCTAACGCTGTTTTTTTCGTTCACCGCTAGACCCATTGGCTTCGTTGCCTTATCCATTCTGGAGAAATCAGGTGGGTCTTGAGGCCAATGATATCAGTATCATCGGCGTACGCTAGCAGCTGTGCATTCTTATTGAAGATAGTACCTTCTCTATTCAGTTCTGCAGCTCGAATAATTTTCCCTAAGACAAGATTGAAGAAGTCGCACCATAGGAAGTCCCCTTGTCTGAAACCTAGTTTGGTATTATTCAACGTCAGTTTACACAGCCGTATTAGTTTTGCATTGAGGCAGCTCCTTTTCGTGCTGTCAAAAGCAGCTTTAAAATCGACGAAGAGGTGGTGCGTGTCGATTCTGATTTCATGGGCCTTTTCCAATATTTTGCGCATGGTTAATATCTGGTTAGTTGATGATTTGCCAAGCCTAAAGCCACACTGATGAAGTCCAATCAGTTTGTTGACGGTGGGCTTTAATCTTTCACACAATACGCTCGATAGAACCTTATACGCATTTTGTGGATTGGGCAGAGCACACTTAAATTCCAATCGTTGGGCATGCTTTCGTCCGACCATATTTTACAAAGAAGCTGATGCAAGCTCCTTATCAGTTCGTCGCCGCCGTATTTGAATAACTCGACCGGCAATCCCGAAGCTTTGTTGTTCTTCAGGCGGGTAATTTCTATTCGAACTAGTCAAGTCTGTTACTAGCGGCCAAAAGTAAATGCAGTCAGCCCAGAACTTCCTGTACGCCTACTTTCCTAACGTAGTAATTTTCGGTTTTCCAGTTGACTTAATACCATATGAATATATAACGATATTGTGATATTTTAATGACGGACATATTTTATTGACAACAACGTAGTTTAACGTGAAATCCAAAAGATATATACATATATTGATATATGTATACCTAATTCTGATTTTATACGGTTTTAATTTAACACAATTTACAAATAAATTTTTTCTTAGTTTTTTACACGATTTTATTCCATTTAGCACGATTCAAAATTTTTCGGGCTCAAATTTTATTTGTCACATTTAATTTTTTCGAAATATAGTAGGGGCATTCAGACCAGCCTTGTTAATTCGTTAGTCGTTATTCGGTAGTTTTTTACATATATTTTGTTTTTGTAAAATTAACAAACTATCGTTCTACCGAGTAACGAACTATCCATCTGGCAAGCTTGATAATTGTTTCGTTACTCGATAATATCACATTAGCTGTTCTCCTGCTCCTCTGTACATCAATTTAAAGTACTTACCAGTAATAAATTTGATCTGCTCCACATAATTTTCAATTAAATGACTGACAATTTTTGATTTTGCACTTTGTTGAGGCATTTTTACTCTTTAATAAAATTTAATCAGCTGTTTCGGAATAAAATTTACCATACTACAGAGGTAGAACAAAAAGTATGTTCACAGTTAAGCCTTTTAACGAAGTATTAAGTAACGAATTAACAGGCTTCAGTCTGAATACCCCTAGTATGTTCATATCTATACTAATATTATAAAGAGGAAAGATTTGTACCTATTTTTGTATGTTTGTAATGAATAGGCTCAAAAAGTACTGGGACGATTTAAAAAATTCTTTCACCAGTAGAATGCTACATTCTTTCAATTTGACATAGGCTACATTTCATTTTGAAAAAATTAGGGATCCTTGGTAAAATTTGAACATTGTAACCGAAGGAGTAGAAAAATGAATCTTAAAATGTCTTTCGTCGAATGCGCTGCCGAAACAATTAGCGATAGAACAAATTAAAGTACAACAATATTGAAGAAAATCATAATGTGTAACAAAACGGCGATTATTTGTAACGAATTTATAGTTAATAGTTTTAATCAGTTTAAGGATCACTGTGAATTATTAGTTTAAGCACGTTATTGTGAATTATCGCAGTGTCCTTTACTCCCGACGTTCGTTTTCGGTGTCCATACTGTTGGAACTCCGATCATAATTCACTCAATTTCCGAACGCCGAAGAGATAGGCTGAGACAATGCGGTAAGTTGATCTTGCAGATCATTGAATATTTGTAATAACCTTTTCTTTCTAGAAATAAATTGTTGTTTGTTGTTGTTGCTGTCACCGTATGCGCGTGTACGAAATGTATGTGCGCATACGTGAGAACGAACACAATTAAATTCGCCAGCCAACGGAATTGAGACATAATGTCTACAAAAAACTCCGCGGTAGCATATGTCCAACTATTGTAGTTATGTTACTACAAAAACTTCTTTCATTTTAAACATTAATGAAAATGCTAACCAAATTCAAACCATGCTATTTATGTGTTTATATTAATCCTTATCCAAATAAATTATTTTATGGTCAAGACCATTTAACTACCTATAAAATAGTTTTTAAATTGGACTTTCCATTCAAAAAATAATGGGTTTTCAAAAAAGTCTTGCGGTATTTTTATTGAATCAATTCGTGTGGCACCCATACGACGATTTGATGACTACTATGCCGGTCTCCTTTGACCAATTCCGCGATTTTATCGCAATTTTCGACGGCAGGCCTTCCGGAGCGTGGCGCATCTTCGACCACCTCTACACCAGAACGAAAACGTTGAAACCATCGTTGTGCGGTGGAAATGGAAACTGTATCGGGTCCATAAACTGCAAAAATTTTATTGACGGCTTGAGATGTATTTTTGCCTTTATCGTTGTAGTACTGTAAAATATTCCATATTTTCTCTTTATTTGGCTCCATGTTTGCGACGCTATAACTCACGAACGACTTAAAAGAAACGAATCAGTCAAACACGTGTTAGCGCGTGAAATGAGCTTTCCAAAAAGGTATAGCATGACCCGATGCGACGAATAAAACTAGAACTACGCACTTTCAGCGCCAACTAGCGAAGATACCGCAAGACTTTTTTGACAACCTAATATTACGAATTAAAAAATTCAAAAAGTAAACAAAACCGCCATAGCATCGTGGCCGTTGTTTGCGATGCATTCTGAAAAGCGCGCCGGGCCAGAGAATGTAAAGTATAGAGAAGTTGCAAATTGAATTCTGTATGATATTCGATTTGGCGGCTAACAGAGCCGATAGAATCAAAGTAAGGAATTCGGCGTTGTCGTTGCTATTTAGCAGAATTGAGCACGTGCAGTGCCAAAAATATTGTAAAATGACTGAATTCATTATTTATTACTGTTATTTAAATTTTTTGATTATTATTATTTTTATTTTTTAATTTTTCATAATTAGTATTTTTATTTTATTTATTTTTTTTATTTTTTTCGTAATTATTACTTTTACTTATAATATTTTTATACGCTAATTTTTAAAGAATATTATTATTATTATTATTTAATATATTTATTTAATAATTTATTATTTACTTATATGTAAAACGACTGAATTCATTATTTATTACTGTTATTTTAATTTTTTGATTATTAGTATTTTTATTTTTTAATTTTTAAGTGCCCGCCACTTTAACCATCAAGGAAATTGAACATAAATAGACTTACATACAAATATAACTGTGGGATTTTTTTTTAATACAAATAAAAATATTTGTGAAAAAAAGTGTTTTATATCCAAATTTCCAAAAATAAATAATTGTGTACCCCGTGCGATGCCGGGACGGGCTGCTAGTCAAAAATATAGAGGAATAAAGCAATGTACTGGTCAGAGCAATTGAAAATTTAAGGGAACGAGCAATGTCTTTTTTTACAAAGTTTCCTGGAACCAATCTACCGCATGAAGACAGAATTAGGTGTATACTTAATTGTACTTGAATATGTTAATTAATGTTGTAAAATTTTGTATCGCTTCCCAGCTTCTCACAGTACTAATATGATGAAAATTACTATTTGTGTATATATATAGTAAATAAATATCTCAGATGTAAAACAATATGTTGTAAAGAAAATAAGTCTATAATTCATATTATAATTTAATAGCATGATTTATCTAACAACAACAATTTCCCTACATATTACGAGGGTACGGGTATAAATGTCGACTGCATCCGAACTTGCTTACCTTGAAGCGCAATACTCTTAAAAAATCGAACTTTAATTAAATATAAATCGTATCTTCCTGTTCATATTAATTGCAAAGGAAAAAGTTTCTGTTAGAGCAAGGACTTAATCTCGTCGAAACAAACGCTTGAGCAAAGGGCTAATGGAAGAATAAAATATAATATAATATTTCATATATATGTTTAGTTATGTGCTTACAATTTATTAAACTCAGATCTTCCATATAAACAATTTATTATTCGATATTGTGCACATTAAAAAATATTCCTATGAATGTATATAAAACGATCACTTAATACCTATGTACATATGTATATATCTATAACTAAATATCCAAAAAATATTGTGGTGATCTTATGATTTAATAATATATTCGTCAAAAGTAAATAATAACTCTTATATGTATGACATTATATATTTACATAGATGTACTCATAAACATACAAACTTAAGTTAGTTATTATAAATATGTTTTTTTGTATTTTATTACAATCCTGGCACATTCGTTCGTAATAGAAACAATACAATACAATTCAATAAACAATTAAATATTGTTGTCGGAGTGGTTAAATATAAAAAATCACTATTACGCTTATAATGTACCTTAATTCGAAATTCCTATTTTAAAAATACTGATTAAATATCAAATCTGAGTTAACATATCTTTAAACTACATCTGAACTCATTTTGGTCCGAATTTCGAATTTGAAACTTTGCATTTTCTTGGTTGGAAAATCGTAAAAATATCGAGCAGGTACAAAAAAATAATGCTCTATTGGTAAGTTAAACTTAGTTCATCTCGTTATTTCGCATATTCTTAACTTCTACTTACATATATGTAGTAAATCAGTATTAAAAAATATGTGTAAACTGTAAAAATATTGTAATATTATTAAAGCATATGAAGTAGTCTTTTAAATTTTTGGTTTAGCGATAAGTTTGACATCATTATCGGGAGTGGCATTTATGTTTTGGCCATAATATGGGACTTTCTTCAGGACATTGTCCCTGCTCATAGTTGATATCGTCTTTACTTCTGTGTAGATGGATGGTTCCGGTTGAGGTGGCGTCGCCACTTCTTCCTCTTCCTCCAGAATGATGTCGTCCCCTACCATTACCATTCGGTGAAGTTCCTTGTTCGGGCCTCTTTGTGTGAAAAGCGGCGAATGGTTGACCAATGGGGATGTTTGTGGCATGTGGAGCGGTCCAGGAAGAATTATTTGCTTGTTTTTTGCTGCTGTGTTCTCCTCCACTGTGGTTTCCAAGAGACTCTGCGTGAACATTTTGTTCGTTAATTCCATGGAACTGCACTGTTGCGGTGGGAGCACATGGTCCGAGTTGCAATTTTGTTGCTCTCCCACTGACATTTGTGACACCATTGTTCGACTGTGGTTGTTGCTCAATGCGGTATCTTTCCATTTCTCTAAAACGAATTAGTGACTTAGTTTACAACGCTCATCCAAAATGTTACTTGCAGCCTACATACCTGCAGCACTACTTCCGCCAGCAGTTGATTTTCTAAAAGGCAATAATTTGGAGGGTTCACACATAATTACCGTTTTGTATGCTTTCCTATATTGCTTATTCATTATAACATAGATTATTGGATTTATACAGGCTGACAAATAGAGCATAATGTAGCTGAATATGTGGAAGTTCGGATGCTCTACCTCTTTGTCGGCTACTTTAGCGATCGTTATTGGAAGATAGCATATGACAAACGATAAAAATATGGCCAACACCATTTTTGTTATACGCCACTCATTACGTTTAGCTCTCATCTCTCGTTGATCTTTGATGCGAGAGGGCTTTTGAATGGCGTCCTGTTTCGCATCAGTGGAGAAGCTACTGTCTGAAGCCAGATTAGATGATATTCTATTTTGTTCGCTCTCCATGACCGTGCCCGTGGGAGTTTGAACAGGTCTTAAATTGTTTGGGATAGAGTTTTGCTGATTCGCATGCGTTTTTAGACGCAACTCTGACTGGCGTACAACCCAGAATATTTTTGTGTAACAAGCAATTATAACCAAAGCGGGAATAATGAAAGCAGTGATGAAAAGTGCAGTCTTGCTGCTGCGACCATGCTGGTCACTCATAATAGAACATGTTTCCAACTTTTCATCATAGCCAAACGTTCCCCATACACCCAGTAGCGTTGGTAATTGCATACCGTAGGAGAACGACCAACAAAATATTATCATTACTGCAATCCAATGTTTCCTGTATATTTTTGCGTACGAAGCGTGATGAGCAATCATAACATACCTTGAGAAGAAATATGCACAAATATTATAATCAATTCTTAATTTATTTATTTGAATAGAAACAATTTTGCCATATAATAATAGGCGAAAAATAGAAAATCTAAAAACCTCAGTTTTAGTAAACAGATGAAAAACATTTTCTACTTGTAATAATACATTTTCTATTTAATACCTTTGTAGTTATCTTAATAAAAAAACGAAAAAAAAAACAATTTCAAAATTTAGTTATTAACAAGAAATTCTTACCTGTTGATTGTTATCATTGCAATGCATAGCAGCGATACTCCAATGTTTCCATATTGGATGAAAGGTATTAGCTTACATAAGAATTCTCCATGAGTCCACGTACCTTGAAAAAATCTAATGGCACTGAAAGGTAGTACTATAGCACAGAATAGTAAATCGGCCATGCATAGGCTGGAATGCAAAAATAAACAAACGTTCGGATACTAAGAATTATAGTATACTCGTATATGTGTTTTTACAATAGGTAAAGCTTAAGATTTCGCAAGGTTCCCTGCTTTAATTTCTCGTTAACTACACTGACCAGTACCATAATCCCCCGTCTAAACAATTTAAAGAAATAATATTTTTTCAAATAAATTTTCATTGACATAAAAAAAATCAAAATCAAATATTTAATGGATTTATAAATAGCAGCCGTACCATCTAAAGATGTATATATGGTTTTAATAGAAGAATTTTGTAAATAATGTCAGAGAGTACAGTCAACAGTGGACGGAACGATGTAATATTTACAGATAAATCAACTTTTGTATTGTTAAGGAGGGTTGAACACCTCCAAAAGGTGCATGTTTATGGATTCTTCTTAGTGCAGGAATTTGGTCTTTTGACAATATTCACAGAGAATATTTCTCAATAAAAGCTACCTACACTTTGATAAACGATTTTTTTTTTTATTTGTGATAGGTGGGAGAACATCTGATCCTTTAAATAAGAGCTCGGTGATTATATGAATCGACTTTGCTTGTTGTGAATGTAATTTTTCTGAATAACTTAATTTTCTTCAAATGTTATGTTTTGATTAAGCTGAGGTAGCTTTTGTCGCTTTTCATCATTTAAAGATTGTCATTTGCACACACTAATTTAGTTGAGTCATTATAAACTTATCTTAATAAATTCCTAGAAACGAAAATATGTATGTATGTACATACCTTATTATGAAAGCGGCGGCTACGTTTCGAACCTTCGGACATTTGTATAAAGCAGCGACGGTAAGAAAATTCCCAAATATACCTACGGTCATTATAGTAAAGGTTACAACTCCAGCAAATTTTAAAACCGTTGGAGAGAATCTGCAAAGTAATACATTTTATTGGCATCCTATCATTGTGTTAATCTAAATATTATTTGTACACATACTCCGTTCTATGTTCTCCGCCCTCATTCGACAAATTAGGGGAGGCACTTGTGAAATCCATTCTGAAAAAAGGAAAATTAAATTATAATATTTTTTATCAGAAACCATTAAGGTGCATTATGTTTAGTTAATAAACTTTGTATTCAAACATTTTTTCGACGTCGTGTGTATTTTGGAACCACAATTAACACCAACAACTCATGTAAACAGGTGCTACTTCGGACTGAATGGGCAATTGAGAAGTACTATGTTCTATCGATGAACAAAGACCAAATTCCCGTCCTGCTATATAGTGCAGAGGCAAGAACGATGACAACAACTGATGAGTCGGGGTTACGAGTTTTCGACAGAAAAGCGAAGGTTTATGATCCTTTGCGCATTGGTAACGGCGAATACGCCGGGGGTCGAAGGGGACCATCGCCCCGGGCGCAACGTCTTGGAGGCGGCAAAACGATCTTCGCTGTTTTTTAATATTCAGAAAAATACTTCAACAAATTGTTTTAGTTTTATTTATTTGAAGTCATAAAACATAACAGCTTCTTTGTTATAATAACTGATTGTTATAATATTCTGATTATTATGCAAATGATTTAAATTATCTACTATAGTAACAAATATATACACTACAGTAACAAATATTTGAATCAGTAACGACTTAAGGTAGTACGAGCGTGGATTCGTTTTTTGAATGATTTTTCACACACAGAGTTGAAGCATGGGGCAAACTGTGAGAGCGACATGTTGCGACGTATTAGTGACAAAAAAACGGTATCTTTATTTTCACTCTGTCGTCGCGACGTGTCATATGCTGAATACAATGCTTACGACACGACATGGCATCACGACAGTGAACTGAAAACGGCGTTGTGCATCCTACTACATGAACGCATGTACACAAGACAACACAGCCCTCCATTTTGCATGTACACAATTTCGTCGTGGCCACACTAATACCTTGCACTTCAATGAAATTTCAATATTTTGTTCAAAGTGAAATTTTTTATGTAAAAAATAAGTAAATAGGTATATATTTTTGTTTTAAATTATCAATTGTTATTACAAATGACATAATAGAGCTATAATAGAGCTATTTGATGCTTTTATTTGTAAAATAACGTCAAGTTTGTAAGAGCTGTGAATAATTTTACATTTTACATATTAGTGGCATCACCACTCTTCCTCATCCCTCTATCTTCCATTCTACTGTCAACTCTATTGTCGTCCTACTGTCGTTGCCAAATATAGGAGAATATTAAAGTTAGCGAGAACGACAACTGTCGGCCTACCGTCGTGTAGTCATGCAGCTGACAAAATAACAGTGTCCATAAGAACGTGTGTATTTTAATATTTGACAGATGTCGGTTGTCGTCTGTCGCAACCATTGTGTTCAGCGTATCACTCTCACAGTTATCCTATGCTTTGAATGTAAGAAATATTTTTATTTCTCCAAATTTTCAAAAATGGTATTTAAAAACTCCAATTCGGGCAAAACTTCCTGCAAATTGTGTTAAAAGTGTACAAGATATAGGGCGAAAATGGGTTTTTTCTATGGCTTTTAATAAGATGTTTTGTAAATTTACCATCAATTTCCTCAAAAACCGTATTGTGAGAATTTTGGAACTTCAGAATTTGCATGGCTTCTAGCTCCTAAATTTTACATACTTAATATCGAAGATATTTTGTAAAAATTCACTTTTGTTCGAACCACCTCATGAAACTTGTAGGTAGGTAGATAAAGGGGGGCGGCAGAACATCCTTGGCCCCGGGCGCCCGAAGTTGTAGCTATGTACGCCACTGCCTTCTCAACTGCATTTTTTAATAAAATGGATTATAAAAAGATCTTTATCTTGATTTTGATCGATAAGTTTGTATGATAGCTAA
Organism: Bactrocera zonata; assembly: GCA_037783105.1. Taxonomy (NCBI): domain Eukaryota; kingdom Metazoa; phylum Arthropoda; class Insecta; order Diptera; family Tephritidae; genus Bactrocera; species Bactrocera zonata. Next base: position 1,235,806 of record JBAWJQ010001699.1, read on the forward strand.
ATGTTTTAGTGGGTTGATCTTAACAATTTCTTCAGAGATTTCATAATTACTTTAAATAACATATCTTGTCAAATGAAATAGCTTTCCATACAAGTACTTCGTTCCGATCGTTTAGTTTATATGGTATCTATATGCAATAGTAGTTCGATCTGAGCAATTTCTTCGGAGATTGTATTATTGCTTTAGACAGTGGAGAATTTTTGAAGATATCTCGTTCATCGTTCAGTATCGTTGGTGAGAAAAGGACGAGCGCAAAATTTCTGGTTGATATCTCAAAAACTGAGGGACTAGTTTGCAAATATACAGATGGACAGACGGACGTGGATAAATCGATTCATCTTGTCATACTGATCAATTATATACATATATACTTTGTAGGGTTTCTGACGTTTCCTTGCCAACTTGTCATGCCAACTTCGTGGCAAACTTAATATATTCTGTTCAGGGTGTAAACAATAAAAGTTTAAGGATTAGCGATTTAAAAGATATTCCTGTAGTTGATTATGGTTCTTTCAAATTTGTTTACTCCTGAATGAATATCTGTATTCATATTCATAAGTTGTCAAAATTTTACCTAGATCTGGTGCTATTAAAATTCTGTCGTTTATATTCACAACATAAGACGTCAAAGTTTCACTTTTATCTGTCAAAATTTGAATTTTTCTACGGTTTGGTACACAGACTAAATGATTTAAATTAGGACATGATTACATAAGTGATCAGGTAGGGTTTTATCAAGATTCTAGAAAAAAAAATGTAACCATCGAAAATTACTTTTCTGTTTTTCAAAATATTTGCCATTAATTGTCGAAGCACTTTTGTCACTATGATTGAGGTATTCCCAAAATATGTCTTTTGAACGCATGAACCGCTTCAGGTGACGAAAAACATTGACATCTTTATTAATTTTTTACGAACGGGAACAAAAAGAAGTCAGCAGGTGCCAACTCAGAACAATACGAAGGATGACTCATCAAAACGATATTTTGAGTGCTCAAGAATGCAGTTGTTTTGGTCGATGTGTGAGAGTTTGCAATGTTTTGATGAAGAGTAATCCGTCTTCCTGATTTCTTGGTAAACAAATGGTTGTATACCACTCAGAATTTACTGTTATGCGTTGTTCCAGTGACATGGTTGGGATATGCCCAGTTTTTTCAAAAAAACAGGCAACCATTTGCATAGATGTGGTTTATACGCGAACAACTTTTGTTGGTTCGGATCATCCTAAAACACCCTTACAGTCGACTCCGGTTTGCTTTCGACCCCATACGCGTAAATCCACGATTCTTCACCTGTCATGATGTCATAAACGTCTTTCAAAGCACCGCCATCTTAAAAAGTGTTAACAAAACTTTTCTCAAATAATCGACATGAACATTTTTTTGAGCGATTGACAAATTGTGTGGGATACAACGTGAACAAATTATTTTTACAGTCAAATGTTCATGTAATACGAGTAATATGTAATACGTATTTAATGTATGCTAGTCCCACTAGTGCCTATAGTTGTATCAATCTGGATTTTGGACGAGTTTACCGAAATTCGTCTTGAAATGATCTACGAGCTTCATCGCCAAAAATTGAATTAAGTTCATCGATGCACTGTCGCTGAGTTCGAGATTTAATTCCAACTTTTAGCCGAGAAGAATCGTATAGTATGTCAAAAATGTTTTATGTATGCATACCATCAAAAATGCCAAACTTTACGACAGTGGCGCAGCTACAACTTCGGGCGCCCGGGGCCAAGGATGTTCTGCCGCCCCCCTTTATTTACCTACCTACAAGTTTCATGAGGTGGTTCGAACAAAATTGAATTTTTATAAAATATCTTCGATATTAAGTATAAGTAAGGAACTAGAAGCCACGCAAATTCTGAAGTTCCAAAATTCTCACAGTTTTTGAGGAAATTGATAGTAAATTTACAAGACATCTTATTAAATGCCATAGAAAAAACCCATCTTCGTCCTATATCTTGTACACTTTTGACACAATTTGCAGGAATTTTTGCCCGAATTGGTGTTTTTAAATACCATTTTTGAAAATTTGGAGAAATAAAAGTAAAGGGTGGCCATATAAAATTTTAAATTTAAAAAGTAAAAAAAAACGGCTTGATATTTTTCAAAGGTCTATTTGTGGAAAACAATTTCGGACAAATGACCACCACGGCTAAGTTTACAGTAGCTTATCCGATACACCCAATTTTGGAGTACTTTCTCGATGGTTTCAGTCCTTATGGCAGCTACAGCAGCTTGAATCTCGTACTTTAGATCTTGAATTGTTTCTGGATGGTTGGCGTAACATTTATCTTTAACAGCTCCCCACAGAAAATAGGCCAACGGAGTTAAATCGCAGCTTCTGGGAGGCCAATTCACATCATAGGGCGTAATAGATTGAGTGTAGCGTTTGCTGTATGGCACGTAGCGCCGTCCTGTGCCCCAAATGCGACAATTCTGCTTGATAACGTAACCATCGAGGTGGAAATGAGCCTCGTCCAAAAAGATGATTTTTCGGTAAAATTGACCATCCTCGGTTTTTTTCAATATTTCCCAGTTTTCTTCTAGTGAATAGCGACCCATTTCGTAAATTTTAGACTTTTTACTGAATATCTATCACTTTCCGAATGGTATTTGACGTTTCCAATGTCGAAATATAGATAATTCAAATTTAAAACGTTAGATGGCCCACCCTTTATTTGTTACGTTCAAAGCATAGTGTACTTTATCTTTTATAACAAATTTTGTAAAAAAAAAACTTGTTGAAGTATTTTTCTGAATACTAAAAAACAGCGAAGATCGTTTGCCGCCCGGAGAATGACTTTATGGGCAAGACTTCTATGAAATTATCGAACTACGAATAACTACAAACAACAAAATTAGGTTAACCTTTTAATGAATTTCAATTTAGCGGTAAATCGCTAAGGAAACGCAAATTGAATTTTCCTCAGACAAATAATATATACATACATATGTACATACAACAAACAAGAGCGTGTTGTATGTATGCATGTCTGTAGGTCCATACAAATGCATATATATACATACGTATTTATTCGCATACAAATTTTAACTTAAAACTTAACTTTTATCTACAACAAACACTGAAAGGATGTTATGTTGCAAGAGTGCTAGTGAATAGATAAGAAACTTTATGTATGTATATGTGCACATGTGCGTACGTACATACATATATCCCACTACCGATTTCCCGGCAGTAAAATAATTCGTGGCCCATCCTATTACATTACTTCAGCAAGGCATTCACGAGTAAGAACAAATAAGTGCAGACGAAATATTGAATGTGTTCACTTGTATGGTCAACATATCACACATATAAATGTTGTTACATGTGTGCTTGCATACACATATGCGTTAATAAACGGCTGTGAAGACTTGCGTTGGCTTGGTGGTGCTCGCCCAGAGATCGTAGTGTATTTTATTGTCTTTAAATTAATGTCAATTAAGTAATTTAAAAAGGTCAACTCTAAGTAAAAAATATATGTATATTCACATCAGTAAAATAGCTTTACTGTTATTGCATGCGTTCACTAATATAAAGAGATGACATTTCGCACAGAGCTTCACTTAATAGATTTTATTCAATTGAATGTATTATTTTAGGTGATTGCAAAGATCAAATAATTATTAGGACTACGGGTTAATAATTTGATTTTCATGTATACGTATGTAGATATGTATGTACATATCTGTTTTGTGCATGTCTGTCGTTGATGTCTTTATATTATATACTATAAGTATGTAGATAATTATGTACGTGAAATAAATATTTTTACGGTAGATTGGTTCCAGTAAAAACCATGTTTAAAAGACATTGATCATTTGACTGAATTTGTTCTGACCAATAAACTTGTTTGTATTCACAAAAATGGAACTCTCTAAATTAGTGATATGAACATATAATATTTCGCAATAATTCAATCTAACAAATAAAATTTAAGCCCAAAAAATTTTGAATCGTGCTAAATTGAATAAAATTTAATAAAATCGTGTAAATAGTTAAAATTTTTTTTTTCAAACCGTGTTAAATCAAAACCGGGAAAAAAGACTGTAAACTAGTATTAGGTGTAACACGATTCAGTTAAATGTTTTAGGTCGCTTAAATCTTTATATATAAAATGTACGTGTCACGTTGTTTGTCCGCGACGAACTCCTAAACTACTGGACCCGTAGTAGTAAAATTTAGCATATTGTGTCCAGTTCGAACCAACTTAGAAGATAGGATAATAAAAACAATTCATAAATAAAGAGTACAGTGAAAATTATACTCAATGGGCGTCCTATTAAGCGGACAACGCTATTATATGGCCAGAAAGGCTGATAGCCAGACATTGAGAAAGCAGCCTTAGATTCGTTATTTTTATTCGTAAATAAAATTGTCACTGTATTGAATAGTTTATTAAATAAATAGTAGTATAAAATCTATATCGCATCAAAACCACAGTCTACGCTTATTTAAAAGCCAGAATTGTGAATCTCTTTTCATGTATGTTGAGAACCTGTGCTTAATGAATATAAATTTAAACAAACTTGATTATTAATAAATATGATTCATAAGGCAGCATTATTTTAGACATATTTTGCTATTAAAGGGCAGACCTGCAACATTTCGCAACCATTGTTTCAAGCCCATATAACAACGTGCAGGTCTCAATGGGGAGTATTTTCTGTAATACCGTAATATAAAAGGCAACCATTGGCTGCCATACGAACTAAAATTTTTATATTTTTGCTACGAGTTCCTACAGAGTATAATAGCACACCAATTAGTAAAAAGTAAATTAAGCTACAGAACTCAAATTTGTTCCCAATGAATCACATTTAAGAGGTACTTTTAGAATGATATAATAAGTTAATAAGTTTAATATACATACATACATATATGTATGTAGTCCTAACCAATATCGTTGTACCACTCAAATTTTCAAGAAATTAATCTTTTGAAAATAAGTCAAATCGGATGATAATGTCGTTTACTCCTCATATAACGGGTTTGTTGAAAACTATTTAAAGCTCGATAAATCAATAACTAAATGCGTCAGAGATATTAAATTTTATACCCAGCTGGTGTGTTATATATTCAAAAAAAATGCTTGAAAATATGTTCTCAACTCACTTGAGCAATGTTAGAATTAAGGCAATCGGCCACTTGATTTCTCTGCCCCCAATATATCCCATTTTCTCATGACTTTAAACCGTTCAGGTTGGTCAAAATGTGATATTTTAATGAAATTAAATGGATAAATTTCCTAGAAAATTGTGTTGCTTACCATTGAATATGAAAGGAAGGTCTATACTTTAGTAAACATTGTCTATATAAACTTAATATATGTATGTATATTGAATTTAGTCTTTTG